>VHKM01000214.1:415000-1015000 GCA_007210695.1 Neogobius melanostomus
CAGACAATGCACGTGTGAATGCTTCACCGGTTCCCACTTTGAGCTCAGATTTGGGCTTTACTTCATTTAAGGTTACATTAAGGAAAAATATAGCCTATTCGATCATCAACCATTGCTTGTAAAACATTTAAACACATTTCAACGCAGCCACTTATAAGAAGGCGTAACAGGTTTTTAGAATACAGTGCGTCTGAAAGTCTGTTTAGTGCACTAAACTGTGAACTTTGTACTGTTATAACCAACGTAACATTTTGACAGTGTTTATTTCTTTCCTCGGCGCAGTGCACGGCCTCTCAGCAAGTTCACAGGACTCCGCCAAGTCTCCGGAGCCGTCAGCGGACGACGAGTCCCCGGACAACGACAAGGAAACTTCCAGCAGCGGTGGCAGCGACTCGGGCAAAAAGCGCAAGAGGAGGGTGTTGTTTTCCAAAGCGCAGACTTACGAGCTGGAGCGCCGCTTTCGGCAGCAAAGATACCTGTCCGCCCCAGAAAGGGAGCATCTTGCCAGTCTGATCCGCCTCACTCCGACCCAGGTCAAGATTTGGTTCCAGAACCATCGGTATAAGATGAAGAGAGCGCGGGCCGAAAAAGGTATGGAAGTGACCCATCTCCCTTCTCCCAGGCGGGTGGCTGTACCCGTCTTAGTCAGGGATGGAAAACCATGTCACACTCTTAAAGCTCAGGACTTGGCGGCCACTTTTCAGGCCGGGATTCCCTTCTCGGCTTATAGCGCCCAATCGCTCCAGCACATGCAGTATAATGCGCAGTACGGCGCTGCGGCCACACAGTTCCCAGCACATCATTTGGTGCAGACGCAACAGTGGACTTGGTGAGATAAATTATTGACACTTGATTTTTGGCTCTTTGGAGGCCAAAAAAAAAAAAAAAAATAGGGAGTTTCACCATAAACAAAGATAAAGAAAAACAAACGCATAGAGACTTTTCATTTCGCAGCTTGAATCATATATATACACTCCCATTTTATCGGGGCTCGCGTAGCCGTGTTTACATGTTTTCGTTAAGAGAACTGGCTCCTAACCTCTCCCTTATAGATTTTTATTAAAAATGTCATGCTCTTCTTGTGAACATTATTATTATTTTTTTGTAATTGTGTGCTGGTTGTAGAGATGTTTTTTCTCATTTTTTGTTAGCCCATGTTTGCCCCTTCGTGTTTTATTGGCACGTACAAACCACTTTATAATTATAGATAAAATAATTTCTTGTTTCTTTTATGGACCGAAACATATTTATGGCCATGAATAAACACTGGCAACTTTTCAGCTTTTATCCTTATTGTTCTTATTTCTTGTAAATACATTTTGGGAGCGTTCTGAACGTCACGTCTGATATGATGAGATTCCCAGTTTTGAGAAAGATGAGGACATCTTGTAAATAGCACTGTGCTCGGGAGATGACTTATGATTTTTTTAAAAACACATTTTTAATAAAAAACTTGTGCTTCTGAATATGTAAGTGTCTTGAGCTGCTTTTGAGAGGCGCGCGGGAAAACATTGTCCAATACACGTTTGGACAAATAATTACTCTTAAATCTCTTGCGCACTCCAACCGATTTTCAAAAAGGCTAAAATAAATCCCTGGAATATATTCGACAATGCCAACGCCTCACTAATAAAGAACTCAAAGTCACTCTGCAATGGGACTAAAACCCACTCACTTAGCAGAAGTGGGCTCCTCCACATAAGATGCCCTTTGAGTGGAAAGCGCTCCTTTTTGTCAGCGTCCACGTCTCGCCCGGCCTTGGCTGGTGCACCCTGCAGACGAGAGAAAAAAAAATCATTTAATACAATAACTGTTTTTGTTGTACATGGAGAGAGTGAGGAAACACTAATAAGTGACCCCCCTGGCCTTCTTATTTAAACACGGCCAGCGCGCGTGAAATATACATACGCGTCTTTAAGAGCATTGATTGTGTCTGGATTGTTTCCAGCAATTACTGTATCGGCTAAATATACTTGTCACATAAGTATACCATTGGACATATTGCCCTAACCGCGCACACACACCCATCGGTATCTTGAGTAAATATGATAACACAGTTGAAAAAAAAAATCTATGCATTTGTCCTGCACACAATCTCGTGCCAGATGCTAGAGTCGCCCTATCATCATTGAACAAACAACTAAATTAGGTGGATTTGCAAATTATTTACAGAATTGAATCTCAAGGGGCTACTGCTTTTGTAGGGCACAAAGGCTCCTGTGTTCTGCCACTGGTTGAGCTTGTAGGTCAGAGCAATCAGTGACTTCCGAATGCAAAAGAGAAAAAATAGAGGCAGTGTTGCATTTTCTGAGGGTGTAAATTTGCGCGGAAGATTATTCTATGTGATTCAAATGTTCTCGTATTCGGCTGGAACTAGACAAAATCCTTGCTCACTTATACGCAGCCTGCGTTTGTTTGAACACAACAGATAAGATTGTTATTGTGCGTAATAGTCGTGCGTAAAGACACGCGCAGCACTCTCGCGCTGTAAAATAACGCAGAGTTTATCGGTGCTCTTCAGTAACTTCGGGGACCTGCATCCTTAGGGTTTTGTCTTCCTTGTCACTTGGTGCCACTGAGGTATTTGCTCCGCGCATTTTGTCCCATATGGGCAGCTGGACTTTTAACGGCGGAAAAATGTGTATCTCTTACAAACCCCCAAATTGTATCGCGCTCTCAAATAAAGCATTGTTGTCCCTGAAAGAAAAACGAATTAAAAATCAGTGCTATATCTATCCGCGTCTGGAAGAGAGGGCCTATTCACGGACAACAGGCAGTCCTTCTTCCTTATAGAACTGCCAACAACAGCCTTCTCATCACTGTTTTCCCCTCACTGTGAAAGGCTGACTTTTTTCCGCACTCCAAAAGTGTCTCGTCACTGCGCAAAAAACTATTTTTAAAACCCGGACAGGGTTTTTCCTTGTTAGCGTTCAGACGCCCTGAATTACTAAAACCGTTTGCGAGAGTTACAGCATAGAAATATCTAATTTGATGCAATATATCCCCGTAAAACCGCCATGACATGAGGCGCCAATTACAGGCATACTCGGATTTTTATCAATACGCAAGAAGGTCGTTGCAGATTACTAGGCCATGGTTATTGGCATCGTCATTGCAACACTTTATTCCTTTGTTTACTTTTATTTAATCAACTGTGTCATCCTTTCGAGAATAAAGAACATTAAGACGATGCATCCTCCCAAAACCTCCTGCATTTGTTCTTGTGGAACTGGAAAAATACTTTATGGATGCGCTTATACCCTTTTGTTCATTTGACACCTTTTTCCCCACCCCTCCATAGCCCCCCCCCCCCCCTTTTTTTTTTTTTTTAACTGCTAGTTTAAGTCTTAGGTTGACTCCAGAAAATTACACTTTACCCCAGGAACAAATCAGTTCACAATCCGGGCTTATGCGAAATTGCCTTTGAGCTGCTGGAAGGGATAAACCCGCGCGTTAAAACAAGCGTGTCCGCGTGTGGCGCAATTTGAACGCGCGTGGATAACAATAGAACATAGACAACAACAACAACGAAACTGGAAAGCAACCCGGGACACCGCGACCCCTCGTCATTAAAACCGACCACCTTGCCCCGTTTGAACTTCGACATAAATCATCCCAGTATCGCGTAGTACATCGGACCAAATAAACGAGGATTTCAAAGCTATAATGAGCGACGCGTTTCGTTTAAAAGGAAGCTATCTGGGTTTTATTGCCTTAAAGGAGATCCAGATTAGATTCGCCACAGTGCTGATATTAAACAGGGAGGGAGTGATGGAGGGCGGGTGAAAGCGAGAGCGGCGTGAAGGCGGAAGTCGTGGACGTTGCTGTCGGTGGCCACTAGATGGAACCAGAGATCTATACATGGAGAGACGGCACGGTATTCCCTGTCCTATTCTTCGTCATGATAACTATGATTGAGGCCACGGAACTGTTCGCCTTTTTGTAAAACACCAGATTCACGTGCGTTTCGACAGGCTACGTTTTGACATTTACGCACGGGTCTAAAGAGTAACGTACACACCGGGACTTTGTAAATAAAGTACTCCATTTAACTTTGTCCCAGTTTGTTTGTACTTGTAATACAGTATAGACCCTGATCTCTATGTATCCACCATGGGGCGCAATAGGATAAGGCACGGGCTCCGCGGGGCGCGTGTTGATGAAATTCAATGCAAAGGCGCGAGGAACAATGACAAGTATCGGCGGATCACAATTACAAGTCCACAGTAGACCCCCAAAGTGGATGGACTGAATCAAAACATATGATCAAGCGACACAAATACGGACCCGCGCGTAAAGTAGTGCGGCTATATGTGGTGGCATTTTTGGGGGAACGGTTTTTCCTCTTTTCCGCACGCACATTGCGCTCATCAGGAAAAAGTGGGTCAAATGACGTCAAACTCCAAAGCGGCCATCTCCAGGCACCTGCTCGCCTCCAAATCCGTGCCTTTTACACCTGTAGGGGGCCTCGTTGGTTTAGAAAGACGCGGCAGAAACGGGCGGTAGGGGATGAGTAGATTAAAAGAGAAGGCGTAAATGACTGTGGCGGGCGTTGCTAAACAGCTGGCGGGATTAGCAGCGGATCTGAATGTTTTGGAGAGCGTAGTCTCTGCTTTTTTTTTCTTCTTTTTTTTCGTGTGTGCTGTTGTGTGAGAATTTGTGCGCTTGATTGATGGGATAAGGAGGGGAATCGACAAAAATCAACACGAGGAGGGTTATCGGGAGCGCGAAGATCAACGTCCCATCTGCGGAAGAAGACGGACGACATGAAACACCACCACCACCGCCACAGAGAAGGGATGGTTCTCAACATTGCAAAGAACGTATTGCACACTGTTTTCACACTCATTTTATTATGTGAATGTACATTTTGTTGAATAATAATAATAATAATAATAATAATAATAATAATAATAATAACATCTATCCATTCCTGCATAAACATACAAGTAGCTATTTGTTTCCATTTAGATCTGACACATAAATTGTACTATTCAGGAGAAAGCTATAGGCCTGTACACTGATTTGTTTCCTCTGACACATCAATTGAGTGGAATCCAAAAAACACACAGCCAGCCTGTCTTCACTACATCACTATGAGCCCCAATGTCACAAAAAAGGCTTCAGGCTTTGGACAGACAGGAGGCGCACTGTTCAACTCCAAACTCTTACATCTGGTGTCAAGTGTATGTTAATGCTCGCGATACGGATTTTTCAGGCTTGATACGGACTGACATATGTTTTTATTTATTCTTATTTAGACAAATTAAAATCTACACACTGATTACATATGTATTGTTAATTTATTTAATCAATGCATTTTAGTGTTAAAAAATGTACAAAGGTTATGCAACAACTTGACTGTTCTGCATCAACAGCAGGCATGTGAGTAGTATTAGCAATGTGGATGAATGTACAGATGTGCAATGCTTTCATGTTGTTGGGCAGCTTTGGCTACAGAAATAAGTTCAGTTCGAATGATGCAGCATAAATGTCTATTTCCACAGGCAGGCATCTCTAAGATTGATCAAGAGTGTCTCAGTAACAAAACGACAAGACTGCATTTCCTGGGAACAGGTCTGTGGTGAGTGCACACATTGAGTCTACAGCATAAGATATAGGCCGCAGTGAGAGTCTATTGTTCATAGAGCATGAGTCCATTGAAGAAGCCTCTTTTAGCATTAGCAATACTCAAGAAGCGGAAACTGAAAAACATCCACTAGGACTGTCCTTGTCTTCATGTAAGGTCATTTTACAAACTCCTTCAAATGTACATTCTCTATTTGTCTCACACTGAAACTAGTTGCTGTTTATTTATTTGGCAAAAACAGACATAAACAGATGTGTATTGCTATAGAAGAAACAATGCATGAAAGGAGACGCTGACTGTGCATTTTTATTATCCATGCTCAAGTGTGTATTAGTTCAAAGTAGCTGCATCCCATTTGGAGACAACTTTGTGAAAAAAGAGAAAAGTAAATGTTAAGGTTCTTGACCAAAGATTAGCCAAACAGCTGAGTGTGCAGAGCTGAATGGAAACTTTGCAGATGGCAGTGTTTTGAATTCCTACATTCATGGAATGTAGGAAACGGTGTCTCCTCCTGACTTGAGCTTGTTGTTTTGCGTGTAAAATAAAAATGAATAAAACAAAATAAAAGACACATTTAATTATTTTATTTTTGTGTGTTGTAGGTGTGTGTTTGTTTGTTTGTTGAGTTTTGTTTTTATTTACCCTTTAACTTGCACACATTAAGTAAGGATAAACCTAATGTGATTTTTGTGTGTGCAAAAAACATTTTCCTGACTCCTCACAATCAACATTTCATAATATAATACTTATTATAGGAAGCAGAAACAGTTTGGGTAAATTTGACAATACATGGGCATTCATGGATTTCTTAACATTTTTTGCACATAAACTAAGTTTTAACACAAAACATAGAAGAAATGATTATTTACAAAATAGCATGTTTAGCTAAAAGTAATAAAGGGTTGATAAATTGTTTATCCATGTACATGTGTAATCATGCGTGTGGGTGTATATGGCTGGGGGATGGAAGTGTGTGGTAAAGGGAGAGGGTGGTAGTGAGTATGTGTTTGCGACAAATTATGCCCTGGTCTGTAAAATAAGGCTGTTACTTCACATAATGGCTGTTACTTCACATAATGTTAGGCCTCTCTATTCAAATGAATAGGGTTTATAGAAAAAGTGGCAACTCACCCGATTGTCAGCTTAATTTAAGTTCATATTGTTGGAGGGTCTAGATGTCATGCATTATGAAATATCTCTTTCTTGTCTTTAATTTTATTTTTTTACTGAGAGTTCAAGGATTAGCTGTTCAGGGCTGAATCACTGTCCTTGTATTTTATACAGTTTTGAAATTTCCTCACAACAAAAGAACACAGGGGATACATTTGATGTTAAAACAGTCATTGAGGTGAAAGAGAATACAAATTTAAACAGAGTTTAAAAAAAAACTTTGTATGACATGAGGGTCAAGAGTTAAGTCAACAACATGCTCACTAGGGCTGGGACAATATTGTTTTGCTACATATCGGAATACGCCTCTGTCGCAATACCGATACTAATATCGATACTTTCTCAAATGCATTTATCGCTGTGCAGTCCCAGCAGCTCCACAGGCAATTTGCAGTAGACTTGTTTGAGGCTTTTTTGTATCTTGCATTCTTTTTCTCTTTTTTCCAGAAACAGTTATAGCACTTTATGTGAAATGTTTATTATATTAATGCACTTTTCAGTCTTCAATGAATGTCAGCTGGCATGTGGTTTATAACTTTTGGACACATCACTGTTTTGTTTTTCAAAACTTCCACAATACTTACTATAATTAGTATGGGCGCCTATGGGCGCCTAAGGTTGTACACGCCCAACTTACCACTTTTCTGTCCACTCACCACATTTTGGAAGAATTCCAGTCCGGTTTTAGGAAAAATCGCAGTACAGAAACCGTACTTATTAAAATAACCAGTGACCTTAGACTCAATCTCAATAACAATAAATTATCTGTTCTGATTCTACTAGACCTTAGTGCTGCGTTTGACATGATTGATCATGATATTCTTATCGATCGGTTGCAGAGCATGGCCGGTCTGTCCGGCACCGTACTACAGTGGCTTTGTTCTTACATTAGGGATCGCATGTTTTGAGTCACTCTCGGGGACCACCTGTCCTCACAAAGAGAGATCCTTTATGGGGTCCCACAAGGAAGTTCATTAGCACCTTTGCTCTTCTGTCTTTATATGCTGCCAGTTGGGCATATTATTAGAGAACACAATGTTTGCTTCCACACATATGCAGACGATACACAACTGTATATCTCAACTGATCCTAGTGGGACATAATATCACAAGCTGCCTATCAGCCATTAACAGCTGGATGAATTCAAATTATTGGAAATTCTATTAGTTTGGCCAAAAACTAGCAGAGAAAAGATAACAGAAAACTTAGGCCCTCTAAATCAGTGGGTCAAAGACAACGTTACCAGTCTGGGGGTCACACTTGATTCAGATTTTAGTTTTATTGCACATGTAAATAGGGTCACAAAGGCGGCATTTTATCACTTAAGAAACATTGCCAAAGTTCGTCCTTTTTTTTTATTTTAAAGATGCAGAGAATTTAATCCATGCCTTTATTACAAGCATGTTAGATTACTGCAATGCTGTTTTAACCGATCTCCCAAAAAGTACAACCTACAATCTTCAGCTCATCCAAAATTCAGCCGCTCGCCTCCTCACTCATACAGGTAGAAGAGCCCACATCACCCCCGTGCTCGAGTCACTGCACTGGATCCCTGTGGTTTTCAGAATAGATTTTTAAATACTTTTAATTACATTCAAAACCTTCCACAGCCTTGCCCCTGCCTATATCACTGATATGATAAAAGAATATAAGCCACCGAGAGCACTGCGATCTTCCGAGGCAAAGCTACTCCAAATCCCCCAAAAACAGGGGGAAAAATGTATCAATCGGGATAAAAAAATTGGGGATGCTGCTTTCAGGATTTACGCCCCAACCTTGTGGAACTCAGTGTCATACGACACCCTAAATCAGGGCAGCAAACTCTCTGCCATTTTTAAAACTAAATTAAAAACTTATTTTTATCGTCTGGCTTTTGTTTGATCTGTACACCTGTTATCTTACTCGTTTGCTGTTGTTTTAACTGTCCTTTTTCTTTAATTGTGATTTTTTATGTCATGTTTTACCATTGGAAAGCACTTTGAACTGCCCACCGGTATGAAAGGTGCTCTATAAATACATGATTATTACTATGATTATGATTATTATTATTATTATTATTATTATTATTATTATTAAGTATCACAATACATATTTTATCTCGAAAAAAGGGTATTGTCCCAGTCCTAATGGTCACAATGCTAAAGGGTGAAAACTATTAACAATTTTACCTCCTTAAGAATTATCTGAATGAGAATAGCCTTTTTTTTCTTTCTTTTTTTGTGTGTGCCAAAAAACAGATATTTTCTTTTGTGGAATGGTGAAAATAATACATATTGTAGATTGACAATAATAACAACAAAAACTTCAAGATAGTAAAATAGAATGAAGCATAGTAAGATAACTATATAGCTTAACTCTAAAATGACTAAATATACGTGCTTAAAGGAGTAGGCCACAGTTTTTGCATACTGAGATATGTTCTTACCTTAGCTTAGACGAGTTGATGTGTAACTGTCTGGTCTTTGTGCGTGTGTAATAACATAGGAGCACTTCGACGTGTGTTGTTACGTGTTGTTATATATGTAAGGTGTTATTACGACCTACATATATTGTTCCCCCTTTTATCCGCTTACAAAATTCACTTTAATTTTGTGTTACTAGACTTGGATCGTGTAACTTTTCATGTAACTGTATTTAAATAGGGAAAACGTGGAACAGCTTGGTAGCTTCTAACTTCACCCCAGCTTGGAGCTATACCTATGCTGGGAGAGGCTACGCTAATAACATTTGCGTGACTGAGTGCACGCACAAAGACCAGACAGTTACGCATCAACTCGTCTAAGATAAGGTAAGAACAGCACTCAGTATGTAAAAACGGTGACCTGTTCCTTTAACAAAAATCCACCATTCAGGATTAACAAAATACAGTACAATATAACAGCGGGTGCAAGGTAAGGTTAGCACCATGTGCAAATACAGCAAAGCAAGAAGGTGCATAATAAAGTGTTATGTACAGAGGAAAGTTAGTGTTCATGATTCTGATGCAGAAAGAAAGTGTTGTTGTGGTGTTATTCAGGCTTTTTAAAAATACTTTTGAGTGCCTTTGCCAGCACAAAAAATATTGCTGTACAGATAATCCTCCTGCAAGGTACTCATGAACCTGCATCTGTAATATGGCCTCACGCCAGGGGCAACAGAATGGGTCAAACACAAAGAACAAATATCACTATATTTACCATTTTAATGTAAAGAAAGCAGATTACAGTAATTCAACCCTATATCATTTTGAGCGTATAACTGATGCACCCTGTGCTGTCACAGTGGGGAGTGAAGCAGTGTAAATAAAGTTAAAACAACAGTCGTGTGCAAAGGTATATGTGCAAGTGTAGCAGTATGGGGTCGCTAGTCCCGGGCTCACCTATAAAAGGCGCTGCTTCTCCCATCCTTGCCCCTCTCTGACCTGTCACCCCTGACGTCATCTACCAGTCAGGAACCGGCGTAGCTGCAAGGAGCTCTTCACGATAGGCGCACTGCAGCTGCAGGGAGCGTAAAGCCGGCGGTTTGGCGAGAAGTGTGCGGGCATCGTGGCCTCGGCGTTGGACTCCGCACGTGCGTGATGGGGCGTTTGTGTACAAGACCTGTGGCGTGACAGATCCTGCGCCTCCCCCCGGTTTCTGGTTCAGTCAAGCCTCCCCTTTTGGACAGCTTTCCCTCTCCGCTGTTGCTGGAAGTGTTTTATTTTATTTTGGGGAACTCTCTGGTACTTCATATTGTCCATGATCGATGAAACTGTCAAACTGTATGTGCCTTGGGCAGAATTTAAGGCCAGTTTTAATGAAAATACCAAAACGAGAACGAAAAAGAGAAATATATGTATTAATAAATGAAGTAACATAAAGTAAATGGTCATATCTCTGTCATAATTAAGGTAACTAACTGATAAGAACCTGTGTTGTCCGCTACGAAATGAAGTAATGTTTACTGTTTTATTTAGCGCTCTTTTGAACACTGACAGACGCTTTACATTGCACTATTCATACTTGGTGGTAGTAAGCTACTATTGTAGCCACAGCTGCCCTGGGGTAGACTGACGGAATTGAGGAAATCAGTCTGCGCCATCGGCACTTCCGACCACCACCAACCACTCACACACTACATTCGCCAGGCTTCCTGGTGTTCCCAAACGGTCTCCCCTCCAAGTACCGACCAGGCCCTTCCCTGCTTCGCTTCCAAGGTCTGACGGGATGGGGCATAGCAAAGGTGGTATGGCCACGAGCAGTGGTTCTCAACTGGTATGGCGTCAAGACACACAATCACCCATGGATGACAAGCCACAGCCCAAATAAGACGACTTGTAAAATATGATGTAAAATAATGTCTTTTCCTCAAAAAAATTGGTTGAATAAGCATTAATAAGCCAAAATAAGCTAAAATTATTATAAAACCAACACGATTACAGTCATTTTAACATACTGATGTGCATCATGACACCCTGAGGGGGAAAGTGTTTTGAGCTCTTAAGAAAGAGAAAGAATATGCAGTTTGTATTGGTGGTGTTGGCGCAGTTTACTTGCCTCAGCCCAGAACAAAGGTAATTTTAAAGCAGTACTATGGAACTTGATTACCTTAATAAATCCTTTTCATAGTCCCTCTGGGGGTAACACAAGTCTTTAGGGACTTGTGTTAGCTCCTGCAATGACCATAGCAGGAGCTTGGTTCGAATTGCCGGCAGTAAGTCCGACCTGTTCCCAGTGCGTGTTGGTCTCCGCCAGGGCTGCCCTTTGTCACCGGTTCTGTTCATTACCTATATGGATAGAATTTCTAGGCGCAGCCAGGGGCTGGAGGGTGTCCGGTTTGGGAACCTCAGGATCTCATCTCTGCTGTTTGCAGATGATGTTGTTCTATTGGCTTCATCAAATCAGGACCTTCAGCACGCTCTGGGGCGGTTTGCAGCCGAGTGTGGAGCGGCCGGGATGAGGATCAGCACCTCCAAATCCGAGGCCATGGTTCTCCACCGGAAAAAGGTGGCTTCCCCGCTTCAGGTCGGTGGAGAGTCCCTGCCTCAAGTGGAGAAGTTCAAGTATCTTGGGGTCTTGTTCACAAGTGAGGGAAGGATGGAGCGTGAGCTCGATAGACGGATCGGTGCGGCGTCAGCAGTGATGCGGTCGCTGTATCGGACTGTTGTGGTGAAGAGGGAGCTGAGTCAGGGGGCAAAGCTCTCGATTTACCGATCGATCTACGTTCCCACCCTCACCTATGGTCATGAGATCTGGGTAATGACCGAAAGGACAAAATCGCGGATACAAGCGGCTGAAATGAGTTTCCTTGGCAGGGCGCCTGGGCGCACCCTTCAAGATCGGGTGAGGAGCTCAGTTACCCGGGAGGAGCTCGGAGTAGAGTTGCTGCTACTTCACGTCGAAAGGAGCCAGCTGAGGTGGCTAGGGCATCTGTTCCGGATGCCTCCTGGTCGCCTCCCTTGGTAGGTACTCCAGGCATGTCCTATTGGGAGGAGGCCTCGTGGAAGGCCCAGGACACGCTGGTGGGACTATGTCTCCGAGCTGGCCCCAGAACAGCTGGAGGAGGTGTGCGTGGATCGGGAAGTCTGGGCATCTCTGCTGAGACTGCTGCCTCCGCGACCCGGCCCGGATAAAGCGGAAGAAAAGGGATGGATGGTTGGATGGATTTATCAAATGTATTTATGCCAGATTATAGCCTAATTTCCATCAGCAGACCCCTGGCAGGTTAATGTTATATAAAACATAAAAACACAAACTCTACAAAAGATACTATGTACACCGACTATATACAGGACATGTACAGAGACAGCTGAACACAGACAATAAACATGTGAGACAGAGTGTGACAACAACAGGAAATACTTGATGTACAATGTATTGCACAAACTCCTATTGAGTCCCATTTTTTAGCCTTAGAGCACCAATCCCTAATGCACTGATCCCTATTTCACTGATGCACGTTGCATGTTTTGGTGATAGTGTCAGGATCCTTCCTTTTAGTAGGCCTATGTCCTAAGAAAATTCATTTTCTCGTAGGAGAGGTGTGGTTTAGAATTTTTTTGCCGTTTATTGGGCGCTACGAATGTCTATCATATGCGTCTGCACGTAGCCATAGCCAATCATATCATCGTATCAGATGACGTATGACGTATACCCACTGTAAACTTTCAAGCTAAACTATTTAGAACACAGTCTAAAGCTTGATCGAAAGATGGCGTAAATACACTTAAAAAAAAAAGTTTATCCCTTAACAAACTACAAGCTTCTGTATGTCAAATAGCTCGTCATCGTCTTGCCATCCCTCCTCGTTCTGTGATTGGTCCCCAAATCCATGCGAAGAGTATAGCCATGGTCCCCAGACTGCTGTGCAGTTCAAAATGATTCGAGCGCACACAGCAGTCTGGTGTTAGCCAGGCTACATTATGGTTGCATTTGGGATGCTGTATTTGTGAGTTCACAAACACATGAAAATCCATCTTGGATCGTTCCCACCTTTGTTCCCACTTTCGGTTCTAAACTGAACCGAAAATGGTTTGTGCCGAATAGATAATACTCTAGATCCTAGATTGATATCAGTGCTAGGGACCAATCTTGCGTTTCTAGACACAGACTGTAGACTAGTTGTTTGCGCAGATGCGTGGCACTCAGTGCAATCTTCAGCTTCATACCTGGTGCTGTAATGGCGATGTTATGCACAGCAGTGGGCTCTCCCCATGCATGCTTTTCCTACATGGCGTCCATGTCCTTGGTATATGCCACATTTGATGGAGACTTGTGCTTGCCATTGGCCTGAACTCATTGAGTTTGCAATGAAGGCTCTTAGAGTCCTGTTGATGTTGTATAGCTCCAAGCATTCAGTGATCTAAGTGTGTGGCATTGACTCGTAGACTTTCTTGTAATCAATCCAGGCAGTGCTCAGGTTAGTGTTTCGGGTTCTGCATTCTCGAGCGACTGTTCTGTCTACCAGGAGCTGGTGTGTGGCACCTCTGGTATTTTTACCAATTCTTGTTTCTGTGCTCATGTATTGATTCATGTGCTCGCGTATTTTAGCCGCTATGATGCTGGACATGAGCTTCCACATTGTGTAGAGGCAGGTTATTTGCCGATAATTGGATGGGACTGTACCCTTTGAGGGATCCTTCAGGATCAGGATTGTGCGCCCCTTGGTTAACCTTTCAGGGTGATTCCCATCTCTCAGCATCTGGTTCATTTGTGCTGCCAAGTGCTTAAAGAGTGCCGTGAGTTTCTTTAGCCAGTAGGCGTGTATTATGTCAGGGCCTGGTGCTGTCCAGTTTTTCATACCTGAGGCTCTTTCTTGGATGTCTGCCACTGTGATGGTGACTAGATTCTGTTCAGGGAGGTTGCTCTGGTCCTCTCTCAAAGCCACCAGCCACTGTGCATCACTGTTGAGTTCTGCCTCCTTCTCCCATATGCCTTTCCAGTACTGTTCTGTTTCCAGCCTTGGTGTGTCTGCTCTGCTATTGTTACCCTGCCACTGAGCATACACTTTCCCTGGTTGAGTTGAGAACAGCCGGTTTATTCGTCAGGCTTCAATGTCTCTCGTGCACCTCTTTAGCTTCTTTGATCTGGCTCCAGCAGATCCCAGGAAATACATCTGACATCTCGGTCCAGAAAAGTGCAGTTCTAGGAACTGCAACGATACTGCGCAGAACCCTCAAGCTCCCAGGCCTCTGGTAGAGGACCCGAGCTTGGGTGAGGAAGAGTTTTTTTTTATAGGTGAAGACTGTTCAAAGAGGCCAATGAGACAATCCAGCACATAACTGCAGGGTGTAAGATGCTAGCAGGAAAAGCTTACATGGAGCGCCATAACCAAGTGGCTGCATAGTGTACAGGAACATCTGTGCAGACTAGAGTATGGGCTGGAACCCCCACGGTCAGTGTGGGAAACACCTCCAAAGGTGACACAACCAGACGTTGTGGTGGTGGACAAAGAGCAGAGGAAAGCCGTGGTGGTTGACATAGCAATACCAAGTGATTGCAACATCAGGAAAAAGGAACACGAGAAACTAGAGAAATACCAGGGGCTCAGAATAGAGCTGGAGGGTGCTGGAGCTTTTCCAAACTGGAAAAGTGACTACAGCAGATCCCAGGAAATACATCAGACATCTCAGTCAAGAAAAGTGCAATTCTATAGGAACAGCAAAGATACTGCGCAGAAACCACAAGCTCCCAGCCTTCTGGGAGAGGACCCGAGCTTGAAGGAAAAAGAGAGACCGCCCGTGTTTTTTTTATATCATTTTTTTGCCCGCCAATAAACGTGAAGGTGTAGCAATGAAAGAACCGATAAGGACTGACACTGTGACTACTAGATACTAGGCAAGGCAAGGCAAGTTTATTTGTAGAGCACAATTCATACACAAGGCAATTCAAAGTGCTTCACAGTTGCATAAAATTACAAGAAAGCAGATCAAATCAATAAGACATCAACATAAAACTAGAAACGGTTGCAATGGCTGCGCCATTGCGATTGACTGCGGAACAGATCTAATGCAGAAATCTTTGAAACTCCCGAAGTCCTTGAAACTGTTGAAACCTTGAAACTGTTGAAACCTTGAAACTGTTGAAACCTTGAAACTGTAGAAATCTTGAAACTGTTGAAATCTTGAAACTGTTGAAACCTTGAAACTCCTGAAATCCTTGAAACTGTTGAAACCTTGAAACTGGTGAAATCTTGAAACTGTTGAAACCTTGAAACTGTTGAAACCTTGAAACTGTTGAAACCTTGAAACTGTTGAAACCTTGAAACTCCTGAAATCCTTGAAAGTGTCGAAATCCTTGAACCTGTTTAGACCTTGAAACTCCTGAAATCCTTAAAGCTGTTGAAGCCTTGAAATTCCTGAAATCCTTGAAACTGTTGAAACCTTGAAACTGTTGAAGTTGTGAAAATCCCTATTAAATTGTATTATACTGCTTTTATTGTGAAAATCCCTATTTAGTTGTATAATACTGCATTTGTTGTGAAAATCTCCTTTTAGTTGCATAATAGTGCTTGTATTGTGAAAATCCCTATTAAGTTGCATTGTACTGCTTTACATGTAAAAATCCCTATTAAGTTGCATTATACTGTTTTACATGTAAAAATCCCTATTAAGTTGCATTATACTGTTTTACATGTAAAAATCCCTATTAAGTTGCATTATACTGTTTTACATGTAAAAATCCATATTAAGTTGCATTATACTGTTTTACATGTAAAAATCCCTATTAAGTTGCATTATACTGCTTTACATGTAAAAATCCCTATTAAGTTGCATTATACTGTTTTACATGTAAACATCCCTATTAAGTTGCATAATACTGCTTTACATGTAAAATCCCTATTAAGTTGCATTATACTGCTTTACATGTAAAATCCCTATTAAGTTGCATAATACTGTTTTACATGTAAAAATCCCTATTAAGTTCATAATATTGCTTTACATGTAAAAATCCCTATTAAGTTGCATTATACTGCTTTACATGTAAAAATCCCTATTAAGTTGCATTATACTGCTTTAATCCTATTAAGTTGCATTATACTGTTTTACATGTAAAAATCCCTATGAAGTTGCATAATACTGTTTTACATGTAAAAATCCCTATTAAACTGCATTATACTGTTTTACATGTAAAAATCCCTATTAAGTTGCATAATACTGTTTTACATGTAAAAATCCCTATTAAGTTGCATTATACTGCTTTACATGTAAAAATCCCTATTAAGTTGCATAATAGTGTTTTACATGTAAAAATCCCTATTAAACTGCATTATACTGTTTTACATGTAAAAATCCCTATTAAACTGCATTATACTGTTTTACATGTAAAAATCCCTATTAAGTTGCATAATAGTGTTTTACATGTAAAAATCCCTATTAAACTGCATTATACTGTTTTACATGTAAAAATCCCTATTAAACTGCATTATACTGTTTTACATGTAAAAATCCTATTAAGTTGCATTATACTGCTTTACATGTAAAATCCTATTAAGTTGCATTATACTGTTTAATCCCTATTAAGTGCATTATACTGTTTTACATGTAAAAATCCCTATTAAGTTGCATAATACTGTTTTACATGTAAAAATCCCTATTAAACTGCATTATACTGTTTTACATGTAAAAATCCCTATTAAGTTGCATAATACTGTTTTACATGTAAAAATCCTATTAAGTTGCATTATACTGCTTTACATGTAAAATCCCTATTAAGTTGGATTATACTGCTTTTATTGTGAAAATCCTCATTTAGTTGCATAATGATGCTTTTATTGTGAAAATCCCAATTTAGTTGCATTATAGTGCTTTTATTGTGAAATCCCTATTAAGTTGTATTATACTGCTTTACATGCAAAAATCCCTATTAAGTTGCATTATACTGCTTTATATGTAAATATCCCAATTAAGTTGCATTATACTGCTTTACATGCAAAATCTCTATTAAGTTGCATTATACTGCTTTACATGTACAAATCCCTATTAAGTTGCATTATACTGCTTTACATGTAAAATCCCTATTAAGTTGCATTATACTGCTTTATATGTAAAATCCCTATTAAGTTGTATTATAGTGCCATTATTGTGAAAATCCCTATTAAGTTGTATTATATAGGTTTCATTGTGAACATCCCTGTTTAGTTGCATAATTGTGTTGTAATCGCAAAAAATCCCTATATTATTCCAGAAACTGTACAAACTGTTGAAATTGTGTAGTATTTGAAGCTCCTGAATCCTTGAAACTGTTGAAACCTTGAAACTGCTGAAATCCTTGAAATTCCTGAAATCCTTTAAACTATTGAAACCTTGAAACTGCTGAAGGTCAATCTCCATGGCTGACACCATGGAGATTGACTGTCCTTGAAACTGCTGAAGTCCTTGGTTTCAAACTGCTGAAGTCCTTGAAACTCCTGAAATCCTTGAAACTGTTGAAAGCTTGAAACTGCTGAAGTCCTTGAAACTGTTGAAATCCTTAAAACTGTTGAAACCTTGAAACTCCTGAACACTTGAAACTCCTGAAATCCTTGAAACTGTTGAAACCTTGAAACTCCTGAAATCCTTGAAACAGTTGAAACCTTGAAACTCCTGAAATCCTTGAAACTGTTGAAACCTTGAAACTCCTGAAATCCTTGAAACTCCTGAAATCCTTGAAACTGTTGAATCCTTAAAACTGTTAAAGTCTTTGAAACTGCTGAAATGGCTTTAGCTGTAGAAATGGCTGAAAGGCCTGAATGTGCCTGAAGTCCTATTAAAATGTATGGGCCTATTAAAATGAATGGCAGAATTCTCAATACAAATGAATGGCAGAATTCCCAAGCCCGTAGAAAAAAAATGGAAAACTGCAGAAGGCCGATTTTTTCTGAAAACTGACAAGTTGCGGAAGCTGAACATGTACAAACTGCAGAAATTGCTGAAACTGTGGAAAAAACTGCAGAATCTGTGAATTTGCGGAAGCCCCATTATAAGTCAATGGGAAAAATCGGCCGAAGATCGGCCAATTGTGGAAGAACCGGAAATCGCTGAATTCCCAAAAGTAATAGCAATAATCTCTGAAACATGCTGAACATTTTTATGTATAACTTGTGGAAATTGCTGAAACTGTGAAAGCTGTGAAAACTGCTGAAAATCAGGAAAAAATACTATAATAATAATAATAAAGAACATGAAAACCAATTATTGACTGCGGAAAGTTCCGCAGTCAATCAATTAATCGATTACAGTAAAAGGCAAGAGTGCAGATAAAATACTTTCAGTTTTCATATGCACAGGTGTTTTCAGCCTGGCTTTGAACATTGTCAGAGTTGAGGCCTGTCTCACATCCTCATGAAGACTGTTCCAGATTTTTATTATTTATGATTTTTATTTTTTATTATTGACTCTGGGAACCACCAGGAGACCCCTCCCTGAAGTTCTCAAGGCCCGAGATGGTTCATACGGCTTTAACATGTCAGAGATGTACTTTTGTGCTAAACCATGAAAAGACTTGTACACAAGCAGAGCTGTTTTAAATTTTATTCTCTGAGTGACAGGAAGCCAGTGCAGAGACCGGAGCACTGGACTAATATGGTCATATTTCCTGGTTCTTGTCAGGACTCGAGCAGCAGCGTTCTGGATGTACTGCAGCTCTAACAGCTCGTTTAGAAAGGCCAGTGAGCAGGCCGTTACAGTAATCTAACCTACTGGACACAAACACATGGATACGTCTCTCTAAGTCTGGTTTTGACACTATTCCTCTGATCTTAGCAATGTTCTTCAGATGGTAAAAAGCTGATGATGTTATTGCTTTGATGTGGCTGTTTAAGTTCAGGTCTGAGTCCATGATTACTCCTAGATTTCGTACCTGATTTTTTGGTTTTAGAGAGAGAGACTCAAGGTGACTGATAACACTTTGTCTTTGTGTCTGTGGGCCAAAGACAATGATCTCAGTTTTGTCTGAGTTTAGTTGGAGAAAATTGTTTTGCATCTACAAACTGATCTGTTCGATGCAGTGACAGAGTGTATCTACAGGCCCATGTTCACCTGCCGTCAGTGACACGTAGATCTGAGTGTCATCTGCGTGGTTGTGGTACGATACATTATTGCTGTTTATTAGCTGACCCAATGGAAGCATGTACAGGTTGAATAAGGGGGTCCCAAGATTGACCCCTGGGGGACTCCACAGGTCATGGCAATTTTGTCTGAGACACAGTTGCCAATTTTGACAAAGTACGTCCTGTCCTCGAGATAGGACTTGAACCAGTTTAGAGCAGTACCAGAGATTCCCACCCAGTTTTCTAACCTGTGAAGTAAGATCCCGTGGTCCACTGTGTCAAAGGCAGCGCTCAGGTCCAGCAGAACTAAAACTGAGACCTTACCTGCGTTGGTGTTCATACGGATATCATTTGTCACCTTGATCAGAGGTGACACTACATAAACATTACTCAAGGTCTCTGCGAAGAGCCTCCTACTGCACAAACATGACATGACCCACCCCTAACCACCCAAGACCCCGCCCTCTGAGTCTGCCTCATATAATTCCTAACCCCCCATGCGCTCATGCTGCACAAATTCACCGAAGAAAATTCCTAGTTGTGAACCTGTTCACTAGCAATGGCAATAGAACCTATTCTGATTCTGTTTCTAATTAAATTACATAGCAAATTGCAATTTCAAGATTCTGAACTATTGGTCTAATAATAAGGGCACAATTGCAAACAGAAATCACTGTGGTGGACCCACTCTTGATCAAACAAATCCTTCTCATAGTTCAGATCCAAAACATGTTGCTCTTTGAGTAATGACACTGCAGTATTGTATCTCTAATGAATGTTGAAGCCAGGCACTAGAGGCTACATTTTTTCAGAAATGAGTATTTGTTATCTCCAGAAGCTGTTAAGATATTCAGAGATACTGTACACTTGCCTTTCTCTGTTTCTGAGCACAAGGCCTGTAGTCTGTGCCTCTTAACTTATGAGGAGGCTTCTACATTTACATGGTACCTCAATAAATAAAAATGTTTTAAAAAGCGCCACTTTGTGTATATTGTCCTGGACTTTTTATTCTGGTTTGTTTATGTGTTTGTTATGGGGAAAGATTCAATGAACAATAACAAATTAATATAAAAAAAGTAAAACAATAAATTAAATAAAAACCGTTTAAAAAATAAAGGTTAAAAAGGTTTGTTTAGCATATCAAGGGTTCTTTAGCTATCTATTTTCTGTAAAAGTCAGTTACAAATAAAAGCCATGCAGTAAAAACTGGGTCATTAAAATTTTCATTCAGCTACTTTACCCATATCCCTGTGTGAATAAAAGGGGCTGTACAGTGCAGACTATCTATCAACTGCTTTAGACCAGGTTCAACCCAAAACGCTAGAGATGAGCCATTTATTGACCGTTAATTAGCCGGAGGTCTTATGAAAATAAATGTTTTTATCAGAGTCTTTGAAATGTGTCCTATCACATTACTAAAGCTACCTGACATTGAATGTTCAACTAAACAGCCTTGAAATGAATAACTCACAATACGCCTTGACTGTATGAATTATGCTACAAAAAGCTGTGGATTCAAAATGCCTAAAATTAATAAATACACTTTGACTTACCTTTGTCTCATTCAAGTAAATAAGATAAAGTAATCAAAAGGAAAATTACATCTGTTAACCTCTGCATATTTGGAAGCTAAACTTTTAAGGTGCCAACAAAAGTGATTCAGTCCAGCGTTCAGTCAGGCAGCCGTGGCATCTCACACTTCAGATGAGGAATTTAATGAAAGCACTGGTGTTTTACACTATATTTTGAGGACATGGTATTCAGTGTTGTTGGTATGGCCAGTACACAGCATTACAGGTAAAGCAAGATCTATGACTGTGGGCTAAATACAGTTTTAAAACCATACATTGTAGCAAATTAATGTATTGCTACAGCTACAAATATCTTTGGAATAGGCAGCCACTGAAAAAAGGTATTTTGAATAATCTGCCAGTGTTTTTACTTCAATCAATCAATCAAACTTTATTTATAAAGCGCTTTTCATACCGAAAGGTATCACAAAGTGCTTTACAGATTACAACATTTAAAACAATACGCCCCACATCATACATCCATATATATATATATATATATATATATATATATACACATACATATATATATATATACATATATTCATATACACATACATATACACATACATACACACACACACACATACACATATACACATATACACTGCTCTTAAATACATGAACGTTCTCTGTGGTCTCTGAGGGCCATAATATTGGAAAGACGCCTCGCCGTGAGTCTTTCTGTTGACTTTAGGAATAACTAGGAGACCCCTGTCGGTGGAGCGCAGGGACCGTGAAGGTTCATGAGGTAAAAGCAGTTCTGAAAGATAAGAAGGACCAAGACCATTAAGACATTTAAAAAACATTTAAAAAAAACTTTAAAATCGATCCTGAAACACACGGGGAGCCAATGCAGCGACTCTAGTTTAGTTTAGTTTATTTATTTGTTTGAGCAGTTAACCTGCTCAAAGGGAGTGGGCTGAAGCCAAAGGCTTATAAGCGCCCACCCCAAAATAAAAATAGTAACATTACATTTAATATTTACAAGGTAGCAAATCATAAACAAAGGAACATAGGGCAAAGTAACAATAAATAATGAAGAAGAATAAGACAAAAACAACAGCAAAATAAAGAACAAAAGAATGTGCTACTTTTATGTTATAAGGGTGCATTAATACATATTATACTCTGAGATCTTGCTACTTCCCAGTTGTCATTACTATCCTAAATATAATTTAATTTGGGTTTAATTATCATTAATTATCATTATTAAAGGTGCATTAATACATATTATATTCTGAGACTCTAAAACCGGTGTAATGTGGTCCCGCCTCCTGGTCTTCATCAGGACACGAGCTGCTGAATTTTGTAAAAGTTGTAAACCTGAGATACTCTTTTTGGGAAGACCAGAGAGCAGGGCATTACAGTAGTCGATACGACTAGTGATAAAAGCATTAGCGTCTCCGTATTGGCCCAAGAGCGAATGGGGCGGACTCTGGCTATGTTCTTTAGATGGTAAAAACCTATCTTTGTGATATTCTTAATGTGTGGAATAAAAGTCAGCTCAGAGTCAAAAATCACGCCCAGGTTCTTCACCTGAGAGGAAGGATTAAAAGACAATGACTGTAGTTTGGGTAAAGGTTTCTCTCTTTTTTTCTCTAAGTGCACTATATACAATTTGCAAATGACAGATATTCAACCACTGTGAAAATGAGTGCTTCATATTTCTTCTTCATGGTAATTAAGTATATAATAGAACTGTAATTGCTACATTGGTATTGCACAATTTGTCATGGTAGACTGATATGCACTGGGGGCTTCCACTTTTGGATTTATTTGTTTATAAATCTATGCAGATGTGTAAGAAACTGTTAGTTTATCAAATAATTTGATATTTGTTTTATCATTATTTGTGTTTTATTTATATCATTGTATTATAGTTCATAGAGGTACTGAATGTGTGTGCTGTAGTAACTGTAACTGTTTATGATCTTTTGAATCAGACCTATTGTGTGCAAATGACCATATGTGCTCGCCCTCTCAGTCGTGTCTCCTCTGTCCAGGACTTGTCTTATATAAAGGCGCTGAGTTCCGGTGGTGGTCAGGTGGTGGGCTGTGTCTAAGAGGGGGACCGCGGCAACAATCAGGCTGCCCTGTTGAGTGTTTATGCCGTTCACATAATGGATTGTCTCACCTTGTTCAGAGGATGAATAAGATGAGGTGCTTGAGATGCCAGCACTGCAGATGGATGGGTCTCTGAGCGGAGCGTCATCTGTTGGAGGCATCCTTCAATCATCCACGCGTGATGAGAGACAAGCCACAGCGCGCGGAGACAATGCGTTTTACCAAGTCAACTGTAAGAATAATTAGCTTCTTGTTTTAAGAGGATGGAGTTGCTCTGGTCTTTCATATACATTTCAGTTCTTTCACTTTGTTTTCACATTTTAGATCCAGAATAATTATTTCCGCTTCGAACTGCCTTATCATTTATGGGATTTTGCTCCACTCTGCGATGCTGTGTGGACACAAATAAACGAACAATCCTAGAACATTTGTAAAGAATTTTCTAACAGCAACATTTTTTCTGAGATTTGCACATAGAAACTCAAAAATCCACCTCGGGGACCTCTGCTGCAGAAATATGTTTTATCAGGGATATGTTCTATTGTAAAAAAATTATACAATTTCGACTTAGAATATTCTACTGAAAGTCCATCCTATTCCTCAACGGTTTCAACTGTTATCTCTATTATTGAGAACTTGATTCAAAGTTAGTGTGTGTTTTGCCAGGTTAAGTGTCATCCATTGTATTGCACTGTTTATTTCATCTTAATTATACTCTTCTTATTGTGTTTTCATTTTTTTCATTTTACATCTTGTGCATTTTATGGATCAATTCATACTTTTTTGTATAGTATGGTATTTGCGAAATGTAACAATTCATTCTGTCATTGATTACAGGTTAAGCTTTCAGTATTTGTCAGAAAAAGAAAAACATAGATACTGCATGCTACTAAAATTAGAAATGGCTAAGTATCCAGCAAACGTGTAAAGTCCTAATTGACCATGTAAGTGCTATCGCTATCACAATTCAAGATGGCCCGAGGTTGGCTCATTGTATCATTTTCTTAACGCTATTGTACAACTCATGTTTATAGACCGAAATTCTTCTGTAATAATTTGTGAATGCACCAGCACTTCAAGATGTAAGTTATTCTGAATTGCAAGTGTTGTACTATATCCACCTGTGCTCTTGATGAATCCATGGGAGCATTGACTGGACAGCCTTATTCATGTGTTAGCCTTTGCTGTGGCTCTATTGGATCTATTGGAAGTGTGTGGCATTGAAGGGATAACCTGCCTCCCTCTCATCTATTCGACAGCTCTACAGACAGACTGAGGCTCTTCATGGCAAACTCTGACATCAATATTCTCTCACATGCTCTGCTCCAGGACCCTTTAGAAATGCTTGTGTCCGTGGGATTTCTTACCGTTATTGCATGCCTGCTTTGCCTATGGCTGTCATGTTTTTTATGTATCAACTGCATGTACAACTGTGATCAAACATCTTTTAAAATGTGTGAAATGGTAGAGGTGGGGCCGCAAGAAGCAAAAATCATTAGTTAATTTTCTTTGATCATTGCTTATTATCAGAAACGTTTTACATTTGACATCTGTTTTCCAAAACTAATTAACACAATATGTTATGGTATTTCTTCCTAAGGCTTTAATAAAGTGTAACCATAGCTGTACTGGGATCGACTGACAGAGAAGTGGCTACAAATGAAAAACCCTTTTCCACTTGTGGCCCCTAAGCTCTGGCACTCCTCACAAGCCAGTATGACTTTATTTCATCTGCAGAAGGGAGGAGTTGTCGTTTGGCATCTCTAACCACAGAGAAGAACAAACAATGGCAACGTTTACATGGCCAGATAACTGGAGAAATCTCTTCAGGAATCTGAGAATCCAAAACTCCGGGTTCTATATGAGCCAGTGCAGATTTGGATTTTTAGAACAACTGAAATATCTCGGTGGAGAATGATTGCGCCTCCATATTTGGACTTGGAGTCAAAGTTCTGTCCATGTGGCCATAGCTTCTTGTTGTTGTAGCCTATAGTGGATACTGCACAGGTTTAGTAACCCACAGGTCAAAGATTCAAACACAGTCAGTTATGTATTATTTTCTTTAGTAATTGTAGTAGTTAAATAACGTGAAATATAAATAGCACAAACTGTGCTTTAACTTTTATTAAAAACGATCTAAACAGTAAATAATCTTAGCTGGAACCAGAACTCACAACTCACAACACTAACCACTCGACTGTTGAAAACACGCTGTACTTTCTCTACAAACAAATTATAGACTTAATTCAGGATAACTTGTGTGTTTTTTATTTATTTATTATAATCAAAACTACTTTCAATCTTTTCATAATGTCTTTTAATCTTTGTGACACTAGTTTGGCCTCTCTGCTGTATTTTCCTGCTTAGTATTATGCACACGTGTGAAAGATCAGAAAGAAATCAGATTATATGTATATCAGATTATGCTGTTTACATGCCACGTCAATGATCTGAGAACTCCAGGAATCAGATCATGATCAGATTTTACATGTAAATGTAGCCAATGATGTACTTTACAATTCAAGAAAAAAGACAGCAAAGGCTACAGGCGACATGGTTTTGTTGTGATGTTTTAATTGTCACACTTCTGTCCAATCAGCAGCCAGCCATCTGTTGATGTCATGTCAGTGTCGTCTTGGCACAGCTGGAACCAGCGGTAACCCAGGTGTTAATCCCAGGCATGGCATGATGCCAAGTAAGGCTGATAAGGGTCATATTTAAACAGTTGCAAACGCATGAATCTATGGCTGAAGTGGATCGTGCCCATTGAGACACAACAGTGCCCAGTATTGCCTGTGCGGAATGGGTCAGCGAGTGAACATCTGTACACTGTCAACTAAATACATTGACCAGCAAATTGGGGATGTCCATGAATACCTTTACCACACATACATTAGTTTTGATGTACCACAAAAACCTGTTTAGGCCTGACTTAAGTTCACATTTAAATAAACAAACCAGTTTCAGCTCCACAGACATGGTGCTCCATAATTCAGCGTCTGCTCCTGACTGCCAAAGGGAAGTCTTCCTCCAAGCCACTTTCCTAATGGAGGCTTCTCATGCAGCCCACGGCTCATGATGAGACTATGAGCTCCTTGGGGTCACTGGGCTTGATTGTGATTGTGCAGAATAATTACAAAACCTGATCATATTTTCTAAACTGTGACATTTTAACTTAAAGCCGCACTATGTAAATACAAGCATTTATTTTATAACAGATATTTTCATCATTGAAAAATACCTCATAAATGTATAAACAAACATGTGCTTTTGCTTTGAGCAGCTCAGCTCATGATTGTAACTTTACCAGGAGTGGGTACGTCTCGGGGGTTAGGTTAGGTCCTCATCCAAATCCATTCTTTGGTTACCCACTGCAGTAATAGCATTTTCTGGTCATTAGGAGCATGTTTTGTACTGGCAACAGTATAGTCCAAAATGTTACACAGTGTCACACCACGTAACATTTCACCCAATAAATAGAATAAAATACAAGCATTTGTCTTATTGTTAAGCATTTTAATCATTGAAAATGCACAAAGATGTTTGCTGTAAGCCTTCAGACCAGACTGTAACTTTACTGGGAACAGGGACGTCTCCAGCTCGTCTCCATGGAGATGTGACTAAAGGGAGACAAATGTGAAATTTAAACAGGTTAGGTCCTCATTCAAATACATTCTTTGAACACCCACTGCAAAATAATAAAGCATTTTCTGTGTCTAGTTTGTTATTAAGAGCATGCTTTGTATTGCTGGTAACAGGATAATCCAAAATGTTATGTTTATGAAAAACTTTAGCAAATCTTTTATACATTGTCTAATTGTGCAATGAGTGACCCATATATGCTAAAAGGATTTATTCATTTCATTTTATCATTTGCATTAGAATAAGATTATATAATACAAAAATTCACAGTGGTTTTCTGTACTATGTTTTTTTGTTTTTTTTTTCAAGTCAAGTGTATCACCCATTTAACAATAGCAGTGAATCTCTGCATTCAGTCCCTGACAAAGCTTAGCACTTGTATATTATAATGTGCTGAGGCCGACCTTGACCTGTGACAGAAGACCCACTTACCAATCCAGATATCCAAAATCATTCTTTTACACATTGTGTCATTTTATAGCGCTTGTTTCATTTTACAATTAAAATGTATACATTAAAATATCGTATATCTTTTGTCATTGCTTGCTAAAATGGAAAACATGGGTACAATTCCAAATCCAAAAATATTGTGGAACAGAAACAGGAAACAAATCATTTCTATCGATCACCAAAATTATTCAAATAGATTATTTTGAAGATTTTTTAAAATTATTATTATTATCATTATTACATTTTTTGAGCTCATATATTTGCAAAACTTCAGGCCGATGAATGTCTCTAAATGTGCCAGAACCATGAGACTAAAAAGTGTGTTGTATGTTTGATAGAGAAATCTGTTTCCTGAAGGAAGAGGTCTGCTGCTGCAGAGGAGTGGTGCGCTGGAGGAGGAGTGACTTCAGGTGACTGGTCACAGGGAGAACAGGCACTGCACCCTCAGCGTCTGTTATTGAACTATAGACAGCTCCAAAAACATGCAACAACTATTTAACTATGACAATATTTTGGTAGAGCGCTCAAGGTTGCTACGTGAAATGAGAATTAAATCTGAGCCTGTTAATAATGATAGAAATAAAAAGTGACAAAGTTGGCAGACATCCAAAAAATTTATTTTTTCTTAAGCGACAGTGAGAAGCAAAAAGATACGTTTGTTCAATTACTGAAGCACATTTCTAATATTTGGTTAGAATGCATTAATTAAACTTAAAGGGATTTTCTTAAAGGTGCATTATGGAACTTTTTTTGTGGAAAAAAAGAGAATGTATTTGTGCAGTAACCTAATAGCTGTATTGTATAGCCAACAAAAAAACAACCAGGCCACTGTGATTAAAAGTAAAAGTGCCTTTGGGTCTCAAAAAAGTAAATTGTGCACAAATATTATTATTTATTTTTTTGGCAAAAAAAAGTATTTAAAACACCGACTGCTCACATGCCAAATTGCCATAATAAAGTGATTGTAGCTACTGGTTTAATGCAATCTTAATTTCACAAGGCATTTTGACTGTCACCATATCACAACATCAAACCATGACCTTGACTGTGTTGAATTGTGAAAAATAGTTAAGACTTGTTTTTATATCAAAAATATAATTTTGTGGGGAAACAAATAATACAATGCACCCAGTTAGTGCACCGTAGTTGAAGTTGCAGACAGACTCGGGTCAGGGGTACGAGCTGCACAGGAATATTCTCCTTCATCTCCACAGAAGAAATGATGGGCATATATTTGGAACTGTCGCCTATTCTTTGTGCTCCTGACTTCAGTGTAGTAAATGCAGAATGTAAAGTACTTTTGTGGATGGCTTCAATGGAATTCATCTAAATAATGTCCTCCTGTAAAAGCATTGTGAGGCACAGACAAACAGAGGCTGTCACATTGACATGCAGAGTCGACTCACTTCTGATGGAGAACTTATCCCTTCATTTACAAGTTCCACCGAGTTCCACTGCACTCGGGGCACCGGCAAACTTTGGATTAGCAAAACTCTCAACACAAAAACAAGAACAGATGGATTATTGCATTCTAAAACTGTTGTGCTCAAGAGACGCTTTGTGACAGTAATTCATAACATTATAATACTCTTTCTCTGATAAAAATAAATTAAAAAAATAATACTCCTCATTTAGCAGACATTTTGAAGACATCAGTGACATTGCGGTTAGAAATAGCCTCTAACTGGTCCAAGCCAGAGCCCAGACCAATTATTCGATCGGTCTTCTCTGATCCAGTCTAATGGGGCAGTTGAGATTGGCGTGCATTACAATGTAATATTTACTTGCTTTATTTGCTTGTTTTCAAACCATTTTACCACGGTTAGCTATTGTTTTGTTGCTTGTTCCCTGAGACGGACCAATGAACAAACTAAGGCTTATCCAGATTATGCACTCACTTTCATTGCTTCAGAGGTTGCAGTGTCATATTTCTCTTCAAGCCGCAATGGAGTTATTAATTTTATACAATAGCCTACAAAAGAAAAATAAATATGGCCTCCAAGGTTTGAAATTGTGACGCATTACTGAATCAAGCGTATATGTGAAAATGTTTGACTCTGTTTGCAAGGGAAATGGGCCTGCAGTTTGATATCCACCTCCCATAGACCGTAAACACATTGATTCATGTCATTTTGCGATGCCTGTACTCGGTCCACAGTTAATTGGTTTCAAGCCCGATTGGAGAAGAATATTTGTACCCATTAGCGTTATTTCGTCCACCAAGCGACATTAATTGTAAGTGAATGCGAACTCCAGCGGAAGAATAGTGCTGAAGAGGCCTGTCACTAGTTTCTCCACTTGGGAGGACCTTTAACCTACTTAGCCGAGGGACCGCTGCGCTTCAAGTAGAGCAGCTCAAAGATACGCACCTGCCCGCTTTTTTACTCCTCCACTGCGCACTTATTCGAGAGGAGACGACGTATCTGATCTAAATGGCTCTGCACTGACGGGGAGATGTGAAATGTCTTGGGAAGTCTGCTTCTTTGTGATATTGCTATGGAGTGATGAAAGCAAAGGTGCGCACTTTCACAACAACAAAAATAAAAATGTAAAACTGGAACCTTGATTTTCGCGAAGGCCTACTTACTTCGCTGTTACTGTTTTAATAGGCTACTTATTTAGGTTCTTGTTAACTTGAATTCAAATGTATTGTTTATTGTGTAAATGGGCCTAACTTACAAAAATGTGGGAAGCGTTGGGTTATTTTTGTTTGTTTTGTTTTTAAATATCAAAATATTGGTCTACATCCAAACGGGAATTAGGCTATGTATGGCTTTGTAATTCAACATATTATATAATACTGATCGTCTGATTATGTATAATGAAGTAGCATTTTAAATGTGGCACACATTTATGAAGAATTAGACTGTTAGAAATAGGTTATGTCTTCCTCATCCAACTGGTTTACGCGCATAAAAATTACGCGCAAACGTTTGAGATTTTGGATACATTTCTCATGTAGAAAACATCGCTAAATCATTAGGACTGAATAAAAAGCATTTTACTCTCATTTTGGGCTAACCACAGGCAACTTGAATGCGTCTGGAGTATTTGTCCAGATCTCAATCTGATTACTTGGTGAAGTAGAGTTAAAAGTTAAGATGAATTTATTTTCTGAATAAATCCCCGTGTCCCGAGCACTTTGAGCTAAGAAGAGTGTGGGGGAGACGTCAGGTCAGGACCCGAGACCCTCAGCCATCTCTCCAGTCTCTCAGAGTATTGAACCAGCAACGGCGTAACGCAAGAAAAGCCCTTCAGAAAGCAGCCGAGCCGCGCGTTTTCGGCTTTACCACACACAACACAAACTATTTCAGTACAAATGATAATCTATAGCCTAAGTATAAGCTATATTATGCGAGTTAACTTTCTTCTCAAAAATAATGATTTAGACATCCATGGAAGCATTAATAACACGTAATCTGAACAGTTAAAACACGGGCACAATTCCAAAACTGAGAAGCGCGATTCTTGAAACATCCCGTGCACCTGCTCCATAAAGTCCGACTTAACATTGTCTTTTGATGTCAGAGACAAAGAGTTTCTCAAACATAACCATACTGTACATGCTCGCTCACATTTACGCGCAAATAGTCGATATATCCAACAATCTCCCCGTCTGCAGAAAAGACATTTCGTCAAACCTTGACTTGGACCTTTCGGATCCTCACCGCTTCGTTTGATCCCTTTGACTTCCATATTCATGTAGACCAAAAAAACAAAAAACAACTTAAATCAAAGTATTATTGCACGCTATAACTGTGGCAAGCCGCCTCTTGCAGCCAGCCAACTCCAGATTTCGACAGTATCCTAATGTGGAGGGTTTGTGGACTAGGGTCCTGCTCTCTGACTCAGTAATCCACGAGGTTGAGAGCTTGGCCTCATTTACATAATATTAGAGGTCCAGGGCCGAGGCCTATACCTTTCCTTTTTGTGTTGAAAAGACAAAGAACAAATGGCGCACAGATGTCGAGGCAGGTATGCTACAGCTTGATTTGAGCAAAAATAATAATATTCTCGTTTTACAACCTTTAAATCAATAGACTGATTTTGATTTCCACAATAAGAAATTCAAGAAAAAAATGATGTTCCTTACATCTGAACTTTAAATGGTTTAAATGGGAGGTTGCTTGTTCTCGATATGTGGGCTATAATTGATGGCTGACCATGTCACATCTTCATTTGTTCAATTAGGCTAAGTTGCTGCCATGCCTGGCTAAATCACATTAGTCTTCAACAAGGACGCTTCCAAAGACGGAATTGATGTTAATTTCAGCTGTAAACAGCGGCTCCAGTTGTTAAGTTAAACGCGAATTATTATTGTTATCTATATGCTATAAAAATATATTTTGTAGATCAAAAAATAAAGTGTGTTAGGAGAGAAGATCTTTTGCCAAATTATAAGCATACCTGAAACACACGTAATAAAGTACAACTTTTCAGACATTATAGATCAATAGGCTAATGCAGTTTGTGTGCATTCATTTACCCCAGAGTTGTGCTTGTTTATTTGTTTGTTTGTTTGTCTCTTCTTATTTTAAGTGAGATAATTAGATGAGGGGTTGAATCAGTTTCTTTTTAACTTACTAGATTGATCTTATCTTTGACTACATCTCCCCTCTCAGTTTGGACAAAAATGCTACGAGGCGCGCATCACCCGGGCACATAACTTCATTGTCCCTCTTTGATGATACTTAGTGGCCCTCATGTGCGTTCAAAGTACACTCAAAGTTTCTAGAAAGAGTGGAATTCCCTCCTGACGCAAAATAGTCATAGGAGGTAAGGCCAGCTGATGTACTCCTCTTAAAAGCCAAATCACCTGTATATTGTCAAATCAACACAAAACAATGTTTGTTTGGCGTTACGTGTAAAAAGTTATATTTATTGTAACATATACTTTCAATATATATTTGACTAAAATGTCAATGACTATTGTTTGCTGCTTTAGTAGTTTTGCTCCGCCCCCTGTGTTTGTCGTAAACCTGGCTCCTGGCTCCAATAAACCCGGGCTAAGAGCGCCCTGGGCTCGCCTCCTTCTCCAAGGCGATCAATAGGATCTCAGGCGCACTACAAGCACTCTCTTACGTAGACATCCACCAAGGAGAGAGCCGATACAACAACACAGTTGATCTGCTCAAACACTAAAATCTACCTGCTTTCTAAATCATGTCGTTGAGCCCAAAGCACACAACGCCTTTTTCAGTGACAGATATTTTGAGTCCTATCGAAGAGACCTACAAGAAGTTTTGTGCCATGGACGGCGCAGGAAACCTCGCCTCTCCACTGGGAGCTTACCGACAGCCGCAGGTGTCTCAGACCGGGATGCAGCAGCACTCCATGGGCCATAACGCCACGGTGGCCACCACATACCACATGCCGCACGGAGTGTCACAGTTCTCCCACAGCGCCATGGGGGGATACTGCAACGGGAGCATTGGGAACATGGGGGACCTGCCGTCTTACCAGGAAAGCATGCGGAATAGTGCAGCCGCAACAGGCTGGTACAGCACCAACCCGGACCCGAGATACTCCACCAGTAAGTTCGGCTTCGTTTACGCACTTTCACTAGTCCAGCTAAGATAAGAATGCATATGGATGAAACATGTGGAAACGAAGACACAGACTCAGGCTCTTGCTGAATCAATAATCTGGATAACAGCTATAGGCTGCCTGTTATTTTATTTTTGATTTTGATTTTTGGCTACTACTTAACGAAGCTATATTTATTAGGCCTATTTTTAACGAAGTGCCGTTCTTAAATTTGTTGGACTAAACGTTTGTTTTAATTCCTTGATACCATTAATATTATTAGCCTATAATAATAATAATAATAATAATAATAATAATAATAATAATATAATTTATTTGTATTATTATTATTATTATTATTATTATTATTATTATTATTATTATTATTAGGCTATTATATTGCAATAAACCTACAATTCATAATTATATTTCTTTAGGCCTAATAATTGGCTATTGAGGCGACACAGTGATACCGTTGATTGAATGTCGTCTATGTATGTATATGTTTAAGTTTCTAGATTCATGGGACCTTCCACAGGTATGAACATGGCGGGGATGGGTACCCTCACGGGAATGGCCGACGCTTCCAAATCGATGCCAACCCTGCACGCAGCGCCCAGACGCAAACGACGCGTCCTGTTCTCCCAAGCGCAGGTCTACGAGTTGGAGAGGCGCTTTAAGCAGCAGAAGTATCTGTCCGCGCCGGAGAGGGAGCACCTGGCCAGCATGATCCACCTGACGCCCACTCAGGTCAAAATCTGGTTCCAGAATCATCGCTACAAAATGAAGCGCCAGGCCAAGGACAAGGCGGCGCAGCAACAGCAACAGGACGGGACTCTGTGCCAACAGCAATCGCAGTCACCGCGGCGCGTGGCGGTGCCTGTGCTTGTGAAAGATGGAAAGCCGTGCCAAAACGGCTCCAACACCCCGACACCCAACCAGCAACAGGTACAACAGGGCCAGCAGCAGCAGCAGCAGCAGCAGCAGAACGGGGCCGGGGTAGTGCTTGCGTCCTCCACCGGCGGCCTGACACACCAGGGCCAACAGCAGGTGAACGCACTAGACCTCGAGGAGATGTCCCCCAGCCCCCCATCACTACACAATCAGCTCAGCATGGCTCAGCTAGACACGTCCGCGGTAGACTACACTTCCAACATGGTCAGCTCCAACCTGCTCTACGGAAGAACGTGGTAGGACTTACAGCTGTATGTGGTTGGACCCTTTGGACGAGCCCACACAGACACACGGGCCACATGTGTGGACCTTTTACAGGGCACCTACGTGGAACAGTGCGTGTGGCGCTGGATGGGACACTGCATGAAAGGCACCAGCTGATCAGGTCACATTTTCTTGACATCTCTGAGTGGGAAGTCTATTTTTGAACGTTACAGAAATGGCCGCCCTTGAAAGCAATTTTGTCATTTCTGGATCTTTTGTAATCCAATGGTTTGGACTTTCGATGATTTGAAACGTTGTCCTTGTTATAGAGCAAACAGGAATGCTGCTTCTTGAGCTCGGACTCCTACTGTACGACATCATATTAATATTGTAAACTAATGTATTCATTTAGACTTATTAAATAAAGTAGGGACTGGTATATTTGGCTAACCCACAAAATGCGTTTACTTGTATTATACTGGTTATTATAATGTTTCTTTATTCTTTTGTAATTTAAAAGGGAACAAATACACGTGGTGGCTGCTGTATATGTTTCTAAAAACAAGTGAACGTTAACAATAAATAACTTGAAGTGTGAGAGCAATTCCTGAAGAAGTATTTTTTTAAGGGGAACCTGTTTTGGAGTGCATTTTCATTATGTTGTGATTGAGACCAAATTGAGTTGTAAAGCAAGGTCGATGAGGGAGCGAGCATTGTTCAGGTGACATTTTGGAGGACTGTCTTTCATGGAGGATGCCTGAGATTTCGAGCCCGCTAAAGCGCCCTTAAACCAACAACACAACACAGTCACGAGGAGTCCTTTAGCGTTACATTGTGGTCGTAAAGAATCACTATTTTGCAATAATTAAAAACAAAAAGACCATTCGTAAATTATTATTATTATTATTATTATTATTATTATTATTGTTATTATTATTATTGGGCCTACATATTTTCAGCATTTTATGCGTAAAAGTTACGTTACATATCAGTGGCTTCTAAATATGAAATTCAATATTAAGGAAATCAAACATCAAGACATAAGATTTCTGTCATTCATTTTTAAAGGGAGTTGTTGGCCTACAGATTTTTACATTTTTGCGCGAGCATTACAGCCTACAGGATTAGCGACTGTGCGCACGAATCAGGCCCTAAATCTGACGAGAACATTTTAAAAACAGTACAATAATTGAATCACACATTTTCCCATATATATATATATATATATATATATATATATATATAAATGGGAAAATATATATATATATATATATATATATATATATATATATATATATATATATTAAAGTAAACAACTATTTATTTATTTATTTTAATTTTTTTTCCTTCCTGTAACAATGACAGAAATGGCTGGTGTTACCTTTTAAGCGTTAGGTATTGCACAAATGTGAGTGATTTGTACAAACAAACTCCAAAGTGTTTAAGGTCATCGTTTAACATTAGTGTTGGTTAATCTACGCTTTGCATGTGCTACTCTAAAACCTTTTCAGCCCAGCAGTCGCAGTTCATAAAGAATGTAACATTTCATTTCCTGTGGTCATTTAGACACAGCTGAAAATTACTTTTCAATCCCCTTGCTGATGACACCCAGCGATGATGATGATGGCTATCACTGTGTCTCAATAGACACTTGGAGAGCCTCTATTTCCAGCCCCTTCACATACCTGGCAGCTGTATGTATATGTGCCATCATCTCCACACTCCAAGGAAGCATCAGAGCCAATATGCACCTGACATTTGGAATCGAGCGCAGCAACTCTATCAAGGAGATTGATAAGAGCATTAAAGAGAGAATGCATTCCACAGTACACACTTGGATGCTGCAAGATGTGCTGATAGATTTTGTCCCCAAATTGAGGGCATGAATGAGCCGTCGACAGAGCTTTTGATGGTGGACCACATGGAATGAAAGTGGAGGTGAAACCATTCTTTTCTGTTTTCAATAGCCACAGTTATGGTGCACTAATAGGCTATGCTTGGTAATCACTAGTCATTGTGCACATTGCCTCTCACTTTATTGCGGTGTACCTCTCTTTGTAAAGACACATGAGACTGGGCTGGCACTGTAATTGCTGTGGGCATCACATTTTTGTCTCGAAAGTTTCAGGACCGTAGGGGCTACAGTACAGTGTTGTGTTGCATGAATACCCACAGGTATAAACAAACAAACCTAACAAAATAATAAATTATTTATATATATATATATATATATATATATATATATATTAAATGAACCACAAGGGCTCTAAGACCGATATCAGCCGCCCTCAATATCACACATACTTTGAAAATATCTACTTTATGTACATCTAGTTCCCTCATGTAAATTATTGCAGGCTCTTCTTCCAAGGTAATTGCAGGTTGCAAAGCATAATACAAATCCACAAGGAAGCCTTGCTTAGCCCCCACTCCCTTTCTTCCTATTATTCTACTTAATATGTCAGAAGGTCTGATCGTAGAGAAACCTTTTCAAGTCCTATTGATGTGTTCCTGAATTGACCATGGCGGCCTAGCAACCAAGAGAGCGCTAATTGGCAAAGGCTTAACATTATTGGCTGCACTGTTTATAAAGAAACACAGGCCAAATTTATAGCTCTCATGAATGTGCAGTGTTTTATTTGGGCTATGATAGTGCAAGGGTCCACTCTTCTATGGCCTGTAGAATGAAATGGATTTTTAAAAAATTATTGAACATGTGTAATGTTTATCCAGTTATGTACAAATGTGTATCAATGATTAATGAGTTGAAATGTGGTTATGACATTGTCACTATTTTAGACATAGAAATCAATGCCACTTGTTGCAAATATGGATATATCTGGTTTAATTTATTTTCATTTTACATTAACTTGTAACATTAAAATTCCTGATTTTTCCTTTAGAAATGTAATATGTATCTTTCCAGTTGTTTATTTTTATTTTTTAAGTCTTACAATGTTTTAGTAGTTGTAAGACTGCTGGGTTCAAATACAATTTGTAGTTGAGCTTTCAGGAAGCATTTTGGAGACTTTCCACATTGAGCTGCATGTAGAGGGATGTCATCAGCATGTGTTCATGGGCCATCCCTCATTACAGACCCATGTCACACACTCCGTCACTGCGGCTGGTAATCCCACTCAGTCTCTACCCATGCATGTTTTTCAATGCACTCATAAGTAGTTAGAGAAACAGTTTTCAGTCGCCACTAATAACTACTGACCTGCCGTGACACAGGCCAACAATGGCTTTGCCCATTCTGAAACGCACAACCAAAGAAGCTGATTAGGAACTCAAGAGGTTTGAAGCAAGAATCAATGGCTGCTCTGTCCCGACACAGCGCTTCCAGCATGGCGCTCCTGATTGTGGCGCTTCCATTAGTTATGCCTCATTAAGTCCCACAAACTCTGCTTGAAGAAAATGAGTTTGGCTCATTCTATATTCCCTTACACTTACTGAAAAGGGGAAGATGTGGAGGTTAGTGCATGAGAGTGCTGGAAATCCTTGGAAAATGCAACTTTATATTCATTAACCTCTCCGCAATTTCAGTGTTAAAGTCTATAACTGTGATTCAGGCAAGCAATGAAATTCACTTTGCAAGGGGTCTAATGTTAAATACCTTAGTTACCTTAGTCCTTGGGCACTAAATGAGAAACATTGTCGGATAAACACGGCTTCATTCACAAAAATAGATGAAGTTATCATTTCATTTTGAATAAAACACACTGTAAACATGAAAGAGCTATTCACAATCCTCTAAAATAGCTGCCATTATTGGCCTTTCTTTTGCTCATTTTGGAAAAGCTTTTTATTTTTATTTTTCATTTTTTTAAAGAAATTGCTGCCAGCTACGTTTTGTCCTTTCGCAAAATGTAATGAAATAAATCTAACTCTAACTGTTTGATTTTCTATTATTAAGAAGTACCAAAGTAGCACAATCATGGCACAAAAGAGATCTTCTCCATTCTTTGCCACAATCCTTTTTTTTTTTCTATTTCCTTATTCTCTTTAGATAGCCGCTAGCCATCTTTTACTTTTAAACCTGAAGTAGTTTTTCTTGGTTGCCACGGTAATGGCCAGCTGCCAGTCTGTGGATTATTGGCTAACGGGGCCTGGGACTGACAGGCAGTTTCAGTAAAGAAATCTAGTATTATGTCTTGGCTTGGACACAATTGCAATTTTCTCGTATTTCAGTTTTGTGCATTGGCTGTTGCATTCCACTTGGTTTTCTTTTATTGTCGGAGATTTCAATGGCTATATATATATATATACGAATACACAATATCCGACAATCTCTGTAGGTAAAAATTCAAGGACATTGTTGTTATATTATATATTTTGCCGTGCACTGCAAACAAACGCGCGCACTAAAAAAAAGTGACACGCACTAAATGTTAACTGAATTCTACAAGGACATAATCGTTTCTTCAAATATAACATGGGGTAATCTAGCCCCTCCAGAACATGCCCGCGCCTCAATGCAACTGTCCCAGGGGTGCGCGGGGGCCAACGAAGACCACCCACTTTCTTTTCAATTATCATCTTGCCGCAACCTGTCTCCTCTTCAGCATTCGGCGGGAGACACTGACTGCTCTCCAGAGGGAATTACAATTAAAGGCGCTGTTTGTCCTCCCAAATAAACTGGCGGACTGTAGCAGACAATCTCCTCTCTCCACTCTCCAAGGAGCATGTGACCCCCACGACAAACAGGATTACGCCCCCAAATCCCACGTCGCTTTACCCTGGGCCGGCCTGACTGGGGAGGTATAGACGTGGTCTCAGAGAGGCCGGACACTGCAGATAAATGGAGAAGTAATACATAGTTTGAGAGAACGTTTGTTGTAGATCACTGATATCAATGTAAGGAAAAAATGGTGTCGCAAGTGATGTGTAAAAGTTACCAAAATGGCCAATGTTTGGTTGGCATGTTAGATACAAAAAAATTCAGAGGTGGATTTTGAATAAAGAATTAATTACTGAAAGAGTGTGTTCAAAACAACATTGCTTATTGTTTTTGTTAGGGTTCAAAGCTCCAAAAAAAACTAGGCTAGGAATTAGATATCTTTTGTTATTGTAGAGACTTAACTCCTTTGTTTCCAGGTAAAAGTTATTTGTTAGTCTCCCCTTAATGCAGGGAGGGAGAAAAAAAAGGAAAAATCAATTTACGATTTTATTAAAACAGCAAATCAACCAAAGTTATAAGTATCAGCGAACCATTGACCAAGAAAGATTGAGCTTATATCTTATTGCACAAAACATATTTGGGTGTTACTACACACGCAAGGGAAATATACAAGCACCAGTTGATTTTGTTTTTCCTTCACGTATAGCGCACATCGGCTTGAAAAATAAACTCCTGATGAGAAGTTTGGATTATTGTACTTTGACTCCAAAGGCAATACAAATGTACAAAAGACAAAGGGTGAAGGAAAGAAAAGTAATAATATCCACCTTTTCATGTCATTTTTAAAGCCGTGCCCAATTGGCAAACTACAAACTGTTGATAAAATGATGTATTTCAAAATAAATGCCTCGGATTTACAATACAACTTTATTGTAGCGTGCAAAACGAGAAGTTATTTGTTATGAAAGGCGTGAACAGCAATGTTGAAGTTATGTGTGTAGATTCAACGTCACTGAATGGCCTGTGTTGATAAAGTTATAATGCAAAACAGCGGGGGGTCTTCCTATCTCCCTGGGTGGTTAACATGAGTCCATTATTTACTTGTAACTTGTATCATGTGTTTAGAATCAGTCCATTAAAATCCAATGTGTGCCGATAACAATGGCCCTAAGAATAGGTCTGGGGGAACACCAATTAGGCCACAATCCGCGCGGGACAAAGGCCGCGTTTCAGATGCCAGCCGCAGTGGCCAGTGTCCGTGGAGTGTTTATTTGGCCTGTTGGAGCCAGCTGGTCATACCAAGGCTTAGAAAAGGCACATAGACTCCACACTGCAGGGGGTGGCAGCAGCACCAAAGAGAAACCGGACTTCTTCCCCCCCCCCCCACCCCACCCCCCACCCTCCTTCAAACTCCTCAATGCGGTCCACCAATCTCCGAGGCTTTTGTGTGGGTGTCGGATGCTGAGTGGAGCGAGGCAGCCCCCTTCCTCCTGCCGCTGTCGCTGTCCTGTCCTGTCAGTGCAGCCAGCCACACTTCACGGCTAATTACTGGTCAGATCTAGTGGCTCCTAATCAGCGGGACATGTTAAAACTGCCCTAATCAGGCCTAATCCTGGCTTTGTGTCACAACACAACCTGCAGCAGTCTATTTACCCTTTCGGCTGTATTGATTGAGGCATCATGTTAAGGATTTGGTGATCACTACTCATCAGTATAAAAATGCAATAAGGTTCACTGCAACATTACGGCTTATACACAGACACTTGTATATTTATAATGATTGATTATACATCTAACTGTGTGCACAAATAGCATCTATTTACCAGCAAACGTTCTATTAATGAATTCAAAAATGTATTTGATTTGATGTAAGTCTAAGTTACTACACGTGTGGGTTACTATAAAGAATTACCCTATAGGTACAGGCCATTTTGATTGAGTTTTCCAAGTGACTTAATGAGGGGAACCTCCTTGCTCAAGGCCCCGGGTAAAACGGCGCCCTTAACATTCCCAGCCTGACGCCCCTGTTGCAAACCGTTGCTGTTTGTCCTTGAGCAAGATACTTCACCTTGCCCGTGTGAAAGTGGCGAGTGACTAAGAAGTAGCTTATCATAATAATAAAAAAAGCGGGGAGCAAATGAATGCCAGTCTATGTTCGAGCCTAAAGACGGCCGCCGAGCTCGTGAAGCGCGCTATAAATCAAACCCCTCACATAAGGGGCGACAGTGGCACGGATGAGTCGAGCGGGTCGTCTTGTGATCGGAGGGTCAGCGGTTCGAGTCCCCGCAGGTGCACACTGTCATTGTGTCCTTGGGAAAGACACTTCACCCGCCCTGCCTGCGGTGTCTGCGTACACTGGTGTGTGAATGAGCGTGTGAGCGGGTGAGTGGTCCCGTGATGTAAAGCGCTTTGAGTGCCTAAAGCAGGTAGAAAGGTGCCATTGACGTGAACCAAAATTGCCGTATCTAATCTTTACGACACACAACAATATTTATGAATTCCGTATCAAGTGATAGTTATGTTTTAGCCATTGTCCTAGCCCCGCTTAGCATCATAGTCTTTGTCCGGTATCTTTTATACATGTTCTCTGTATTAATCTTGATTTTTACATCAGGTCATGTATTTTTCACCAAGACCAAATCTCATTACTTCCTCCATAATCCTTGTACTAATTGCTCACTTACTTGAGTCTTTTATTAATTAACCTTTGTGTAGTTCTAAATGAGCTATACTGCACAGGCCCCTAGAACGCTGGGGGTAGAATGGTGGGGGGGTAATACAATGATTTCCCACTGCAAATATTTCAAATCGTGCATATCAACGCTGCATGTGTGCCATAAGCCGTTACACCAGAGAGTCTAATGCAATATGCTTCAATTAACTTCCATCCTCCCCCATCTTTAATCAGCGCTCCCACGTCTATACCTATACATGACACAGGTCTATTTACTTGAGAGACTATTAGGAACTGAAATGAGGTCATCAGCAGTGACCATATGTATGAATTTGAGCCTGAGTGCAAAACTATGGAGAATGGATTAGGTAATTACCATACTTTTCGGTGATATAGGCCATAAATTAAAGTCTTCAGCAACTTCTCAAGTGACGGCTCATCTAATCAGGGCCACAATCACGACAGAGCCTTGCTGTTTACTGATTGCTCTAATCAAAAAGGGCTTCTTCAAACACAGCTAATTGGTCAGTTTACTCACGGAACAGAGAGGCAAATGTGGAGGGGCTTCTGTCGTGATTTGAAGGACCCAAATATCTCCTATTTGCATTGAGTGCCACCAGAATACTCTTGACTCCCACAAGTTATCAGCAAACCAGACAATTATTCATCAGGCACAAATTGGCACATCAAAGTCAAATCAGAGAATTACTGCGGGACGACCCCACAGCAATGGCTCAGAGGAAAGGTGGCCTTTGATTGACCGCAATGTCCTTTCCACAAGGCAAGATGAAGTGTAGTGGGAGAGGGGATGGTGATTGGTCAAAGTTTTCTCCATAAAAACCACACAAACTACATTTCAGCTTTCGTCAAAGAGACACCACTGAAATCTTATGTTTACAATAGGCCTTTGTGTCAGTTGTGTCGAAGGTTTGCTTGTTGTGATGGTCGTGCGTGTGGGTTTCTAAATGAAGAGAAAAGTATCAAACACATCTTTGCACAATTATGCAATACAGTCTAGACAGGTCCACTGAACAATACGCCTCTCATCATATAACTAATCTTTATGAATTCGACGGCATGTCTTGTCTCTCCTTTGGCAGGACCAGGAGTCTGTTAAAGTCACGTTCAATATCAGCACAGTTCACTTTGGCCCAAGGGGAAGATGCAACAAATGCAAGAAAACAAAGGTGCAAAGACATGCATCGTGCCGTTGGGGTGAGCCGATGCCAATGTCAAAAAACAACACTGGAAATGTGGAGAAATTCATGAAATATACGAAAGAGAGAAGTTGAAGGTCTGTGGCTATGGCTGAAGAAGTTTATTTCTGTATGTCATGAGATTAATAAAGTGAGCAAGGTTGTCGGCACATATAAAATAATATTCGAAGGGCGTCACGCAGTACAGACAAAAACCCATTGGCACATGGGCCTAATATATTGCCCCACTGCTTGGCCTTCATTTAACCAATATGAATGGGCTGCTGAATAGATATGTTTGGCTGCGTTTGTAAAGCGGTGTACTGAGTTCCATACCCATTACACGGTTGTGGTGTCACATTAAACTACGATCGTGAACAAAACAGAAATACAAACAAAAGAAAGAAACCAGCCCAAAGCCGTTTATTTTTCAAGAAGTGGTTTTGAAGAGGTAAGACTCCTTATGAAATAAATTTGTATTTGTTGATAACACGGAAATGGCTCCTGCTCTGTAATAGGTCAGTAACGCCCTGGGGAAAATGGAGTAGTCCAGCTCTCACTGTAAGCAAGGGACAAAAAATATTGTGTGGCAAATATTGATAGCATTCATGTCTTCGATGCCGTGGGAGACAAATTTATAGGGCTAATTGTCAAAATGCCTCTTTGCACTCGAGCGCCGCATGACTTGAGGGCACTTGTTTGCCTCTTGTGCTGTGATGACACAATATCTCCAAACAAGTTGAAAGCCTCCGCAGTGACGCCTCTCATATGTGGGGTTTGCTAAAGGGATGTGATCCGTCCGGGCACCGTTGTCGTTCCCCGGCGATGTGGACTTCTACAGGTTTCAAATGTAGAGTTTGATTAAATGTCACGCGTTAGCCCTAATTTCAATGCCGCTGGGTGGACACATTAAAGGTGTCAATAGGGTGTTTCGGACTAATCTGCTCCGATCCGCTTCGCTAACTTCAGTGTCAATGCGTTTAAGGAGTAATACATACATTCATTATCGCCCAGTAACCTACAGGCACTGGGCTGGAGTGTGTTCAGACTGATGATTGGTATCAGGACTGGCCTTTAGCTAGAGAACACAGTCGGACTATATTACATGAGTATATTTGAATTAAACTTATGGGGGTGCCACCTCAGACACACCCTAACACGGACATTGGAGACGATGAGCGTAGTTAGAATGCAGAAGTTGTCAGATTGCAGATTTGGAAATGCATCGCTGAAACTTAAATGTATTGTTTATCGTGCAGGTTCACTAAACCGCCTGGCTGAGATAGAAACTGCGGATCGTTTAGTATTATTTGTGCACCGAGCGATAGATGCAGAGCTGGAAATGTGTGGCGGACGGGAGCGCACACGTCTCTAGTGGCTTGTGTGAGAACGAACCATGAATAAATTGACTACTGTCCCCATGCAGTAGATTGCCTTCAATCACACAGCATAAGGTGTCGATGTGGCGCCCTGTGTGACTGGAGCATCGAATTACCTTGCTGTAATTCGAATCCGAATGTGGGATGATCTCAAGAGGGAAGGCTGCTAATTAATGTGGCCAAAGTCACAGCCTGTGTCCCGGGGCTCGCGGTCAACCAAAGGCCACGGAGGAAGCGTGGGGTAGTCCCTGAATATGTGAACGAGACATGGCGACAGTGAAGAAGAGCCAGAGCCCTGTGGATTTGATTAAGAATAAGTGATGTCATATTTTTAAGGCGCTAACATATCTCTGGCTATTAAAACACTTCTACAAATGAAACGCTTATTTATTTAAATCTATTTATAACAAAAATAGGGCCACGTATCGAGCAGATTCAGATCAGCTCGAGGCTTTAAATGTTAACGTCCCCGTTTATATAATATTTATAAGCTCTGTAAAATCACCCAGTTTTACCACCACCAAGACATTGTACACTGTGCACCCGGGAACAGACAGTACAATGATGCATAAAGGATAAACCATAACATGTGAGATATTACCATGGCCATTTACATACAAATGTCCACAGATCTAAAAGCCATGCAATCCCATTTGAGTCCCCCACCCCTCAAATCCAGTTGTTATACCTAAACAAAAGCGAGGACAGTGCATTAAAGCAATTGTTTATGCCTACACTGTGCAGTATGGATAATGCTGTCGTAAATGGTTATTAACTGATACAGAAACCATGGCTGTCTATAATAGCCGGTAATCATCCCATCTCTGGGTGTGTTTTTCCTCATACATGGTTAAAGATTTAGAGTGTATAGTCAATTACATTTAGCAGGTCACAGAAATTAATTTAGTGCCTTAGGAATGTTTTACCCGGCTGGGCTGCGGCGGTGTTGTGGTGCATTCTGCACACATAATCAAGCATGAGCGGAGCCTGTCTACCCAATCTACTGCTTCATCCCACAGGGAAAAAATGACTTGCAACAGGAAAACCTGCATGAATACTAATTCGCCTACTTGGCTTTAACAGCTTTTGCCATCCAATCTCATAGGAATTTGTAGAATATGATGCTTTTCCATCTTTCCATATTAATTAGGCAGGCAGAGAAGGGAGAGTGACAGAGGGACAGGGTGTGATAGAGAGAGGGGGAACATGGGAATAACTATGAGCTGGGACTCTATGCTCTCAGTCCTAAATGCAGTTAATTATAATGTGATTTGAAGCATCTCAAGCAGGAATCTGGCAATCTGCATTTGGACATGGCATGGTCTCTTCATTACGGCACAGCACAGTTTAGCGCTTCCAAACATTGCTACTACAGAAATGACCAAGTGCTAGGTTGCTATCAAAACATATCAATATAACTAGATGATAAATTGTTACATTCTTTGACTAAATCATTTGGAAGGCCTGGCCTCATGGAAGATGATATTATTGTCCTTGTAAGAAAGGTCATTCAGCGTTTGGTCTGCACTGAGGCAGTGTCGATAGTGTGGTGTTATACAAGTGCGTTCACAGCAGGTGGAAGCAGGCTGTTATACTGAAGCATTAAGGGTGACAATGGCTCGGATGCTAGAGCGGGAAGTCCAATAACCAAGAAGTTCTAATCCCAACTCCTGCCGCTGCAAATTGTTGTTGTGTCCTTGGGCAAGACATTTCTCACATCTGTGAGGGAGTTTGAGGGGCCAATGGCACAGATTGGCAGCCTTGCTTCTGTCAGTCTACCCCAGCAACCCACCCAGTCTCACAGAAAACTGTGAAATGGCAACAATATGGCACTGATGAAACTCTGAAAGTGTGTCAGTGTCACAATTACGTGTTCTATTTACTGGTGCTCGACATATAATTAGAATATCATGATTCATTTATTCCTGTAATTTAACTTAATGTGAAACAAATTTATCATATAGACTCATTAAATGCAAAGTGACATATGTCAAACCTTTGTTTGTTATAATTTTGATGATTATGGCTTACAGACCATTTTCAAAGTATTTTAATTTTATGAAACTTTGCATGTAATGAGTCTATCATATATTAGTTTCACAGTTTAAGTTGAATAACAGAAGTGAATGCACTTTTTCATGATATTCTAATTATATGACGAGCACCTGTATTTCTACTGGAGTCACATGCAGATCATCCACACACACATTTTATGCAAGGGAAAGAAAAGAATATCTAGATGGGTGTTGATGGCTAAGGGGCATATAGCCACCACCTGAAATCTGAAAGCCCTGCTCTGCTTGATTCTCCAGTGATAACTGACCAACCGGATGTTAGTACTGTCTTTAGCCCCACCCCTACCCAACAAGAGACTGGACGTTCTTCCGGTCTTTGGCCGTGTCTGCAGAGGGACTCCCATCAGCCCTGGGTCTATATGCCTGCCCGTTCATGGGAGTGCATTCTTCTGTGGTTCTCCCCATGGGTTTTTGAGTTTTTCCTTGGCAGGTAGGAGGGTCTAAGGACAGGGGATGCCCCAGGCACGCTTCCATCTGCTCCTGACTGCTTATTTAGACACTAATAATATAATAATAATAATAATAATAATAATGCATTGGTTTTATATAGCACTTTTTCTGGACACTCAAAGATGCTTTACATTGCATTATTCACTCCATACTTGGTGGTGGTAAGTTACTATTGCAGCCACAGGTGCCCTGGGGTAGACTGACAGAAGCAAGGCTACCAATCTGCGCCATCAGCCCCTCCGACCACCACCAGTATCAGGCATAAAAAAGGCAGTATCTGTTTGGGCATTATGTTATTTGTTGCCTGGACACTATATTTGCTTGGACATTACATCGTTCTTGTTTCTTGTTTCATTGTTTTACTGTTTGCACTATGAGGCAATGTCTGTGGTGATATCGGGCTATAAACAACTTGAACTTTTCACAATGGATAGAAAGAAATGTATTGACTCAAAGAGAATATTATATGGATGTGATACCTTTCCTCAAAATGTAATGAAATAAAGCATGGAGAATAATGGGAGACAATTAAAGCATCAATCATATTTGAATTGTTTTTTCAATATTTTGTCAGGTATTTTCAACATGTATGTAAATATTGGCTTTTGGTAGATAATTTTACAGTAGCCTACAGTGTAACATTTACCAGGTTTGAAGTAGAAGGTTTTACATATTTATTTTATCTTATTTATCACAATAATAGTTCAATGCACCCTCATACGTCATCATAATCGAAAAGATCAAAACACCTTGGACATGTGGCAGTGCCCCATAAAGGCTGAGCATCCAGCTGCAGATGACAGTGCTTTTCTATAGGAGCCGGTGAAACCCTCTCCATAATAAGGCTGTGAGGCGTCCGTGCGCGCTCAACGCATTTCACTTGGCCTTTTGTGTCGGAGAATCTCACCTGGTCTTTAGAGTGGGGGCAGAGGGGAGCCAACCTTCCTGGCCCTTCCCAGTGATGGAGACGCAGCCTTCCTCAGTAACCCATTCTCATTCAGTCGCATCATTCATGTGCAAATCACTCGCAGGACCATTGTTCGGCCGCTGCGCCTGCTGATACTTTCCAAATTCAAATGGTAAAGCGGCGGCTTCACTGCAAAGAAATATGTTCCATAGGAGATGGGAACAAGGAACACTGTAGAGACTGCTGTTGATGTAAGATTGTTTTGTTTAGGATAAAAAGATGTTTATCATGCGTTATGTTTACTGTGACTGTAAGAATTAAAATATAGAAGTGTTAAAGACTATAGGTACTGTGCACTGCAAACAACTGTATCACAAAAAAGGAAAGAAATACTAGGCTTTTTGAAGTTTTTATATAATTTCAGGTTTTATAAATACATAAAAAAGGGAGGCCTTCAAGTAACAATATACCTATTTCCATACAAAACGGGTCGTGTCCTCGCTCTGCAATGCGAGTGAAGCAGTTTAACAACTACTGTACACACACGTAAGAGATGAAGGCATTAGGGTGAGTGAGTCCAGTGAGCCTTTCAATATTTGAAATAAGACAGGGGAGCACCAACTCATGACATCAGCAGGTGGGGAGCAAGCGTTCTGAGCTCTTGAGAACACACAAGATTACTCAAACAAAGAAAGAAAGTAGAACTCTGACTTGGTTTTGCAGTACGCCTACAAAGTCGATAACAATGGCTCTTTAAGGTGTCTGTGCACAAATTCTGACTTAATTAGTTACTTGTTGATGACTACTTTGGTTATAAGTTGTGTGTAAGCTACAGGAGTTTTCCATTGTAGACAGAAGAGCATAAACTGTCATTTGTGTTCTGCAGTTTGAGTAGCCACAGCACAAGAGGATGCACCAACACCCTCAGTCCGCTACTTCATCCCCATCTTAGAGCCACCAACCACTCCCTGATGACAGGAATGTTAAACGTTTAGGTGATTGTTGGAGAGAAAGGTCAGTGAAGCCATTTTTGTTAAGAAAACCCTCCTTTACCTTATCAACAAGCCCTCTGCACTGTATCCATGTCCATCACAAATCTAGGCCCCATTTTGAAGGGCACTGTCAACCGAAAGAGTCTAAAACAGATTAGATTAAGAAACAGGTGGGAGTTAACAAGGTTGTTTATACCGGAACAAACTAAACAACACGTGAGCCGTTTAAGAATAAAGATGGATGGTACCAATTATGAGTTAAACCCTCGATTGGGCACATGAGATGTGTTTAACTCTTCTAATGTTTCATAAAAGATGAAAAGGATATAGACTCAACATTATTTATGCCTACTTAAATAAAATTACTTATCTTCTGAGTGGGAAGTTCACTTATACTGAATATCCAACTTAATGGCAATCAAACTGCGCTATAGTCTCGAATGAATAGGTGAAAGTAGCCAGTGTGAAGATAAAACAGAATCCTTGGGGACAGCGCTCAGTTAAGCCCTCCTGACTGAATGCATTGGTTTTGTTTTAATGTCCAAGGCCAAAGTCACTAATTTGTGTCCAAAATAAACATTTAACCAAGAACTAAGGTGATCACTGGGAAAGATTGTTTAACTGTATATAATGGCGGCGGATCTCTTTGAAACCCCCCCACCCCGAGCTCTCTTAATCAAAAGCACAGCCTTTTGTCTGTTTACCACACATACCAAAGAAGCAGCTAAAGAGGCCACATCCGAATGAATGAATATTTAATTGAGGCCTATTGAGGCAGAAGATCAAAATAACCTTGCTTTAAATGATTATTCACGGACACACAAAAAAATTCAATATAATATGAGAAGGGAGGGAAGAATGACCGCCAAGCACTCCAGAGCGTTCTGTCCAGTGAGGGAGAATACATTATATGGATATGAGCTTTGTTAATCAAAGTGTTTAACTTTGCCACAAGGTTTAATCTATTTGACTCTGCTCTCAACCAAAAATGTATTTTTCATTTTTTTTAAATTGTATTTGACAACGGGTTGGTAGGCAGGCTAAGTCAACAAAGAAGCCCATCAACCCCACCTTTCATTTTCATCCGCGGATTTAGACACCGACTTTTAGAGGGTCCTCTCACTGCATAATATTGAAGTTTTTATCAAAAGTGTTCAGTCAAAATGCTAAATATGGAGAGTAAGGCACAAGTCTACTGTATGTTTTTGTCAAGCTGGTCTGAAGATGAAGACAGAGGTGAAAAAAAGACACAATTATTGCTTTGCATTCCATCATTTATTACACGTGATAACTAAAATGTAATTGTTTGTTTGTTTATTTGGTCAAGACAGTGCATCTTAATGATTGCGCCACAGCAGATGGAGCAATGCTAGGCGACCGTGCTTTAGTCAAGCCTGAAAATGACTTACTACCCACTCTAAAAGCTATCAAGTGCTCTTTCTGTGGAAATAGAAATTCAAGCTTGTTTGGTGACCATCTATGTAACCACCACACCTGGGTCTCTGTGGAGTGTAAGTGGTCCAAGAGCCACCGACCTGTACTGAAGTTCATGCTGCAAATTATACTTCATGGATGTGATTAAAGATATCATTTCGTCTTTAGAAAGAGATTTTTTTTACAGAAATTCTGTGGATGTTAATAGACTCATAATAATAATAATAATACAATGCCGAAAGAATGGCACTGAAGGCTGAATGAAAGAACGACCCTCAAGATTTTGCACAAATGCGTGCGATAGCCATCATTGACCACAATCTCTAGTCTTGCTTTATGCGAATGTGAATTCAACTGTAGCACGGGGGCTAAATGTCAAGAGTTAAAATCTGGGTAACTCAACTTTCTTTGCTTTGAGGAAGATGTTCCTGCCCATATAACTGTATATTCAAGTTTGAAAGTGAATACTGGCACCACAAACCATTTGAATATAACATTTCTATAATAATATGCAAGAGGTTTTACATCCTTGACACCTTACCAACACAAAACCTTGACTTTATCCGCATATACAAGCATGCCCCCCCTTGTACAGCATGATGTACACTAACAGAAAGTCTGAAATTATCATATGAATGCATGAGCTGAGATTTTACAGAAAGACGGTAAATTAAATGCAAATGTTACAGAAAGGATTAGGTTTGTATGCACTCACGGTTATATGTAGTGACATCACAAACTAAACTGTTGCAAAACTAACAGATTATGCCCACGATACCAAACATGCTCCTAATGCTTGGCAGGACACAGACAATGCCATATGTGAAAATAAAAATTTGAAGAGAACTTAACATTTTTTTTCAAACTAATGTTTAGCCATCTGTTGCACAAAAGCTACAGAAGAGCCTGCTCACAGTAAACCCAAGCTTTGAGTATTTTTCAGCACTAAAAACACTGGTTAAAGCCATACTGTGTAACACATCAATACATATTCTATGTATTGATGTGTTACACAGTATGGTTTTAACTTGAAATGTATTTAAATATTGGCAGTTAAGCCGGGTACATATCTCCTTTGTGACATGGAGGCAGAGGCTTTCCTCCTTGCCCTGTTATTCTGTACACATTAATACAATCTAGCTGCGCTGCTACTATGAGCTGTCTGTCTCACATAAGTGTCTGTTGACATGCTCCTTAACATGGATATTATGTGAGAAAGCCTTTTAGCAAACTCTACATGATTCTGCCTCAGTTCCTTTTTCTGTGCTGGGTCAGGGCTGTCTGGAGCCATTATTGGTAATGAATGTGGAGTCCTCCTTTAAAAGGTTCAGGCATGTAAAGTCACCTAAAGCTGACTAATGGAATCTCAGCACTGACACAGATGCCAGAGGCTTTTAGAACGGCACATTTGGACATTCACACCACAGACATAATGAACTATAAATGTAAACTTGTAAATGTAACCTCCCACAGAGCAGCACACAGCTATTATTAGAAACAGAACAATGCTCTCCGTGCTGCCCCTGGTTCGTTTGCACTGTTCAATTTAGATCTGGCTTCTGCAAAAAGTGTCATATAAGCACATTTATTAAAGAAGCGCCCGCCACAAATGCAAATGTTTAAGTGCTGGCCCACATGCTCTAAACACAGAGTTTGCTAGCGCCGCTACACTTTGTGCCCCGGGAGATGGGCCTCTTCAGGAGGGTCAGGGGTCGCGGCACAGCGCGCCGAGTGGCCATTGTGCTTTGTCGTTTCACAGGTGACTCACATCACTACACTCGAGCAGGCTGGAGGCAGAGCACTCGGAGATGCTCGCGGCATTCAAAATGCATGATTTCCAGCCTAGTGCAAACAAATCGCTTTAAAAGATCAGTTTAATCTATTTGGAGCTGTTATTATGAGCGGAGAGAGTTGTTCAGATAAAGAGACTGAAGCAGGGTTAACATCAGAGTGTTGGACAACTCTTCACATACTTTACCCATGAGAGCTGTTTTCTTTCATTATTTGTTTTCACAATACACTGTGCATATGATTTACAAAGCAAACCAGACATTCAGTAGAAAAATGTCAGGGATAAATTCCAAATGGCAAGCTCCTTTGAAGATTCTGCTCAGATGTAGCGTAGTTCATGTAGAAAACACCTGATCTAGACATGTATTAGTTGTAGAAATCTTCCGTGTCAACATTGTTTGTGCTGAAAGGTTGAGGACGTAAGGCCGCTTCAATCTCAGAGTTGCTGTCATCTGATTCTCTCCAGAATGCTATTACAGAAGAGTGTGGAAAAAAGAAAAGTTGACATTATCAGAATGAATGTTTACCCACACTTCAAATTAAGTGTAACCTCTGCATGATGATTTTTTAAAAAGCCAATTCTACACCTTCTTTATAGGCATTTGAATGGAATGAAGCCAAGATTACCTTGAATTTCCAATCTTAACAATCTTGCCTTTATGCACTTGAATGTGTTAAATTTACATCTTGTTCACTCACATGTCTACGGTGATCTGATTGAAACTTAAAAACTCAATAGAACTGGCAACTATGAAAGACGGAGGTCGAGACAGCTAAAGATGGCCTCCCTTATTGTATTAATTTTAATTTCAACAAAAAAAGTATCCAGTTCATTTTTCAGTGACGAAACCTTAACTGTCAATATGACCTAAATGTTATATATCTTTTCAGATGTTTTTCCTCATTTACTGGTGAACAAGGCAGCAGCTAAGAGCGCGTATACGTGCTTTCACAAACCTGATTTTAGTTTCAAGGTAATTTTCCATTAGCAAATACTTCAGAAGCATTATTGCATTTACAGAGAAATATAATCAAACAGTCGGTGCTTGATTGAAACTCAAAAATTCATAATTATTCCCCTGCACGTGCGCGCGCGCACATGCGCACGCGTGCACACACACACAAAACTCTTTATCATAATCTGTAATGTAATTAACCTTGTTGTGACACCGTCTTTTGCGAGCTATTGAGGCAACTTTGTCTATGCTCACCTTTTGACTGTAGAGCAGAAGAAACCTTTGAGTTCAGCTCCTCCATTCTGGAAACACATAAAAACGTTAGCCTTGCAAGTTATTGCCATAGACTTTCTTTGCTGAAATTATGTTACACTAAAAATAGCTAGTATGAAAGGTTAGGTGAATGAACTGGACACACAAAGTTGTAACTTTCATCATGAATTAACAATATAAACCGTATTTACTATAAAGAACACCGAGCGACGGATGGGACTTTCTTGACTCCTGTTCTACAGTGTGCCAAAGGATTTCAACAAGACCCTCTTTATACCAAAATAGTCCAATAGCATGGGTTGCCAGGTTCTCATAGCTTCAGTAATATCACTATGTAAATGTGTGACCTCCAAAAAGGCTTTGATCTAGCTCAATGCATATGCAATAAGGCCCCCCGTCCCACTATTAATGGGCTCCTCTTTAATTTACATCATCACAGAGCCTATTGAAAGGTGCACAATATATCCTCATCATCTCCCAGGTTAGCAAACATATCTATATGGCTTATTTGTCTGGGCCCTTTAGGCTGTGAGCGCTGATGAGGTTCTCTCTGGAAATGGAGGGAAAAAAGCTGCTAGTAGGTACGCATGGGAGCTCTTGCAAAACACACACAGTCTCAATGCTTAAACAGTCACAATGCATGACCACAGTGTACTGACTCTGACTTAGTACACGCCATTCTCTCAACCCCTTTCCCTCACATTTGACAATATGTCTGCTCATTTTCCATCTAAATCCATGCCAAAGGTTGTCCTTCACCCTGTTATAAAGCGCCCAGTTTATCTATTTATAAGGAAGAAGACAATATTTTATTTATCTGATAATGCTATTAGCTTGAGCTTTGGCAGAATAGTGATATTAACTCCTGAAGGTTATTCTTGATGTATAAATGACAAGCACTCTAACTCTAATATACACTTGACTTTGATACATTTTGTATGAGCTAAACTATATGCAAAGAGACCTAACAATGCATATTAAGAAGTAAAAGTAATATGCCAATTGATGAAAGCTCCAAAGCAAAGCTATGTACATGGAATCCACATTTAGCCTCTTAAACAGTCACTTAAAGCTCAGATGCTAAAGCAACACAACCATAGGGAATAGAGTATCCATTTACCACAGTTAAGGACAGAAAAGCGTATGACGGCTGCAACCCCCAAAATGTGGCATAATCCATGCGATTACTTCCTCTCTTTTACCACAATAATAGCTGTTATAGACAGTAAATTGGGCTTTTTCTTTCCTCCAACTTCCCCCCCGGGATGGGAATCTATCAGCTGTTCCACTTCAGCAAGGGACAGGACTGATTTCTGATTTCAAGACGGAGCCATTACCATAGGGAGCCCAGTTGGGATGTGACCCCACCAATCTAATATTCCGTTTCCATAAACATTTATGCCAGTTCATCTTCAGCTGAGTTTCCCTTAATTGAGGCAATGATCTGAATATATAAGACTGCGCGCTGGCCTCCATTTTATAAACTCTGAGAGGGAGAGGTGAATGTAATGTGTAAAATGATGCAAATTACAGCTATTGTGATTCCAATGTTCTTTCCACAATGCCTCGCTCATTCCCCGTCGCTAACACACACAATTGTTTCATATTATTGTTTATCACACGTTTTAACGTCCCTTTCTGCCTGATATACATCGCCAAGTCTGCAGTGTGACCTGTCCGTTTGTATATAGGCGTTTTATTATTATTTTTCTTTTGGCACTGTGCAATTTAATATAATAGCTTGGTTTATGTCGAAATAGGGATGCCCTTTATTGTCATTCAAGAAAACAAAGTGAGACCCTCTTGAGCATTTGAAAAATTAGGATGTGTGTGGTTTCTAACAATGCCACTGAACGCTTCATTTGCAATACTACGCACAATGTTTGTAGATACCCCCAACACACCTCATTTATATGATGTGGTCATGTTTCACACTCAAAAATAAAATTGAAACGGCATGTGATCAGTGTGTGAGAATTACTGCTTACCTAGCACTAAACAATTGCTTGGATACAATGCTGGAAAACTGCCTTTATTTACCATGGCTTTTTTTTTTTTTTTTGGTGAAGCTTCTCCCACCCACACGCGATGCTAATAGCACAATGGCACTTTTAACGCAGCGGTGCTCGTCTAAAGGTAAAGGGAGACCCATCACCTCATCACTCCCATCTACACCTACTCCTATTCCAACTGCGACCCTCGGATACCCTGCTCAGGCTGCGCTCGGATGCAGGGACGGGCCTCAGCCTTCAGTGGGGGGCCAACTGCGGCGAGGACAAGCACCTGATGAGTGGGCACTTTCTGACATGTGAGTGCTCTCTACTGGCGGCGACTGGGTACTGCGCTGGGGGGAAAAGGGATAAGCGGTTGGCCAGCCATTTGAACTGCAGTAGAGGGGAGTCAGGAGATCTTAAAGGCAGGCTAGACACTGACGGGGAGCTTCTTTCAAAGTCAAATACTAAAAGAAAAAAACTACACCAACAATGATTACCCTCTCGCATGGCCTCTTGGGTATTCTCAATGAGTTTTGCCTTCAACTAACAAATTGAATGTGAAATGCCGCCCGCTATGTGTGTGAGAGATAGAGTTACACCACACATTATAGGCCCTACCTGATTTTTTTCCCCATTGGTGGAATACAATGGGGTTCGTCCTTTGGCATACTGTTAAGGAGACATTTCCAAAATAAAAGACCATGGTGTGCATGTGAATCGACTTACAAAGCCTTGAAATCAGCAATGAATTTGCAAGCTGTAGTTGTATACTTGTTTACATTGCCGTGACAGTATTGCTCCCTGAAAGTTGTGAAACGTGCTTATGAACATCTCTCGATACAAATGTGTTAGGAAAGTTAGAGTATGCGCTCCAATCTGTGTATCATTAGTTGTTTGTTATCAAAAATCATGTATAGGGCCTTTTATAACATTTCAAATATGTAATTTGAATATCGACTCTGTACTAAGAAGAGCAAAGGAGGTGCAGGATGGGGATCTCATCTGGTCAGAAAATGAATAGTAAATGTTTGTATTTCTCTACTTTTATCAAAATGTTACAAAAAACAAAATGAAAAGGAAAATAATGATTATAGTAATATACTAATAATAGTAATATAGTAATAAGAAAAGTCCAAATTGTATAAATTTGAAAACAAACAAAAACTAAATAATTCTGAATCGGTTCATCCTCTTTTTTGCACTTTTGAGCCTGTAGTTCGTCAGTGCAACATTACTTGATTATCTGCACAAACATCTCTGCAATGGTTTATGTTGTATTATAAAAAGGTACTAAACAGCAGTGGTTTGAAATTGAAATGCCAACAGTAGCAAAGGGCACAATACTGCTTTGCACGAGAGGAAGCAGTGGCATGCACCGACATACAAAGGGGAACAAGTGGTCTTTACATGGAGTGCAGCTGCTTGTTAAGACTCACTCCTTCGTGCAATATTCCTTTCATCCCCACTCAACCACAAAGTGATTTTACTTTGCGACTCACAAAGACAGCAAAAGATTTTTAATGGAGAAATCCTTGATAAATGTTGCAGATCAGTCGATTCCCCACCAGTTACAATACAATAAACAGCACATTTGATAAAAGTATCTGCCTGAAAAACACTGTGTGGGAGAGAGTAAAGAAGAAGGAAAAAAAGAAAGAGCTCGATTCTCTCAAACGCCATAATAGTGAAATGAACACATATAAATGTGTTAAGAGTATCTCTTTGCATCTTGTATAGGCTGCATGTATTTAATCTGTAAAGCTTATTAAGAGCCCAGTCATTGCTATGCAAAGCAGCGCCCAGCGCTTTTCTCTCACTTTTCAGTGGAGTGCAGTGTTTGGCCAATAGCTCTGGCCCCCCGCCTCTCATTCTGCATTCATAACATGCAACATTTGCACAATGTATCTCTCAAAGGCCCTGAATAGAAGGCCTTAATACTCATGTAAACAACTGCAAACCAATTACTTAATGAATCAGGCCCACACATAATGAGGAACCTCACAAAGGGCTATAAATGCATTTTTGCACCAAAGCCTCTGCTTTAAACTACAATCCCTCTGCTGCAGTCCAGGCTTAACTGAAAAATCATAATTATTGTCGAAGACAACAGAGGGGAAGCAGTTTTTGTATTTTGAGTCCAGCCATTTCCTTCTTTTGAAGTCACTCATCATCTCACTGACAAAATAAAGCAAATAATTAACAACTAGGATGAGGAGGGGGTAGTAAACAGAAAGAGGGTGAATGAAAATGAAGGACACACAGATGGGAGAAAGGGCAGGAGTGTGACACAAGAAGCCAATGGAATACCAGGCAGGCTTGGTGAAAACATACAGGATTCAAGCCACTTGTATAGTCAATAAACTGAGACAAATGAATGGAATTAGAAGAGGGTCCACATGTGGGACCAGATCGCAAAGACAAACTGAACATGTAGTGGTTGTGGTTCTCTCCTCATCCCGCAAAGACAAAAAAGTCAGGGATGTGTTACAGGCCATTGGTGCAATAAGTCACTTACTAGTATTTCAACCCTGCAAGAAGCATTCTTTGCTTCTCTTAATTTTTGGGGCTCTTTTTTATATAATCAGACATATTGTGGTCCTTCCATGCACATTAATCACGTTCTGAGTGGGTCTCGGTCTAAAATTGGCTCATGTTTATTAAAGAGGGTGGTCAGTGGGTCTGGCAGAGGCAGACATCAGCAGCAATGAGGACCACAATAGAGCCAGCCCATTAGGCCCTTCCCAGGGCTAATAGGCAGACTGGGAGTGCCGGATTGCCAGGCCAGGGAGATTCAGACTTCAGCCCTTGTGTCAGCGTGGTGCCCAGTAATCACATGAAATCAGAGAAGATTATTCCTCATAACGTTTACCCAGCCATTACTACAGCCCAAATGGGTTCGTAGTGAAGAGGTGCTCTGAGGACCCGGCATGCAATTGCAGATTTGATGAAGTCGTGTGGATATATTCAAATATATCCGTGATGGTGTTAGCCTCCACCGAGCTATTTATCATTAGATGTTCTTTTCCGAGCCCCTCTGATTTCAGCAGCCTAAATATGTTTCGAGGATAAAAAAATAAATAAAAGGACATTTCTCCTTGTCAACACTCCAGTCCCCTTCTACCAAAACAGTCATGCCTGATTCTCTTCTTGACCTGATTGGTTTGTATTTTGACAACAACTCTGGAGACAGTTGTAACAGCAAATTGTTTATGAGAGTGGATGGTTTTTCAAAAACTGTTAATACAAGCAAACCATAAGTAAGAGGAGTTTAGGGGCCTTTTGTCTTTGTGAGCAAGTTAATGGGTGTCACACCCTTGATCTTATGGAAATGAACAGGGAATTATCAGGGCCGCCATGCAAATGGACATGAGGCACTTTGGTGTCTGGTGGTCCATTACCTGTGGCCCGTAGAATAATAAACAGTGTTTTACCTGGGATAAGGGTCTTGATGTAAGGAGCGTTTGGCCCAACCCAAGTCCTCTTCATGATCATCACTTATTCCTTAAAAAAGTTAACATAAACCGATTAAATGTAAATGAAAATCCAACAAAAACCCAGTCACTGAAGTGCAAACTGTAGCATCCTAGGATTATTGAATTATTTCAAAACTGTATCTTTCCAACTTTAGACTTACTTTACAAATGTAGGTTCCATTTTTAACCATAGATTTGATCTAATATTAACATTAATTACAACAACACCAAAGACATGCATATGTATGCATATGATGTCATAACAATCTGTAGCTAAAGGCAAAATCTTTTTGAGTGGCACTGTTTGACTTTGCCACACTGTATGGAATGTTGAGGGCTCTGTTTAGAATGAAAAGAGTGCGTGTGCATCCCCTCTCTGCATTGTATATACAGGTGCTCGTCATATAATTAGAATATGAAAAAGTTCATTTATTTCTGTAATTCAACTTAAACTGTCATACTAATATATGATATAGACTCATTACATGCAAAGTGACATGTCAAGCCTTTATTTGTTATAATTTTGATGATTATGGCTTACAGTCCACTTTCAAAATATTACAATTTTATGAGTTTTTACAAGCTGAGCCATAATAATCAAAATTATAACAAATAAAGGCTACACATATCTCACTTTGCATATAATGAGTCTATCGTATTAGTTTCACAGTTAAAGTTAAATAACAGAAGTGAATGCACTTTTTCGTAAACAAGGACTTATTGGACAGCAGAAAAATGCAGTTTGAGACAAACCCGATGCAGTCCCAAGATACTGTACTAGAACCTCCAGTACCTACAATAAAAATACGCTAAGCTTGTGACACTTACATTACACGTCTCATAAACAACACAATCGCTACAAAACTATCCTCATGCCAGCGTTTTGTCACACAGCAATAGTCACTATGAAAAGGCAGTAGTCACATCCAATGAATGAAGTACATTAGCCACAACTGTCTTACCAGAGTGAATATCTTCTTTATTATCTTCCTCTTCTTTAAAATTCAAAATCCGTTTTTGCATGGCTGATTGCTTAAGCAACTGGTATGCTTTTGACTCTGTAAAAAAGAAGTTTGGGCCTGTTAATAATGGTTAGGTTAAGGTGCTTTATTTGTCATTGTATAACAACTATACAGCGTAATTTGTCCTCTGCATTTGACCCATCTCTCGACCCTGCTGGAACGACCTGTAAGGAGCAGTGGGCGGCAGCACTACCGCGCCCAGGGACCCATCTCCAGATGTGGAGCCAGGATGGTCAGAATCACCTGGCTGGAGGATTCACCTACTGCACATGTTTTTAGTGGTAGGGGAAACCAGAGTACCCGGAGGAAACCTTGGCAGACAATGTGATAATCAAATCCGGGACCTTCTAGCCGTGCAGGACGAGCGCTATCCGCTGCGCTACCGTGCTGCCAGTTTTGATTAAACGGATATCAAAAAATGACATACCTTTGTATTGCCAAACATTTCTGTATCTATTCTTTTATATGGAAATATGAAAAGAACAGCTTTAATCAAACACATTTTAATTTAATTCATTTACCTTTATTGTTAATTCTATCATGCTAACTTTGTAAAATATCTCTAAGAAAATCCAATTGTATTTTATATACAACAGGATTTAGTCTTATCATGGTCCAAAGCCACAAGAGGTGCACAGTGTATGTGGCAATTACTTACAGCCTCAAGGTCACACTATGTGATTGCCACATTGATGTCACCCAGCACAGTAAACCCCTGTTTTTGCAAAATTTCATGTCATCTTTCTGTGGTAATGTTTCTTTTGATTAAGCGTAAATATTTGAAGCTAGACTCATTTTGCTGGCTGTGCACCTTAGGGATGCACACATGAAAAACTCAGTAGGAAATCTGATAGCCAAGGGTAATATAGAATGGCTTTACATTTCAGAGGTGCAGTCGAGGGACGGCCACACCAAGTGCTGCCAGGATGTCCACACATCTAGCATTTTCAAGTCCAGCAATGTGTGGCATTGTTTAGATAATGAGAGGCAATGATAGATCTCTGGCGCTTCCCACCTGGGTGTCCTGTCAATTAAAGCGGCCAGATAACGTAGAGCCAATGAATTTGAGCAGAATACCACAAACTAGGCTGAAAACAGGGGTATTTTTTTCTCAGATAATTAAGAGAGAACTAGCACTGCTCTTCAGGTGGGACTTTGACCCTGGATTCACCTTGATCATCCTGGCACAGCCATTGTGTAAAAGAGCCCATTATTCACTGCAGTGGGCAGAAACAACCCACAACATAAGAACAGTGTGAATGTTGAGACATCGGCAATGCCTTTTACCTCTAATAGGAACACTTTCCACAGGGCTTTCGTCCTGGCTGCCCTCTTCACTACTTTGTAGTTCTGTAAGAAAGGGAAGCACATAGTGAGGAGACCAGGCAGAGAAGAAGGGAGCACAGGGATAAAAATAGGAAGGGGGGTCTTTAGCACATAAAAAGGAACTGTTTAAACACTAAGCCATAAAAAAGTTAGAATTACATACAGTAAAAACACAACTCAGTGATTAAATGGATTTCTTTATAAAAGACATAAATCTTATTGTTGTAGAAAGCTTTATGATTTGGAAAGAACTTGTCGCAGACTGGCACAAATAACATGAAGTACTAAGCATACACAACCTGGGCTGTACTGGTTAAGTAGTGGCCTCACAGCTACACCACCAGTAGGCAGGGGAGCAGGGCCAAACGAAGACACGTCACTCTCGTCCTCTGCTGAGGGGCACTCCTCACTGGACCGGGACAGAAGTGTCCTCAGCAGTACTTTGGCCTACGAGCAGCACAAATTAAAACCACACTCTTAATTGTTCCAATGTGAAAGAAGTGTTAAATTAAACCCTCAGCGATTAGTCAAGTCATTTATGTTGGCCATGGCTGCTCACACCGGGCTACAGCCAGGGTGCATGCTCAGACAACCAAAAGAAAATAACTTCAAATACTCTCACTCATTTAACAAAAAAGATTTCAGCCACTTTCACTACTGCACTCAATCACACTTTTTCTCCCTTCTCTTCTCAACCATGAGATTAGAAAAGTGCCTAAAGAATGCAATCACCCGAGTGTTAATGTGCAGCACGTTCAGGATATCTCCCCTTCTGCTGGAGAGGAGTGAGTCAAGCTGCTCTCTTCCTCCCTCTCCAGCTCAGTTTTATCTCCGGGGAGATGAGGATACACAATTAAGAAAAGCTGTTCAGCAGATGAGTAGCAGGAAGATGCCACACTGTGATTTCTCCCACACTGAAATACAGACATTGTCATCTACACGATCATCTCTCCTTTGACAACAAAGAGTGCTTCTAATCCTCAGATGGCCATGTGCAACTTTTAATGAGTAGTAATATGAAGAGGAGGATCAGGGGGAGTTTCACAATGACAAACTTAAGGTATGTTTTCAGTTGTTATCTGTAAGTCACACTGTCAAGAATTACACATTCTTAACACTTATTTTATTTCAACATCTTAACCCCCACCTTAACCGAGCACATTTTCTCCAGTTATTATCCAGGTATTCAGGCATTACCCATATCTAAAAGATTCTTGAAAGAACCCTGTCAAAATGAGACGCAAACGAAGATGAAAACAAAACAGCATAACAGAAGTTACAAAAATGCAACAAAAACGTGACAAAAAGCATTAGAAAAGCAATGACAACGTAGCAACAACACAAGGAAACACAACAAGGAAAAATCTTTGATAATTTTTGTAGGTTTAAGCTTTCAAATGAGGCGTTACACTGGCTTGTAGGCTGTAAGAGGCTTTTAGATTTGGTAAAGCTGAACTGGAGCAAATGCGCTCAGCTAAAGTGGAGGTTAAGCAGAGGAAGACACAATCACACGCCAAGCCCTCAACATTTCATACTGAGAGAAAAGTAAAAATTTAGGCCTTAGTCTTAATTTTTGTTCGGTCTTTGTTCTTTTCTAACATTTAGTCAAATACAGTACACTGTCAGCTAAGGGCCCTCACAGCACACTTGCATTTTAAATATCAATGAATGCAACTGTCAGCACTTGAATATTCAAAGGGCTTCTTGGAGGGTGTGCATGCGAGTTGCATGCTCCCATTTGTTGGAGCAGCGAGGCTGTGCAACAAGACATGAATGGAAATTTGTGTTTGCTCTCCTGTGTGAAGAGTCAGCTGTTGTATGAGAGGACAGAGTAAACAGGCAAAAGAGAGAGTGGAGTCAGAGAGAGATTTCACTCATGCTTTTCCACTTGTGCGCAATCACGTAGCAACCAGCAGATCGCCTTTCCTCTTATCTGATGTACGTTTCGCTGTAATTTTAAAAATAATTTTTAAATAGAAACAAATAGTGTGGTTTGCTCTGTTTCATCTTGCCATGTGTGGAGACAGAAAGTGCTCCTCCGACGCTACCTGGTGGCCATATGTGGCATGGCGCTCCAGCAACAGTGGCGTGAACAGCTGGACCAAGTGCTCAGTACTGAGGACACCGCGCTCCTTGAGCAGAAGGGCGTGCTTGAACCAGCGATCCCACAGCTGAGCGGCATCAGGCAGGAGACAGGCGCTGTGTGCAGGGAACAGACAATAGGGACAAAAGGCAGTTCCCTTAATAGCATTAAACACAATCAGAGTTCAATTAAACCCTAATTCAATTTTGAAACATATATCAGAATTTCTTAAGGTTTTACAGTCACACTTTCCGAACAATGATGAAAAGACACTTTGTTAATATACTTAACATAGAGGAAATTATAGATTTCAGTTAACACCAAATAAACACCACCATCAATGCCCCCATTTGAAAGGTAGAGAAAAGGTCGAAGACACAGTATGCAACTCGGCAGGAGGGAGAGGGACACCACTAGATGAGTCTTTGGATTGAGTATAGAGCAGGAAAGGTCTCAGTGAAATCAATAGAGTAGTGAAGCAGAGCATGGATTTGGCTTAGACTATAACTACTCATTATCCAAAGGACTGGAAGTCACAGATAGGGCATTTTAATTTACTCATGACATTCACCCGTGCAGTTTTACCACGGGAGGTGACACCAAAGATGACCTTTACATTTGTGGACAAGGGATACTGAATCAAATGGTCATGTGCAATATCTCAACAGCATTTCTATGTGCAGCCCTCTCCAATGCAGTGTGCTCAAAAGAAGGAAAAAATGCGCAGACGGCCATCCACTCTTTCTCTCAAAAGCGGAATTCACCTCAGTGTAAGTTCATGTTTTTCTATTAAAGGAAAGAAAAGTCTATTGAACCCTGTAGCTTTTAGCGCACTGATATGTGTGGGGCATAGAACAGATTTCTCAAAGTGCCTTAGCACGTGCACACATCATACGCCACAATCAATGTCTTCAATGTTTTCGAAATTGGAAAACCTCTACAACATAAAAAACAATACTTATCACATTAACACAAAGACTGCTAGGATGAAATGTATTGGTGTTTATGGATGGCTTATTCACTATGCACTTACCTTATTTCAGCCGCGGTGCAGGATTGGTGGGCATTCACTAGATCAGGGGGAAGCAGGCAGCCCTTCTCTGTACTCCATGACAACTTCTGCAGCTCGTGAAGGACGACAGCTCCACACGCTTTAGGGTCCTCGCCATTCAAGTCCCCTCCGCAGTTACAAAGGCTGGCCAATATATAGAGAGCAGTCAGCCACTGGGCCACAAGGCTGTGAATTGAGTCCACTGGTCATGTTCAACAGCTGCGAGCACTTCACACACCATGACCACTTATCATGCTAAAAACATGCACTGTATTTCCGATGGAGCAGAAATGCTTTGGAATAGCAAGAACAACAAAGTCAAAGGGGTTTACCTAATAAGTCTGTTGAGTTCCTTTGTGCCGAGGGATGGATTACTATATACTCTGCTTTGTTCAGCATGAAGCCGTTCTTCAATAGTGTCTAGAAGCTTGTAGAGTCCTTTCAGAGACAAGCTGAAAAACATAGCTGTGAATGTGATGAAAATGTAGAACAAATAGAAAAAAATTCTTCTATTTGTTAAAACAGGCAGCCATTCAATCGAGAAGAATGTCAGATACATCTTTGTCCATCTTTTACTCAATAGATATGACAACAAACAACTTCAACGTAACTGTCTGGTTGAACCTGCATAACAGTAATGTATGACAAGGCATAAATCCTGATATAAAATATGTAGCACTACTAGATAAAAGGTATGATCTTTCAAAATAACCTTTCAAAATAACAGAGAAAGTGACTCTGTGGGTTTCTTTGCCTGTAGATTTATTGTATAGTCAGGCCCTAACAGGAGGAGGAAGCCTAACACATTACTTTGTATACCGATCCAATCTAAAGCAGTAGATCTCAAACTTTTCACACCAAGTACCACTACATATAATAGTTGACATTTCAAGTACCACCAGGCTTAGATTAAGATCAAATCAGGACCAAATTAGGTCTAAAACAGACTAAGCTCTTCCCAGAAGATGCTGAAAGACTGTTGTGGAGCGGAGGGAGCTGCGCAGGAGGAGATGGATCTGACCAGTGCAGGAGGCCACATTCTGAAACAGGGACAAACCCAGGAGGCGGTGCACCACCAGAGAATCAGAGGAGGACCAAAAAACATGTTGGTCAGATTGACCCACAATGGCAGCGCAGCTCAGTCTCAGCGGCTCAGGACTAACACCTCGGCTAACTATTTCGTTCTATGCTTGTACAATGACAAATAAAGCACTAACTTATTTACTTTAGTCTAAACTGAATGCAAACCATGTCTAAAAAAATAAAACATCTTAAATGCATTACAATGGCATAAACAAAATTGTCTCGAATTGTCTGACGAAGCCCCGGGACAACCAGTGGAACGCGCACCACAGTTTGAGAACCACTGATGTAATGCATTGGTGATTGTGGCCCACGATGAATTCAAAAACTCAAAACCAGTGATTGAAAACCACCCATAGCAAAAAAGGCCAAAGTAAAGCCAAAGGAGAATTGATGTCAATCTTAGCAGGCTCTTGGGTCAGAGATCAGCAAATAATTGCTCCTGTTTTTGTTGCAGGTTGTTTCCTGAAAACATCCTGATTAAGGTGGCAAGTTGAATTATATCCATGACATTCTGTAGTGTGTAATCTGTCTGTGCTGAGTCCTCTTGAGCCCGGCTGAAGTAGTACAGGCAAAAGCTTAGGCTCTTTTCTTCCTCATCGTCAGCATGGGCCTTGAACTAGTCATCTTTCTCTTTCCACTTTATTTGTCAATGCTCTTCAAAAAGAGACCTTTAGAGAGGGAGAAAGTGAATTAGCTGGGTTTTTTTCCACAAACCTTTCATTGTATTGTTGCCAGCTTTCATGTCAAGGTCTGCAACCTCACTTTAGATGTGTCTGTTGTCCATGCGCCGACATCATCAGCAGCACATTGTTAGCTCAGAGGAAGAGGTCAGCATCTCTGCAGAGATATTGCTCAACAGTGTGCAGTGGTGACCTCAAGGTGATTTAGCACATGGAATGGCCTCACTGTTGAGTGACTGATGTCAAAGGAATTTCATCGACACAGACAGCCAACGTTACACACAAGGAGTAGGAAAATAAACCACAAGTAATAACAGGGATAGCAAGAACACTTAAATTATATTTCAAAGAAACAGTGTAACATAATATTTTTTAACAATGAGCACAATAGCAAATAATAGCTAAATAAATAGCTGTAAACATGGTTTCAACTGGGATTGAACAGACAACCCGTAAGTCTGTGAGTGAAGGCTCCACCACTAAGCCACTGACTAGTGACTTGCAATAATCCGACTCACTCATTCAAACTGCAAGAAAATAATTATTTACTCTGAAATAACTCCATTTAATAATAATAATAATAATTAAAGCCGCAAGCGGCATTTAGAGGCCCTCGAGGGTCTCGTTTGGCCGGTTGACGCCGGTGGCCGCACACCGCCCCAATAACCGGGAGGCGCTGCCGCGCCCTACCTGCCACACTAGGTCGAGATTGTAAAAGAGCAAAGGCAAGAAATGGCGCCTTCGGCGCCAGATCACTCGATTTTTCCCAAATGGCCGACCTCCTGTTGGTTGCCTAGCAACCATGTAATGTACTTTTTTGTTCAGACTGTCATGACGCACGCGTGTACCAACTTTGGTGTGGCTGCGCCAAAGTTGGCATCGGTTCGTTGCCATGGCAACACGGTGGGAAAAGGGGCGTGGCCTCAATGACTTTTTTGTTGGGGGTCACGTGACGGATGTCTGTGCCAAATTTCTTTTGTCTACGACAAAGTTCAATTTTTTTCCTCATTCATTTTTTGTTGGTGCTCTACAGGGGGCGCTATCGCGCCCATATTCAAATGTCCTAAATCACAACATACGGGGTCGAGGACTCGACCAACAATTAAAGTTTCACTCAAATCGGCCACAGTATGTGCGAGTTATGACACTTCGAATGCGTTGGCGAGCGCTGAAAATGGACGCCGAATTCATGGCGTTGCTATGACAACACCGTTAATCCTATTAGAAAGTTTTTAATAACTTTTGATGTCCCACTTGTGTAGATGATCTGGAGCGAACGGGGAGTCGCTGCGTTCAACGCCCTAGGACGAGTTCGTTAAAATGCGAGGGCATGAAATGGCGCCTTCGGCGCCAGATTACTACATTTTTCCCAAAATGGCCGCCCTCCTGTTGGTTGCCTAGCAACCATGTAATGTACTTTTTTGTTCGGACTGTCATGACGCACGCGTGTACCAATTTTGGTTTGGCTGCGCCAAAGTTGACATCGGGTCGTTGCCATGGCAACACGGTGGGGAAAGGGGCGTGGCCTCAATGCATTTTTTGTTCGGGGTCATGTGACGTATGTCTGTGCCAAATTTCTTTTTTCTACGACAAAATTCTAATTTTTTCCTCATTAATTTTTATTTGGTGCTCTGCAGGGGGCGCTATCGCGCCCATTTTCAAATTTCATATATCAAAACATCCGGGGTCGAGGACTCGACCAACGATTCAAGTTTCGCTCAAATCGGCCAGAGTATGTGCGAGTTATGACTGTTTGAAGTCGGTGGCGAGCGCTGAAAATGGACGCCGAATTCATGGCGTTGCCATGACAACACCGTTAATCCTATTAGAAAGTTTTTAATAACTTTTGATGTCCCACTTGTGTAGATGATCTGGAGCGAACGGGGAGTCGCTGCGTTAAAAGCCCTAGGACGAGTTCGTTAAAATGTGAGGGCACGAAATGGCGCCTTCGGCGCCAGATCGCTCTTCTGGCCAATATGGCCGCCCTCCTGATGGTTGCCTAGCAACCGCGTAATATGTGTTTTTGTTTGGCTTCACATGAACAATCACTGTGCCGAATTTTTTTCGTCTACGACGAAGTCAAGTTTTCGGGCATCTCCATAGGCGCAATGTAATTTTGATTTTCCAGGGGGCGCTGGCGCGCCATTTTTTGGATTTTTTATATTTTTTAAATGTGAAGAATTTTGTTTTCACGTGTTTGAATTTTGTGCAAAAAATCAGGACTTTTCGTCAGTGGGAAAGTGGACTTTGAGGGGAGAAGAAAAATAATAATAATAATAATAATAATAATAAGAAAAACCCGTACAATAACAATATAGCGCCGCCTTCGGCGGCGCATATTTATATATTCGGAAAGGTCTCACGTCCAGTAATCCAACCGTGGGGTTTATTGTCAAATACGAGCGCGTTGCGCTCCTCTTTTACCTCTTCTTTCTCAATATTTCCCAATGGGTTTTTTTTTCCGTATTTTTGTGCGAGCAGAAGCAAATATGCCGCTTTCGCGGCAAAGACCTATATTATCGGATAGGTCTCGATGCCCTGAGTCACTCTAGCAGTGTTTTGAGTGCTGGTGAGTGGCCATGGTCGATGACGAGCGCGTTGCGCTCGTCATCGACTGCTTTCTTGTCCATGTTGCGCCTTGCCTGTGGTTTTCACCTTTTTTTATTCGAGCAGCAACAAATGTGCCGCTTTCGCGGCACACGCTTACATCACCGGACAGGTCGGGGTGCCGGGAGTGTCGTGATTACTGTGTAATGCATGGGGAGCGCTCCGCGCTCTGTTTCTTGAGCGCTCCGCGCTCTTTTTGGGACGTGCGCTACGCGCACGTCTTTCGTCAGTGCGCTCCGCGCACTGCTTGTAGAATAACAACAGGCCCGGACCCTGTCAGGCTCTCGGGCCTAATAATGCTTTAGTCTTATGTAGTGCTTTTCCAGACGATCAAAGTCGCTTTCGTTCATTCACACCTCTCAGTGGTAAGCTACAATTGTAGCCACAGCTGCCCTGGGGTAGACTGACAGAAGTGAGGCTACCAACCTGCCCCTTCGACCAACACCAACCACTCACTCACACACTACATTTACCCAGGCTTCCTGGTGTTCCTACACGGTCTCCCATCCAAGTACCCACCAGGCCCTTCCCTGCTTAGCTTCCGAGGTCTGACAGTATCAGGCAGAGCAAAGGTGGTATGGCCCTAATATGACAAAGCTCCTAGATAATGTGTCTTCACATTAAACCTGTGTAGATTTTATTATTTTATATTATTGTCATTATTATTACTTAGAGATGTGGGCAGTACTTGACTTTACAACACATTAATAATATGGGATTTGGATAGAAATAAGCAGGTATCAAAAGATTCAATTTTACAATATGGTTATCATGAAAATACTAACGTGCTTCCTGGTAATTTATTTTGGGTTTGGATGTGTCTGTTTTCATGTGGTTACAATATTTGCCATGTTTTTAAGCTAAGTTATTTTAAGTACCATGCTATTTCCATGCAATCACCATGCTATTACTGTACTGTAAATATTATTGCAAATATTAATGCAGCATAATAAAATATTCAGTCATGATTGACCAAAATAAAGGTTACTTATAGATTGTTTAGGTTTGGAGCTGTACAGAGGAAACAATATAAGTATTCAAGAGAGAAAAAAGATAGTTAGAGCAATAAATCATGGTTGCTGACATGTAGTTTGATATATAAATAATCTTACACGGTTAGCAACGTGACCATAGGCTAGTAGCAGAGATTTCTTTTAAAAATGAGGTGATATTTGAATTGACTTGTATTGACATCAGCACCTGCTCACAAAGTAAGGTTGAGAAATTAAGGATTCTGGCTGGATTTTCATATGTATCCAACCTCATCCAAAATGATCCTTCAACTCAGAGGCTATCGTCACGCTAAGGATTTGTGGCTGTAAGTGCTGTCCATACACCCACCCTCTGCAACACTCTGCGGTGCCACAAATTTCCCCCTCCACTGGGGACTTCCTAAGGTCTCTCAGGCAGAAAATTGCTCTGTTACAGTATTATCTTGGATTATGGCAATACTGTTAGTGACAGGCTCTGGGCTGTGCATGACTGCTACTGCTGCAGCTGTCGCGCTTGCTGCCACGGACTGACACTCACTATCCTGTCTGTCAGATGTGCTTTTGTACTTTTTCCCCCCACAAAACACGGTTCTTTTTATAGTTTCTTATCCACAAGATCTAAAGAGATAGCAGAGAGTACTTTTTGGAGATTGAGAAATGTTCCATTTGTTTTATATCATAAACAGTAAAAAAGATAGCATATATTACCCTTCTATAGCAACTCCTTCCATTAGTCCATCAGATCGATCGGAGTGCAGTGAGGATTTTGGACAGTGCTGGTAGTGATTGTCAGTTTCTTCGATGAGATCATGATTAACAGCAGCCTCACTCTCTGGTAGATCTTCTTCCAGTTCAGATTGTGTCAGGGAAATAGACAAAGCGCTAGATTTGCTTAGACTCAAGTCAATCTCCGATGACAGTGAACTCTCACAACTTTCTAATCAAACAGAAATGACATAAAACTTAATTTTAAGAATAATCAATTGCTGTTGTTTTTATTATTAATAAAGTTGCATACCTGGTGAAAGTAAACACTTTTTGCCAGGAGTATGGTCAGGAATTAGGCCTCTTTCTTCTTCTTCTCCTAGTGGCTGGGTTGTGGTTTCTTTGGGGTCCGTTTTCTCTACAATGGGATTTTCAGCTCCCATGGGGCCACTGCTGCAGGGAGATTGCTTCTCTTCAGGGACTGTCAAGATCACTGGAGGTAAAGGTTCGTGTTCATTACTCAGAGAAGGCACATTTCTGGCATCGAGCTTGAAGGCACAAACGTTTTGAAGCTCTGCTGTTGTTCTCTCATATTTGTCTCTCAAATTGCAGCCATAAGGGGGATTGTTTGAGCTTGAAATGTCATCTGATAAACATGCTTGCTCGCTGACCGGATCCTCCAAATTGGCTCTGGACTCCTTCAAAAGGCCCCTCTGTAAATGTTCATGAATCTGCACTCTGCTCTTTGAAGAGTGATGCAGTATATGGTCTGACCTTGCACTTGTGAGACCATCTCTTGTCTGCTGTCCCATTACACTTAACTTTGTCGGTGTGTTAGCTGGATCAGTAAAAGACATGCCCTGGCGTGGCATGACTGTCACCTGCAATTGAAAAAAAATGGAAAACACTTGCAATATTATGTCACATAAAAGAACACATTCTTTTAAGATGACAGAAGAGATAAGTCTGTTTTCATCAAATTTAATAACTACCCACTTATAATTAACTACATTAAGAAATGTAATAAAGTGTAGCTAGTTAGTTCAGCCAAGGTTAGAATCTATTTCAGAAGACATTTCAGAAGAATGTCTTAAGATCAATGTTAAAACTTTTAATGTTTTGATTCATGTCTGCAGTGTCACCAAGGGGAGGAGAGAGTCAAGCAAAAAAGCCTCCTTCGAAACATAATAACAAAAAGCATGGCTTCTGTTTCTTTTCTGATAAGCGTCTTAAATACCAAACAGTTAGCTGCTTAATAACATTCACTGTAACCATGTAGCCTGCCCAGCAGATCCACAAAGTAGGTAAAAAGGGGAAAAGTTAATTTCTTGGCTGAGTGATTCCATCGGTAGCTGCAGGGCAAAGTAGAAAGTGTTTCAGTAAAGTAGCAATTGATTCTTCTATCAATCTGTGGCACGCGTGTGCTCTTCCAAGGAATGCATTAAATATGAAAATCATATCCCGTTATCATCTGTCTCCAGCTTTCAGCCCGGTAAGCTTTCCTTAATGAATGCTGCAGCCTGAGGGACATGCACACTGCCAGCCAATGGCTTGTATGCATAATGGAGTGACGGAACCATTTTGCTCATTACAATATTGACAGCGAGGGAGGGGGGCGCACACAGTTACAAGTGACTGCTTGAGACAGCATGCTCCAAGTTATTATGAGCTGTCTTAGACATTTTATCTAAAAGAGCTTTAACTGCTTTAAGTAAAGGGAGAAAGCAGTTATGGGCTTGAACCACATCACCAGTTAGGATTAAACCGGTGTTAGTAATTTAAAAGCAGACTTCTTAAAGATTTACCAGGATTAAAGAGTGCCTTTCTTTGCAATGCCAAGCTAAATAAAGCTCAAATAACTTAGATGACCATAACTGTAAAAGGTGAAAAAACACAAAGGGCTTACAATAATGTACCACTAAATGGCAAAAAACTGCCATTACCTTTGCAGCTTCAGTCTTTGGATTGTTTATTTTTCTAGCATCCATAAACTTGGAAATCATATTCATAACCTCAGTCTGTAGAAGAAAAAAAAAGAATAATGTACAATAAATAAAAAGAAGTCACTCATTTGCTTAGGATACCAAAGGTCAGGCGGGGGGACTGCCAATGACAACTAGCCTTTAGGATAATTTGGATACATTACATTTAATAAATAAATAATATCAACACACTTTCAAAAATACTATTTTAGTGCTTTAGGGAGAACAATCTTTGAATCACTCCAGTGTGTATATAAAGTTTGAAGTTCTCTTACTAAATTGCATAGTTTTCTATAGTCACTGTGTTAAAATGTGTCTTTAATCTTTAAAACGCATCTGAAAGATTTGTCAAATAAATGTTTGTAAATTAGTTGTTGGTATGCTCATTTTTAATTCATGTTAAAATAATAAATACAATTAAGAAGTTGAAAACGCCAATCTTGGCACGAGATCACCTTTTTTTGCAGTAGAGGGTCCTGGTTTGGCTGATACTTCTTCATGCTGTTTTCTATGTACTCCACATTTCTCAGAAGCTCAAGGTTTCTCCTTTTTGCACGTTCCTCTCTGTCAGAAATTTCTCTGAGATAACTGCACAGTTTGGAACACTTCATCTGCGAACTGCAATCATAAACAATAAGTGTCGACGACTTTTGGAAAATACTTAAAATGTATTTAGCAAATGCAGCGATCTTTTGCCTACCCAAGTAAAAATTCCAGCGCCTGCCCTGTTGTACTGTGTATTTACCATGTATTGATGTTTCTGTTATGTGCTTTGTCTTAACTTAACCTGATTGTAATGTCGCATATCTTTTTTGTCGCACTGAGTTGCCTTGCCTTAAGACAAGTCACATAAGATAGAAATAGATTGCCATATCGGATTTTCATAGTCAATGATCATTGTCAATCATAGCCAAATACTACATAGCAGACATCGACTTACATTCTTTTATCAGATCTGCAATAAACAAATAGTTCTCTCTCCAATTCAAGTCTCCGCCGCTCCCTGCAAATACAGACAGACGAACACAATGATAACACCATCCTTCATTTCTATTTCCTAGAATCCATAAACATTATCTGCTGCTGTTACCATATCTACGGCAGCCCTTTCTATTACTTTCTATTTCGTTAGCATCCCGGCTAATAGCAGGCATACATCACTTTGCACGAGAGCGTGCTAGGCTTACCTTTCATGTAAGCTTTGTTGAATGGACGTTATCTTTTCGTAATATTGTTCCCCGTTGTAATTCATGTTGCTTACTCGATTCGATGGCTACCAAGTAAATCTATAAAGCTAAAGCATGAGCTAATGGCAAGAGAGCAGAGATGCTGTTTACACTGGTTACCATGAGCACCCGCTTCCCAGAAAGCTTTGCTCCTAAACAGTGTGGTCACGTGAGGAACATGTGGGCGCCATGGATGGGCGCAGGGTTCGAGATGCGGGAGGTGCTCATGATGTTGGAAAACAACATGTACGTTTTCTTACAATTATTAAAATAACAACGTTATTATTGTATAGCTTAGGTTCAGATTTACTTGTGTATTGTTTTTCTTTTAAATAGCCTTGAGGTGAGATGATCATATTGAAATAATGTTTTAAATAATATATTTTGTGTTTTAATCTTCTCTATACATTTTCACTGCTGACATACATGTACATATGTGACATGCTTGTTGGGATTTTGATTTAGACTCTCCAAATACACTCTAATCTGGCAAACCTAAGGTAGCTTTATAACTTGTTCTATTCTCCTCTGCTCTGAATCTTGAATGATATTTGTTGTGAATTAAATCCATTTGTTCTCAACAAATACTGTGTATAATAATATTGTTATAATTGTTTTTGTTGTTCTGAAAGGTGCCCCTTTGGAGCATATTGGCTAGAAATATAATTGGACATTCAGATGCTCTTCCAACTGCACAACAATCACGTGCGTGTTCTTTTAACAGGTGTAGTGTTCTTGTGATATTAACAGTATTCAGGTATTCTGTACAGGTAATCAGCAACTTACATGCATTAAAATCAGTGTAATCCGTCGCCGCACTAAAACTTAATATTATATATTATAATATTATATTACCTTCTCTAATATTATATTAAATATAATATATTATATTTCTGCACTGCATTTCATATGTATTGTTTTGCACATCAATAATTATTATTATTATCGGAATACACCACTTTAAGGTAAACAAGCCATAGTTCATGGCAGAAAAGGGTATAATAAAAAGGTGTATTAAGACAATTGTGCTTCTGTGCTACATTTGCACCGTTCAATTACTTTGTCTTTTGGGAGACATCTAATGTGTATGGCTATTTCTATGCCTTAAAAGAGGTCAGAGTTTGCTAGTTTGCTAAAAGCTAGTAAATGAAATTGATATTCTGTGCACATCACCATTGAATGTTTCAGACCTTTGTTCCCTTTGGCTGGCAGAGCCCTTGTTCTGCCCCCAGCAAGTCACAAACATCTGTGCAGTTAATAATTTGATAAACAGCTTACACAAATGCTAAATTATCTCCTTTCCCCACAGCACACCCCTTGTTTAAGACACAGTTGGCTCACCTCTCCGTGGTGTTGGCTTTATCTCCCTTTTGTAGCTGTTCTTCCACTGTCTTGGTTTTCATCACTAAGATACTGAAGCAGTGTTTAGGGTTAATATAAATCCACTATTATTGTGGATTTGAATTTGAATTTGAAGTTGCCAAATATGAGGAGTCAAAATAAACTTTATAAATGTACAAAGACAATGTATTTGAAAGACCTTATCAGCACAGTGCCATTTTAAAGACTTGTTGCAAATTGTGAAGCCAATTGTTTCACTGGAAACTATTATTCAGTGTAATTTCTGTTCTAGAGAGCAAAAATGTAACACTAAAATACTGTAACTATTAAAATAGTGCTATTTAGGTTAAACATTTCCAACAACAACAACAAACGCAATTTATTAATGTCAACAAAGCATGGTTACTAATGTCACTAGTATTTTCCCATCTTGCCTCCTTCAAATACTGACAAATGCCATTCTGTTGCAGTGTGGGAAATTTGAACAAACATCAGTGCAGTCTCGAGTGCTGTCTGAGAACACAATGCTTTAGTGTGCTTTTAAACAAAGACCCTCAAGCCAATGACAATGTTCTGTTGTTGGGACACTCTTCCGATGTGCCAGTGCTGTGGGTTTGTGTTCCTCTTCTTGTGTTTCTGTTGTATAGCATAGCACACATTGAGCACAGATGGGAGCAGGAGGTACAAGGAAAGCACCATATCCTAGATTGACAGCTATCAGTTCTGAGTGCAGTTTGAGTGACAGCTAATAGCAGAAGTGCACAGCAGTGCTCACAAAGGGCAGCATGTGTAGTTGTCAGGTGACGAGATGTATGAGGGCCGACTGGTTGGGTCAGAGTTTTTACAAGACAGGCTGGTCCTTGGGTGGCTCATAAGTTCATACACTATAACCTCACTAGTGTACCTTATTATAGGTTTAATAACTATAGGTCAGACTTCAGGAGTGTTAAAACTATGACCTAGGTGGCAGGTACGGCCCTCAGACCAATCTTGTAGCACCTTTGTTGCACCGCATGAGGGCACATTTAAGTATTTTTTTTGTAAAACATGGATTCACTTTGAGCCGCAGCGCATGTAACAGTTTATAAATGTCTTGGAGCGCAGCATTATCCACCAGTTTGACCAATATGGGGCTATTTTGCTTGAAGATGACAAACCCTTGTGGATAGGTGTATTTAGGCGGTGGCGCAGCAGTTAGCGCTCATGCTTTTACAGCTAGAAGGTCCCGGGTTTGATCTCCGGACAGGGCCTTTCTGTGTGGAGTTTGCATGATCTCCCCAAGTACTCAGAGGATTCTCCTTCCACTAAAAATATGTACAATAGGTTAATCCTCCAGCTCTCTACGAGTTGCCCCAGCGGCTTCGAAGGATGGGTCAAATGCAGAGGACAAATTTCCCTACGGGGACAATAAAGTATATGGTAATTTAATGGTTATTATCTTTTACGGTTTCCAAAATTTCATATTGGTCAGGCTCTTGGTGGAGTGTGGAAGCATCTTTGTGGCAGCAGATGACCACAAGGCCTTGTACAGAATAACCTACCTGAACATAATATGACAACTGGATTCTGGACACATTGCATATACTAGACTTTATTATTGTTTGTGCCAGGCTTGTCCTGTCCTGAGCCTTGCGAGGGTCGACGTGAGTTTGACTGCTGCTGAATGTCATCGGCTGTATGTGGCTTTCGCCTTCCAGGTCAAATTATCCTTCAATTTAAAGGGAAATTGGGAGGGAGGATCAGCCCATGCCTAGGTCTCTCTTCTGTATTAAGCCATCACTGGGTTGTAAGGCGAACCTCATATAATAAACCCAGTTACCCCTACCACTGTTCCAATATCCCTACAACACAGCATGCATATTGATTGCAGATTGTGAGATCATGTGTTCTCTGCCTTGCATTATATGTGTGTATGCACGCACTCCTTTCCCTAGTAAGGAGCAGGGGATTCGTGTTACACTCCGACTGATTAGAAAGCTCATGCATAGGAAATCACGAAAGAGACACTGCGCCCCATCTGCCCGCAGTGCAGGTGAAAACAATTTACACATCGCCAGGCTAATGGATACATTCAAAGGGTGCACCGAGCTAGGAAAGTGAGATTGAGGGGGAGAGTAAGAGACAGACAGAGGTGTTGTAATGGGCCCAGGCCAATGCAGGCTAGTGGCCCTGATCATGCGGCCAAGCCAGATAGCAGCATATCAGATAACACATAATCACCAAGGTCACAGACTAATGAATGCGGTCACGGCCTCCCAGAGCAGGGGTTTGCCCTCGCTAAAGACACTTGTAAACAACTCGGCTGGGTGAAACATGGCAGTAATATGTTGATTCTGTGGGTAATGAGGTTCCCCCTGAATCAATACTCCTGGCTAACCCCCTCCAGGGTGGGTCTCTGAAGAGCATGAGCCAGGTTGGCCGGCTCACACCTTTGCCAATGACCTTTCCATGCCACTAAGGACACGAGGTAGACTGAAGAGGACTGTTCTCGTATTGCACAAGGCACTGAGTGTCCAAACTTTCATTCGCAGCAGGCAAATGAACAGGCAGGCGCTGCATACTAATGAGCGGCAGGCTATTTTCCACCTTTTTTATCTGCACATTATGCTCTTGACTTTGGAGAAGGTGGGAATTAGGTTGGACCTCAGTGTCAGGCTGCCTGATGGCTCCGCTCAGGAAAAGCTGGTAATTGAAGCCGATGGCTGCGGCGGAGGAGGTCTGAATTTGGAAATAAACAGTTTCAAGCACTGAACGTCATTTCTAGAGAGATGACAGGGGAAATGGAAATGAGCTGACTGGATATAATGTGCTTTCACAGCAGGGAAAAAGGGAGCCATCTCTCAGATAACAATTCCACCTATTAGTACTTCAATGCCACGGTAATAATTACAGACAAAGTTGCAAAATTACAGAATAGGACAATTAGGTCTAGTTGCATGCAAACAAACCCCATAAACAAAACTATATTTCTCTGCATTTCCTAATTGCTATGGTTAACATTTTATGTGTGCAAATGAATGTCTTTTTCTTGGACGGAGCGAGGGAAGACAATGAAATGTTCCATCACGACAAAAAAGCCATAACTGGTCCTGTCTTTGGCATAGAGCATACCACATTATATGGGAAATAGTATTCATCCCTTTTTCTTTGACCATGTATTGTTTTTATTGGAATTTTCAAATGAATTGCCTCAATCAAATTTACCAAAAACGTAAGACTTAGCTGAGTGACTGCTATTTTAAAATGACAACACTTCCAGCATTGCAATTGTTTGGATTTTAACATGGTGGCAGCTGTTAATCTCAGAAAGTTCCAGTAGTGTAGCAGCAGCAGTGTGGTAGAAAAAAAACCTTCCTTGGACACAACATGCATGCTTGATATAGCAGGTTAGTTTCTGACGCCCCAACAGCATTCATGCTCATGAATAAAACGGTTTAAGGATACTTCCTGTGCAGATAATTCATTGCGCTGAGCTCAAATCATTTAATGGTATACTTGGGAGTCACAATTTCTTTTTTTAAAGTATTTTTTGGCCCATAGGCTTTATTTGACAGGATAGGACAGAGTGAAAGAGGGTGAAGAGCGGGTTGAGACAGCAAATTATTGGTGCCAGGACTCAGTCCCATTACGCTGACTGAGGACATAACCTATTCCTAGACTTTCTTATCCTCTGTTATCAGGCCAGCCTGAAGCACGGGATGTCGACATAGTGACCTGTTTATATTTTATGATTGCTGTTATTGTTTATTGTCCACAAGTAAATACATCAGATGTTTTTTAATTGAATGCAACTGAACAAAAGATGTTTGATCTATTATTGCACAAACTTCTAGCTTTTGCCATTTAACCCAGAAATCACAAGTGCAATTAGTAAAAGAGCAATGTTCTTTTCTTTCTCACAAGTCCTGTTTGCAGACTCATTATCAGTCCCTGCTGGTTTCTCAAGCACTGAGAGGAAGTTAAACAAAGCACCACTCACTCCACACTGACAACAAGCTCCAGAGCCACCACCAAATGCTGAGAAGTGAAGGGTCTGCGAAAACAAATCGCTAAGACATCCCTCTATCTATTTCTCCTCTGCTGCATCCTGTCACTGCCTGAGCCAATCACTGCTGCCTCAAGCAACATTAAGCACTGAAGAAACACACTGCTGGACAGTTGGACAGCACACAGGTTTAATGTTAAAGATGCTTGTCGGATTTTGCTTCAAATCTAATACCCTACAGTAATTAATAATTTTAGTTTGTAATCTACTCCCCGAAGCAGAAAAGACACCGTGGTGTCATGAGGGAAATGTACATGTCAATGTACTAACAGTATCTCTACACACACATAGGGCAAGGGCACCTAATTAAAGTGGCTGTGGATGATACAGGCTGGTGTACAGTGGAGCTGGCCCCAAGCTGCCACAGCAACAGTTCATCTTGGCCAATTAGGTGCTGCATCAAAGCCTGGGTAGCTATAAAGCATGAGTTCACAGGCAACATTGTGTTGTGTGTGTGTGGTCAGCAATCAGCAGAGTCCCCTGCTGCGATTGGGCACTGTTGAGCCAGAGAAAGAGAGCAACCTGACAGCACTAAGTACGGCAGAGGCCTGGCTGCCCGCTGTGTCCTCTCCTTCTCGCGCGCATGTGTGTGTGTGTGCCCAGCCACTGGCCTGTGGGATGGAAGCAGCACCATCTTAAAAATACATGTCTGGTCCCCTAGTGAGCTGTCTTCTGTTTATTGGCCTTTTCCATTAGAATATGTATGTTTGGTCTTCACAGAGCAAACACAAGTTCCCATACTAATGATACAGTTCCATCTTTCTTTTTTGCGAAGTAATTGTGGAGACAATTGCTGAAATAGTATAAATCCATAATTGATTTGAGATTGTTCAACTTTTCACTCATAATGTTTGTTATTTTCTAAACCCTCAAGTCAATGTTGACATTACCTCCATGATAAACTTGAAGCAACTCATGTTTTTACATTTAATCGCACACATCACTCAAACATATGTGAGTCCCCAATGGATGGCACTGTGTGTTCGGTAAAGACCGCCCTTTTAGATTTGAGTCAGTCTCCCCAAATTCGCAAAATAAAAAAGACTAATGCATTATAAAATCAAACCACACTTAAACTAGTGCATTATAGTCATATGATATTTTTTTTGTTTGATACAGCACAACTTTTTCTTCTAAACTACATAAGAACTGTTCTTACTGGAGCACATGTATCGTCCGCAAGGCACTTATTGATAGCTCTACTCATGCTTCACATAAAGGTATCCATTAAACCAATCACATGAATAAGCTTCAGGCAATTTTGTATGTATTTATTTGTGTGCTTTTACTTTGGATACATAATTGCTGATTATGTCACGTTTGATTGCCGTTCTAAGCTTATTAGTGAATGATTAGTGCATGACAAATGTACTTACTTCTAAATATGTTAATTATCAGTCTGGTTAAAAGCACTAGTAACCTCGAACAAGCTTCTAAATTACTGGCCATGGGTTTCTTTCAAATACTATATTTAATTAGGCAACATACAGTAGCCGTCGCAGGACTAATGGAACTTACATTACATGTAAGAGATCTGGTGAGGAGTCACTTAACCATCCATTATCATTACGGCCCTCGCTGCTGTTGTGTGGAATGATTTACAAGCCCCGTGTGTAGGTCATTTGATTGAAGAGATTAATGTGTGAATTTTGTTGTATTGAGTTTCTTATTAGGTGGCAATAGGACTCAGGTGAGGATAGACGCTTTTGCAAAATCTACAGCTCATAAACACAAGACCAATCCAACAGGACTGAGTGGCACTTCAGGGCCACTAAAAGAGCAGAGAGCCACCTAGTGTTAGCTCTCACTTAACAATAGACCTCTGTAGTAGTCTTCCTGCTCCTCTATGGTTTCTGAATGGCTGAGAAAATGACTATCAAATGTTTTCAGATTAAATGACGGTGCATTTTTGTAATTTAATAGACAGTTAACTTAATGTTAAGAACCAAAACTACAAGACACACACACAAAGAAAAGAAAATACTTTAGCAGGCTTTATAGGCCTGCTTTTTCTTTATCTTTTTTCTGCTACAATTTTTATATGTATTTAGTATAACCATATAGTATGGTAAAAAATAAAAGCCATTATAGAATACACTTATGTGCCATTGTATTCACGGAGCACGGTTTGTCAAAAATTGGTTAAGGGTGCCCCCAGCTGGCCAACAGTGAATAAACATTTCTGTTTGACAGTGTGGCTACACGTTTAGTTTCAAAGCTTACAGTGTTCATATGGTGGTTTCAGCTTTGCATTCGACAAATAATAAAATTATGACAATAATAATTAGAAATAAATATATTTTTTCCCCCTAATTTTTTGTTTTAATTTTTTTCAGATAAACCTGCAGCATTTACTTGGAGGACATCTCAATGTACCAGATGCCATAATTTGGATGGACCCATTCCCTGTGCTCGGATCCTTGCGCCGCTGCTGTTCATCAATATGGAAGTCTATGAGGTGAGAAAAAACTGTAATGACAGACAGTGTGCAGTGGGAATCAGCTGCTCAATAAGCCGGCCCTAATTGCTTAGCAACAGTGTTCCAGGGTCTCTCATTTGAGATCAAGAGTTTAGTGGACTGAAGGCGCCGCTTTGGAGAAATAGAGCTTGTGCCATTCAATGAGATTCTGCAGAAATGGCCTCTATCTCCTACTTCCTCGCCGCATCTCTTTCTCTCTCCTGCTAGTCCCCCCTTCGGCGTCTCAGTCCCCCCCGCCACAAGTCAAACCTTTTCCCACCAGGATGATTATGTTACCTTTCAACTGCATGATGTATTCAGTTCACTAGATTATTTTCTGTCATCTCGGTTAATTGAATTCTGTCCATCACATATAGATGTTTTCACATTTGCATAAAGGTTAGAGTGGTGAAGAGTGTCAAACTTCAATTTAGACAATGTCACTCAAATAAATATACTGGCTCCTTTTTCTCGATCCCCTCCGAAGGTGGGTATTTACCGGTTCGGTCTGAATTTTAATAGATCTGTATTCCTGGGATGCGGCGGCCCTTATATACATGTAAATATGAATATGAAAATGACCGGATGGCTCACTGATAGAGGCGGTGTGTGTGTGTGTGTGTGCGTGTGTGTGTGTGTGTGTATCTCTGCACTAATCTGTGTGTTTCTATGATTATTATACATGTATGTGCGCGTGGATGGTCACCCTCTTCTGCAGAGTCTTGCGCTAAGCATTCCCTCCTACTCCACTGCTCATAGTCAAGTGCCTCTAACAGCCAGCTAGCCTACTCCTGTGCCGCAAATGTGGGGCCGTAGTGGGAGGGTCAACAAATGTCCTACCCTCCTGGCTATAATGTGTAAGCTATCCATACGTGCTTTCATTAACGCTTCATTGATTCAGTTAGTCGGGTCTGAAATAATACAGTTATCTTGGGGTTCATTATTATTATTATTATTATTATTATTATTATTATAGTAATAATGAATTAATTATTACATGCATGTAGCCCCGGAGTTCAGAAAAGTGGGGTCGGCACTGAGCTGGAGCAAGGGAAATTCAATTTTCAAAAATAATGAAATTGTGTTAATGCATTATCTAATGTGTAACATGATAGTAAAATACATCAAATAACAATATTATGAGCTAAAATTAATATTATTAAATGTTTTGACCACAAGCACTAATTACATTTAACTGCAGGGATGCCCAATTGTTTGCATTGATATTTTAGCGCTTGTGACCTGAAAAGTTCAGAAACAAGACAACGATAAGACAACATTATTTTGTGCTTAGTTTTCCTTAGCAGACATAAAAAGCACAAAGTCATATTTAATAACTGTTCCTCTGTGTCCCAATAGCGTTTAGAAATTCTTCTTCACTGTCTTTAGCAGCAATTTTCATATTAGCCCCCTTCAGATGAACATTAGTTTTACGCGTCGCACAGACACATGGCTGCAGACGGAGGTGCTAAAATAGGACTGTCAGTTAGTCAATAAATGGAAGTGCGGAGACGGCGGACAGATTAGAGTGCTTATCTCTTTTCATCTACTCTGAATGCCAGTTGAATTGAAGGTCAATATCTGAGGATTCTCACAGCCGAGCAGGTGCCTGGAGAGTATGGATTGGCTAGTGCTGCCGGCGCCTCTGTCCGTCTTTGTGGGCAGGCCAGGGCCAATTTCAAATGTGTCACTAGTGTGTGTGAGCCGACAGTTGTGTGGACAAAACCGCCATACATAATACCACGTAGCTCCTTAACGCCCCTCATTTTTTTCATCTGTATATTTGCGACTAGATGTGACACATAGAGGGCTTTGTAGCGCACGCTGGGAGTTATCTGCCTTAGGACATGCCTGGAAGTTGTTACGCGTGATAACGTGGAAGACAATTGCACTACCTGCACTGGCAATTGTGTGCATCTATTGACAGAGAGATTTGCTATCATGTTGTACAATGCAGTTGTGTAGCCACTGAAAGGGGAGACCTTCTTTAATTTGTAAATGAGTGAGCACAAACATGGCGAGGGTGAAAAGCGTGTCTCTTTTCATAAAGCTATCTGTTTACTGCCATTTTCAAGGTTGTTTATTATTGATTACATCTCTATTTCAACTTCCATTTGCGGTAAAAAAAAAAACAGTAGATAAAACACTATTTAAACTTACTGAGCCTGTACAACACTATCTCGGTCTTTTCTCTCCCCTGCTTCCTGTGAATGCAGAGATTTGTCTGGTTGAAGATGGACAGTGAAAGCCTGACAGGCCATGAACGGGGCAGATGGTGCTCCGCTCTCACGTCCCCCGTCTCCCTGTGTTTGTGTTTGAGCTTAGCACTCTGTTCAAACTCTAAAAAACATACAAAACAGTAGATAAAACAGCACCGGGCCGCACATGAGGTGATGCTGTCTATCCCAGTGCACGTGCATGTGTGGCTGAAGGCGCGGGCTGAGGAGGTGGCGCTTGTGTATATTGAAGGGTCTTGTCCAGTTTGTGTCAGAGGGCCCTTTCGGCTACTCTCTGCTCAGACAAAGCTGTGGTGAGGGGCTCTCTCCAGTAGGACATGGCTGCTGGGGGGAGAGAGCAGGAGCACTCCAGACCCCAGCGCCTGCAGGAGGAGGCTATCAGAGCAGGCTAGTCCACTCCGCAGGCTGCATGACCAGCGCGAGCTCCAGCCCCGTCTGACCTTATCGCAGTCTGTATGTAGCTGTCCATCAGCGCACTGGCAGGGAACAAGTTTTCACTCAGAGGGCAGAAATCACCAAATCAGTTGGAGCTCCATTCTGGGTGTAGTTTGACGAATATAACAATAAACAAAATAGTTTGCCTAATCATTTGGGAGATGGAAATATAGATGTGTTTTCAACCCCAACTAAAGAGAAGCTGCGTAGAGTTACATCGGGCAGGTTTTTCTTTATACTTTGCTAATGTTATTGTGTCCTTTTTAATTATTCAGGCAAAGTTGTGAGCTCACCCGTGGCTTTTATTTACATGGTAGTCTTTCGTTTGCTCAATGGGAGAGCCTAGCACGCTGTAGATAGGTCTTTTCAGATACTTACAAAGACCGCTTCAGCTGCTTTTTGTTGCCGTAACTACCTCTTTCTTCTTCACATTCCAAATATCTTTGGTTCAAACCTGGTGGCCTTGATGAACAAGGTTCTATGGAATCAATCAACTGCTTCTCTCAGAGGATCTTACCATGGTTTAATGTTGGCCTTGCCACATTGTCCTTTTGAGATAAACCTCATCCAACTTGCGCCTGAGATCCAAGTTTCTTTTCTGAGGGGTCTTTTTTGTGTAGAGTGGATTTCAGAGAGGCCTCACTGTGGGGAAAATACAACCAGAGAAATACAAGCAAGGCTGTAACACATTGTTCTGTCTAATAATGCATGACAGCATACCTGGAGAATTTTTGAAACTCAGTCATCCTCTACAGTCAAAGAAATATCCTCAAATCTGACCTCTTAAACTTTGCACAACAACAATACACAATGAGAGTGGGTTATTATAATACAAATCTAAAACTTAGTGGGATACTTTACTTTCTATTATAAACTTTTGATTTATATGAATGCAAGCGCAACGATAGCAACTCATGTGCGTATACATTACACATAAAAATCATGTACAGAAGCGAACAATAGTAGTTCAATAACGATAACGACATGTTTGAGTTGAGTGAATGTTATACTCCGTGAAGTTCACAGATGCTTAATACACCTGTGTTTTCACTCATCTGCAGCAGGGTGCATTGTTAGTGATTCACAGTGGACATATGTGCGCAGCCCCATCAGTGCTTACAGCCTCTCGCGGCTTCAGTAAAAAGACAACATCTGCCTACCATTTTTATAGCCCGTAACATATGCCTCTTCTTTGGTGACAAAGCTGGCTATGGCTCTCATGCTGTTCCTGTCCCCTAGTCCAAACATACATCTTTAGATACCTGTCAGCCTTTATTATTCCATCCTCTGTGGCTGCAGATAAGAGAAGTTAAAGTTTAATGAAATGCAGCCTGGCTACAGAGGCCCGGCTTTTATAATTTGTCACAAGCTGGGTGCTGGGAGCCCACTGCTACTATGTAAACACACCGGCAGTGGTCAGAGCCATTACTTCTAAATGACGGAACACGGATCCAGTGGCAAAAATGTCACTCTGCAACCATCATTTCCCTGCTTCTGCTGGACTATGCTCCCATACAAGGGCAAAAACAACAAAGAAAAAAAGACCTAAAAGCCTGCAGTAATTTGAATATATTTACAAAGCTGATGTTGTTTTGTCATATACAGTATATTCTCTTAATATTCACAATCTGTGAGTTATGCGTTGTCTTGCCTCTAAGGACACAAAGCAAATAGATGAAAATGATCTATGTTAATAAAGCCCTCCAGGAGGATAAGCGCTCGCTGACACATACAACACAGAAAGAAACCGCGGCAACTGTGGGTGAAGGTGTAGTGGATGTACACCTATTTCCCTGTTGCAGACATTAGGGCCACAGAACTACTTACACTGCATCCACCTATAATCACAAGTCAAGATAGGCCTTAGCTGCCTGCAGCTACAGTGGTCAAGAAGCTACGATGCACTTCTTGTTAAGTATTTTTTGCCTGAAGTCTAAATATTACAAAGCCGTATAGCCTGTTATGGCTGCTGTAATATATTCTAAACACATTTTCTTTATATTTAAAAACGATTTGTTTTGGCAACTTATATTTTAGTCTTTTCTCAAATGTTAATGCTGTGGGGATGTAAAAAAAAACACACACAAAAAAACACTGTGAACTGCCATATTTGTCAGAAAAAAGCACAATGGAACATGGTATTATTCCACAATAGTGCAATCCCAATAAGTAAAAGTATTTCCCTGTGTCATTCTGAATTAGAACTCCAGGGATCCACTTTTTATCACATTAATTTTAAGCACCATTTTAGCTCAGGCTGCGGTCTTGCTAAGAGCTGCACTTCACTCATTCAAATAGCATGATACAAAGCACACACATAACCCCATGTGCTCTTGAGCTGCTGTTGATGTCTTAATATGGCCTCAATCTAATTTCCCTGATCCTTTGACATTTATCCTTTAGGTAAACTTCAGTCTGTCCCAGTGGCACCCACGCCAACAAAAATGATGGCACCTGCTCCACACCAGAATAATTGTTTTTGTGATGTTAACGTTACTATTTCAAATGAATGTGTTTATTGAGAGAGAGAAAAATGCTTTTGAATGCTTTCAATAGCAAATGCAGTGGTTCTCAAATAGTGGGGCGCCCCCCTCAGTAACCGTGTTTTACTAAAAACGTGGGCAGTGTAGACAGCCTGAAGCCAAATAAATGAAGGCGTCACTTGAAGACTTTACTCCCCAGTCACGCTGATAAGCCACTTGAGTTTCTTCAGTGAAAACGTGCTGAATATCGCCAACAATCATCACGCGTTGTGAAAGCGTACGTAAGTGTGCGCACTGGCGTCAGTGCAGCTGCAGCCCGCACCTCAAAATCGAGGGAATCCCCGGTAATTTAGAGGAAATAATGCTCATTAACTGTCCACATTTAACTGGTAAGAGATCCCACAGTGCTGCGCTGCTACTCGTGTGCTCTAACTTGGTGTTTATTTGGTGAAGATTGGTCAAATACACACGTATGGTCATTAAATGGCACAGCGCAGGCAGGATCAATACCTCAGCTCCTGGCCGTTCATCTCGTTCTCCCGGACAGTGGGAGACTCAACGCTAAACTTTCTTGGCAAACTGCTGCTGTTTAATGACAGTTCACATCGGGAACACCACTGAAGAAAAGCTCGAACAGAGCGGTGCGAAAGAGGCGCGCGCCCGGACAGACATACAACGAGTGCGGTAAGACCAATAAATACACTCAAGAGCATACGCGCCGCTACGGGTAGGCCTGTTATCCGTGTCCCACCCTACGGTCAGCATCATTGAGTGTTCACTGCCTCTCCCAGGACATGGGCAGCTACAGGACCGAGCGCACACCTGGCAGAGTCCTGCATCCTGCATGCGCTCTGCTCCAAACTTTGTCCCCGACCTGCGCCTTATCCCACAGCGCTGTTTGTGCCCGGTACGGATCAGAATCAAGTTGGTGATCATTGATCAATAGTGTGAAACTTATTTTTAACCCAAAGACGCAAATGTATCGGTAGAGACGCGTCCAGAGAACACTACAGGCTGCCCACAAACGTCAGAAAAACTTTCCTGGCAGAGGGTCCATGCAGGGCAGTGAGAGGGAAGTGTGCATTAAAGAAGGTGCAGGGGGTGGAGGGGCTGGGCGGCAGCCGGTGTGGGGGGTGGGGTTTGGGTGTGTGTATGAGTGTGGGGCCGTGAAATATTTTCTTCTTCCTAAGGGGGGCGCCGCAAAAAAATAATTGAGAAGCACTGAGCAAATGAATGAATTGAAATTGCAATTTGATGATAGCAATTGCCAAATCACAAGTACTGCAGTCCTTTAGGCACAATATTCTTTGCAACAACAATTTGGGGTTCTATTGTTTTTAAAACTGGCTAACCCTTTAGTTTAAACCTCTACAAACATTTTCTCAAATATATGTATTAGTTTAGAATATCTTGTTCTATTTATTAGTTTTTTGTCTTAATGCTTCTGGGCAGGTACTAAACCTTGATTTAAAAATATAAATAGCAAATCTAATTTTATATATATATATATATATATATATATATATATATATATATATATATATATATATATATATATATATATATATATATATATATATATATATATATATATATATATATATATATTTATATATTAAATAGGCCAGCCCTACTTCAGAGTAGATGTGCGTGAATGTGTCTTGAAATGGCGGAGACTATAATCAGTAGCTCGGTGTTTGGCGGGAGGTGGTCGCAGGCAGGAGGGACAGGAGCGATAAAAGATGGAGCCCCTCTGATAAACTCTCCTCTAATGGTCTTGCCTGTCCCCTGCCTGTATATGCCCCCCATACCTCCTTTATACCACAACACCAGCTCCTATTTAGTGGACTCTTTCACCGGCTGCGGATTAGAAACCGGGATAAGGAGAAGCAAACACCGGCGGCTCCTCTGTGTAAGCAACCGAGAGAGCTAAGCGGAGGGAGATAGAGGGAGAATGAGGGACGGAAGAGGACAGTGGAGGATAGTCCAGGAGTGGCACTTAGCTCAGTGCCAACCATTGTCAACCCACAAAAACATCCTACTTCTACCCATAAAGTGGACTCAGAAAGTTTCAGACTCCGTTTAATTATTTTACGATGTAGCAGTCTGACTCTAAAGGTGTTTTGTCTACACTGATTTTACATATAAAACATAAACTTATGATATGAAAAAAATAAACTGTTTCATAACCCACTTTTGCATCTTCTCTGTCTTACATTGCATTACTCAGTGTACAGGGGCTGAAGGCAATGATGGGTTCAAGTGGCGTTTGCAGGAGGTGTCAGACCCAGCCTAATGCTGTGTGGTTAAGGGATCGGCGTGACATGTGTAGGACAGTGTAAACATGGATTACCTTGATGTCTCAATCACAGCAGACTGACAGACATGCCCTGTGCGGCTGACACTGCTGTGTGGTCGAGCTATAAGGATATACTATAGGCCTGTCACAATAACAACATTCTAAGTTTGATATATTGAGACAAGAATATATTGCAATAAACGACATATTGACATATCTTCAATAACACATGAACAACAACAAGCAAGAAACACAAAGAAACAAAATTGACTTTGCTAAATTGTTCAATATATAGTTATTATTGTGACAGGCCTAATATACAATAGTCAGTAATGATGTAAATGTACTAAAGTATTGTACTTAAGTAGAGTTTCAGAGGGTCTAAACTTTACTTAGTAGTATTTTTGTTGAGAACATTCTACTTTTACTCCACTAAATTTGAGAGATAAGTATAGTGTATAAGTATAGTACTCATTTTTATAAAGGCTACATTTGGCCATGTGTTTTTAAAAGCCAAATAAGTCACAGTCTATGAACAATAGGTGGCGCTGTGCAGTTGTACTTTCAAATGCCACTGTCTCACAACAAGGAAGAAGGTTTGTCCATGACATTTTGCCGTACTGGTGGGGTGCAATTTTCATGTTTTTGAAGAGATTTGTACTTTCTACTTTGAAAAGTATTTTCCACAGCAAATACTTTCACTTAAGTAAGAATTTGACTTGTAGTACTTGTTTTGGAGTAGTATTGGACCAGTAATATGTGTACTTTTACCTTTAATGAAATCCAGTACTTTGACTACCACAGACTATAGTATTAATTTATGTTGAAAAATTACATTTTTGTCATGGCTTTTTCAGTCTGATATTTATGTTTTTTTTTTTTTGCAAAGTGTATGTTGTGTAAACTTTCTATTATTGTTATGTAGTAGACAGGTTTGCTCCGTTTCCTGTCTTTTCTGTTATTATTGAATATATTACTGGGCTATTGCTGTTATGTTACATCATTTTCAAGTAAAACAAACAAACAAACAAACAAACAGACATTTTAAACATAAATCCATCATGTGTATTCAGTGAATAAATAGCATGGAAAAATATTACCTTTTCTCTCCATCTAGAATTATGATGCTCTTTATTGTACTTGTTAACCTTCGAAACATGAATGGTACCTAGTCAAGTGTGTTTGCTATGTGTGAGTGAAGTGACCATGTGTATAGGTAGTGAACACCGTGCTGCAAACCATGGCTTTGATGCAGCCTTTTTAGTGAATTGCCCACTACACAACTTAGTCAAAACAAGGTACATTTTCTCAAAGCAACATGCTGTTATATTTATTATGACCAGTGAATGTGGATTTTAAAAGGGCTCTGAACAGCGCTGGATTATATAGCAAAGCAAATTAAAAGACAAATAATTATATCCAGCTTTAAAGCCTCTATTAATGCAATTCTGACCAACAAAGGGAAAATTGCACACTTAGTAATTGGCCCATTTGATTATGACTGCTGAGTATGTGTGATTAAAATAGTGTTATTACATCTACTGTATGGCATTCAGCATAGAGCTGGATAATGTATCCTGCAGTCATGATGGACCAAAATCACACACAGCGAAATTATATTATTCTGTTAATTTGTCCAAAGGGTTCGGAGCTAAAAGGTCAAATAGCAAATAGCTTTATTATGGTGTGACAGGGGTTAACTAAAACTGCTCTCATTACGGTGTTCTTTTGCAGGTTTGTAACACAGTAAAGCACCACTTTAGCTCAAAGGGGAAGAGATGTCGCTTTTAAATATTTTAGCCCAGTGTTATACAAGGTATAACAAAATGTGCAAAAGACCGGTGGCATTTACGTTAAGTAGCTTTTTAGTCGGCAGGATTGTACTTTTGCAGAAGCAAGACATCACACTCGTTAGGGCCAGCGAGCTGAGCTTCACTCAGCCTCACGCTCCGGTGTCAAGTACTGCAAACAATATACACTCAGCCAGCACTGCTCGACTCAAAAAACTGCATGTTCGCAAGATTGCGCCTTTCCGACAACTACTTTTGACAAAGAATCATAGAACTGTCCATTGACTATCCCTCGATACAGCTCAGCACACAGCATACAATCAGGCAGGCAGTTAAGAATTGCATGGCTTGTCAATCAGTTGTAACTGCTGTGTTAGAGAGTTCCAGTTCATAAAACACCACCTCCACCTGAGTGAGAAGACACCTGCCGAGCACCGCGGAGAAACGTAATGGACTCCAAAGGCAGCATGATGAGGTGTGAAATCCCTCTGCTTTCCGAGCCACTGTGGCATGGAGAGTTTGTTCTATTGCATGTAATTGCATTTATTGATTCATGAAGTGGAGTCATTAGCTGGTTACTGCAGGAACAATAACAGTTATTGTGGAAAACAGCTAACATCCAGTTAGCTGGATATGCTGACATCCAGTTAAAAAAAAGGATGTCAGCACAGCCAATTTGAGTCTGTAGCTGTCTTGCTTTCTTTCTGTTGTGACACTCGTCATCATACCAATGCATTGCACAGTACAAAAGGACCAAAGACTAATTATTAAAAGATCCGCAAACGAGTAAGCTAGCTAAATATTGTCAACTCCAGCCAAATTCCCAATCTGCCTCTATTAATTAGGCCATTTAATCATCCACCACACTAATTGCATAATTAAATACTGCCTCCTGGGTGCGACTGATGTGTGGTGGGTAATCTGGCACAAAAATACCACTCGTCAACAATGTGGGTTACTCGATAATGGTAATGGATGGCTCTGACCATAGCAACTCATCAAGGACATCCATCCAGCATTGTAAACACACTGTAGGTTGCCTCCCATAGACATGATCTGGTTGAATGAAACCCCGTGACAACATGGAGTTTATAATTATTTTGAATATTAGAGCATTTATGTATTATGTTTAAATATATTGTTATGCATTTGAGCGACCATGACCAATAATATCATTAAAATGTGGCATTAGTTCAGCCACAAGAGGCCACAAACACACCAGAGTCCCAAGCCAAGGTACAGTAAATAAAGAACATTTACCAAAAGTCAATTTTCATCTGGATTTTAGCTCCACAGAAGGCAGATGCTTGAATATGACACTCTCCCAAATACAAAAACCTAGAGGAAAATAGATGTTTTAAATATTACATTATAATGGCATTGTGGTCCTTGCCCAATAGAATACAAGAGTCCTATTCAGATATAAGAAGCTCTCAAAATGATCATCATTGTGTCCTGCGTGCATGAGTGTGACCGGCACACACACCTTATGTTGGCATCCCCTTGTCCTCTCGTCTCTGCACCAGACTCCGTGGCTGCAGCCAACTGTTTAAATTCCTGAAGAGCCTCCAGAAGAAATTAGTATGTAATGGCCACACTCTGCAAGAAGAAAGGCCCATTATGGCTTTCCACTAACTGTACTTGGCTTTCATTTGTGAGCTAAATGGATGCGCGTGAAGGTGAGAGTTCACTAGCCATTCAAGTATTTGGCTTTAACTGGCTCCAGCACTCTTGCTTTAATTCAAGCAGAAGGACAAGTATGAATAATCACTGTGGATAAGACCCATCACAACCTGCAGCCCGAGTCTCCCTCTCTCCCCCACCTCAGCCTCCAAATGGCAGCAAAGGCTTAATGACAAAATACCATTTACATCATGCCTTTTAATTTGCAATTTGCCAGCTTTTGTCGCTGCTATCTGATTTTGGTTTGTTAGCCACACACTGTATTATTTTGATGCAAATTTCCCCGCCGCTCTTCTCAACCAGTTCTAATTTCACATTTGTTTATCAGCGCTCAGGAAATAGCGAGGGAGAAATGGGTAACTCCAATCAACGTAAAATAGAACACAAAATATCCATTGATTATGAAGGCTGGCAGACTTTGCAGAATTATGGCTACAGGATGTTCAAAACCACTGGGTATGAGGAGCGATCATGGAGACAAAGAGACCGCACCCAGCTGCCACAGTGGGAGAAGTTGTGAAAACCTGAAATATAAAGAGAACGAGTGCTACTGGGTGGTAACAAAGGCCTAACTGGTTTATTGAAATACACAGGAGTGTACTGCCGTCCCCAAGGGTGTTCATCTCATGTAATATATGCACAGGCTAATTCATTACACCAGGACTAATTTCCATTGCTTGTGCTTGGAGTTGCCTTGCTAATTACAGATTTTTTTTCTTTTGCCCATTTTTTTCTCTCTGGTTGATAATTGCACAACCACATTCAGGGGCAGCATCCTTGCAAATGAGACGAGGCCTTGCCATTTGGCATTCTCTGTCCCCCACACCCAGGTGAGCCCACAGCCCACACAGGGCACCAGCAATGCTCCATTTCCTTCCAAAATACACCCACCCTCCCAATCACCAATGCTTGGATCTTTGATGGGCTGTGCCCCTAGAGCTGCTCTGACCATCTCAGAAATATCAGATAGGCTCGTGTAATTAGACTTGGGACTTTAATTAGGAAAAGTTAACTGTTAGATGAAAGCTGTCACATCTGTGGTACGTAGTCCTGGTTCAGTAGATGGATCCCAGGGGTCTGCATCAAAAGGCTCTTCCCTGCTGAGCAGGCCCACTCTAGCATGTTCTCATGCGCCAAATCAGGCCCTCGGAGTGGCGGCCATGGCACATGTGAGGATGGAAAACAGAGGCACTGACACAAGTTAACTGCAAAGTGAAAACCAAGATGAATCTAGAGAAACAAAGAGAGAGAAGAAAGCAAAATATCGCTAAGCCAGGCGGCTCCTTTTGTGTATCTTGTTATATAAAGAACATAACAAAGACACAAACCGATCTGAGGGAAACAATGTCGCTTAACAAGGCATCATTGGCTCATCATTAGCAATTTGTTGCAGGCATAATTTTCCCTGCCCCTTGCATAATAGGTGCCCTGGGAGTTTGCCGATGCTTTTGTGTGCCCTCATTTGGCTATTTATTTACTTGGCTCATGTCACAAAAGAGATCTGGCCACCCGAGCGAGAGCCAAGATAGCTCTGTTATGGCTGCACATCACAACCCTATTAAGATGGAGCTTCTTTAATTGACTCTCCTAGCTCATTGCCTGACCTGAAGTCGCTCTGATCCCACCCAGCCATTAAGAGGCTTCGTCTCATAGGGCAAATCTAACATATACATAAAACATGTCCACGACACAGCCTCAAGAAATCAGTATTTTTAAATAGCACAGTTCAATGTCCTTGTTATTTTTCTTTTGAATCATCTCCTTCTTCTCTTTACTTTTGTTTGTTCTCTCTTTGTGTAAAAAATACAACATCTGCAAACTGTTGTAGCATTTTAAAATATGGTGAAAAGGCTTGACGGATATCACTGCCATAATTCTCAAAATGGTGAAGAGAGATGCTTTATTATTTCATTGTGTGTCATTCCCATTAAACCAGCTACACAGATGGCACAGTTAGCGCTCCACAGAGAAGCTCTCACTGTTGTCCCATCGCCTTGGCTCTCTGTAGCCCTTTTGTAACAGTATAGACATTGAGCTGTCATTTACATTCAGCAAACACATACACTGGGAATAGATTAATGGCGGAATAGATGGACGACCCAAGCCATGGCAACATCGTGGCAACGGAGAAAAACACAAGCATTTTTTCTGGAAGTGGAATGACATTGATGATGGTAGCTGAGCTCCGAGCTGACAGATTGCGATAATATAATGATGCTTACACTGACTGAAGGAATCCCTGACTTCCTGTTCTTTTTTCCACCCATAATTCTATGTGAATGACAGCATTCACACTGGTATATCTGTGATACAGTCGTGTCTGTTTTGAGGAAATGAAAATCAAGTATTTGACCTTTGTATTTTACAAGTGGCTTAGTGTTAGAGCGTGGAGGGGCAGTGGCATGCTTTGATGACATCATTCACTTGATTTAACATTTTTTTCATAATCCTTCACAACAGCACTAAATAGCTATAATGTATTCTGCCCATGGCATGGTTAGAATTTGCATCAGTTTATAAGTGTAAGCTGCATGCTTTAGTTGTGCACTAACTCACACACTGTGCCTTTACATAAAACTGCACTTCCATGAGGCCAAACGTGTAGATAGTCAAATTCATTCATACATTGAATTTCACACCCTTTCATCAGACCAGGCCCTCACGGCTGCAACGCTCATGATTTCAAAAGCACTTAACATATGCCAACCCCTTTGTTGGAGTAGCAAACTACTTCTGAGGAGACACCAATGCAAATAAAACCAGCTCGCAGTGCGAATGGAAACTCAAGCTCAAGAACAACCAAATTACCCGTAGTTAATACGTCTTCATTACAATTTTCGCTCTCTGTCGCTCTCTCTCATACCCAAGATTCACGGCACTAATGATTTTCTGGGTATTAAAGAGGCGCCCACTGCTGTCACTCTGGATATGAAACAAGAAAACAGATTATTGTCAAGATCACCCACTGTGAACACCCAAATGATACTTAAAAAATAATGATGTTCTTAACCATACTCATTAACGGCACAGCGCAGGAAAGAACAATGCTCTCCTCCATGCAAAGACAAACACATTTCAAATTAGAGCATGAAGCAGAGAGGCAATCAGTCTGTAAAAACACTAAGGACGGAAACAAAGCAGACGGCACGGTGATATTCTCTTCCCACGCACGGGGATTTGAGCAGCGCTTAAAAGTTAGCGAACATTTGGTCACGCTTATTGGTGTAAACTTCCATGTCTTTTTTTTGTGCTCTTTTGTTACTTTTAAATCAAGGGAAAAGATAATAATGCAGCAGCTCTGAAACTGTGGCCTACATCCAATCTGCGTGATGCTTATGCACACAAGAACATCAAATCACAACGCTAATTGTGCTCCCCCTGCTGTTCTTCACTTCAAAATGTTTTGCGGTTGTCCAGTATATTAATTTGCATCTGTTAGTTTATTCCTGCTATTATTATGAGCACCATACGGCAACAACACAATGTATCTATTTCTGTAAACACAGGCTGGCATTTTTTATGTCAGTAATTAAAAACTGTACATTTAGTGCTCACAGCTTGTGTGGAAGTCCGGACTCAACAAGTCTCCATTGACTCAGCACAGGCCTGATTTCCATGACATAGGAGCCCTATTTGAATGCTGACCCATGTAAAGACAGTAACGGAAGTCCGGTCATCCTATAACTCAGGGCTTGTCATTTCTGAATAGGACAAGCAGGGCACACAGCGGGATTGTTCAGCGCACGCCAAGCCAAAACGATTCTTTGTCAGCCAAGCATAAATAACATAGTGTTGATTGTTCTGTCAAAGTTAATCTGACAGCTCCGGCAAGCAGTCATTTATCTAATGACAGAGTTTCTATGACGACAATCGATCCACGCACATCCCCAGCGTTTGCGTGTGTATAAACAAGTGTGTGTGCCTGCGCTGATGGGGTCCTGTTGTTTTAAACATAGTACGATTCACTGTGGGGGAAAACATGGAGAAGCTTGATACAGGTGCTTTCAGTTATTTCTTGGCTTCAGTCTTTATGTGCCCAGGCAGTGACTACAATTGTACAAATTGATAAACCGACTTTTGCAAGTGTGTTTTAATGGTGCAAGCTTTTGGAAACATTTCTATTTGCCATCTTTCTATGAGTTTCTGATTCAGTTTACTGCCCACGTTTTAAATATGTCTTGGACCATTAACATTTGAGTCTCACAGACTGAAAAATGAACTGCTAAACTTATTTATTATTATTTGATTCCCACCTGGACGGGGCCTTTCTGTGTGGAGTTTGCATGTTCTCCCCGTGTGTGCGTAGGTTTCCTCCAGGTACTCCAGTTTCCCCTACCACTAAAAACATGTACAATAGGCCAGGATGAATGATGTGTGTGTGTGTGTGTGTGTGTGTGTGTGTGTGTGTGTGTGTGTGTGTGTGTGTGTGTGTGTGTGTGTGTGTGTGTGTGTGTGTGTGTGTATGGAGGTGGTCAGAGGGACCGTTGGCGCAGATCTGTGCAGTCGCGACAGCGCTTCTGTCAGTCTCCCCCAGGGGAAACTGAAGCTACTAACGTAGCTTACCACCACTGAGTATGGAGTGAATGTAAAATGCTCTCATGTAAAGCGCTTTGTGACCATGTCTGTGAAAGGCGCTATATAAATAAAGATCTTCTTATACAAGAATCACATACATTTTCAAAACCTATTTGTAGAGACATACTTCAAGATGGGCATGCTTTAAGAACCCATGGGTACTGGACAGTTTCTTGTTTGCAAAATATTATGCTAAATAATTGCAGTCTTTGTGATTTGCTAATTGCAACTGTTCAAATTGCGATTTTGATTTGGTTGCTACTAATTGTGCTGCACTATAGTGTCTTTTACAGTTCACATTGTCATATTTGATGGACTGTCAAACATGAAATCCTGAAGACAGCTTGAACAGTTTTACATTAAATATGTAGATAAACTGTTCTACAAATGAAACCTGACTAAATGATCTAATTACCTTGATTTTTCAAAAGCAGTGCTGGTACAACGGAATAAGCAGACTGTTTTTGGAGACATGTCCTTGAGACAGTCTGTTAAAGAAGTGCCTTGATATGAATTTTTTTGGGTGCCATTCTTTTCTGCTTTTCTCCAGACCAAAATCAATGACTGCTGTACTGTACAGCCCTCTTAATGGAACACATTTCTATGGAAGGGATGCAGCACATTGACAAATGTATTTGTTATTAAAATGAGTTAAAGGATTTTGTGGAGAACTGAAGATCCGGGAGAACTAGAGCTGTGTAGACATGAATATTATGTCAGAAGTCCTGGTAGATCTGCTTAACTCTCTTAGCAATTTATTCTAAAGTATCTATTTGAATTCAGACTGGCTATTGTTGCACTTTATTTGGCTCCTCCATTAAGTGAGAAAATGAAGAAACACTCAGTATCTTGATGGGTTTAGCTCATGTCCAAGTGTCCTGATACTCTGACAGAATATTGTAAATAGGGTGTGAGCCGGAAAAAGCAGAGGGCTGAAAAGAATGAACCTTGACAAATATCATCCATAACATTAAAATAGCCTCTATTGTCATTATGGCCAGAAAGATTAAATTCATCTCATCACATGCAAGTATGACAGGTGCCTCAATAGGCTGATGCCAAGCAGCAAGCCCAGAAGATTAGCAGGGCACTGATATCATTATTTCCGCCTATCAGGGATTCAGCAGGGAGGCAATTGTAATTTCTAGGCTTATTAGTCCACACTCGGAGGAAAGAAAGCCCAGTGATAAAGCTGACTGTGACAGCCGGCCATTCCAGCCAGCGCAAGTATAACACTGTCACGCTGACCAAATGCCAGTGTGCCTCGGTCCATGTAATCCTGTCTAATGGAGGTTAACTCAAAATACATAGAGGTCCCTATCAACCATCACAACCATCCACACAGCATTTGCATTTTAGGTTTAGAGTCCCCACAAAGAGAAAACAAAAATACGGCTCACGTTTGTGGCTGGAGAGTCTGTCAGAGACAGCGATCACATACAAATTTCAAGCGCACGCATAACCACATTCACATGGAGAGCATTTTAAAGTTGTATGGAGAAGTGGTGCAGCAATCTTGAGGGTGGCAGGCAGGCGCACTTGGCAATTGGAGACATCTGCCTCTACAGCTTGGGCAGCCTGTGCCAATGGCGGCCCCTGGAGAGGGTCCTGTTCCCAGCACACTAAAGCCCAGAAGTGTTTGTCGAGCCTAATAAATATTGCACTGCGCTTCCTCTTAATCTCATTAATGTTTGTGCATGTCTGTTGGTAGCCGTAGATATAAACAAGGGATGAGCGTTAAGCCCTTAAAAAAGACAACAGTCATCGACGCCGCCAGCCTCCTCCCCAGATACACAACACCTCTCGGCTTCTTTTAAGCCATTGAGACATAAACAACTGCGAGCATAAAAAGCATTATTACTAGTCTATCACCGTAAACACAGAATTATTTTACCCGTTCGATTTTTCAGGATGAGCCGCACAACTGGATGCTGTCATAATTGGGCCTGATGAAGATATGTGCGGTAGTGTTTGGAAACATGTCACCTTAATTATGCCTAATTTGTAGACCAAATAGCCGCTTATCACTGCCGCTGTCTGACAGCTCAATAATCTCTAACCCAGCCTGTGTGTGCAGTGAGAGAGCAGGAGCGTGACCAGGACCTTAATATGATTTGTGTGTCATGCTTTAACAGTTTTATACGGTGGCCCTGAGATAAGTATCATGTTATTAGGGAGTTACATATTTGACTTTATTTTTCTCAAAGGGAGACACATTGTGACCGATTGTATTACAATAATAGCATTAATCAGGGTCTCCTGGGAGAAGGAAGCTAATTTGCATTGGAGCAGCTGACAGTTTTTGTCCGTATCTTTTTATGCAGAGTTGTCTACCGGCGTAAGCTGAAGTAAAGGTTACATTGTATAGGAAATAGACGCAAGCTGAGGGGTTTGTGGGGGGGGGGTGGTACTTTTTCAGATCAGAAAATGTCATTGCAGCTTTTTGTGAAGACATGTAGTCAAGGGGTCTAGTGATTGCTTAGGAAATCATTGAACAATTTCTTCCTCTCTACAGCATTTCTTCTGTCTGGATGGGTGGAGCTGTGATTGGCCGTGCTTGTATTCATACGTGTTTAACACAAGAAAGGTCTACGAGAATGAAGGAGTGGGCGAGAAGGCCCTGATGGCTCTGCAGTGAAATGTGCCTGAACTTACCTATACCAGCTGCAATTATCATTAAGCCTCCAATAGAGCTGCTCCACTCCAGAGGCGCCTAAAAGCTGCTGTAGACCCACACTATAATATTGTATTAAATGGGTCCAAAAAAATCAATACACAATGCAAATGGAAAGCAGAGGAGTAGGATCCACTCAGTATGCATATTTCCTGTCAAGTACACTTTCTGACCCGCTGAACGCCATTCGCCGCGGAACTCAGTACTTCTGAAAATTACTGATGATCTCTGGTTATGAGCCCCTATCTGGACGCCAGGCACTATTTGTGATATGCTTGTCTAGCCGTGCGCACTGAATACCTCGCTTGCTTCCTCACTGAATTAAAGAGTTTGTCCATGAACTGAAGAGAATGTGCCCGCTTGTGTCCTTTTTGTACACAGTAAATGGAAATGTTGATAAATACCTCCTCCCATGAAGCACTTGTTTTGTGGTGGCTGTGTACGGCACACAACAGCACAAGAGAGCTAATTATGAGGAGGATGAGCTGGGCTAAGGAGCAGGGTGGGCAGCTACTTATTTCTTTCTATTGTATGGAGATATTATTTCTGCGATGTAAACATTGTGCTGTGTGTCTACTCTGCGTCACTGGAGGGTGCATACAGTGCTCTAGCAGCTGGAAGGTCCTGAATGCATGTGTTCTGTTAGTGGAAACAGATAAGTGCTTATCATATACTTGTAGCCAGGAGGTCATATCCTGTACACACCAGCAGTTCCTCTAAGCCCACTCTCCCTGGATGAATTTGCAATCTTAACAGGTAGGGTGCTCTCTCCTATTGTCAACAGGGCAGACACTGGTTCAAGCTTTTCACTCCGAGATCCATCTTCACAACTTTTCAGTGTCAACAATGAGAACATGTTTATGTAAGTTAAAAAGGACAGGTATTATAAACTTTAAACTTTTAGACTAAACAGTTGACCTTACTGCATATCTTTATTATACTGTTGTGGATGTTCTTCAAGGATGAGCTCGGATGTAGCCTGCGGACCAGTATTGCAAAACTACTTTGATTAATTTTTCTACGTACAGCATTTACTAAGATTTTACTGACTCTTCCATCCTCTCGCACTGATCAGATTTTCTGCTGGATCTCAGTGTACATTTTGTTTTAGGTAAATGCTTATGAAGTGAAGTCATTATGGAAAGGTCAGACCTGCATGAATATATTCACATGTACATAGCCGGCCGCAGCCTCAGAGAGGACGTGGAGAGTCGGCTTTGGGGAGAGGGAAGGGCAGACCTCACAGGATGCCGACACCAGCTCACTGTCTGTCACTAGTCAGCCAATTGTCTGTGTCATGCACTTCACTGATTATGCCCCTGCCCTGGCCCCACTGTGCGTAGTCCACAGGGGAAGGGCCACAGGAGCATTTTATGTTTTGTTTAAAAATAATGATGCTGGGGATGAACAGGAATCTCTGCTATTCCCTCAGGAGTTTTGGTTTGTGGCCTGTCGCTCCTCTGCTCTAGTGACCCATGTCAAAGACTACCCTGCACAGTAATGACATACTCCATAGCCCTCACACCAACAATTATAATCATATAGACTATGTGGTATTTGATTCAAATAAAGTATGCTGATGGACAGAAGAGTCTTAGAGGCGTCTGAAACATGACTGAGAATTGTAGTGTTTTGGGTTTGCATACACTGGTTTTGTTTTCTCTCTCAGAGATTGTTCACTCACCTCTGTGGCCCTTACAGAGTCATATCCTGCGCTGTTGGCCAGAGAACACTTTGTGTCTGTATGGACGCTGTCACTCCCCTCTTGTTTTCTTACAATGGGGGAGGTTTAGGCTGCCACAGTAGACGTGTAAAACCCTTCCCTGTGTGACTGGGCGAGGGCAGAGACCACCAGCATACTTGGCCCCTTTGCCCTGTGATGCACCCATCACAAAAGTGTATTCAATGTCTCCACAGTTTATGTTCCTCCACTTGGCGGTACCAGCCGCTACAAGGTTCGGAACACACTTCCTGATGCTCATCTGCTGTACATTTATCATGCACTCTGTCAGTGACTGTTCCAGCTTTAAAATGGATGCCTTCTAAATCTTTGACTGTGGATATTGATGGAGACTGACGAGGCATAAAAAAGGCTTTGTTCTTTGTTTTGAGTCTTTTCTCTGTGTCTAAACCTGTATTCTTGTGCCATATTTATCAGCGGGCTTCTCAAAGAGCAGCACCCTTACGGGCAAGCTTTACACCAGTATTGTGTTATTGGACTGTTGCTTCATAATTTTATGTAACTGGTTGGGTCTGTGTGAGCCCAGCCTCCATGACCCCACTATGCATGTCCTGCAGCAGATTTAGCCTTTGTTGGCTTGTATTAATAGGATTAAAATGGGTTACTTGCTCAATCACTGTGAGCTTCAACCATCCCTAAACATAAGCATTTCTTTGGGGTCGGGGGAGCATTGTGGCTCTGTCTGTCCTGCTCTGGCAGCCCCCCTGATTGCAGAAACCTCAGGCCTAAAAGGGGTGGTAAAGGTTTGGCCCCTAGGAAAATCCACAGGATTATGTCAGCACTCATTACAATGTACACAAAGAGCCCAGGATCAGTGAGAGCACAAACGGAGCAGTTAAGTCAGATAGTGCGGGCCCTGGGATCCTGCGCTTCCAGCCTGACATTGATTAGTCTTTGTGCTGCATGATTCCCCATATTCAGGCCACAGCCGCTCAGATACTGATAGCAATGTCTGCTTAGAGCCTAAAAGTGCTCTAGGAAATTTTAGATGCATTTTTTTAATTGCGTTATAGTGCGTGTGTTTTTTCCTCTCACTAGTTTAAGGTAATTTAAAATCCGCTTTTGAGAGGTAGATTGTGGCTATAAAAGCATTATGTCTGATACCATTCCATAATTAGGTAGCAGATGAGAATAGTAGGGAATCTATTGTGATAATGTGAGGTCATATCGCACTTGATGATAATGAAGTTGCATCCATTAGCCAAACTGAAGTGTCCAGTGGACCATTTGCACAGTACTGGGACCTACACAATGATGTGCATGCATTTGCATAGTGCTCAAACAAAATGTGAATATAGATAATTAAAAAATATTTAGTTGTAGGCTTAAAATTCTGTGTGTCATTAAAAACACAGATGCATCCTGGGTGGAGCCTGCGTTGCCTACTCTGTCCCCGTACATCCAAGGCTGGAAACACAAGGGGCTGCTATTAGAGCTTGTGCTCTTTTGAATAGGTACTCAGGGGTGGTGTAACACTCCCATCCACATATATTTTCATTGGTGATGACGACACACTCGAGTCTCACAGACACAGTGCGAGCTTTGCACAAACACATGTTCTCCACATATGCAATCATAGTCAGTTTGAGTGTTAAGCAATGCCAAATAGCCACATTCACTGCTGCTAATTTTCATCTTCAGTCATGTGTGATTGTCCACTGTGGGACCATGTGCTAATGTTTGCGAATATATTAGAAAATGCATTACCATTTCTTTATGCAGCTGTCTTCCAGCAACTGCACAAATGTTGCATTGGCTGCAAGTGATTGAAGGGATTTTGTTTCCATTTCTGCTGCATCAGGTCATAAAACAATGTACTTGGTTTGCACATAGAGTGCACAGTGATGCCCTGCTAAAGTAGATTCTCAGTCAAAATTGCTGAGGTCCTTTAAGAATATTACAGCCATATGGGTTTTCGCTCCACACATATTGGTTTATTTATTTACCTAGATTAGATCATAAAATCATAAAATTATCCTAAAATTGCTTTTTTAAGAATGTAAACAGAGTATATATTTCCCCTATCCTCTCCTGTCAGCGTATTCATAAATGTTGCTTGGAAATTTCTTATTTTAGCAATCCTCCAGATAGCCACAGCCCATTTCCATAGCTTTAAATAATGTCAATCTGGGCAAACCCTGGATTGAAGCCCCTGAGCCGGAAGGCACAATTTCTCCTTTGCCTTCAGTCTGATAAATTTTGGAGCTATTGGCAACTTGGGAATTTCGCTGCCTTATCACTTGGGCTCAGCGAAGTTCACTGCCACTAATCTGTGCCCGGATCATTCATTTAAGGACTGCATGATCATGTTTTTTGGGGGGCACTGACAGCTGTCGGCAGTAATGCATTAGCAATGCAGATGAACCAGCCTAATAGGTTAATGCCTAACATGTGAAAATTAGGTTTAATCCCCAAGCGAAATAATCTAACATTTTCAAATTCCTCGATCTGGGAATAGAGACATAGCTTTTGACTCAATTAGGTCCAGCGCGGATCAAAGCAAATTTACCTAGAACATGTGCCCTAGATCCCCAGAAGCGCATGTGTGCGTGTGACAGGGGAGGAATATGTCTGCTAATGCTGTGGGCAAACCGGAGTGGCAATAACATCATCATGACGGGATCTGTCTGCTTATTTATTCCCTTCACTTACCTCACTGCTCATATAATGTCAGCCGTCACATGCGCACGGACATGCACGGCCCCCACCGCGGCACACGCTTGAGACTGAATAGCCTTAGCTGTGGGACCTGCAGAGAAGTGATAACTGGGCTGGTGTGAGCAGCCTCTGTCACAGCAGCTCTGTTTTCACACTAATTGGAACTAAGTAGCGGACACATGTGGGAGCAAATATATGTGGCAATTCATATGCATGTGGTCAGGTCGGGGTATATTTCTTATTCAAATCTAAATTGAATAGGGGTTGACCGAATCCCGTCCAAATGCAGCGCTAATGTTGGACTGTACCCTGCATCATGTCCTGTCATTACTATTAATAAGCTCCTGCATGTGTACATCGGGAGCCCTCACACAGGCCCCGGCTGGAGACTGCGCCGGCTGCTGCTCCAGAGCTGTGTGTGTCATTAGTCGTGCAGCTGCCCATTAGACTTTTACCGCGCTTGTTGTTTTGCTCTTCGGCACCCCGGTTTCCCTACCGGTGCTTCTGTAATGCGTGACTCTGACCACTACTTTGTTAAAGGACAAAAATATTTCCTCATTGTCTCTCGACCAAGTGTGTACGAGTGAGGTCGAGACTGATTTCTCAAAGCAGGTAGTGTGTAATGAAAGGCACACTCTTAGCCTTCACGAATTGGCAATCGAGAGAGGAGAGAAGACTTCAGTGTTCAGGGACAGGAGGCGTCGAAACACACCAATTACTCTCCCCTGACAGTTACCCATCCGAAAAGCACACGCACCGAAATCAATGAGGACACAAACTGAACAATCAGCCGCAACTAGCTATCAACAATTGAGTGGAATATGCAAAAATGCCAATTAAATGTGTTAGCATACGCAGAGTTGTTTTTTGGGGGTTTTTTTCCCGTACAATATCCCAACATCTGTGGCATTAGCTGTGGCTCTCTTTATGTAAAACAGAGACAGGGAAATGAATACGCAATCTACCACTGTGTTTTCATCATTAGTGTGCTCCAACTCGCGGCTCGGCTGCCTCCCCAGCCGCCTGAGTGGGAAGCCAGAGGAACATTTGTGTGCCCTCGCTTGCCAAATTAATTCTTGTCTTGACATCTTAATTCTCAGTTCTTGTGTGTGGTCAAATCAGCCTACTATAGAAAAGCAATCAAGCAATTATTCCCAAATTATATTTGCCCAACACACACTGATTGGTTATTCTTTTCTTATTGAGTAAGCTCATTAATTCTGAGCAGCTTGCTTGTTATGCCTCTGCCATTACTCCTTTCGCCTCTCATCGCCTCTTTCTCTCTCCGTGTCTGTCTCTCACCCCGTGCTCTTCATCACGCCCCACACCCCTTCCTCCCCACCCCCTTCCTCCTCCTCCGTTCTCTCTCCAACAGATGCACCCTATCTTCTAGTCCCAGCCTGCTGATGTTTTGGAGATGACATACACTACAAAAGCCCCATGATCTGTGGCATTGTCTCCTCGGCCAATTACTATTCCCATCTCTGATTAACTTTGATGTGGAACCTAATGAGATAAGGCAGCTTATCAAGGCAGCAGCTGATAGTGGTCTCATTTATTCTGCTGGCTGCCGCCGCCGAGTAAGTGACAACAACTAATGAGGAGGAGTTTAGAATGGGAGCTCAGGTCTGAGGGAGGATGCAGTTCATCAGCTGCGGCTCGAATGGCCGCGGTGTGGTGAGCGCGTGGGGCCGAGACACTCCACATAACAGTGCACTGAACAAGAGGAGCCAACTTCCTCTCACTCGCTGCTGCTTTTGGCTTTAACAGCTTCTTTCCCTTCTCCAAGCTCTAATGGTGCAGCTAATTGCTTAGGTTGTTTAGGTACAATGCCGGAGTGTGCGTACAAAGTGGCTCCCTTTTGCCTCATCTGCAAGAGGTGACACCATCATTATCCACTCCTGCCATCTGGGTTTGTTTTATTTTCCTTTTTACATTGTTCCTTTTTTTTCTGCTTACCACAGTGCTTTATCACCATGTTGATGTCTTAAAAAACAAATCATCATTGTGTTGTTAGTCGAAAAATGTAATTATTAAGTCTTGTTAATTAATTCATTAGTTTACATTAATTCAAAATGCAGTGGTAGGACTCAGTATTAGTGGTTTTAAAATAGTAGCACACATCTCCAACACTACTCTAATAGAATGACAAAGAAAAAATGGCCCCAGTGAATTGAACTGTGAAATCTCCAGCATGGACTGTGCGTTGGAGAGGAAGAGAAAGTGTGTGCCTTTTGATTTGAAGTATAAAAGTAAATAATATTTGTACATCTAACACATACTCGAAGTGAATGAGCAGCCCCTGAATGTGTTTCTATGAGCAAGTGGAGAGCTCTACAGACTTTAAAGCCGGAGCCCAATTAAGCCTCGCCTCATCGGGAGAGGGAGAGGAGCTGAAAGCTGAATACATAAGATAATGCAGCCGCACTGAAGCAGCCAGTGCGCTCAGTGTAAAATTAGAGAGGGGAGAAAAAAATCTTGATAAAGAAGAGAAGAAAAAGCAGCGGCAGACAGTAGGAGGAAGAAGACGAAAAGAAGTTCTATTGGGCTTGTGTCCTTTGAAACTGTTTAACCGAATCGGGCTATTCATAGTCAAGACAATTAATAGTGTCTCTTTCTTGTTCATACAGCGCTATAACGGAGAGAGGGGAAGAGGGAGAAGAGGATTCATTCTCCCGCCAAATTGTAGCCAATTTAAGGACAAAGCACTCCCCTCTACTTGCCCAGAAAAGGAGTCGCACTCATAAAAGAAGACTGACAGTCGACATCCAAATCTCATTCAAGGACACAATTTCCAAATGCTAATCATAATCTGCAGATGTTGGCAACTGATACATCCATTAATTTATTTATTTTGGAAGCATGTCTGTGCCCATTTGGACGGCCTGTGAAATGTGAAACAAAGAGGGAAAATCCCTCCTTTTTGAGGCATGTTGATTTTGAACGGTGTGTGAGACTAACCACAACATGGACATCTGCACCATCTTCAGATAGGATGTGTTAGCCAACTGCACACACCCACAGCCAGTCATTTGCATGCACTGATGCTCAGTAAAGCCTGAGACGAGCCAAGCCTACGCACACACATTCCCATCTACCTTGTGTTTTTTTTAACTTGTCTTGCTCTTTCTCTCCGGGTCATTTTAGAGTACCTCAGATGTGTCATCACACATTGGTTTCCATCTGAACCTCAGGGAAAAGAGAAATACTTGACAAAAAGATATATAAAAAGAGGACACTTTGAATTTTTGACATTCTATGCACAGCTGCTTCAAAATGAGTACGATGGAGAGGCAAGGCAATGCAACTCCAAGATGTGTTTTTGTTTATTTGCTGCCTTTTCTCCCTTTCCGTTTTCAGGGAGAGGGAGGCAAGCGCGAGGCCACACTCACTCATCCTTGTATAGAGGGACTCGGTGCAGGGCCGTGAAAGAGAAATAGACTTGGCTAAATGAATTCTGGGATCTGTTCTATTCAGCTCAACTGAAAAGGATAACCCCTTTTTTTCTCAGTCGATACCAAATGCAAGGTGAAACTCAGCTCTGCTTGTCAATTAGATTGCATTAAATATGCCGCTCCTTTTGAAAGGTAAATAAATACATGTTACTGTAGCTACTAACTAGTAATTAGGTTTTCTGGAATCTGCTCTGATGTTGAATCAGTCCCAGCTTTGTTTCTCTGTGCCTTTAGATTTGAATTTTCCGGGCTTTGCCAGCTTTACAATGTTTTCTTTTTACGGCATTTTTCAGCCTATTCCACATTCTACCCTTTTTAATTTATGCATTTCTATTTCTATTTCTTTATGAATTCACAAACAATTGTCCTTGATAGGCCATGAATTTTAAAAGATCCATTTTCATTTCTGCCATTCATAGACACATTCTAAGACTCAATGTTAATCATGAATATAGCAGCACTCTTGAATAGCCGCATTGAGAACATGGCGACCTTAAGCCGTGCTTGTCATCATGCAGCCCTCTGTCGCTGCTGATGTATCTATACATTCTTGCTTTCTGCTCTCCTGTCATGTAGCCTGGAATCAGTGGGGCCCACACTCCGTAACAAAAGCCCCTGGTTGAGGGTCCATCAGAGAAATGAGTACTATGTTACAATGCCTAATATTTCATTGGAAATGCTGTAAAGACACTCAGTGCGCACACTGCTTTCTTTTGGCTCACTGGCCACTCTTTGTTGACTCTGTCCTGCCTTATACCCCTCAATTAACAATCCTCCCAGCTGATAGCCTGCCAGGTTCGGCTTTAGACAATCAGTGCTTGTGCCCCTTCTCAAGCATGCCAGGCTAATCAAAGGCACGGGGAGACAAACGGGGACGAGCAGCTGTCCTCCGCGCACAAATCAAGCACTTCCGGGGCCAATACGGAACACCAAGGCACTGTGCTCAATCTCATTGTGTGCGCATAAAAACCATTCACAATTGAACAGGGCCTGATTGTTGGACTTCTAAGACCCCTCCTAACCGAGTCACTTCCTTCACCTACAAATCAAGCGTTCACCTTAATTTATTTGCTTCCCACTGTCAGAGAAAGGATAAAAATAAACTGCCTGTTCTATAATTGTAAAACAAAAAAATAGATAAATAAATCTAGTACCCACACCCACTCTTTTCTCTGTCAGAATCGGCGTGTCTAGCCATCAAAACACTCAAGATGCCACAGCAGTCTGCCCGGGGTCTGCATTTTAATATCCTCCGCGCCAATTCATTAACATTCTATTGCGGCGCACAATGGAGACTGGAGAGGCTGTGACCCTGCCGTTCTTCCGATCAAGGTCAGTAACTAAGAAAATAAATCTGAATTGCTTCCTGGCACAGAATTGGGATCTTCTAAATCCCGGCATGAAAAAAAAACACTGAAACGCTCAACAACAACAAAAAAACTAATGACTCCCCCCGCGCTCTGTCATTTCACATAATCAACACATTCATTGAGGGACTCTGAAATGAAAAGATACCAAAATAATGAAATAAAAGTGAGGATCTTACAATATAAAAGGCAAAAATCATTCGGGGCAATTATTCTGTAAAGTACTCACTGGAGTGATCCTTGTAAATTATAATGCTATGTTTAAATATTTCTTTTGGAAAGTCCAGCATGCTTTGCACCCACACAGAGGAAAATTCACCGAAGATAGTTCACCCCTGCAACTTTACAACCATGCTGTAACAAGTCACCAAAGTATTATCAGCCGGTGTGTACAAACACTGGCAGAGCGCATAAATCTCCCCGCGCGGTCGATGATGTGATTGGGTGCCGTGACAAAGGGCGAGCATGTTGCTAACACGTTGGCTGTCAGCACAGGGGCTATATGTGGGCAGACACAAAGGCTCATTAAAATACATACAGAGCGTGTACGGCTCCGGTGGGTGGGAGAGATGCTCCATCAAGATGTCGTTACTACAAGACTATCTCCTCCCAGTGGCATGTATCTCCCCTAACGCTGTCCTCCCCATGCCTGGGCCGCACAATGGCCTGCTCCTTTATAGCCCCTGTGGGCCCGTCCCTCCATTCCTGTTGAGGTCAGGGCCTAATCCTCCGGGAGTTCTTACATTGTGTTTTAGCGAACTAGGGTCAAACTGTTTGAAATGAGGGGGTTTAGTTAAACATCTATTAGGCAGGGCCCACTAAGACGGGGTACGCTTGATTTATGTGCAAAGCTGTTGTGCTCAGCTGTCCCCCGATACAGCCTTCACAAGTCCAGCCTGTGTCACTCGCAAAACAAAACCAGTCTGTAAGCTTGCATCGCTTTTAAATGCACCCTGACCTAGTGTTCTCCGGGAACACATGTCGAATTTTACAATGTGTCTTCTGCAAGGAAAAAGAAAGGGATAGGATCTTGTCATGCTTGTCATCTTCGTTGCCACTGAGAGGCGCTGTGCCGAGCAGGAAAAAGCTTGGCGAAAAGGAGAGAATGGGAAAAGTTGAAAGTGGAAAGGCTGTGCTGTCGGCAGTAGCATGTAGGCCAACTGCCCTGTTAGTGAAGCTGACATTCAAAGCCAGTCGGGACGCCAACAACAATCCCACAATCCCCCGCTGCGTCAAGACATTTCGCATGGCGGCCGAGCGCTTTGATATTGCTCTTGTGATCCTCGCTGGTGCAGCTTTGAGACACAGACACATGCACAGCAAATAGCCCAGGAAATCACCATTATATACCATTTGAACACCGAGGCTTTTTATTTATTCCGGAATCTTCCATTGTTATTGTCTCTGCAATACCCAGAGCTGTTTGGCCTGGTTGCTTCACTTTTGTCCATTTTTGTAGGTGCCACGCAAAGGTATGAGGACTGAGAATGCGCCACTTTAACCGCCTATGCATTTATAATAATTACTGTACATTGTCATCTCCATGGTATACATTAGCAGGGTTTCATAATTGGAAATTGTGACTCTCAAAAGTAGTAATAGCGGTTGGTGAGTCCTTTTAAGTCAGAATGGAAACATGCGCTTCTAATTACCGAGGTGCTATCAAGTCATTTTTTCAGTGCAAGGATTACTCAATGGTAGGCTATTACTTCACTCTCCCACTGCACCGAATGCTTAAGATAATGACCAGTTGCTAATTGGTGCTTATACCTTATATCACTTTGTGCCGTATATAATTGCAGCAATTATGCTACTAAATAATGATTGAAATTAGCGAAAAACTATGCTCACTGGAAATAGTGTGTGTTGTTGGGGGGGTTTTTTCGGGAAGAGGTCTTAATGTCAATGCACCACCAGTTGATTTGTCATTAACTGAAGGCTTCAGGGCACAAAAACAAACAAAAAACTCAAATGGAGGTTCTGCCGTACAATACTCATATTTTGTATTGTAAAAGTGGTCCAATATTGTGAAACTTTCGTATTTTAAGTAAACCAAGGTAATATTTTCTTCTTAGCTGGAAATGCATATCAGAGCAAATATCACTCACAATGACTCACACTAGCACTGCTTCTTTCGTGGGTACCATTAATGTGCCTGCAACTATTTCACAGCCTTTTCACAGTGTCTGGTTTCATATTTGAATTTGCCGGGCATCATTTGTGTGTCTTCTACGTGTCTGTTCTCATTGTGGTCCATGTTGTCTGCAGGTCACATCTACCACCCGATACCGAGACCTGACTTTTGTTACCCATGTGGAAGATACTGCTTAGCTTGCCCCCGACAACACTCTTGTCACTCCAGTGTGACAACCACTCCTGTGTGCTTGTTTGAACTGTCCTTTCCAATTAGCTCTAATAAGTCCCTCTGTAAGGATGAGCAAGCATAGTGTGGCCAATCACCGTTATAACCACATAAACAGATTTGGTCACAAAATACCAGCACGTACACACAACCTCTGTTCTCCCCGAAGCTTAGCAGCCCATGACAATCCCAGGAGCGCAACCTCACTAATAGACAGAGAAAGCCCAAAAGCATCTCGTTCCTGGCAAACAAGTGCCAGTAAAGAGGCAAATTAATGACAAGTCGTTTGAGGGGCTTGCCCGAGAATAATTTCAGCGCGGCGTCTCACCAGCACTGAAGAATTGATTAGATCCCTGCTCAATCAAAGTGGCTGAATCAATAAAGAGCGAAGCAGGCATGCTCCAGGCCAATTTATTCACAGCATCACTTCGACCTGAGAGGCACCCAGCGACAGAGAGAGCCACAGATCATCACTGACAGGTGACACTGAGCTCGCTCCTTTGAAACTCCAAACCACCACTGATTGCCAAGAGGCAGGTGTGGCCAGTTCATGACCGCACATTACCCCTGATTTGTAGTGGCTTCAGAAAGTTTTCAGACCTCTTTTAATTATTTGTATTTGGGCTGCAAGGGGGGGGAAAAAATCATGATGTTTGATCATTGTCTTGAATATTGCAAAACATTGCAACATAATTGCAATATTTTACTCAACGGTGCATTAAAGTTAAGCAGAAATCGTAGGTAATTATTTTTGGTGTAATTTTGTTTTCCATTGCTCAAAGATTGTACTATTAGGGAACGTCAGCTGACACGTCACAGCAGATGGCAGCAGCATAGACTCCCGAAACATGCAAAGATAATACAAAAATAAACCTAATAGTAATGGTATTGGTTTGTTTTGTTTGTTTTTTCAAATTGTGTCAAAATGATTCCACAACACAGCTAAAATGGAACTAAATCGGAAAAATCATGAGTTATTCAACACATTTCTAACATCCCAATTCTCCACTACTGAAATATGTGCTAGGTCGATGATGAGTCGAAAACGGAAAATGGGACATAAACATCAGTGCAAATGTGCCAGGGCTGTAGAAATATTTGTGGGACAGGGGAATCACAGTTGAAAAGCAGTGTAAAGTTGCATTGAAAAACTTAGTTGAAGCAGCAGAAAAGAGAAGCGTTGCGTTCGAGCTGGAGGAACATGCCCACAGAGCGGAGACGACAAAGGCAAGGCAGACCTGCTTGTTGGTTCGCAGTCAAGTCAATGTGACTGTGTCGCTATATAAATATATATCTTCTTCTTCTTCTTCTTCTTCTTCTTCTTTAGTATCACTCAGTCACCTGCTCTTTAATTTAAATAGCTATTTATTATATTGGGTCATGCTATACAGCCATACCACCTATGTAGTACTGCCATAACTTTGGTTCCATAATAAATAAATAGAATCGCTAAAGCTAACACGGCTAGTGCTAACGTCTTCGACTTGAGTTAGAAGAACTCAGTTACAATCGAGCCCGGCAACAGCCGTAATTGGGAGCGCAGAAGTACGTCCTTTTGTGTACGCATATTAAGTAGCCATATGCTCCGGGTGCATACTTAGTCAGGCCTTCAAAGTAATACAATAGAGCTGGGAAGGCTTTTAGGCGCCAAGGGGAGTAAAATAGCATGTGTTTGTCTCAGTCAGTTATAAAACTGCATCTCCTGCTTAAAATTCTGGGGAATTGTTCAAGTTTTTGTCCCGAGTTGAATTCCTCCCTCACAGGAAGTGAGGAATTCTCCACAGAGATGAGTTTATAAGCACGTTTCACAACTTTCACGGTCACTTTTCAAGCTCATTGTCATAGTAATGCTAACAAAAACTAGCCTGCAAGCTCACGATCAATAAAAATGCTTTATAATTACATCTTTTCTTTTCACATAAAAAAAGGATAATCAATATACGGAAAGAGGAAAAACATTTTTTATTTCACTGCTAATAAAAAAATCGGGTACAATGCCTTTAAGTGATTTTGCATTATATTACTGCTACTAGCCATAAGGGTATTGTGTCACCTATTGCAATAATAATTTAGTGATTATTATGATTATGTACAGCCCTAATAGTTAGGGTATTATGTGTCAGACAATTCTACACTGATAACCCTTCTAGAACGCATGAAAAGGCAAGGCAAGTTTATTTGTAGAGCACAATTCATACACAAGGCAATTCAAAGTGCTTCACAGTTGCAGAAAGAGAAATTACAAGAAAACAGATAAAATCAATCAATAAAACATCAACATAAAGGTAATCAATTACAGTAAAAGGCAAGAGTGCAGATAAAATACTTTCAGTTTTCATATGCACGGGTAAAAAGAGCTGTTTTCAGCCTGGATTTGAACATTGTTAGAGTTGAGGCCTGTCTCACATCCTCATGAAGACTGTTCCAGATTTTAGCTGCATGAAACTGAAACGCAGCCTCACCGTGTTTATTATTGACTCTGGGAACCACCAGGAGACCCCTCCCTGAAGTTCTCAGGGCCCGAGATGGTTCATACGGCTCTAACATGTCAAAGATGTACTTTGGTGCTAAACCATGAAAAGACTTGTACACAAGCAGAGCTGTTTTAAATTCTATTCTCTGAGTGACAGGAAGCCAGTGCAGAGACCGGAGCACTGGACTAATGTGGTCGTATTTCCTTGTTCTTGTCAGGACTCGAGCAGCAGCGTTCTGGATGTACTGCAGCTGTCTAACAGCTCGTTTAGAAAGGCCAGTGAGCAGGCCGTTACAGTAGTCTAACCTGCTGGAGACAAATGCATGGATGAGTCTCTCTAAGTCTGGTTTTGACACTATTCCTCTGATCTTAGCAATGTTTTTCAGATGGTAAAAAGCTGATGACGTTATTGCTTTGATGTGGCTGTTTAAGTTCAGGTCTGAGTCCATGATTACTCCTAGATTTCTAACCTGATTTTTTGGTTTCAGAGCGAGAGACTCAAGGTGACTGATAACACTTTGTCTTTGTGTCTGTGGGCCAAAGACAATGATCTCAGTTTTGTCTGAGTTTAGTTGGAGAAAGTTGTTTTGCATCCACAAACTGATCTGTTCGATGCAGTGACAGAGAGTATCTACAGGCCCATGTTCACCTGCCGTCAGTGACACGTAGATCTGAGTGTCATCTGCGTAGTTGTGGTACGACACATTGTTGCTGTTTATTAGCTGACCCAATGGAAGCATGTACAAGTTGAATAAGAGGGGTCCCAAGATTGACCCCTGGGGGACTCCACAGGTCATGGAAATTTTGTCTGAGACACAGTTGCCAATTTCGACAAAGTACGTCCTATCCTCGAGATAGGACTTGAACCAGTTTAGAGCAGTACCAGAGATTCCCACCCAGTTTTCTAACCTGTGAAGTAAGATCCCGTGGTCCACTGTGTCAAAGGCAGCGCTCAGGTCCAGCAGAACTAAAACTGAGACCTTACCTGCGTTTGTGTTCATACGAATATCATTTGTCACCTTGATCAGAGCTGTCTCAGTGCTGTGGTGGGGCCTAAATCCTGACTGGAAAGTATCAAACACATTGTTAGATAGGAGAAAGTAAGTGAGCTGTTGATATATTACTTTCTCTAGGACTTTTCCTAAGAACGGTAGGTTTGATATGGGCCGGTAGTTGTTCAGTACCTTGGGATCAAGGCTGCTCTTCTTTAGAAGAGGCTTAATGACTGCGGTTTTCAAGGCCTTTGGAAATGCTCCAGTCTCAAATGAGATGTTAACTAACTGAACAAGTTGTGGTAACAAGCTGGTCAGCACAGACTTCAGAAATCTAGTGGGTAATTCATCAAGGCAGCATGTACATGAACTCAGACCGGAGATAACCTCTTCGATTGTTTTGTCAGTAACAGGAGTGAAATGTGTCAGCTCAAGGTGTCTAGCTGGTGGCAGGGTTGCTATTTGTGTTGTGGAAATTATGGCATTTTTAATGCCTTGGACTTTGTCATGAAAAAATATTGCAAACTCATTGCACTTAGATGTAGAGATTAGTTCTAAGGGCAGTGAAACTGGAGGGTTAGTTAATCTGTTTACTGTGGAAAACAGAACACGAGGATTGTTTCTGCAGTTTGCGATGATTTTAGAGAAGTATTTCTCCCTTTCTCCACGCAAAATCTGGTTGAACTCACAAAGCACTTCTTTGTATATCTCAAAATGAACCTGGAGCTTTGACTTGCGCCATTTCCTTTCGGCTTTTCGGCACTCTCTTTTCTGTGCCCTGACCGAATCTTCACTTCTCCAAGGTGCCTTTTGTCTATTGTTAACCATTTTAACCTTGACAGGAGCAATGGTATCCAAAACATTTAAGACGCTTGATGTATAAGAGTCCAACAGATTATCAACATTTGAACATGGAGGATTTTCAAATCTGATCATTTCCATAAACTGTGTCCCTGTTTTATCATTTATGTGTCTTCTTTGAATAACTCCAGGCCCAACCACTGGTTTTGGTGTAACAGACAGGTCAAAAAAGACACAAAAATGATCAGATAAAGCAGCATCAACAACATTCACATTTGATATATTAACACCTTTTGTAATAATTAGATCTAGAGTGTGACCTTTGTTGTGAGTCGCCTCACTCACGTGCTGAGTTAAACCAAACATTTCAAGAACAGCATTAAGTTCTTTTGCATGCCTGTCATTGGTCACATCCACATGCACATTAAAATCACCTGAAATGACTAAACAATCAAAATCAGTGCATATAAATGAAAGTAATTCAGTGAAGTCTTCGATAAAACAATTCTGTGGTGGTTTGTAAATAGTCATATAAAGTATGGAAGATTGTTTTATCTCCATTTTGAAAGACACATACTCAAATGATACAAAAACCCCAAATGACAATTTGTGGATGACTATATTGTCCCTGAATATTGCACAGACACCCCCGCCCCTCTGATTTTGGCGTGTTTCAGACACAAAATTGAAATTTGATGGACTACACTCAATCAAAACTGCGTTACCAGTGTTTTTGTCAAGCCATGTTTCAGTTAAAAACATAAAATCTAGATTATAAGAAGAAATAAAACTATTTATTAAAAAGGACTTGTTTTTTAACGATCTGGCATTGAGTACAGCATGTTTGAGATTTGTCTGTGTTTGAGTGGATGGAATCTTTTTGCAAGGGATATGGATTAGAGTTCTTTGATTGGACGGTCTGACTGTCCCTCTCTTATCTAATCTATGTTGTTTGACTGTACTAATTGTTTCAGAAGAACACACTCCCGCTATGGACCTCTGGTTGGTTTTGAGTTTGCTATGCATGGTAGCAACGCAGAGGCCCTTAATGTCCTAGACAGCAGCAGTGAAGCTGCTGGAAATCGGAGGTGGGGGAGGGGCATGATGCTTCTTCGGGGATGAAAGCCTTGGTCTTGACATGACTGGAGTGCGGGGAGTCATTTGAATCCCTTGTTTTATCAAGGCTTCAAAATGGCTGGGAAATCCCATAGGTGACTTTGGTGATGGGAATGATTCAGAAAAATCTCTGGAGGGTGTAGATGTACCAGTCGGGCTCAAGGCCTGTGGTGGAGTTGATGAAAGTGGTCCTTCGGCTGAATCATTTACTATAGATGCAGGTGGTGCTGAAGCTGAGCTTTTCCCCGGAGATGCAGATGCAGGTGGCGCCGCTGCTATGGTTGAGATGTTTTCCGGTGCAGCTAATTCCTTAACTGTGGCTGGATCCTTAACTGTGGCTGAGTCCATTACTGTAGGTGCAGATGATGCAGCTGCGACTGAATCTTTTATTGGGGATGCAGGCGAAACCTTTGCTGGTGAGCCAGGAGCTCTTCTCATGCTCCTCTCTGCTCTCTCTTGTTGCTCAGGCCTCCACTGATTTTGCAGAGCATGGAGGAGATTTTCCGTCAGTCGTCTCACTCCACCTCTGCTCAAATGTGGTCCATTTCCTTTAAACAGATCGTCGCGTTTCCAGAAAAGATAAAAGTTCTCTATGAAATACAGTCCTCTCGACTCACACACTTTTGACAGCCATGTATTCAACTGAAACAGCCGGGAGAATTTGTTTATTCTCCCGTCGATGTTTGGGATAGGTCCACTGATGAAAATTTGTATCGCGTCTTTGTCCAGACAATCAAGTCTGTCAAAAAGTTTATTAAACTTTTCTTTCAGGACTTCAGACTCTCCGTTTCTTGTGTCAACAGCACCAACATGTAAAACAAGTTTATTTATTCCAGGGTTATTCGTGATTTCCTTGTTTAGAACATCATTCACAAAAACTGAATTGTAATAAAAACAGAACCAAAAAAAGTAATTGCTCTCAATCAGAGCTGCTTTTGAACATTCATAAAAGTGAAGTTTTTCATTTCTTTGTGATTCTAAAAGGTACAGCCGGAGATTTTTTAGAGAATAAAACTTCATGTCAAACTTTAGCATAATAGCATAAAGTATGGATACTCTCTGAAGACACTATAACCTAACCTTTTCACTTTTGCATTTTAACATAATGTGGATTGAAACTTGCTCGGAGAAGCGCTTCCCGTTGAGTTTTTGAAAAGACATGTAGTGCGTAGGAAAGTAAAGTAAGAAACTGCCATAATGACTTGACTCGCATTTTGCCGCCACAGCGACTGGAGGACTTAGTCAAGCTCGACTGTGCACGGCTGTTTATTGTTGCCTGTCAGTATATTGTCATGCAGGAAGCGGAGGAGGCATTAAAGGCAGATTTCGCCCTTATTTTAAAATGTGCTGCGGAAGATTAGAGCTCTTGCCAAACACTGTGGAAACACTTAATTGATTTCCTTTGGACTGTTTACCTCTACTGTAGCCCTCCTAGAGCCCACTCGCACACAAACACATAGAAGCGCACCAAGCGTACAACCCTGGCCCCATTGACGCCAACACAGGCCTGCCAAGAGCCTCATTAGTATTCACAGCAGTGGCATTTGCCAGCCTGAGCGTTGCCGTGGTGATGCTGCCCACACAAGTGATGATAAATGGTACTTTCAGCTCCTCTGCCTTCCACAGAGCCGAGCAGGGAGCTGAGGAGCCGCTGGCGAGGACCCAGCCCCGGCATTGCCGCAGTGAGCGAGGCCCAGTCCTAAAAACGGGCGACTGACGCATGACCACGCTAACTCGGGGCTGCTCAGAGGATCGGGGAGGGGGTGGGAAGGCTGTGGCGGTGGGGCAGGGGATTGTGGGTAAAGAGAGAGGGGCTGCCCATATGTGTGGATATGGAGAGAGGAGATTTCGGTCCCAGTGTCCGTGTGCGTGGAGCAGAGGGAGGAGGGGACGCGTTGGGAAGAAGTGCGTGCTTGAACTTGTTATTGTTGGCTGAAAAAAGTGATGTCAGCTTTAGTGTTTCTCGAGAGTGTTTTGTCCTTTGTAGTTTTCATTTGTGCGATTATGTGATCATGATTCAGAGACAGAACAAAAATGTTGAAACACTTCCAGATTTTGTCTAACTATAGCTTGTGGCTGTCAGTTTACATTTAGATGGATTTTTATTATTATTATTATTTTGTTTAAAAAGGTCATTAAATATACAATCAACTTTTTTTTTACTTCATACTTTAACTTTCTTAATAAAGTTTTTTCTATTATCTTAACCAGGATTAGTTAAATAGAGGTTTATCTAATTTCTTTTTTCTTTTTCTTTTTTACATGTGTAGCACTTTGAGAATTGCTGTCGAGACAATGTGTGCTATAGAAATAAAGTGAGTGAACTGGACCGGAAGGTTAGACATACAACTGGACTTCTTTGAATATTCAAAATAAGAAAATAAAAAAAATACTAAAAAGGTAAATATAACTGAAGTTAATTATTAAGAAATTTGAAATATAAATATTTATCGATGCTCCCTAAAATGAACAAAGAAATATGCAAGATGCTTTATATCTAAATAACCCCATATCCAAAAGAGCATATTTACACTAATCACTCATAACAAGACAATGGAACAATTTCACCCCCCAATGACTGTTAAATCCACTGTGCTCCGTCTCGCCCGCTCTTCTTCCAGTTCGCGCAGGTGTCGCAGCGTGGGATGCTTGAGCCGTAAATCAGCGTAGACAAACAGAGAGTTAAGGTATATCTGGATACACTGGCTTTGCTCCATCCGCCGCCGCACTAAACACACGTCCAGATGTGTGAGCTGAGCGCCGGCTGACACCCGACGCAAATCCCCTGATCCACAGTTAAACAAAGAACCATCTCCTTATTCCCCCATCGCAGTGCCACGGTACCGAGCGCATTATGGAAAAACACACTTTGTGTTATTAAACGTATCTTTATGTGAGATAAAGCTTTAGTGTATTTTGCCTAAGTATATTTTTTGCTTTTAAATTTGATTCTATTTGGACCAAAGGGAATTGTTATGGGTCAGGGTCAACCTTACTTGCGAAGGATACTAATTTCAAAAATACTTGTTAACAGCATTATTATGACTGAAGTGCAGTCACTAGCATAAACACAAGAATGTGCAAAAGTAGGCATTTTAATTTAAAAAAAACTGTAAAATGGAGTGCATTTATCACAAATATCACAATATCTACAAAATTAATGTATTATAAATGTATTATAAATATATTTAGTTTGATCAAAAATATTGTAATATTATGATATGAAGGTACATACTCATTTGTCATATTCAGTGCATTTGGCCCCATGTTGAATTGCAGATTATTATTTATCTATTTAGTTTTCAAAATATTGGTATCAATACATCTAAATAAAATTTCTCATGAATCTTAATTTGTTATCAAAAAGTAAGCATTTGAAAACTATTCATGCTTAACTGTGTAAGTAAAGGGTTTCATAAATGCTACAGTCATGTGCAGACTTTACCACTTAATTTCAATAATAAACTCAAATGGCTAAAGTCTAGACTTTAGACATTAGACGTAGATGACTTGACTATTTCAGGGCGAGCGAAACCCTCCAAACACAGTCAAACTTGGGGTTGACTGCCCCTTCAAAGATGGCCTGACCCGTCCTGAATCAAGCCTGATTACCCATCTCTAGGACACCAAGCGCCCAACTTCAAAAGGAGCAGAGACAATCACGGGTTGGGTGGTGGCACGGGGAGGGGCGCCTTCTCAAAAACCCCAGCGTAGAACTGTTGCGGTTCGGGATGCAATGAGCACTCCGCAGACAGGGGGCTGGAGCTATTAAAAGATAAATGTATTTCTGTGTTCCATTATTCATGATGGGAGAAGGTGGGGTGAGAGCAGCAAGGCAGAGGCTTAGCACAGCAGTGTATCTCCCCCCCCCCCCCCCCCCCCCCCCCACACACACACACACACACGTACACACACCACTGCACCTCACCTAAAGTCCAAGAGTACATGATCAAGAGATATGCTGCATTGTTTTACACTGCCTAAACAATTTTAAGTCATAGTTGCTCATATTAAGCAAATGTTGGTTATGATGGTTTTATGATTTTAAAGGGTACATCAGTATTATAAGTAAATGCAAAGCTACTGAACATAAACCAAACTTTATATAACTGTAGATTCATGCATATACTGTACATCCACTTGTACCAGTCTATTCAAAATTCAGACTTATTTCAGTATCTACATTAAACACTATTTTCTAAAGAAAAAAGAACTGATAACAAACGATTCCTCTCCAAACCGAGAGGGATGTATTTTATGACTTATTTGAACACTAACATGCTTTCAGATTCAGGAAGGATCTCCATAATGAATAACCTCTCAGAGGCTGATTAAGTAAAGTGTTTGGGTAAATATTTTGGGGACATATTGGACTTGTGTGTGGCTAAGAGAGAAGCAAGCTTTTGTCTGGCTCGGCTCTGATCTGGAGAGAAAGCAGATTAGGATGACCCCAGTGTCACTCATTTGGAGATGTCTCACTGTCAAGAGGACAAACACTCGGAACCAGAGGGACATTTGATGTATCATCATTATCATCATCTCCATTGTCATCTTCACTATATTTGGATTGGCTTATTGTTGAAAACACAAATTAAAAGACAAAGTTTTCTTTCGCTACTATTTGTGTTATTTCCACAATTGATTTGCTTATAGTTCATAATATATACATTTTGTTTTTTTGATTTTTTGTCTTGTAATTCTTTTAGTTCAAAAAGGCCAGTGCTTCTTTTACAGTCTATTTTTATTCTTGTCCCTATAGCTGTTCATTCCATTTATTCCGACTAATTTGGCATTTCTAGCATTATAAGTATTGTTTTAAACGCTGAAATGTTTTTACCTGTATTGCAACATGTCTAATTTACATGTGTCAACTATTTTCTAACTCAAACACAATAAAACGGTGCAAATTTCTTCATTATGCAAGTGGTTGATTCTCAACTTTTACTTTTTTTCTTATTGAAGAGTTCTTCGGTCCAATACAACTCACTTTCCCATAGTCAAAGTGGCCTCCTTTTCTCACCTTCTGAAATTCTAATGGCAGAAAGTGCACACCAGTGTTTGGGAGAGCAGAGTGGAGGGTGGTCTGAACACATCAGTACTCCTGACTCCACGCTGCGATCATTTGTTTGCACACAAGAGGGCACAGGGCTGGGAACAGGAGCAGGGGACTACAACGGGATGTGGGAGGTGGCCTGTGTACTTTTGTGTATGCGCATGTAGACAGATGAGCATGTCTATGTGTACTTGTTTATGTTGATTACTATTGCTTTTGCCACTCTACACATTCTGTTGTGAATTAGACACAACACACAAAGGCCTAATATTTGTGCTTGCATGTCAAGGATTACTTGTTCTATTGAATGTGCCCTACCATTATCTGCTTATCACACTCTGCGCGCTTTAATCTCTTTCTTGTCTCTGCTCAATGGCTTCCTCTCACTGTCTCCCCATCACAAATGTAGCCTTTCTCCCCTTCTATTTTTAGCACTTACAAAACTGAAAAGGCCAGGCCTGGTCCGGGCCACCTGGAAGCTCCACTGAAGCTTTCTCCCAGGCCTGGCTCCCTGCCACTAGCCAGCTGTAGCATTGTGAGTGGCCCATCTCAGTTAATTCCATGCATTGCAATTGTTGCTGGACACTGTTTACAGCCACCTCCTACTCCGCCCGGGTAGCCTCTCCGATTGTCTTGGGGCCTCCCTTGTTTAATACTGTTTTGCAAGTTATTAAGCCCTGGAAGTCCATTAATCACAGTTCACAGGCTGTGTAAGCCCACACAAGGCAGCCCGAACTGGGGGATGGGGAGGCACACTCGCTCCCCTCAATGGGCTTAGACGGTGGTCCATTCAGATCCCTAACGAGATCATTACCACTAACTAAATACAAACCTGACCCCACGACCTGCTGGGAAATTACGTAGGAGCTCCCTGGTGCAAGACAAGAATAAACCCACCTTCTCTGTGATGACCCCTCCCGCTCTGCTGCAGCAGGGTGTGGAGGCCCACCCCCAAAGCCCTGGTGCAGCCCCTCGCCCCCTATACCCCACCTCTTGTCCATTCTCACTTTCTTTCCAATGGACAGAAAACTAAACCTGTCATCAAAAGAGGTCTAATCACTGCTGTGATTGTGGTAAACCAAGCCTGACAGACATTTCACTGCGGCCTCAATGGCCACAGCAGCACTCCTCCCTATCCTGCCCCTCTCTTTCTCTCAGCCCCGCTCTGTCTCTTTTTACCAGGCCCCCGGCCAATGGGTAACAAACACCCAGGGGGCTTTTCAGATTACTTGACACACTGTGTCTACTTTTGGGAGGGAGACCACCTGGTAAGCTCATTTTAATACAACACCAGTCCAGTCTTCTCACTCTTTTCCCCACACCTCTAATTCCAACTCTCAAGCCAAGCTACCACCATGAATTCTGTCTAATCCAGTGACCCCACACAGCATTCCTGGTTTTACACTCTTCGGAAGAGGATGGATTTTGGAGGATTACATGCGTCCGTCTAGTTCTGTTTGCAGGTACCTGAGATTTGAGCGAGGAGGGAACGATAGGCAACAATGAAACAGAAAATGACTTCAATCGATATGAACTTTTTACCCTTTGCTTGAATGAATTGGAACTACATTAGAATATATCCACCTTGACCTTTCCCAGTAAGACATGCCAGAACTTGTGCAGCTGCTGTTGTCTGCAGGCAGAGTGAAGGGTTAAGGGCATTGACAGAGTAGGAGTGATGTGGGTGGAAGAAGGAGAGGTTGTTGGGGGTTTGCTCTGACTTTCACTTTAGCCCCTCAGCTTATGTTAAGATGTTGTCACTTTCTCCATCTCAAGTGTTGCCACTTCAGATGCCGGAGCTTAGCGTTTGCAGTGGGGGTACTGGGGGTGCATTGAGGGTATAAAGGGCAAGCGGGAGGAAGTCTGGGAAGATTTCCATTTTGAACAAGCACAACTTTGTTACACAGTCACCTGACTAAGACAGGACCTCCTTTTGAGTGTTTCACAACTTCCTGTCACGTCTCTTCATTTTTTTTCAAGCCCTCTTTACAACTCTAAATTCTCCCTCCTGTGTAATGGATTCTCACATCCCTTTGAGTTTTCAGGCCATAATTGTCTCAGCCTTTTTTTGTATAGCTATGGTGAATGCTTAAGCTGTCTGTGCAATCGTACATGTGCATATTTTAAATCAGTAGTAATATTCTCCTCTTTAATCCGAGATAAGATCTCAATTGTTCTATGATATGAAATAGAGATGTGGCGAGAAGCGGGGCGGAATTAAATTGAATCTTAATTTACCTGGATATCGCTCTCCACTGAAATATAATCACTCACCAAATTACTGGGTGCACTAGCAAATTCTTAATTGGCTTTTAATGAGTGTCATGTCACTGTAGACTTCTGGTTTGATGCTGAGATTAGGAAATGAAAGCAGGCACTCGGATCAGGGAAAAGGAAGAATATTATGCAAACATAAACACTTTTCCAAATGATTTGTTGTAGAATATGATTGCCATACTGTCTACACACCATTCATTGCAGTGAAGGCTGTTGGAGTGCCTACCTGGTGTGGCATTGATTGTTTCTCAACACTGACCAATTGTAAGCTCATAATGATGATCTCTGGCACGACAAGTGATTTTAACCTGCCTGTGTGCCGCCTCCACACGAGTCACAGATCAGCTGCTCCACATAAACAAAAACATTAGGAGAGCGTTCCACATTTAAGAGCACACTAATTACAGTCATTCCCATGTGAAGTACTTTCTGCTGCAATTTGCTCAGATCACCAAACCTCCAATCCCTCTCATGTAAACAAATCAACTCTCACGCAACAAAGAGATAAAGCAAATAATAAAATAGACACTGGCGCTATCGGAACTCGCCAGGGGCACTGTGTTTGAAGTAGGCTTCAAATAGTATCATACAACTCTACAGCAGAGTCCTAGCTCTTCTTCACATCCCCAGTGAGGAATAATTACAAGGGCTGTTGTTCATGTGCTCAGGAAAACAAATCATTTAGTTTGAAAGGTGTAGTTGGAGAGAGATTTTTTTTTTGTAGAAACAAATGAATACATGTTTAAAAAAAAAAAAAGATGCATCAAAATATCTGTTGAGAGATGTTGAATTTTGCTGTCTCTTTCTATTTGCTTCTTGGTGTCGACTACTAAATTACCAGTCACTTAGCTGACTCTGCTAATGTGGTCTCATAGACACTAGTGCTGATGTAGCACAGCCGATCAGTGTGGACGCTGTTACAGTCCTTCTGAAGCCCTCCAGGTGAGTGTGTTTCTTTAGTGCTGAAGGAAATGAAGCAAAAATGATGGAGTGTTTGTTTTCTGACATTTTGTCTCTCTTCGGCCTCATCAGGTCTGAGCCTTGCAGACGTCAAGTGTTAATTTAGGGCTCCTGCCGAGCGTGAGCCTGTCAGCAGCCAGGACGGGAGAGGGAGGTGAGCTCTTGCAGAAAATGACCCTTCTGGTCTGATTGTCTTGTGGCCCGCAGACTGGCACTGAGAGGAAAAACAAAGACAGAGAGATGGAGGAAGAGAGAGGTGAGAGCTGAGTGCTAATGCACCTCGCAACAATTAGAGAGGCTTAGCTAACTGTGTGAGCACAGCACGCAAGACATGTACACAGAGGTACACTTAGAAAAGTACACCCTCACAGCTCTACTACTGGACACAAGTACATCTGCTGATGTCAGAGCACGTGCTCAACTGGCTGGAGGAAGCTACAGTATCTCCCTCTTACTCTATTTTTGAATATCATAAGGGATAGAATTAGAGTGAACATTTATCACCTGCACCAAGAGGAGTTTTACTCATGTTGGATGATTGGGCATAGCCCTTGAAATTATTATGTTTTTATCATTATGGATTAACAATGCACCAACCACATGGAGTCAGTGAAGAAACAAAGTGGCCTTGGTATGAAGGTACTTTGAGCTTGTTGGTTTTCTACTGCAGAATATTGCTCTCCATCTTGACTTGATCTCAGTGTTGACTTCAACACACCACCTTTCTGTCTATGAAACTTAAACAGACCCCAGACTCAAAAAATGACAGAAACATATTAACCTCAAAGTGAACTGTGCCTCCCCCACTCTGCCTCCTGCAGAGTGTGACTTTTAGTTGTCCCACAGTCAAAGTGCACTGACAGTAGTCTTACCTCTGTCGGACAGATAACCGCTGTTAGCTATTGTGCTAGTGATAGTGGCTATTTCTGTATGATTCTTAAAAGGGTCAAGTTTTTCTCCAAGAGCTCTGCACATCAGATTCATTGTGATAAAGGAGGTTTTGAAGGCCGTCGCAGCGGAAAGAAAGGTTAATTCTGTAATTATTTCAGTGTGAAAAATAAATAATGTACCCTTTTCTGTTCCCATCGTTTCTTAATTCACTTGGAAATTCATTTTCTTCCCTTTTTTTTTGACTCCACCTAGCCCAATTCAATCACTTGAGTTCATCTGTCTGTGTTATGCAAATCTGAGCCGGCGAGATTGAACCCATTTGAATACCTAGTTCAACTGATGAGCGGAGAGGCTGATAGAAAAGATGAATCCTTGCCTCTCAATGTGCCTCCCTTTTTCACCCAGCCGTGCAATATCAAGGTTACCTTTTTACACGGAGCTCTGTTATTTTAACCCGTTTTTCAATGTTGCACTGGGAGTCCAATGAATGAATGAGGAGAGGCTACTATATTTTTCTCTCCAGTCCTCTATAGAAAGGAGAGCTCCGTATCTAAGATCATGGACACTCGCGTGAAGCTTTTTTTCTTTTCTTCAAGTTTGATGGAATGAGGACAAGGTTCTGACGAGTGCCCAAAAATAAGAAGTCATACATTACCCAACAAAATAAAAACACAATATTGCAGCCATAAACAGTTTTTCTCACTTTGTTAGAAAGTTAGCATTATGCCAGAGAGTGAGATGGCCTGTGTGGTTAGCAGCCCTATTATTCCAACTTATCCGCTCGGACCGCGGTAGGAGGCTAATAGACTGGCCCCCCTGAGGCTTGATGCATTGTGTCAGGGCCTTGTCGACTTCACGCACATTAAGGATCACATGCCACAATTTCACAGTACAGCAGGGGTACTGGCCCCCAGCCCGCGCTCTGATTGGCAGACGATGTATGCCGGTGTTGACAGCTACAAGCCAAGTACCAAGTGGAGCAACACAAAGGTCAAGGTTGAGACTGCTCGTGTGGTCTGGTAAAAAAAATGAAAGGGTCTTTATAGAAGGGGCAACACTTTTACTAACACTAACCAGGCACTGTGTTACATAGATACAAAGGGGTTAGTCATTTAAAGCCATGGTTAAACAGACCGGGCTGTGAATGCATTATTTAGACTTTAGGCGATATGAAGCGCCCCACAATATATATATAATATCAAAGAGAACGGGTGCATTTGCATGTGGAAATTGCTTTGTTTCTTCAACAGATAGCCGCCGACAATTGATTGGGTGCCACATCACCTCTCGCCAGGATTGTTCTGACTGTAGTGTCCTGCAGGAGTGAATTTTTTCAATATAGCACTTCAGGTTGAAGACATTTCTCCCGTCATTTTCTCTCAGTACTTCAGTGTAATTCTTTTTCTCTCTTCCCCTCCATTTTCCCCGGCGACTGCAGTATGTGGCAGTCTGAATTGTGTGTTATTACCCAGCAGGAGACAATATCATTACCACATATTTGCTGTCAAGGGTCTGCAAAGAATGGTGCTGTCTTGGGCCTCAGTGATCTAACAACCTCACACAGGGCTCCAGAATTACCCACTCCTGGCTGAGGGAAGTCAAACACTACCAGTTAGAGTAGAGAGAGCTACTGTCTCTCTCCCGGCGATGCTTGTGAAGAGAGAAGCGGACACACCTCCTTGCCGCCAAAGCCAGGATGCTATTCTCTTAGATAGAAATGTATGTTTGTTTCAAGTGGCCAATGATATGAGGCTGCAAGGTAGATGTTCGGGCGGCTGCATGTTTGACAAGTCTGTCATTTCCGATAAAGAGACAAATTGCAATCTCAGCGGTGTGCTATTAGTGTTGGCCGAGCAGATCATAATTACCGCCACTCAGATCAAGTTTTCCTTCATAGCGCTTCTGCATCGGCGTTCTATGCACTATAAGAGCATGTGTCAGACAGTGTGCCGGAAAAAACATCCATACAGAAGTGTCAAGTTCCTGTTCTGTTTTCCTCTCAACCTATCACAATGTGACAGGGGCTTCTGCAGTTGAAGTTTAGATATGTCAAATAATGTCTGAAGGAAATAACTTCTTGAATGGGCAAACAATCCTTTTTATGAAGACCACAATTCCGACTTTGTAGCAGTGTCTTTCTCATAAGACAAATAGGAACGGTTATCATTTCCGTTGACAGCGTACAACAAACAGGCTCAATAGTTTATGCATACTGACTGACAAAGCCATCTATTTTCTTTGCCGGGGAAAAAAAAAGTAAAACAGGCAATATACAGAAGCTCAAATGAGAAGCGAAAACTCAAACTTCCTCTTCTATCCTCCGTCGTTTATACACGCCATAGACATATTTGATTGCTCTTGCATATCTCTCACGCTTAAGGAGGCAGCCAACCAAAAGCCCATAAACAAAGTCTGGGCCTCTATATGAGCCTATCATTTAGGAATTCAAGCGCATCAAGTTTGCAAACAATCAGAGAGCGCGAAGGAAGAAACTCGTGAAATTCTGTTTCTCATTGCTTTGAATATGTAAACATAAGTCTTTTATTTAAGGTGATACGTGGCATTGCATCCTTGATACAACCCTGCATTGAGACAAGGCGTGAGTCCTTGATATGTCACAATGAGAGGCAGCCCTTGAGAAAGCCGTATATACAGTGCCTCTTGAAAGTACTAATACACCTTGAGCTTTTGCATATTTTTGTCATGTTTACAACAACTGTGAAGTGAAAGCAAAATCATTCTGTTATTTTTTAAAAAATAGAAAAGTGAAAAGAGGGGCGTGCATAAGTATTCATACAGCATGAATTAATACTTTGGGGAACCCCCTTTTGCTGCAATAACAGCAGCAAGTCTTTTGGGGTATGACTAAGGTTTGCACATCTAGAGACTGACATTTTAGCCCATTCCTCTTTACAAAACAACTCAAGCTCTGTCAAATTAGAAGGAGAGCGTTTGTGAACAGCAGTTTTCAGGTCTTTCCACAGATTTGCAATAGGATTTAGGTCAGGACTTTGACTGGGCCATTCTAACACATTAATATGTTTGTTTTTAAACCATTCCATTGTAGATTTAGCTTTGTGTTTAGGGTCATTGTCCTGCTGGAAGGTGAATCTCCGCCCCAGCCTCAATTCTCTTGCTGACTCCAGCAGGTTTTCCTCCACAATGTCTCTGTATTTGGCTCCATCCATCTTCCCAACTATTCTTACAATCTTCTCAGTCCCTGTTGAGGAAAAGCAGCCCCATAGCATGATGCTCCCCCACCATATTTGACACTGGGGATGGTGCACTCAGGTCGATGAGCAGTGTTAGGTTTGTGCCATACATAACGTTTTGCATTTGGGCCAAAAAGTAAAATTTTTGTCTCATCTGACCAAAGCACCTTCTTCCACATGGTAGCTGTGTCCTCCATATGACTTCTAGCAAACTTCAAACAGGATTTCTTATGGCCTCCTTTCAATAATGGCTTTCTTCTTGCCACTCGTCCATGAAGGCCAGATTTGTGTAGAGTACGACTTATAGTTGTCCCATGTACAGATTCCCCCAGCTCAGCGGCAGTACGTCGCAGCTCCTCCAGAGTTATCTTGGGGCACTTGGTTGCATTTCTGACCAGTGCTCTCCTTGTTCGGTCTGTTAGTTTAGGTGGACGGTCGTATCGTGGTAAGTTCACAGTGGTGCTATACTCTTTCCATTTCCAAATGATGGATTGAACAGTGCTCCGTGAGATGTTCAAATCTTGGGAAATCTTTGTATAACTTAACGCTGCTTTAAACTTCTCCACGGCTTTATCCCTGACCTCTCTGGTGTGCTCCTTGGCCTTCATGATGTTGCTTAGTGACCAATACACTCTGACCATAGCTCTGAGGCCCTCACAGAACAGCTGGAATTCTACTGAGAGTAGATTACACATAGGTGGCCTCTATTTAATGGTTAGAGCAAGGTGTGAACATTCTGCAGTCATTAGGAATGTTATAAAGGCAATTTAATGCACTCAGAAAAATGCTGTATGAATACTTGTGCACGCCCTACTTTTCACTTTTCAATTTTTTGAAAAATAACAGAATCATGTATCATTTTGCTTTCACTTCACAGTTGTCTGTTACTTGTGTGGGAACTTTCAGTAATAAATTCAAAATAAAATATTTTCGTTTAGGGTTGTAAACATGAAAAAAGGTGCAAAAGTTCAAGGTGTATTAGTACTTTCGAGAGACACTGTTTATATATATATATACATTCATATTCATAAATGAAGAATCTATAGTAAATTATGTGCAGCCAAACCAGGAAACATTTTAATATTAAAATGAGAGTTGGCCACATAAAGCACACTCCTTAAGATTCTCAAGTATCAGAAGAGTAAGAAATTCAGTAGAAAAAATAACAGCATGGCATGCTGCTCATGTCAACTACAGCTTTCTTTCAAACTACAACCACCTATTAGAGCAAATGAGTTAATTAAAATAATCATTAATTCTACGTCCCCCAAAATGATATCACCGATCGTATGAAATGCTATCTGGTATCTACATTCAATTTAAGCGGAACAAGAAACACAAAGCACTCAAAGTCATCAGCTGATACAGTGATATGAAAATGGTTTGAAATCGCTGCCACTGAATTAACCTGATTCTAATAGGATTTGAGGTAGATAAAATGCTCTGTTTTCAAGCCAATGTACCAAAATGGAAAGCTATGCAAAATTGATGTGTGTTTTCCTCCTGATGCCTTCAATGGCTACGTATTTTCATAAATTGAGATGAAGAGATATAGCCTTAATATTCGACATCTTATCTTGTCACATCATGAAATTATTGGAGAGGACATGATTAGCGGAACAATAGCATGAGCAATGCTCTCTATGAAGGCTATCCAGGTCTTCATAACAAAGAGGAGAGAGCACAATACAGGAAGCAGACACAGCGGTGATCAAATGCACCCAATGTTGGATCTAGATTTGTCAAACAGTCCATTGAGAAGAAGCCAGGGTACAACATGCCTGCCCACCAGTTCTCTTTTCATGAATAATTTGCATTTTATGATTGTTTATAGGCCCTCTAGCTTACAGGAAGTCAAGCTTGAGCCAATAGTGCAAGTGCAGCTCCAGTGCACCGTGTTCTGGGCTGGTTAAATGCATCATTAAGCCTTTTAAAAGTAGCTCCTCCCGTCAGAGAGTAAAAACAAACGTGGCTTTCTGCTATCAATGGGCCCCACTTAGAGGAAACAATGTCCTGTTGAGGCCCACCAGTTTCCTCATCAATGAACATCAAAGATGAATGAGCCCTGGCTGACAGCTTTGTTGTGACTGGGATACCCAGTGCTGTGCTCACTATCATCCCGGTGCTGCTCCTCTGGGCCAGCCGAACAGGTGCGCAGCCTCTTCTCAATGTAGCGTTTGACAAGGCCCTGCATGAGCAGGGTGTAAGGGCTTTGGTGCACATCCGCCCTAATCCACCCGACTATAAAACACATTGAAGAACAAATTGTTTGTTTGGCTGAAGTCAAAGCCCTGGAGGCTGCGGCTCATCTGTCTGTCTGCCCAGGCTTTTCCCTTTTATTCCCGGCTATTTTGTCCCAGCTCATTTGGGCAAACCATTAAATAAGACCCAAGAGGTTCTAAGTCCTAGCCATTTCCCACAAGAGGAATACATACAGTCAGCCAATTGCCAATTGTTTGGATTATGATAACAGAGAGTGAGGAGAAGAACTGCGAATGGGGTTAAGTCCAATAATCCTAAACATGTAGAAACAAAAAGTACAAGTAGTGTCAGAAGTCACTGTTTCCACATCAAATCTGATAATATAGCAGGTATATACTTTACCCCGAGGAGCGATTTAAGCTGGTTAATTTCCGAGATGCTCTTTCTGCAGTCAGGCTTTTGTCAGTGCAGGTGATAGGCTTCTACTACTTCATGGGGAGATTAGTGCTTCTCCACTCAGGCATATAGAGGGGCCTTCAGCCTGCCAGGGGAGCAGGAGAGAGTGTGTGTTTAGCATTTAATGTAGAGTCACACAGATAAGATGCACCAGCAGATCAATCAAAGTCTGGCCCGTGTGGTGAGCGGCCGTTACCCTGTCTGCCCCATGGCTTCATTTCTCCACACACCGGCTATCTACACTGACTGTCTCAGGGTGACATCTCACACCAGGGCATGTTTAACCCACGCGCCGCACAAAACGGAATATCTAAATGGAATCGCCTATGAAATTTGTTATGATAAATCTCTCCAGGAAACACCCAGTTTGAATATTTGATATCACATCTGTCTTTAGCTACCTCAGGGGGAAGCAGCTCAGATAAGCAATATTCAGGGAAGTGATGAGATAAAAAGCAGCTAAATTCCCTTTTCATTGTGGCAGATGCATAGCAATAGCATTCTGCACTCGGCTGTGTCTGTGTGACTGAAGCAAAGTGTATAGGTAGCATTCAGCGTGTCATTTTTTTTTACTTAATTTGCTCTCCTCTCCATTCCGGCGTTCCACAGCCATCAGATGCACTGTCGATGTGCCGCGGCATCGCATAAAGATGAAATGAAAATTCTTTTGCTTTTCAAAATCTCCACGCTGAAAAGTGCGGCACCTTGAACTCCTTTAATTTTCCGGATGACAGACCGCTCCACTATTATGTTTTAATGACATGGAAAACTCAAATTGGCATGCCCTTACCGAGATCGTTGGCAGCACACAAGTAGGTTGCGACTTGAAGCAGTCTTTCCGTCTATCAATGTTTATGGCTGTCCTTCACACTCTGCATCCTCCTCTCACTGACGCAGGCTTTTGACGAGTTCGGAAACACTTACTATACTGACAAGAAAAAACTTCAATGCCGAAACATCGAACTATTAGCTTTTTAGTGCACGGCCTGGTGACATAAGTTAACTAGTCTCTTCTCTCACCCTTAACTTCTTTCCCTCCACTTGCAGGCAGGATATAGGAAACAATGCAGAAAAAATACACACATTGCAATTAAACCATATAATACAAATCATATATAAACACATTATTGTGGCATATAAACCTGTTTATGGGCACCCCAGCTTTGATATTTCACATTTTCTGATTTAAATAAATGTGTGAGGAATCAGCCAGGGTAAAAAGAAAGAAATAAACCATTGTTTTTAGTCAACAACATGCCACTGTTTCAAATGCTGTATGAGTGGCCATCGTCTTTGGGCTTTTACGAAGTTGATATTAAGACTTCAACAAATGTAAAGTTAAATAAAAACAACGTATTGTTCGTCGTTATAGCGTTACTGTAAAGGACACCCGCAGAGCTTGGGATAAGGGCGGGTCCACTTGTGTGTCCGTGCATGTGGGGTGACACCGGGCCGCGTTGCCGAGAACCAGCAATCACTTCATTCAAGCAAGCGCCCGCCACATAGCTCATATTGTCATTGCGCGGTTTAAAGGAACCTTGAGCGGGGCTTCAAAGATCTTTTCAAAGCCTTAATCCTAATAGGTCGCAGTTTGTTCTGTCACATCAAAAGCGCGGAGGGGAGAGGGGAGGTGGAGGGGAATAATGCACCGGGCTGGCAGAGATTCTTAAGGGCGGAAGATTGGCAGCGGATTTGCAGTGTAGGGACGACTGAAATATCGGAAATATCGGACACAGAATGCCTGCTGTAATAGATATGAAATAGGTCTTCTCAACAGCATGAAAGGATGACATTTCCAGAAAGTTTTTTCATAAGAAGGCCCCTTTATTCCCCTTCATCTATCTGCGTCTGTACTGCCACCTTGTCCATGGTGGGAATTCGGAAGTGTCACTCTAGCAGATTATAGAATTGAATTGGACATTTTGGATTTCTTTTTTTTTTTTTTTTTGCTCCTCAGCTTTGGATGAATGTTTAGAATTCGCAGTGCCAGAGACCAAGTGAGTCAGACCCATTTTGGGAAAAAACGCTTTCTGCAAGGCACTCAAGTTTGAAATTCACTCCCTGAATGTTTCCTGACCTGGCGTAGCAGCAGTCAGCAGAAAAAGCATCACGTCCTTTACAGTTTCCTTTCAGTGCATCGTAGACAGTGGTGAAAAGGCACCAGATACATTTTACTCAAGTACATGTTTGCGGAATAAACATATTTTTTTTACTTAACACTTTAAGGGGAGAACTTGTATTCACAGAAAGAACTACAATATGGCTTGTTCAATGGCACATAGGAAGGAGTGGGATTCCAACCAACAACAACCGTATCTACAGAGCATATTATAATACCTGAAGAGATGCTACCAGCCTTTCCTGGATGATATATGTTATTACATATATGTTATTATTGGTGCTCTCTCTATGTGTTTGACCTGCTGTCCGACGGAGTTGTCCTCTGTGTTCCAACAGTGTGTAAGTGTCCAGGCTAATCAGGTTCTTGTGGGAAACCTGGCCATTGATTTCCTGTCAGGGTATCCATTCACCCCCCCAAAGTATCTGGCTGTTTATCTTTTCTAATGATGCACCTTGTACCATCGATAATGCCGATAAAACCTGACCGCTCGTGTAACATAAGCCAGGCCAATCACACTCTACCCGTGGGAACCCGTATGTAATGATCATTTTAATTGTGCTAAATAGGTAGAGCTGTGGGAAGTAAAGTTTGTTGGCGGTTAGGAAAAAAACAAACAAAAAACTGCTGTGTTGCACATAAAAAAATACAAATAAAAAACACACATATCTTTTTTCAGCTCTGTAAAGCCGCGAAATCCCTCTTGTGCTTGTTATTTCACAGTCCTGTGGCTCCAAGTTGGGCCACTAGTAGCACGGTAAACAAACTAATAATTCAGAAACACATAGCATTATTGAAGTGGGGAGGTTTTGCCAGACTTAATGACCTCATATCTCCACTATAGGTTTCTCACATAGAATATAAATGATGGAATCGCGAGGAAGAGTTGAGCTTTTTCGTGCGGTGTACATTTCTGGCAATAGTTTGTTTTGTTCCTTGCATATATGCTTTGAAAAGAATGTGATGTGATGATGTTGAATGGATTTATGTTTGTTTGTGTGTGTGTATGTGTGTGTCCAGGTAATAGCGGGACATTTCGAAATAGCCAAATGTACTTTCCTAGGATTTCAAAATAGCATTAGCGAAGGCGAGGCAGCCCCATACATTCTCGGGCTGGAAGCATGTCTTTGCCAAGCACAGAGGGAAAAAAAACTGTCATGTATAAATAATGGTTTCAGTATCATGCTCGCCCGTGTGCCATCCACCTGCTGATCCAGGCGCACACAGGTAGAGCCAGAGCGGGTGACGCCGGGGTCCGCAGACATGGGCATTCAATCTGCCAGCAAACTAATCAGCGCAAAGCAACCAACTCCAGGCTTATCACAAGGGGTCATGGTTGTAGGTGGAGGAGGCAGCTGTGGGTGAGCAGGGATGTTTTGCACAGACACAGCAGGGTGACATAGGCCCTAGAATTGGAAAAAAAAAAAATCACAAATCCTAAATAGGGAGGGTTGGAAGAGCACAACCCTCGAAAAGGTGAAGAAAGCTTGACTGGCTAACACCCACGTATTACCTGAACGTGTGTCAGTGATGCGAATTCTGCAGCTCAGCTATGATATCATGAACGGATTTTTCCTAAAAAGTCTTTGCTTTTCTGCTATTAGCTAGTGAAATTGGTGAAATTAGTCAGCACCAATGAGGATTTATAAATAGAATCAGAAGTAACTTTGTTCATAACATTTATTACATTTAATAAATATTATGGTTTGTGATTTTGACCCTTAATTTAACACTTTGTATTTACATGCTTTCTTTTACCACATTTTGATAGAGGCAGAAGTTGTCTTTAGAATGTGCTAATTTATTTATTTATTTAAACATTTCTCTTTTTTATAATATTTTTTTCAGTAATTAATTATGCAAAGTACATTTAGTTAGTTGCCTCGGCTATATTTATTTATCAATATAAACCTCTATAGCCATGCTGGATTCAGAACCAAGCTTACGTATCTCATTGTCTCTTAAGCACTGCACTATTACATCTAACAATTCATTGAGATAAATCTCTGCCTTTGAAATGCAAGCTCTTCGTCAAACTCTTTTCTTTTTTTTCTTTCTTTAAATGCAACATTTGTTCTCTTTTCCTTAGCGTGGTGATGCTGCTCTGAATAGAGCATTATTTCAGCACCTTAACTGATCACCACTAGAAACGGCCACTGTATCCGCTGTGAAGGTGCACCACTGTATTGCAGGAGGTAATTTCACATCTTAACAGAATCCAATTAAAGGCATGGACATTTCAATTAAAACGCCCCCGCGCTTGTCACCAGACTGCCTGACCACAAGTTAAATTGCAATCAGATTATGATTGGGGGGAGAAAGTATTTTTCAGGGGAAGGATCGGGAATTTTTTCAGATAGCGACGCTTATTATTCATACAGCAATAGGCTGTCTTTTTCTATATTACTGATTTCATTCTGCCTTATTATTAATTTCACAGCAGATTACCTGAGAAGATATAAATGCTGTCAGCAAAGAGTTTTAATTAAGTATGGGGTTTGTTGCTATGAGTGTCTTATGTGAAACTGCTGCCTTATAATGCACTTGTTCTAATTATTTCAGAGTGCTCCCTCATTAACCTCTATAGAGATGTGCTCCAACTACAGTTCGCATTACAAACACTAGACTCAGGGAATTGCTTATATTCACTCTCCCTGTAAATTTGTGCATGTCCAAACACAATTTAATAGATCTATAAAAGTTGAAATATGTTGCCTTATAAATAAATAGATATACATTTAGTAGTTTGAATAAATGTGCTAGAAATTAAACTGTATTTATTTAGATAGCGTTAACTAATTATTTTCATTGTAAACTGGTCATTTTTAAATGGATTAAATAAATGATCAGAAGAAATGATGGTTTAAAATAATAACAATCAAAAAATAACAAAATATGTAAAAAGGACAAAAAAAAATGTAAAACCTTAGGTCTTTTTCAAAGAGAGCTTGCTTTTTATTGCTTAGCAAGTAGCTGTGGGTGGTCTCAGAGCAAAAAAAAATCTGTGGACTTTTCCTTTGATTCTATTCATTGCGAACTTTCTGAATGTCCAATATACATTTAGAAAAATGTCCCGTTTGTTGGTGTCCATTTACTTTACACAGACAGATAACTGTGCCGCTGACCACCCAAACCTCATAATGCACCAAAACAGGATATATTAGACTTTAATTGGTCTTAATTGTACAAAAAAGAAATCCATAACCACATAAGGAGAAATGTCAAGTATTTCCAGGCTCTTTATAAGAACAATTTAGAGCAGACAAGAGCTTTTCAAACCTTGGATTGGAAACGGTTCGGCTATAAGAAACATGGTGTAGATTTGTAATGCTCCAGTGCCACCTTTTGGTCAATGCGTGATCTGCAGGAGTATCGCAATAGCAACTCCCATCATCTTTACTGTTACATCCTTACTGTTTGTTTATTTGGATCACATTTTATAATAACATGTCCACCATTACTGACCAAGAATAGGCCTCAGCCCTGTCCTCTAAATTAGATCTGCTTAAATAGCTTTTTGTTTGAAAATGAGCTGAAGCCAGCCGCACATTTGGAGAGGCAGAAAGCCCCAGCCATGCTGTTACTGTTGATAGTTGTTGTAGGTCTGTGCCATCTCAGATAATGAGCCGTAACCTGCACTTCAAGAATGGTGGAGGTTTGCCAAGAAAGAATGGTGATTACAATCAATTAAGTCTGATGACAAATCACCAACAATAACGGTGTCCATGTATGTGTGTAGGCTTGTGCTTTATTTGTGCATCCTTCCAAACTACCCTGTTTTGTGTAATCAACATCTGTTGTGACAGGCATCCTCCTCCTCTCCCTGAATGGCCCACTTCAGATAATGAATGTCATACCAAACTGCAGGCCAAAGGCTGATTTCACCCCTCTTCTGTGGCCTCCGCACTCACTATTCTCTGTTACTTCTGCTGTTATCGAAGACATCTATAGAACACAATACAATTTGGTTCTATTCATGTGATTTTAATGGCGTTTTAACTATCATTTACTCGTACTAACATTTAGGATTTGAGAAATGATACCTTTCATACAAAGGAATCCTCGAATACTGTTCACAAGAAAACACTCAAGACACTATTGAAACTTTTTTTTTTTTTTTTATGGTGGAGGGTTCTCGAGCAGTGAATGAATGGATGAATAAGTTAATAAACACATGAATAAATAGAAGAATGCATAGGCTTACACAGACTTGTTTGTTTGTTTTATTCTTTTCTATTATATACAAATATTAATAATGTTTTGACTTGTGCCATTAGCCTTACCTTTGGACGCCTTCTTTTTATACCTTATGTTTAGGCGCCATCTCGTGGTGACATTGGGTAGCTTTAAAATACAGTATATTGTTCGCTTAAACAGTCAAGTCTGTGTTTCGTATTGGGTTTGGTTTGTTCGTTTTTTTTTTCCTTTTCTCAGTCCCTTGTCCCCCTGGAATGCTTGTCCCTCGCTACTTTATAATTATCATCATAGAACAGTGGTTATGTGTGGAGAAAGGAGGTGGGAGTCAAAAAATAGGGTAGTTATTATACTGCATTTAGTCTACCAAGTTTCCTTTATGATGATCCATTCTTTATTTTGCATTATGGAAATAAAAACATTAAAAAATCCAATCTTAATCATCAAAATTGTCACCATAAGGACCACTTGAAAATGCAAAATAAAGGCGAACACAAACCTCATTGCCATTGCCTCATAGTTATTATCTTATAGCTCTAATTCAGTTCAGATCACATGCTCATGGAGTAGCCTAACACATTATTTCTGAAAAAAAAAAACTAAATCCATTTTTCAAAAGAAATCTATTTATTGTTTATATTTTTTTCAAATTTCCTATGTTGTAAGTAGTTTTCATTTGTAAATTCTAATCAATTTAATAGCAAACATTTCCTTTGATATTACTCCAACAAAACAACATGTTTGATAGACCAACAAGCTTGTATTTACGTATTAGGCTATAATTAATTCTAACATAATAATAAGTATTCTTTAAGATTTAGCCTTTTAACCAGAAACCCCTAACTTTTCTCACCCCGGGCACTTGCTTGATCCAGTTGGAGGTGACAAGGAATTTGGTCTGATCAGATTGGCTTCTGTTATTGGCTATTTGCACACCAGATGGCGCCAGAGAGCCAATTATAAATGGGCTTTGTCTATTTTATATTATACTGAACTGTAGAAAACTCTGGGTCATGCCTTATTAACACATAGTTTCCGTTTTTTACTATCTGGCAGCAACATTTGATTTTGGAGGTACAATATTGGGCTATTTCTACCAATACTAAAATCTGTTACATTAAAACGTAGCATCATATCTTATAGGGCTTTAATGATTAATGAAAATGACCAAGCCTTCACTAGTGGCAGTTGGATGATTACTTAATAATAATAATTAGAAGGCGTGACCACTCCTCTCTCTGTCAAACTGCACTTCCGTGTTTACACACTCACAAGACTGGACTCCAGAGGCAGTCAGGCGATGTTTACCCAGCGAGCGTAGAATAGTGGTGAAGAAAGTGACAGTCACACAGGAGAGGTGCTGATCACAGGTGATTCAGGCTCTACTGCAGTTTGGTAAAGCGGGATGTTCACTCGAAGGGGGCATGGAGACGTCAAGAAATCTACACAGAAAGTTTTGGACCCAAAGAAGGATGTATTGACGCGACTGAAACACCTCCGGGCTCTCCTAGGTGAGTGTCACAAGGCTTTGGAGGGTGCATTCGCGACGTTTAGCTAGCCGAAGCAGCTAGCTCACATTAAACCACAGCTAACGTCATATAATGCAGTGCATTAGCCGGGTGGTAGGCACTACAGTGTTGTCTATGGGGAGACATCAGTGCAAAATATAAAACTACCCTTACATACTGCAGGACGTGCCAGCTGCACCCTCATTGTGTTTGCAATTTTTGCAAATCAGCATTGAATAATATTTTAATATGTACTAGCTACCGCTAACCCCATGGTGCTAACTAGCAGCCAGTGTTAGCTGTGCTGATGTTGTTTTGTCAGAGGAAGAGCATCTGTCGCTTATGATGCTATAGCCGTTTTATTCTTTGTCCAGAATTGTTTCACAGTTGAACGGAAATATTAAACTGCCTAAATCCACATAAGTAGTAATTATATAAATATTAATAATAATAAAAATATACATAAATAGCAAGACTTTTTTTTATATTAGCCTATAATAACATTGATAGGATTTAGGGCAAGTAAAACAAGATGAATTGCAGTGTTCTATGAATGGGTTTTCATTTATTTTATAAGCATAATATAAATATGTCTATGGAGCTCAAGTCTGTCAGAGTTGTTTACCTTACTAGCCAACTGCACTAGTATATCAAAGTAGTCCGTTTTGTTGTTTGTTTTGTTATTGTGGTTGTTTTTTCTGTATGAGCTCCTAATCTTAATAGGTTGTTATTATTAGCTGCACTCAATGCTCAGTACATTAATGTGTGTTGTGTTTCTAATAGTGGGTGACCCAAGACTGCCTTGGTTACAGAGGGGAAAAAGTGCAAGGATATGTGCATCGTTTTGATATTTTGAGTTTGCAATTGTGCAATCCACCTTTTTATTTTATTTAATGTTTCTGATAAAGATACCAGACATCTTAACATTTTGCATTTTGCGTAGTAACTCCTTTATTGTACTGCAGAAGTGACTGAGATGTCGGTGCACGTATAAGCCTTAATTACAGTGCCTTGCAAAAGTACTAATACACCTTGAACTTTTGCACATTTTGTCATGTTTACAACCCTAAACGTAAAGATTTTATTTAAGATTTTTATTTTTTAATGAAAGTTAGTAACAGACATCTGTGAAGTGAAAGCAAAATGATGCATCATTCCGTTATTTTACAAAAAATAGAAAAGTGAAAAGTGGGGCGTGCATAAGTATTCATATAGCATGACTTAATACTTTGTGGAACCCCCTTTTGCTGCAATAACAACAGCAAGTCGTTTGGGGTATGACTCTACAAGACTTGCACATCTAGAGACTGACATTTTAGCCCATTCCTCTTTACAAAACAACTCAAGCTCTGTCAAATTAGAAGGAGAGCGTTTGTGAACAGCAGTTTTCAGGTCTTTCCACAGATTTTCAATAGGATTTAGGTTAGGACTTTGACTGGGGCATTCTAACACATTAATATGTGTGTTGTTGTTTTTTTAAACCATTCCATTGTAGATTTAGCTTTGTGTTTAGGGTCATTGTCCTGCTGGAAGGTGAATCTCCGCCCCAGCCTCAATTCTCTTGCTGACTCCAGCAGGTTTTCCTCCAAAATGTCTCTGTATTTGGCTCCATACATCTTCCCAACTATTCTTACAATCTTCCCAGTCCCTGCTGAGGAAAAGCAGCCCATAGCATGATGCTCCCCCACCATATTTGACACTGGGGATGGTGCACTCAGGACGATGAGCAGTGTTAGGTTTGTGCCATACATAACGTTTTGCATTTGGGCCAAAAAGTTACATTTTTGTCTCATCTGACCAAAGCACCTTCTTCCACATGGTAGCTGTGTCCTCCATATGACTTCTAGCAAACTTCAAACAGGATTTCTTATGGCCTCCTTTCAATAATGGCTTTCTTCTTGCCACTCGTCCATGAAGACCAGATTTGTGTAGAGTACGACTTATAGTTGTCCCATGTACAGATTCCCCCAGCTCAGCGGCAGTACGTCGCAGCTCCTCCAGAGTTATCTTGGGGCACTTGGTTGCATTTCTGACCAGTGCTCGGCTTGTTCGGTCTGTTAGTTTAGGTGGACAGCCGTGTCTTGGTAAGTTCACAGTGGTGCTATACTCTTTCCATTTCCGAATGATGGATTAAACAGTGCTCCGTGAGATGTTCAAATCTTGGGAAATCTTTGTATAACTTAACGCTGCTTTAAACTTCTCCACAGCTTTATCCCTGACCTCTCTGGTGTGCTCCTTGGCCTTCATGATGTTGCTTAGTGACCAATACACTCTGACCATAGCTCTGAGGCCCTCACAGAACAGCTGGAATTATACTGAGAGTAGATTACGTACAGGTGGCCTCTATTTAACGGTTAGGGCAAGGTGTGAACATTCTGCAGTCATTAGGAATGTTATAAAGGCAATTTAATGCACTCAGAAAAATGCTGTATGAATACTTATGCACGCCCCACTTTTCACTTTTCTATTTTTTGAAAAATAACAGAATCATGTATCATTTTGCTTTCACTTCACAGTTGTCTGTTACTTGTGTGTGAACTTTCAGTAAAACATTAAAAAATAAAATATTTTCGTTTAGGGTTGTAAACATGACAAAATGTGCAGAAGTTCATGCTGTCACCATCTTGGAGTATTTGGCTCAGAAAACCCTGCAGTTACACACAATGGCCCTCATTTATCAACATTGCGTAAAAAAATTGTGTAGGTGTATTTGCGATATACGCCAGAGGGCGCGTGACATTTATGAACCTGTGCTTTCCGCTCAGATCTTAACGTACGCAAGCGCAGCTGATAGTAAATGCCACGGAGAAATCCTAGCGTCATTTGAATGAAATGCCCAAAAATATTAATGTCTGAGGAGGCCTCATCCACGGGTTTTACGGCACGCACGCACAAAACACGGCAAAAAAAGAACATTTCTCCAACCAGGAAATGATAAATAGTTGTTTTTAACATAACAAATGTGATATTTTTGCGCATCAGTAACACACGTTAACCTTATAGCCAATCCAAGATCACATTTACTAAATAAAAAAGAGGGGGGGAAAAGAAATAGGCTAATAATAAAAAGTGACCTTTATAAGCAGTAGGTCTAAATAGCCTATATAAAAAAGGGTATAAAATTAGACCACATTAAAACAAAGCGTGGATATAACGCTGCAGTACAGACTCTGGACCATGATCTGAACCAGCGAAAAGCAGCTGTCAGCTCCGGGGACTCTAGCGCTGGAGCCGGGCAGGACTACGCGCCTTTCGGCCTAAAGCAGAGCTTTCCTCCGGGAGGAAACAGGTGCGCGGAGAGCTGACAGCCTAACGAACCCGTCCGGACCAAAGACGGCCCTACGAGACGTGCTTCGATCATTCCCCTGCTGAGAGGAGAGCGCGCGGTCATCAGACCCTGTGCACACCGTACAAACCCGGACCTTACGAACCCATCCGGACCGACGAAAACTGTGGAGCTGTCGAAGGATTTGTTTGACGCCCGGGCTCCTCGTGAGCACGGAATACGGTCCACAGACTCCGCGCTCAAACCAACCAGAACACGGAGCAGGGCCTCGCGCAGACCCAGGTGAGGCCCGGTGTCCCGGTACACGGCTGCGGCCGCGGGTGGGAGGCGGGGAATCCACACAAAGTTTGCGCAGCAGCGGTATTTTGTTAAAAACAAAAAACGAAACATAAATATAAAAAACACCATAAGCGTCTCTGTGGCTGCAGTCCAGGTTCTAGAGTCTCTGGTCCGGGCTCATGTGCCTCTGCGTTCGGACCCGTGTCGATGCAGCGCAACATTGAATCAAGTCTGCCCATAAACATTAACGCTGTAGCCTGTTTCATGTTTAAATCACTAATGAGGATTATATGCGATGTGGCAATGCAATTCATGCTGTTAAAAACTGTTTTCCAGCGCTGTTTAGTGTTTAGTTAAAATTGGTGTATCATGTACACCACCTCCTGACCTGGTGTAGGATTTGAGTCAGATTGATAAATGCCTAAACAGGCAGTGATTTTTCGTACACCCCACATACACTCTGATTTCACCGTACGTAAGTTTGATAAATGAGGGCCAATGTGATTGGACAGCAGGAATGTGCCAGAGGAAATCAAATCTCTATGGAGCAATACCTGACTGATGTTCTCTGTTTAGATTTAAAAGTCCTGGCTGACCCTCAGGCCAGAAGTGCTGGTTTGGAAGGATTTCTTCTGATGCTGAACAAGATGCCATGTTGTAGAAAACAAAGTTTGAAAGTAGTATCCTACTATTAGGACATCATAGTAGTTGCAGTACATGGCTCTGTGGTCTGGGCTATTTTCATAGTGGCTCCATATTGATTTTCTGCTCACTGAGTAGATCGGTGGATGGAGTGTGAAAGCTGCTGCATGTTAATTTTCTTGTTATGCCTGGCTGGATTTGGCCGAGCTTGTTAATAACTGAAGCCCAGAAAACCACCTGATCACTTCACTTTGGTCTTACTTAAAGCACTGTGGGTATTCCTTCTAATCTTTTTATTTCATTTGTCACCCCCTAATCTTCAGAAATCAGACGATGATCCTTTGCATCTTCTTGGGTTGTCTTTTTAAACGGCCCGAGAAAGCAAGAAGCGTAGTTGTTATTGCCGTCTAGTTTCAAACTGAACCAAAGGCCTTTTGCTGTGCAGCTGATGATCACTGATACAAAGTAGTATCTTTTCTACATGCACCAGCGACTCTGAGTGTTGTGGGGGTCAGGATCAGCTGAAAGTGCTGCTGAAGAGGAAATCACAAGGTGAAGCTGCTGTGGAAACAATGAGGATAACATTGTGAGAGCTCTTGAGAAGGTCCTCTGTGTGGCTCAAGTAAAGGCTGAGATCACTCGACTTCTGATTCTCGCTTTTGCAAAACACTTGGCTGCTCCTCGTGAATAACTTCAGCTGCTTTTCATCCTTTCTCCAACGGCGTTTAACCATGATATTGACACTCAAAGGGTTGTCTGACTAGTGTGGGTGAGCGTAGCAATGAATCCTACATCTCAAAATGTGTTGTTGGTTTGATGTGCTGAATTAAAAAGTCGCGTTGGTTTTGCTCAGTCAGATCAATGTTTTACCCCTTGGCCAAATTTTGCTGAAGGATCTTGTCTTTATAATGTCTTTCGTCCTGGTGCCCGTTTGTCCACAATAAGGGGGAGACTGACATTTGTGCATATATTTTGGTACACAAACCTTATTTCAAATGAACTACTAAAATAGAGCAACCCCCCAATATAAACAATGTATCCGATTTAGTGGGAAATCAATTTGAAATCCACTTTAAAACCTGACCCGATACAAAAATATGGATTCTTTAAGAGTTAGCCTTTTAATCCGAGAGCCCTAACCTTCCTCATCCGCGCACTCGCTCGCTCCGGGTGGAAGTGACAAGGAATTTAGTCTTAATATAAAGTATCGCCTATTAGAATATTAGAATTGCAAATTGTGGTCACAGATCACACACACACAGATGGTGTAGTGCTGTAGCCAGAGAACCTGTAAACATGTGATATTTCCTGTCGGTTTAGTGCACTTAAATGCCTCTCCTGGTGTGGGAGCTACAGTAAAAGCAGCAGAGTTTTGAAGGAGCTGAACAGATTATCCAATCACAGAAATCCAGAGCTCTGTGCACAAACTGCCTTCCTCCTTGTCCCAGTCTGAGGCGTAGATATCCAAAGTCTTCACAGTGCCCTCTCTCAGGGACAGCACTCAATCTTCCTCCGATCATAAAAACATAACTATAACAGGGGTTCTAAAAATACAGTATATGTATTCTGGTGATCTGCCGTTTTAGCAGATTTTTGTAGGAGGCAACAGCTGATGTATCCAGGTCTCTAAGGCTGTTTTATAAAGTTACTGATCTGAACAGCACAAGGGAGCAATGCCCTGTTGTGAATATTGTTTTTGCCTATCATATCCATCCATACATACATACATTTTCTTCCATTTTATCCGGGGCCGGGTCTCGGAGTCAGCAGTCTGAGCAGCTCTAGATTCCCAGAATGCCCTATCCATAGAACTATTATTATTATTATTATACATTAAATTGCCTACCACAGGCTCCGGATGTGACAACATCGTGATTCCTCGTATTGCATTCAACTTTCCAGTTTGTTCTTTTCCTGGAAAGTTTTAGGACAACTGACAATGGTTGAGCAAAGATTGAAGTGTTCCACAAAGAAGAATTTGTGAAATAACCAACTTTGTGAAAGAGTCTTGTTTTTGACCACTCATCCAGGCTAGTACATTTAGGCTAATTGTAACAGTATTAATGATCAATGGAGTTGTTAGCATTGGCTGAAATGATTGGAGCATTTCTGTTCAGCTGTGCCGTGTGTGTGTTTTCACATCAAACCGGTTGGTCCAGTTCTTCAGTCTGCATTTCTCATGACCTAAGCCTTGTATTTTGTATTCATCTATTTTATTTAGTTAATCTCCTCCTATGGAATGACATGGGATGGACAAATGTAGAGCATTGTTGTTATCTGATAACAGGCAGTGTATAAAACATTGCCTGTTTTATACACCTTGTATAGCCACACACATGGCTTGTTTTGAAAACACTTTGATAAATGCCAGTATCCCAACTGTTATGTCAACACTGATCGAGAATACAACAATATCATTTAAGAACTGCAAACATATAACCAGGTTAAGCTGCCTGTGACAGATAAGCCATTTTGTTAGTGAGTGATAAGGTCATGTTTGCTCCATGACTTTTTCAAACTGTGCTGTATTCTCTTAGGCCCAATCTGCAGCTCAGCGAGATGCCCACTTAGCTCATTTAGCATCACTTGGCATGATGGACTCCTAATGAAATGAACTTCCAGTCCATTGTCCACACGGAGAAATACCACACTGCTACACATCATTATTTTACTGAATGAAGTGACATCAAAATCCCTCAGAAGCAAACTATAGCTCACTATATTACCACTTAGTCCATAGCATTTAGTCAAAGCCCACAATAATAGAATTGAATCAATTAATGCTGGGGTACCTGATTTTGTTCTGTTCAAACTCTGACATATTTTTGTCCCAAACTGGTTTCCAGCTCTCACAATCCCTCTTGGACATCCAAATTGTTCAAGCAATGAATTATATGCGTGTTTCGCGCCCGTGTGCAGCTTTGAGTGGTGACAAAATGAAGCAAGGGGGACCACCCTTAAAATAAATTGCACTAATGTATAGTCTACTTCTATCTTCCAATTGCTCAAAAAAAAAAGAAATGGTCAAGACAATGCAACAAGGTCTGTTTTTTGCGGTGTTTACAGCATACTCTGAAGTGGCTGTTGCCTTGTCATTACTCTGCTAGTAGATTTATGATTAACGTGACTTTTGTACCTCGCATATCCGCAAGGAACCACCAGCATGACCCATTTCTGTTCCTATCCTGCCTCATTCCCCTGCACTTCCCGACTGCGTGGTATTATAAGTACAGTAAATGTCCACATATGGAGTCCTTAGTCCGTCTCACATCTTTAAAAGCCTGCTCTATGTCCGGTGTGGCTCTCTCTGCTTTGGCTATAGAGACTGGTGCACCTGCAGGTGCTGGCCCAGAGCTATGCAAATGACTGTCTGCCATCAAAGAGCTCTTTCAGACTTGTTTTAGAGTTTGACATGGCGTGGTAATGACTGTGCTGACCGGATTGTCTAAACGGGCTGTGTTTAAAGGTTAAATGCAGTTTGACACCTATAGATATTAATATGCATGTCCTCATTACGACATGTGCTGTGTGTGCTTCTAAAGTTTGAACAGGAAAGCACTCGCCTAATGTTTGAGTTTGCCTGTGTAAAGATATTTGCTTTAGATGGCAAGATGACCTTAACCCTGTAGTGAGCAATTGCAATTTTAATTGTCGTTAATAGCTAATAACAAAGCCTCTTTTGAGATTATACTTGCTAACCCCACAGAAATCTCCTGTGCGCAGGATTCTCAAATGTTAATGCTTCTTTAAATACATGCACTGAGAGCTGAATCTTGATCTTAGAACATAATGGCAAATGTAATATAACACTTTTAGACCATCATAAAGCATTGATACTTTTAGTAATGGTTCATGAAGGAACACTTTACTACTTAGTACTTTCTGCCCTCTGTGGATAATAGTTGAGTGGACTGTTGTTAGTTGAGTGAAGAAGGAGGTCTTGCTTTGTTTCTAGAGTTCATAGTATTTTCTTTCCCGTTAATTGCTAAACAAGCACGTGTTACTTACTAAATTGAAGCCAAGATGCCCTATTCATACCACACAATTGTTACATCTCTACGAGCTGTGTGACTGCTCTGTTGACCAGCTGGTGTTTTTCAAAAGGGGGTGGACCTGCTCCTTTTACCAGACAGTTTAACGGAAATGAAATACAATAGAGATTGTAACTTCCAAAGCTGCCCCTTTTTGCTGGTTAGCCAACTGTTTTATCAGTGTCGCTGGTTTAATCACAGTCAATACATGTTGGTTATTACAAATCACTCTTTAAGTGTTCTCTGACTTTCATCCCCACGCTGTGTTTCAACCAGGGCCCAACCGATATGGACTTTTTGGGGTCCGATACCGATATGAAGGGGGTTGGCATGGCCTCTAAAAGAGGTCCACAGATGTGGGTTTTTCTGAGGCCGATGCCGATTTTTGGTTTTGGATTTTGATTGGCCAATGCCGGTATGCACCACTGACATTTTTGGCAAATATTTTTTTTAAATGTCTTGTCTATAATCCTGTGCATGATGCTTCTAAATGTGTCAGTGTTGAACTGTGACAGCAGGGGGCGCTGTATATTCATGTTTAGTTGGTACTTCAGATGGAGCTTGTTTTAAAAGACAAATCAGTAGATTCCAAAACAAAAAACATGAAGTCTCTTTCTCTTATGGTTCCGAAATTATATACAAAGTCTACATCATAAAATACGATGTTTCTCTGCTACCCTGAGGTCTAGGAAGTTGTGGGAGCGCTCATTTTAAAGCCCAGACTGAGCCGGAAAGTGTCTATCACTTAGTCGTTTTTGAGAGAGGAGTCGACTAAAGGCCAAGTGCTAAACCTTTTGGTGATATCTCAAGTCCCAACTCATTCTGTCACCTTGGAAAACAGGTTTAGCTCCTCTGGTATTGGAGAGATTATTGATTCTCAAGGGTCTCACTCACTGCAACACATTTATGAACAACTGGAATACTTCTGAATGACAAGCTAAATTTCTATTTGTTTGATTCCCATATCCTGTCTATGAGCAGCCTTATGGGTCACTCATTTTAGTGAATAATATATTGGTGAAGATAATCTAAAAGTAGAATTGTTACCATCCACTGTGTCTTTAGTTGATCTGTGTAACGATTTCTATCAAATGTGTTTTGTATGATGTTATCTTGGCGTTCCTGGTTTAGACATGTGCTTCTGTTTTTCTTTCTGAGTCCGTCTTATCTGCATTCTTAGAGGTACATGGTATTCCAAACCCGACCGGCGCACAGGTTTCAAGTATGCTTGTCGTTTACAACTAATATTGAATCGTCTGTTTTCCTGTTTTTGCAGATACGGACAAGAGTGAATTGAAGTCATTCTTTGAAAGCAACAGCTCACAGATTTATTTTATCTTCTATGAAAATTTCATTACACTGGAAAGCAACTTAAAACAAAAAGGTAAGCAAACTCCTGTCTCATACAGGAGTTTAATAATTAACCATTCTGCTGCGTTACTGCTGTTTGATTGCCAGAGGACAAACGCATACATTTCTTCTCCTCTTTAGTGTAGATACTGTCAACTGTTTCTTGCCCCGCTTTTGGAGGGACCTATTCCCTCGGGGAGCATGTTTTCATGGTCACACATTACATCCTTAAGTGTTAGCAAAATGGCCCATATGATCGCTCCATTATTTATGAGGCGACTGCAGCGTACCTTCTGGTTATGTGTTTAAAAAGTACTGCAAGTCTCTCTTGTGTTTCAGGGAACAAATCACAGAGAGAAGAGCTGGACTCAATCCTCTTTGTTTTTGAAGTAAGTTGTCCTTTATCCTCGCCTGTCGCCTGTCTGCTTGTTACTGCTGCACCCTGTTTACTAAACGCAGCACCGTGGGGTGGGACCGCAGTTTCCATGGTGGCACAGTGCACCTTTCTATACTTCCTGAACCTAACGCTGCCCAGATCGCCAACAAGGGGGATGTCTTTCTGACCTGTGGCGTTGCTTTCATTTGGGACGTATTTTAGACCGCCAGGACATGTTTGTCTTGTCCCTTGTAAATCGTTAGCGCTGTGTTGCAGGTTAAAGTCCCCAACCTCGTTTTCCCGGCTGGCTGCTACGGCGGCTCCAGTTTCCAGTCCAAACAGTCAGCTCTCCTGTTACATTTGCTCAGGGCACGGCTGTCATATTGGTATCGGACACAAAAATGGAGGATGGTGTTTTTGTCTGGCCCTGTCCTAGTTTTTCCTGAATATGACAATGGCTCAGGAGACTCAAACCTTTTTGGAAATCTGCCCAGTCGAAAAGTGTTTTGTGGCTGCTGCAATTTGATATACTTTACATTTGGGGTAAATGTTTTGCAACCTGGACTTTGGTGTTGTAACTTTAATTGAAACACAAACTCTTCCTATCCAAAACTCATCATAAAAGGCCTCTTGTTTTAATGAAGTTGTCATTTTAAAAGAAGCGTTATTGAAAGCACCCTAGCCCGTGTTTGTCCTTCTTTAGCCGCTGTCGATGACGGCTTGTGCTTTTACCCATGCACTCAGGAGATAAGCTCGTGTTGAGTGCTGTGTACAGTAGAGATACAGGGTGGCTTTGAAATCCAGAGCTTCAGCCGCATATGAGACTAGATGCCACTTTACATTAGTCCAAAAGCAGTCGCTGTAGTGTGTGGATGACTTGGTTGTGTCTACTATACTGTGTTTAGGGCTGTTAATGTGTAATAATATAGGTTGGTTCACCCTACTTGACACATAATGTACTATAATTTTGATAACGCTGATATTATTGATCCTCTTAATATGCACTAAGTAGATCACTTTCTTCTGACTAAGTGGATGACCTGCTTCATGGGTTTCTGCAGTGGCGTATGCCCCCCCCCCTTTTCGTCCTATACTCACACAGTTCTAGTAATGGATATCTGGGGGAGCTCTTTGTGGAGTCCCCCTAAATCATGCAGCAACACCCCACCCCCACTATCATCAGCCGCCATCGCTGCTCCATGCTACAATCCCTTTGTGCTTGCTGCCATGCAAAGTATTTACAGGCAGCTTAGAATAAAATGGTATATGCTGCAGCATGTGAGGTGATGTAATACCCTTAAAGGGCAACAGTATGTAACAATACCGCATCATTGCTGACTTGAGAAAAGACAACCTCAAATAAATAAAGCAAGTGGCCAAAACATATCAAGACTGAAAACAAAACTTGGATTTTCTTGAATATGAAATGATCCCATGAAGATGTGGTATTTTGTTGTCTTTTCTGTGATCTGCTAATTTCAACCCTTCGAACTGTGATTTTAATGGTCATTCATTTAAATGTGGAGGCCTAATATTCCGCATGATGAACTGGTAGTATTTAGAGTAGAGTCGGCAGCGGAGCATGTTTTGGGTCCTGAGAGTGTGTAGTTTGCTTGCGTTCCCAGATCCTTGTAAATGACCTGTTACCAATCTGAAGCGCGGGGTTGTGGGACAGGTTAGAGGACAGCTATGAGAGACATAAAACAGGGAGAAAAGCCTGTGCGTATCCTTTTCCTCAGACCTCTTTCATCAGGATGTGACCCACTGTGACCAGCTGTCTGTCATCCGGACCTGACTCAGCACTCGGTTTCCCTTAACCCCCACACAAACTCCTGACTTGACAGTTGGACTTGATCATTGTTGAATAAAAAATATATTGTAAAATAGAGGTAGGCAAAGTCTGGCCTGGGGGCCAAATCCGGCCTGCCACCATGTTCTGAGGCCTCCCGGGTGATTTTGAGGGAATTTTTCTGTACACAACAGAGACCTACTTCTGATTTTTATTTTAAACACCCCTTTGAAAAAAACCTCCTGACATATGGGGCAAGACTGCTGTCGGGGCTAACGCCATTTTATATGTCAGATAATAAATGGAGTTGAGTGAGGTCGCCTCCTCCAACTGTGACCAGAGTCCCGCGAGTCCTTTTAAAGAAAACACAACGCAGGGTCCGCTACACATCAGCCACATTGGCCCAGACATCAGGCTCTGAATCGGAACCCTGGCATGCTTCCCAAACAGCAAAAAGTGCCCCATCTATCTTTATGTCATAACATAAGCAGCTGTCTAGGAAATAGTGTTGCAAACTCTTTAAATGATAATCATCATATAAAGATCTCTGCTTCAATCTGTTTACTGAAGTAGCTGCTCTAGCTTCTCTGAAAAGTGTCCAGCTGCTGCCATCTACTGGCAGTAGTCGATGATGCAATTCCACAAACAATCTAGCTTTTTTGTTGTTAATGATCATTAATTTGCCCCTCTCTGTTACGCTCAATAAAACTTATATTTGTTACCCAATAAATAATAGATGTTTATTATGGTTTTCTCTGCGCTTCTGGTGATATCTTGCTGTAGCATTTGATAAAAGTTTAATCGCTTGTATGTTCCCCACTACATTTTTTTTTTCCAGTGTAATAGTGTTTCCTTCAGAAAGCCCTTGTAGACCACCTTTGGGAAACTGTATTCTTTGTCATGTTCTAGGCCTGTGTCTAGAAAGCTAAGTGCGGATCATGTAAATGTGTGCTGGCTGTAGATCTGCCACAGTAATGCTCCTATCGTTATGCTGGAGTATAGCTGCAGATTAGACTAACTCCACCAACCTCTAGTACGGCAGTCTCTGCGCTTGCCTTATATCAGCCCGTAAATTCCTCATTGGGGTTATAGCCATCACACCCCAGCAGGGAGTCTTACTGAGCTAGCTTCTCCATCTAATTTCTTTCTTCCCTCCCTTGGTATTGTGTTCACAAATACACACAGAGACGAAGGCTTAAGCTGGCTTCCCCACTGTGTAAAGGTCTAGCATAATGTGTTGGTTGCCCTACAGAGAACAGTGCAGTTCACATTGGCCAAATCAACATTCAGACATATATTTGTGCATTTGTGTCACCTGATCCTCTGGTCCTGAGTGATGCAGGTCTTTCAAGGCCAAGTTCCTGTGACAAAGAGAGATATTTCGCATGTGGTCATGGGCAGACTTTCATATTGCCATTGAAAATCTCTTTCAGAGGTGGGGGCCAAAATAATACATTTTATTTATTTTTATGGTAGTTTATTCATGTGAACGTTTGTTGATTTTGACACAGGCTTGTTAGTGTAATAACAAGAAAATGGGTTTGTCAAATACTCGATCCAAAGTTACATTTAAATACAATCCAGTTCTTCATTTCTGTCGCATGTTAAGCTCCAGAGAATGTTTACTGTAGTGTGTTACTCTTTACCCTTTGGTGCAAAAAACAAGAGGTAAGAAACACTTAGAGAGTATTATGAAAAACAAATTAGGGAGTCCAAGACAGAGTGCAGGCGAGTGTACAGCTTCATACAGCTTCATACAGGTCACAGTACTGCATAATGCACTTGGCAGTTATTATCTAGAACAGCCATTCCCAAAGTGGGTTACAGGGACCCCTGGGGGGCCCCAGAGACACTGCAGTGAGGCCCCCAAAGGTTGTCCACACATATAGTACTTTACATAAAAACGAATGGGTTTGAACTGAACTTTGTGTATGTTGGTTTTATTATAATACATATTTACCCTATTATCATTATTGTTTGCCAATTGTTTTGTAAAATTATTAGAAATTTGTGATTAAAAACATGACTTATTCTTTGAAAAGAGTTCATCATACCGTTGGGGGGCCTGGGGGATCTTTTGATAAGGGGGCCACGATGTGCTGGACATTTGGAAGAACAGATCTAGAATTTGCAACATTTGGCTAAACAGAAATGGTCAAAAGATTTCTATCTTGCATTACAGGCTAATGAATTCACCGTGTGTGTTTTCCTGGTTTGCCTTTTTTTATTTTTCAATGTTGTCCAGAAATGTCATTTTTGTGTATCTGTCATTTATATAAGATTGGACATTCTTTATGGAGTAGCATAGTTCTACTTGCAGCACTGGCCTTGTCTCGGTCTTAATATTAGCCAACTAACTCATTTCCTTAGTCACTACTGTATGTAGTAATAGTTTTGTTGTTGATTCTTTTTTTGTTTTGTTTTTCAGAAAATTTTGCAGCTTTTGCCTGAGAAAATCTACAATCGATGGCAATTTCACAGCATAGGTAAAAAACATTTCCTATTTCCTGAGCAAAGCTTAAGCTGTAATGAAGAAAAGCAATCGGTCTTTGGTTGAAGTAGAAAAAAAATTGTTTCTTGAAATGATGTGTGATATTAATGGCTGCCACACTGTTTTATTATTCAGTGTCAGTTGTTCAATGTTTTGAATTAATTTGGTTCAATGAATGAAGAATATTGTTTTTACTTTCTTAAACTTCATTTAATATTCATTGTACACAGGAACAATATTTTACCTCAATAATAACAAACATATTTTTGCAAGTACTATGTTTTTTTCCATTATATTGGAACATACCAAGGCCTTATTTTAATATGTGTGTGTTTTATATTTAGGATCTATTCTCAAAAAGCTTTTACACACCGGAAACTCATTTAAGGTAACGTCTGTTGACTTTGGGTTCATTTCAGTTATTATTGTAGTACTGTTATGAAGTAGATGGGGACATAAAGTAGATTGTAAAGCCTGTCCTTTGTCTGCAGATCCGCTGTGAGGGCATCCGCCTCTTTTTGCTGTGGCTACAGGCCCTCAGGGACAACTGTGCCGAGGAGCAGTTTCTTATCTTTGCCTGTCTGGTGCCAGGATTCCCTGCAGTACCGTCTTCTCGAGGGCCCTGCACTCTGGACACCATCATATACAATCCTTTCTCAACGCCTTGCGATGGTGAGGCCCACTATGACTGTGTTTAAAAGTGAAAATGAAGGTTCACAGTATGTTTGTTCACAAACAGCAAAGGTAGTGCCTGAGGAGATAACCCCTCTTGTGCCAGCTGTGGTTGGAGAAAAGGTTGCCGACGATCAGACCTGCTTCGTTCTGGAAACGTTGCTCAAGTTTATGGTCATTCAGGTAATTTTTATTTATTTATTTTTTGGCATTCCTCGTAGTTTCTGTCTGACAACCAGTGTCAGTGTTGTAAAGCAGCTCTGTTATTGTGTTGTGATAGTATATTGTCAGTGCTGAGGGATGCTGGAAGCGTTCTCTGGATCTGTTGTCTGACCTTGCTTTGTGTTTTGTTTTATCCGCCTGCTAGGCAGCCAGTTTAGAATGGAAGAACAAAGAGAACCAGGACACAGGCTTCAGGTTTCTCTTTAGTCTCTTTAAGAAGTACTACCTGCCACATCTCTTCCCCTCTTTCACCAAGCTCACAAATCTCTACAAGCCTTTATTGGGTAAGGCATTACTTGCAATACATTGTATTGCAATACATTGTATTGTACCTGTTGATATATAGCAGCTAGGGATGTCACGGTTACCGGTGTAGCGGTAAACCCAGGTAAAAATGTTGACGGTAATAATTACCGTCTTGTTTTGAAACTATATTATCTCGGTGGATTACCGCGCCCGCGGTCTAGGCAAAGTGAGCCTCACCGGCCGCCGTCTCATCTGCTGAAGTTGCCGCGCAGGCGCACTCCGTAGCTTACAACCAAAACAAAACTTTCTCGAAGCTGGAATCATGTCTGAGACGACAGCGCTCAGGACGTCTATCAGCCTTCAAACAGGACCAAGTCTGAAGTCTGGGTATATTTTGGGTATTTTAAGAAAGCCGAAGGACAGTTGATAGAAGACGGTTATACTGTCTGCTAAAGGCAGCGATACTTCGAACCTCATGACTCACCTGTGTGGCCGTCACCACAACTCTATAGCCAATGCAAGTAAGCTAACGTTAGCGTTTTAGCTGAAATGCATGATGTGGTTACTTTGGGTTGAGGGAGAATGTAACGAGTCGCCCCATAGTGCAACTGCAGTGCCAGCATAAGCCGTGTCACAGATACCTCTGGCACAAATGCGTTATAGGGCTGCTGGAGGGCAGATTAAAGTTGGTCGCCAATGCAACAGATTCACTCTCGCCACATTATTATGAATTTAGCAATGATTACTGTCTAATGGCATTTTCCCAAATCTGCAGAGCGAAAGCACACTGGAAGGACACAAACTGAGAACAATATTCCTGATATAGAGGGTTTATCTAGTTTAAAATATTCTAACACGGTTCTGGCGCTATAAATAGTACATGTAATACCCTCCAAACGATCACCAATTCATAGTTGTAGTTCCTTTACTTTGATGTGAAAGGTTTCACTTTTGATATGCCTTTGTCTGTATTTTTAAATATAACAAACACTGTTACACTTTTTGAAATTATTTCAGTTTGTGTAGGACTATCAATGCTTTCTGAACTTATTAACACACATTAAAAAAAATACCGCGATAATACTGAAAACCGTGATCATTTTGGTCACAATAACCGTGAGGTAAATTTTTCATACCGTGACATCCCTAATAGCAGCATTATCCGAGCACACATTTTCTTTAATGTTTTTAAGTGTGTTCAAACAGTTCCACAGAGCACAGTTCTACAAATTTATTCCATATCTACTGTATATGTTCACTGCATGTTAATGCTTGCACTAAATCTTAATAAATCTACAATCTGAATAATGCATCCATGTGGAGAATATTTTGAGTCACACGTTTATGTTTTTGTGTGTGTTTGTTTCTTGGGGGTCTAGAACTCCCGCACCACAGACCCAAACCCCTGTATGTGCCAGTCACACGGAATAATGAAAGCACCTTCTGCACAAGGGACCAGTACCTGGCTCCTCGTGTGGCCTTCATCATGTGGCTCGTCACCTTCTTTCTCGAGAAGAAATATGTCAGCAGTGCTGCCACTATGCAGAGCGCCAAGAATGGCACAGAGGTCATTCCCAAACTCATCCAGGTGAACTCCTGTCTTCCCATTTGTTCTTTTGTCACTGTAAAACTGTGAGGATGGCTGGACTCATGTCTGCAAGTTCATCTGAATGAAGTTGATGTATTACAAATTCTAATGTGTTCATGCATGTTTTTGAACAAAATGCCGATAAATTGAATTGTTAAAGTTAGTATTCTGTTGCAATTGGGTGTGTTATTCAGAATATTCTTTACAGCACATTTTTTTCTGACTGTCTTTATGTTTGAAAGACTGTCACTACAGGCAGTGGCACCCAAGAGAAGGAAAAGACTGATGGGGAAACAAATGGACCAGTGGGGGAGCCTGAAAAGAGCCACTCCAACAGCAGTACTCTGTCCAACAGACGACTCAGTGACTCCAGTCTGTGTAGCATTGAGGAGGAGCATCGGCATGTCTATGAGATGGTGCATGGAATTCTGCTCTCCACTAGAGAAAATGTCAACTTTGTCAATGAGGTCTTTCATCAGGTATGAAGTGCATCAATACTAATGAGCAGATGGATAGCAAATTGACTTGCATTGATTGGTGATATAAGTTTAGTATTTTTACATGCTTATTGCAGCCAAGCTGTTTATATTTATTAGTCATTTATTGTATACCAAATATCTGACCCACATTATAGTAATGATTTAATTTAGCTCTTCAATATCACTTTAATTGATCAGTATGGACTGAAGCTGATAATGGGTAATAACATGAACTTTGTTGCCCTCTTGTGGTTCTTTGCTGCCTTAACACAGTGGAATTTTCTTTTCTTTCTTCTCCTTCTACCAGGCCTTTCTTCTGCCATCATGTGAAGCATCTGCTATAAGGAAAGTCATCCGAGTGTATAGGAAGTGGATTCTTCTGGAAAAGCCAAGGTTTATGATAGAACCGGAAAAAAACACTCAGCAGGATGAAGTAGACGAAGGCACTCGAAAGATGGTCACCACAGACAATAACGACATGCATGTCCAGGTACAAGATTAGACTAACCAAAAACATTTCATTTTCCATGGAGCTATATTCAATAATGAACAGGTTCAATATATTTCTGATTATTGCTGATGCAGTTGATCTAATGACCATACAAATGTAAAAATGCCTATTGTTGCCTATGTTTAAAAGCACAAATTCTTCTTCTCATGCAAGTCCTCATAACTGGGAACCCCAATCATACACCTGATAACTTATCGGCCAATACTCATTTTAAGTAGGCTTTCAAAATAAGAATGAAAAATATGTCTATAATATTGAAATATTCAAGATGTGTCACTTTTTGCCCATACAGGTTGAAAGTCTTGGCCACAGACGGTCATCCAGTTGGGGGAGAACCTACTCATTTAGCAGTGCCATTAATCGGGGTTTCTTCACGGAGGAGCAGAATAGGGACATCAAGGCTGGTATCCAGCCTACACTACAGGTGTGTGTGTGGACATATAAGTACAAGTTTACACAATTTTAAATGGTGTTCACTTATTTTATCTACTTATCTACAGGTCTTCCTGACCAACTCCTCTAATGTCTTTCTTTTGGAGCCTTGTCAGGATGTCCCTAAACTGTTAGAAAACCAGGTGGAGGTGTGCAAAGGGGTTTTAAGTATATATCGTCACATGATTATGGAGCACTCAATGAACACACAGACATGGTGAATAACCAAATTAGGTTATTTGTGTGTACATACCGATTGCGTATATATTTTTACAGACATTTATTTTAAGATGGGCCTCTGCATTTCAGGGAGCAGCTGTTGCAAGTATTGTTGAGAATAACAGAAGCAGTGATGAAAAGGCCTCATGATAACCAAAGAAAAGATTGCTTTGCTGAAAGTTTGGCATCTATTCTTTTTAGAGTATGTATTCACTTGCATATCCTAACATTGACATTTCCTGTTCTATATTTGAAGTAAATTATAATCAAAAGTGTGGCACTATTAAAGTGATTTTTAGTCACTGCTTGTGCTTTACGTGAAGTTTAATCCATTTCTTTCCTTCTCATTTGTATTCAGACCATCATTGTGGCATGGGTGCGAGCCAACCTATGTGTATTTATTTCCCGTGAGCTATGGGACGAGCTGCTGGCAGTCTTGTCCTCTCTTACCTGCTGGGAAGAGCTGGTGGCTGAATGGGCCAGCATCATGGACTCTCTAACAACTGTGCTGGCACGCAGTGTTTATGGTCTGGATATGAACAGCCTGCCTCTGGACAAACTCAGCGAGCAGAAGGAGAAAAGGCAGAGAGGACGTGGTGAGGGGACTGAAGTGGTCAAATAATGTGTAGAGAGTGTCTTTATTGTGTTCAAAATATTTGTTTCAATCGGCGGTTTTATACAAGTCTAAACATGGTGCTACACAGTATATTATTCACCTTTTAACATTTGTCTGTTCTGTCAACATAACCAGCCCTATCTTTAATAGAAAGTAATATGTGTGTTTTTTGTTTTTTTTAATTGTATTAGGGTTTGGCCATGACTCTCAGAAATCGTCCGCAGTGGCTCGGTCATTCTCCCTGAGCTGGAGGAACTACGGAGAGCAGGGTGTGCCTGGGACTCAGGAGCCAATGAGGATTCGCTCTGCCACAACATCAGGAGCTCCTGGTGTGGAGAAGGCTCGCAACAATGTCCGGCAGAAAGCCTCTGGTAAGCAATTATAATAATGTAGTTGAGTGGTACTGTATGACAAAGTTACATTGTTGAGGATTCTATATTTGTTTATCATTATTTATCTATCCATGGTTTTCAAGCGATGTAAATTTAAGGCCATGCCATTTTGAGGACTGTTCTCAAAGTTGTCAAAATGGCATCCATAACAAGTGAAAGTCATGTAACTAATCCTTAAATGCATTAAGAGCCAACACTGCCTTAAAGAGTGTATTTGTATAGGTCTGACACATTGAAACACATTGACAAGTCCATATGTACAGCAGTCCAGGTGCTCCTGAAAGCACTACACCTACAGACAAAGGCCAGCAGATGGCCCATATTGTTTCTCTCGCGTGTCACAGACCAACATCAACATGTTTCCTTGTCAGCTCCATTGTCAGTGTACAGCACAATGCCCTGGTGACGTGGTCACTCATTGTTATTAACTCAATTTTAACAGGCAAACTTCAGCTCTGGTATCTCATTAGGATCCAAACTGGCTGCTGAATAGTGCTTTGCTTCTACTAGTTTGTTTAGACCGATGTAAAGAAACTGAAGACAAAGATTTCACTTATTTTTAGTCTGGTCTTTATATGATTGGTGTTGGGAAGATTTGACTTTTGTGTGGATGTTTATGTCCCTAGATTGTTTGTTCGCAAAGCAGTACTCAAGAGCACTACCTTCTCACATTCATTTTTTGTCTTATTGAATTTCTATTCCATTGATCTTCAAAGGCCTTGGTAGCCCTCCTTCAACTCTTGAATGATGGAAGAAGGCTCCTGCATCAATTGCAGCACAGTTTTTGATACTTTCATTAAGAATGTAATTAATGCTCATTAATATATGCAAATGTGCAAGAGAGGCAGGCAGCATGGCTGATGTGAGCTGCTTACTGAAAGACGTAATTAAAGTGCACTAAAGCAAAGAATAGTCAGTGATTGCTCTCTTTGAGATTAACACTCATGGGCCGTCCAGACACGAAGGCATTAACACCTTCATTCAGGATTGAAAAGTGTCAAAACTTGGCAGTTCTTACTCATCAAATACATACTACTATTGTTCTGGCATCTTGTCTTTACAGACAAGACAGAAATCAATAAGTTTGATCTATTTTTATGTAAGCAACTCTCTTTACCTCTCTGTTTTACTATTTCATTTCTTTTTCCTGTACCTTTCTCTTCTGGAAGCTAAGAGAAGCCAGTCTATCAGCAACTGTGTTCATCTCTATGAAGCTTTGCCCACTACTAAAAGCGTTCCTATGCTGCTCCACACTGTGAGCTCTCTCTTGCCTGGTATCTCTTCTGGTAACTCTGCTTGCTCTCACAGACTCTCAGGTAAAGAGCTGGATATGTTTGTGTGTGTGAGCTCCATCCTGTCTCTTCCGTCTCTGTGTCTGCATGTGCACTTGTGGCAATGTGTATTAATATCAGGCTTATTTCTCTATATTGCACATCATCGACGTCTTAATGTATGCATGCGAAATAAATAGTTCTTTGTCATATCATGGCCTAAACAATGATGATTTTTGAATGTTGCTAAAGTATTAAGACTGTATGCTCTTGGTAGACTTGGAGGAGTGTCAGCTGTCAGAATGTGGAGCTGAGGACGAGCTTGGGAACAGTGAGAGTCCCCTCCCACGAAGCAGCAGTACATCTGATATCACCCAGCAGCTTTCTGAATCTATACCAGGTACATTCACAGCCACAAACATAGAATCGATTTTGAGTAATATTTTTATTAAGCTGCCTTTCTCTTCTATACCCCAGGCCAGAAAAGAGACTATTCCCCTACGTCTGTAGGCTCTGAAGGCACAGTATCTGAAGGCCAGAGAGAAAGCAGAGACCCTCCCTCGGTCAGGAAAAGCATTACAGTTATTTATCTAGACTCCCTAATAGTAAATCTATTTTTTTTTACTTTAATTTTTGTTTCCATCTTGTTACTGTGTGTAGATCTTCATCCGGCTGAGCAGCAGCCCAGCCGATACAGAGTGCAATACAGAAGATCCCACAAGTTTTACACGGCCTAAGCTCAGGGAGAAAAGTAAAAAATATTGCAGCAGATTGTTAAATAACATTATTATGTTTTAAATTGGATATTAAATCTCACCTTGACAACAATTTCAAGGTGAGAGCATCAGCAGTGAAACATCCAATGGCTACCTCAATGAAGCTGAGGTGACATGGCAGGCCTTTGACGAGGAAGCTGATACACAGTCAACCCAGTCCACACAGATGGATGTGACTGCTGAGCCACAGAGCCAGGGCAGCCTGCTCTTCAGCCACACTGAAGCTCTAGCAGGTAGGCAGCCGCATCCATTCACCTGTCATTCACAAATCATTTCAATCTCAGTTCATTCACATTATTGAGTTCCATACAAATAATTTCAGATGGTTTAATTGGCATATTTGTGTTGTTTTTGATTGGCGTGTGTATTTATTTTCTCATGCATGCAGTCCTCCAGTTTATATCTCCTCTTACTCTGAAATGTCGACCTGTCTGGTTACCCTGTGTGCTGTGCCTCTCAAACCTGATTGTATCCCTGTTCCTGTTGTTTTTAGGACCTGAGTGTGCCCTCCATTCTCACCCCCCTCAATCCTACCACTACCCCCAGAACCCCCCTGCCTCACCTGCCCTGTTAGTGCACACTGAGTGCACTCGTGACTGCCCCCTGGACAACACCATGCATCAGTCTGTCTTAAACATGCCACATCATTTGGGTACTGCTTTTTAGCTGTTACTCAACCATAAATTGTATGCCCTGCTCTTTTATTCCACGATCTTTAATGGCCACTTTTCCCTGTTATAGTTTTTACAGAATCTGTCAGTTCTGTCGTTCCTGTTACTTTATCATTTTAACCTTCTACCACTGGGTGGCACTGTCCTTCTTTTCACGTTATAGTTTTTGTCCGTTGCATGCGTTAACCCCATTAAAATATATCATAACTATTAATATATCACATTTTATGCATACAAGGAAAAAATAGTTTAAAATAGTGTGAAGACCTTATTGTGTGTGAATCAAGGTTTGTGATGCTTTTTCTGTTTTTTTTCTTCTGTCTTATACAGACAGTAGTGAATGTTTAACGGATGACATCAGTATAATTGCTGGTGGTACCCTCACTGGTTGGCACGCTGATTCAGCGTTTGTCCTTTGGAGGAGAATACTGGGTATTCTGGGAGACGTGAATAATATTCGTTGCCCCAAGATTCATGCCAAAGTCTTCTCTTATCTTTATGAACTGTGGCACAAGTTGGCAAAGGTAAGACAGAAATCCTACTTGTATCTTGTAAAAGAATATAAAAAGATGAAAAACATAATTTGACTGCATTACAAGAGTTGGGCAATATGGCAAAAATCATAATTTTCAATCAAGTCAAAATAAAAACAAGTATTTTAATTTTATAAATATGGGATATGAACATAGACAAGATGGACTTTTTAATGTGTCAGCTTGAACAAATAATCAATGCTTTCCATTTTATTCCTTCAAATTACAAACCTTTTGTTAACACTACAGAATAAGCTGACCTAACGATTAAATAGCTTGACAAGAATCATTGAGATCTATGAAAGTTGAGATTGTGAGTTTAAATAAATTTGCTCAGGCCGATTTACAAGTATTACATTTTATTGCAGATTCGAGACAATCTTGGCATTAGTGTGGACAACCAGTCTTCCCCTCCACAGCCGGTCTTCATCCCTCCTCTCAGAATGATGGCGTCATGGCTTTTTCGGGTATTAACAAAACAACCATAAAATATGTCTCCTTCTTTTTTAAACAATCTGAGATTATTAGAGTTGTTATTCATTCTCATAATACAACCCACTTGTCTTTTACAGGCAACAATGCTTCCAGCAGAGTTCAAAGCAGGGAAACTGCAGGCCTATAAGCTGATCTGTGAGATGATGACCAGACACCAGGACTTGCTTCCTAATAGTGACTTTTGGTGCATCTTTACTCCATAATGCACAAGGCTTTTACAAGTGATGACCAGGTACAGACACTAGATGGCACTCCTTCATTTTACTCTGAACCTGTTTTAACAGTAGACTTTGCTGCAGCTGTAGATGTGAAATGAATACACTTACTATGTTCATTCTGAGTACTATACAAAAATGTCAACATGACTTTTATGGCTACGCACTTCCGGTAAATGTTACTATTAAGATTATAAATATAATATTATTATTTAGATGAACTGAGAACAGTTTCTAAAGAGTTAAGGTGTTACATCCTCTCTCAGATTTAAAATTTTAGTTTTGAGTAGCTTTGTTGCCATCAGACAAAACTGAGTGCAGATGAATGAAATCTCAAAAACCATAGAACCTGGACAAAACAGAGTGTGTGTTGCCCTCCTGGCTTGATTTCTTTTTTCTTATTTTTTTTTTTTTATGTCTTGGCGTACGACAAGCTTATTAGAATGTTTTCCATGTTGTTAAATAGTGTTTTGAGCCCTTGCTGCGTATACGTGATTAATTAAGGCCTGACGTCTGTCGTGCTCCGTTAGACTGACACGTCGGCTCTGGGCCCGGAGTACGCTGGGCGCTTTGACTGTGATTGTGTGAAGGAGCGGGAGGGATCCTGCTCGGCGAGCGGAGAGTAGAGCAATGAGGGGGGCGCACAGGGATGAGGCAACATTCTCCAGCTTTTGTTGTGGCTCTGGATAATGCGTCGGGGGGCCCGAGCCAGGCTGGCCACTGAAGCATGCTCAAATTGGCCGGAGAAAAGAGTCCTCACGCCACACAATAGAGGACAGCCGCACGCCTGCTTAACATAAGAAAGTGCCTCTTATTTTCCCCTCCTCCGTCCCAGCTTTCACCCCATACCCCACACAAAATACATATACATCATCAACAATTTGTAAACTCAAATCATTTCAAACTTAAATACATTAGTGTGCATATTCTTTTACTAATCATCAAAAATGTATGTCTGATCATATAATTTCATGACTTTTTTTTACATCACATTTAAGACTGTACATGTGACATAAATATACTCTTGTGCACAGCATTTCTAAGTTTCAAAGTGTGTCATATCCCCTTACAGTAAATAAGCACCTTCGGACTACATTTTAAGACAACTATTTAAATGGTGTGTGAAACAGCCACAATCTACAGTGGAGTAGACCTCGCTGTAAATTATCACTGCTCTATTCAGCTTAGCCTAAAGAAAATGACAGTTCCCTGAGAGCGGTCTCTTCTGAGCTGAAAGAGTGCCAAGGTCAGTGCTATTGCCCTGATTGTCTGCCTCTCTCTGGTCACCGGTCTCTTGGAGGCGCATCCATAGCACAATAGCAGTAATCTAGCTAATAGGTTCGATGTGAAATCTAACTTCCCTTTACATTGAGCATAAAATGTGTTAGAAATTATTTGGAATGGAATTGGAAAGTGTAATAATAACAACTATACTTATTAATTATAATACTTAGTTTTGATTAAATGTAGTGATGTTTACACTTTACATATACATTAATGGGATGTCCTGGTTTTCCTGTGTTGGTATCTGATGTAATGTTAGAGTGAACTCTGTCACCCCTGGGGCCAGCAGGTGGACAGTGTGTGCTTTTCTGGAGATGAGGCCAAATAAAAAGCCTGAGGTGGCTCTATTCAGACTTGCGTTAATGCATCTTTTGTTGATGTCAGGGCCATTCCTACTGCCAGCACAGAGCCACATGCAGGGTGCTGTTCCCATTTCTATGCACAAACCTCAAACCAGGTTCCCTCTACTTACGCATACAATAGAAAACACTTTGCATTTTACATTTGTGGCTTCCTCTAAAATGCTTATTTCAAGCAATCAAGCAACAGTTTGTTGCCTGCTAATTACCTCTGACTGCACTGCACATTATGCTCCAGAGGTCAATTACGAACAAAATGATGGTAAAATAGGCCTTCAATCCTGGAGCTCTTCCCACCAATTTTCTACATCAGAAGCAGCATGTTGGTTTGACTTCCTGTTTATTGCCTTGGCGTGTTTATTCTATTTCTCTTTTGTTCACCTGCATTCCCTGTTTACAAAGCCGCGGGTTATTAATGTCTCAGATAGAGGGGTAGTACAGCAGTGTGTGTATTTGCTTGAACAGAACCAAGGAAGATTTGTGTGGCTTTGTGTTTGCTAAAGTGACCTTTACTTTAGCGAGGAACATGTTTGTGTTTGAACTGGCCGATTTACACGTTTATGGCAAAGGAGGCAGGTGTTTCGAGGCTGGACCTTGCCTTTGTACACAAATGTAAACACCAGCTTCTAAGATAAGAGGGGTAATTACTTGAAAGCTGCAATGCCATGTGATTATACTTTGAAATAGTTACTGTAGGCAATATAATTCAATTTCTTCTAAAGATGCATTACAATAACATTGCTGTTGCTGGGCAATGAGCTGAATAGATGACCAATCTGTCTCCTAATCACCAGTTTTGGCCGTGTAACCAATCGTTGCATCTTGAGTAAATGATTGCTTTTGGCATCTATTGAGTTTACTGACATTTACTGTTTCACCCGTAACTTTTTCCACATTGTGGCTTATTTACAAAATATTTCTGATCCTGCACCAAATTTAAACTAACTATATATTTCTAGTCTGTAAACTGTTTGTGCTCGTGTTCTGTGTCTGTCACCAGGATGTTTTAAACACTATCATTGGATCCTGTTCACCTCGATTCTTCTTCCTTGGCCTGCCCGGCTTCACGATGCTGATTGGAGACTTTATTTCTGCTTCTGCTTATATTCTAAGTTCTGACTCCCTTGAGGTACTTTTCCACTGACAAAATGAATGTTTGAAAATGTCATATGAATTTAAAAGCTCTATTCATTTAGAACTATTTACCTAGTTGTTTTTCTCTCTAGGCCCCCCGAATAGAGGCACAGACTATCTTGGGTTCCCTCGTGAGTTTCCCTGACCTTTACCTCCAGATTCCAGTACTACAGAGCATCAGAGACTCCGATGACTTAGTTGTAGGGAAAGAAGATATCAAGGTCAGCAAATAAGATGTGTCATTATTGAATAATTTGTAATGTTGTTCTGAAACAAACTTGATTCAACTTAATACATACTGTATTTGTATCACACGTCCTCATATATATATTTGAAAGTGTCTCACTGGGATTTCACTGCTCAGGATTATCTGGTCCACATCCTTCTAGAGTCAGCAATCAAGGAACACTGTGAAGCGGCTCGGTAAGTTCAGATAAATAGGTCCTGGGTTAGATTCCCAGACCATGTGGGCCTCCCTGTGTGGAGTTTGCATGTTCTCCCTCTGTCTAGATGGGTATCCTCATTTGTTTAGATATTCTGCCTCTCGATCACACTCATCTGAACTGTAGAGTTAGCTAAAGACTAGTCTGGGTTGGCCAAGTTTATTCATATGCATTTCAGGTAAAACTTTGTTCATTTTTCAGATGCATTGCTGTGTGCAGCTTGGGTCTGTGGATATGCCAAGAGCTTGTGCAAAAGAAGATACACCATCAAGTTAAGGATGCCATCAACGTTTTGGGAGTAACACTAAAGGTCAGGATACATTTATGTGTTATGTCCTGAGATTAGAATGCTGAATTTGACTTAGAACAAAAATGGTAGATAGTTTTTACATAGATTTAATCTTTGTGACGGTGTGTTTTCGTTTGGCGCTGATGTGCTATAGGCTTTAGTTTTGAGAAAGATGATAGTTGATTACATAAAAGGGCTACTGAACCATTTCAGCGTAATGAGGTAGAGTAGAACACATCCAGTGATGTGGCTCACGGGTATGTTTTAAAACTGGCCTCTTTCTGTCTGAGTGAAGAGATGCCTTAACCAGTGGTGGCTGTTTGTTTTTTTTTTCCATGGAAAAGGTTTTGGGGCGGTGGTGTAATTTCCAGGCTTACTCTCAGTAGATGTGAGGCCAATTTAAGCAGCTACATCTCCAGCTTCCTGCTCGAACTACCCCCCACCCCCTTCCTCTAATGGAGCAGTAATCACTCCCCTGTACAACTTGACACACAGACTTCGCCAGTCCCAAAATAGTGGGTATATGCTAGGTGGGGGATCCAGGGGGAAGAGTGGCACTGAGAGACTCTTTTCTAAAAGCAGGTGCTGAACTCTCAGAGCCCTTTTTTGTGTTTGGCCATTTCTGCACTCCCCACATTGTCTGCCCTTGTTACATGTTGAGAGGCATTCAGCTGGAAGAAATGGGAAATTCTATTTCTCCACAAAGAATTTCAAATCACTGAAGAAATCCACATTTGAAAGAAAATTGTCAACAGCTCAATTCTTTCCTCCAATGAGCCCAGAGAAAATGAGCCATGGCTTGAAGTGGAAATGAAATTATGCTGATTATCTGCACAGTAAGTGAAAAGCTGGATTTGGGGAAAATTACACAAAATTTTATCACACTTGCCCTAAACCTTCTTTCTTGATCTCGGGACAGTAATGTTTCTGTCTTCCATTTTTATTTTGTCTCTTCAAACTCAAAAAGAATGTGAGCAGACTCCTCCCTCCAACATTCGTAGTGTTTTTCCCTTGGAAATTGGAATGATAAAAAAAGATCTGCGCACTTGCTTCACTTTAACAGTGTTTGATAATCCAAGGTGGACCTTCCTTGGCTGATTTTTTTTTTTTGTGCGGTCTGCATGATTGAAGTTGGTCTTGTATAACACATTTACTTATTGCACACAACATTTATTTATGTTTAAAACCTTCTTATCGTTTGTACTTGATTTTTCTGAATGTGAATTTAAGTATAATAAGATATATAAGATAATTGTATATCTAATAATTGTTCACTGTTTTGCACAGTTTGGGAACAAAGCTGTTGCACATGCAGCCTGTGACGTGCTGCAGCTGCTCGTCTGTCACTGGGAACATCTCCAGAAGTTAGATTCTGCGCTGCCTAAGAAAATCATCGAGGTACGTTTGAACATGAAATATGAATATAGTAGAATGTTTTTTTTATTTAGCATCTCAAATTTAAACAGGGGTGAGAATCTTTCAGTGTCACGAATCGCAAGAGTCGGAACAATTTTGAAAAGAGAAAAGTGCAGTGTGCCACACAGTCACTGTTATTATAAGGATGAGGATAAACTTTATTGTCCCATAAGGAAATTTGTCTTGGACTTGCCATGCTGTAACCTTGATTTTTTTTTTTTCTTATATAGTAAGAATTTAGATCTGATTTTCAAATATCCCTCTGCATTAATTCTTGCTTATCCATATGCTTCACTGTGTAGTATTACTTCCCGTTTTATTACTTGTCTTGCCTTGCTGGTGAATAGGAGTGTGTCATCCAATTATCTTTCTCCTTGTTTTGTCCCACTACAGATCTTTGTGGCCACAATAGCCTTTTTGTTACCCAGCGCAGAGCACTCAACAGTGGAGGCAGACAAAAAGGTACCAGCTTTAAAACGAGGGGATGTAAAATATCTAAGATCTAAAAGCCCTCAGATCTATCATGGTGGAATGGTGCATTTGCAGTGGAATGTGTCTGTTTCTGTCTTCCCTCTTTGTAGCTGGTCAGTTTATTTTCTAAGTGTGGCCTAAACCCGTTTCTCAAATATTCTTTTACAGTTACTGGTGTCTCTGTTGTTGTGTCTTTTGGACTGGTGCATGGCTGTTCCCCTGAGTCTGCTACTTGAACCCATCACCACGCCAACCTTGGAGGAGTGCGATGCTCATAAGGCCCCCCTTTTGGACTACATTTACAGGGTAGGTGACCACATGAACAGTAACCCAAGTTTTTTTTTCTCAACAACAAAATAATTTTAAGAACCTACTTTAATTAACAGTGCCACTCCTTAAATGCAACTTCTGACTTTAAAGTAAACATATTTTATTTTATTATATTCAAATGCCGTACAGTATTTCTTCCTTGATTTTATGTCCTGACCCTGAGGATAAGGGCTGACACAAATAAATGAGGCAGTATTCATTCGCTCCTGTCTGGGCAGATGCGGTCAACAGCAGATCATTGTAAGGATGTCACCCTGATAAGAAATGGTCCAATTATTCAAACAGGACCCATTGTCCATTTGATAAGCTCTGGCCATGAATGCTTGTTCTACAGATCTGAATGGAATATGTCTTAATATGAGAGTGACCGCAGCTGCTACAAAAGCAAAGACAATTATCCATGATTAGTTCTATACCAGAACACTAAAGGTTTGAACCCACCAACATTTAATGGAAACATCATAAGCGTAGTACAGCATGTGAAGGTTAGCGTTAGGCATGTGAGTAGTACTTGGCTGTAAGACTGACATTATGCTGCATATTGGGGTTCATACAAGTTTTGTTGGAGCTTGTCCATCTGCTCTTATTGCCTCCCTCAGTGACCAGCTGCATTACTTGTGTGTATAGAGGGGTGAGGGGGTGGGTAAGCAAAGTGTGTGCACACTGGCATTGTATTTGTTTTTTCTTTGTTATTGTTTTTTGTGTTTGTGTATATGTTTACTAACATATCGCCTCATTTTATTTTCATTTGGGTGCTTTGTATTTTTACATTTCAGAAACTGTTGCTATGTGAAGTGCAGCCACTTAGTTGTCAAGCGCAGCCGTGTTTCCCCCTCCTCTGTGTCTCTCCACCTCTCCACAGAGGAAGCTCTTTGGGGCTTTCGTGTAGCAGCTGTTTGGTTCAGGTCTTTTTAGCATCAAACCTCCAGTCCCTCCCCCCTGTGCTCAAAGGTCTGCTTGGTAGAATCATCCATACTGTCTACATTTCCCCACACAATACTGTTTCAGATGGCAGGGCATGCCTGTGTCTAAGCATCCCTCAGCCAAGTGTGAGCGCATGTGTGTACTGAATAGGATTAGCAAGTGCATGGCTCTACCCATGTTGCTCCACCCTGAATGAGAGGCCCTCTCATTTACATATTCGCCTTGGAACTCGGATCTAATGAGTACTGTATACAGGTGTTTCAGACTGTGCTTATTCGTACATCTCTGTTGGTGTTTGTGGTTGAAACTGATCACAAGGATAAAGTCTTAATTAAATCAAACTGGGTAAACCTGTCCAATGGCTGTAATCAACTGCCCCAGTGCGTCTTATCTAGCCCTGCCAACGAATGCTTCACCATCTGTTGTGTTGATCAATACACTCACATTACAGGAGAAATGGATTTAGCTTCACCCCTCCCTATTTCCCTACCTCTCCAGAAACGTAATGTTGATCATCATGTTCAATGTTACAATTAATACAGTGCTCAGTGATTATGATAGAATATGTAGAGTCCTTATGTGTGACATGTACATAAATGAACAATATTACTCTCTCCTATTCTCAGGTACTGCACTGTTGTGTGTACGGCTCCAATTTGTACACCCAGCAGAGCCACTACCTCTTGAGTCTGTCCGACCTGTCCACTGACTATGACCTCATGTTGGGTCAAGTTAAGAGCTGTGAGCCCACACCGTCCCAGACAACCGCTACAGACTTTGGAAATCTACTTACTGTAGCCGAGGGTAAGAACATAGGTGTGACAATTCTGCTTTGTTGCTGTTAGAGTAGCAGCTCTGATCATGCCCTTGTTGTGTATACGGCAACATTGGTCTATGTGCATGGTGCAAAACTGTAGTTTTTTTACATATATTTGTCCAAGCATACTGAAATATTCTACAAACTAAATGGGACTACATTTAATGGACTCTCTCCATTTGAAGCTTTTCCATTAAATGTCAATGTCTTAAATATATAAAAAGGAAATCAAGTATCAGAGGGAGAGAGATTCACATTAATACTTATCCCTTGAGAGAAGACCCATTATGGGGTTTAGATAAAAATGTATTTTTTCCCTCTCTTCTCTTTGTGACCTTGTGATTCCATTAGGAAGTAGAGACTATATTTCTCTCTATGTGCTCAACTTTCAAAAAGACTTACCTACATGGTGCATGTAGGCACATGTGTGCGTTTTGGTACACAGCTGCAGTCTTAAATGAAATAACAAAACACTGTCAAAAGGGCAAACCAAAGAGTGCCGACTTAGTTATATTCATGTCCCTGCCTCATATTGATCAAGTCACATCAAAAGGCCAGTGCATCTCTAATGCAGCTTGGCCTGCTTTCTGAAGAGCTTTTTCCACTTTGATGGGGATAATGGTATTGATAGCACTGTCACAATGCAGGAGTGCGTCTTCTTGTTTTTCCACCTCTATGCAGAATAAAGTATGGCATGCTGTTCACTTACGACTGAAACCCTGAGCATTTACATAAATGCAATTCACATTCAGTCTTATTCATCGTTGTGTAAAGATGGTGGTTCTCATTAGCACTCTTCCCGTCATAGAGCCTGTTGTAGAAAATACTGAATAGACTTTTCAAAGTTATCTTTCATGATACGGCTGCTTCGGGATGCAGTGCCTAAGCCATTATATAGAATATGGAGAACAAATCTGAAAACATTCTGCACTAAATGTGAATAAAGAAAATGTCCATACTGCAATAGAAGGTGTTAAAAATATGAATAAATATGTATTTTTGTGTCTACTTAATCATGTATTGCCTCATCTTATACAAACATAAGATTGGCATGTATAATTTTCTCATCCCCCTTCGCGGGCAGTCCCTCTCATCCTTTCTAGCTTGAACTGCACTTTTCTGGACTACTAGCCAACCTCATACAATGATGAGAGGCATCTCTCCAGAAAAGTGCAGTTCTTGGAGCAGCAAAGATACTGCACAGAACCCTCAAGCTCCTTCTGATAGGATGAGAGTGTCCAGAGAGGGTTAGAAGCTTGTTTGTCTGTTTGTTAATTAATTTACTTATTTATTCATTCATTCTGACAGAGAAACGGCGGCGAAACATGGAGGTTGTTCCCCTTACAGCGCGTATGGTGATGACACACCTCGTGAACCATCTGGGCCATCATCCTTTGAGCGGTGGCCCGGCTCTTCTCCACAGCCTTGTGAGTGAAAATAATGACAATCCTTACGTGGAGTCATCAGAGCTCTCTTCCGAGGTCTTCAAAAGCCCAAACCTGCAGTTATTCGTCTTTAATGACAGCACACTGGTGTCTTATCTGCAAATTCCAGCAGATGAGCACGCTGTTGGACAGCCTCCACATTCCTCCTCCCAAGTGCGGGTCATTGTGCGGGATATCTCGGGCAAATACTCCTGGGATGGTTCAGTCCTATACTGCACCAATCATGAAGATTCTCATGACATAGACAATATGAATATCCCACTTTCACCCACTGCTACAAGCACACAAAGTAAAGATGATTCCACCTATTGGGCACAAGGGCTTTACAGAAAACAACATTCACTTTCCAACTGCAGTGAAGATGAGGAGCTGGACATTTTGGATAAGCTTTTGGAGGAGTTGGGTTACACTAGCCCAGAATGCCTGACCCAGCCGCAGATTAAGCTCAATCAGCCAGCTCCTTCCCCTTGTGGCATGAATCTTGAACAGGAAGGTGCCATTCTAGAGGCCATTCTCCGTCAGACTCAGCAGGAGGAGGAGCAGGTGAGGAAGTGGGACACTGATGTAAGCTTTAGAGCCGCCTGCCAGAGAGAGCCCTCCCATCTGGAACCCAAAGCTCCTTTCTACTTCTGCCGACTGCTCCTCAATGACCTAGGCATGAACTCTTGGGACCACAGGTATTCAAGGCTCTCCTGTCGCTTCAGTAATAGTACTTTCTTGTACTTTCTTCAAGTACTCACTTGTTTATTTTGCATGGCATTAGACCTATCAAAGAAAATTAAGAAAACTGATGGCACAAACTAACAGTAATGTGTATCAAAACGTTACTGTTACAACTTTTAAAGATAAAAAATCATGCTGATGTTTGATTTAGTTGTTCCTTTAATTATAAATTAATTTCAGAAATACACTGCTATTACATGTGTTGGTGTATTGAAAGTAGAGTTAAAAGCATGCTGGAGAGATTCTTAATCTTCTCTCCACGGGGTAAAAGTGCCCAGCTGTTTCCACTGAAGTCTAGCAAAGCCACCCTTTGCCATGCTTCCTCGTAAATTAAAAGCTTACACCTCTTAATGGTGATAGTCAAGCAAGCAAAAAAGAAAAGCCAATAAGGTTGCTGGTAGCACCTGCACCGTTTTTGTCTTTGTTAATCCTGCTTTTGGGGTAATTTCTGGAAAGAACATATTTTTATTTAAATAATGAAACCATTCTTTTTCTTTATTTATCAGGAAAAGTTTCCATTTGCTGAAGAAAAACTCAAAACTGTTGCGAGAGTTGAAGAACTTGGATTCAAGACAATGGTAATGATCTCTGCCTAAAGTTTTCCAAAGTGCACTCAGGACAAAGATGGCATTGAATAAAGTTAGGGTCGTCTTGAGTTTGACATATTTACTGTTGTTATTTGTGTTGATCTGATGCAGTCGAGAGACCCACAAGATTGCTGTATTTTACATTGGAGAAGGTCAAGAGGATAAATGCTCCATCTTGTCCAATTGCACCGGCAGTCAGGAATATGAAGGCTTTGTTTCAGGGCTTGGATGGGAGGTATAGACATCAAGTTCATCTAAAGTGGAAATGATTAGACAAAAAAGTTTTCTTTGTACATATCAACAGAATAATGTTTTTATTCACAGGTGGAACTGGCCTCACACTGTGGCTTTATGGGCGGCCTCCAGAGAAATGGCAGCACAGGTCTCACAGCTCCTTACTATGCTACCTCCGCGGTGGAAGCTATCTTTCACGTCTCCACACGTATGCCGTCTAATTCAGATGACTGCCTCACCAAAAAGGTACATTTTAGTCAGTGTTGTTTTCGTCAACAAAGACGATAACGATATAATTTCGTTGACGCTCCTTTTTTAATGACGATAACGTAACGATGACGAGCTAAAAAATAGCTCTTTGGGGACTAAAACCTGACGAGACATCTATGAGCTTACGTCAACGAGACGAGACTAAAATGGGAGAAAGTGATTCGTCAGATCGTTCACAAATAGAGTTTGTATGTGGAGCGGGAGAACACACCGGTAAACGTGACACAGAGCGGCGGCGTCAGCTCTCATGATGCACCTCTCCCCGTGGCATACAGTGCACTGCTAGCGTACATCCTCCACGGAGCGCGTCTGACATCGATGTGACAGGGACATCGAACTCAGGACAGTTATACCATAGCGTATGAACGCAGAAAGCATGTTGAGGTTGGCTACGTATGTGCAGACAGCGCTGTTGATAAAAATAAAAAAAATCTCGAAGCGGTGATCAGAGGACGAGGAGAGCTTTTCGGGGAAGGTCCTGTTCACAATGACACTACTACTAGTGCCTATTGTGGTGTAATCTGTTTGTCAAAGCTATAAAGCTAATAGATAACTATCATTTATCCCAATTTTCAATAATCGAAATTATTATTATAACGTTTTATAATGAAACTGACGAAAACTTGACTAAAACCATTAAAATTTTCGTCTGACTAAAACTATAAGCATTTAGAAATGACTAAAATGTGACTAAAACTATAAGCATTTTCGTCCAAAAGACTAAGACTAAAACTAAAAGGGCTGCCAAAAACAACACTGATTTTAGTTTAATTCCATTGTAACCTTGCTGCTTTTATTGTTATTTGCCTGCAGTAAAATATAGTGGCGTAACAATGCACCGTGCCACGATGTACCGCGGAGTTCAAATCTGACGATATACATTGTACCAAAGTGACGGTGCAAGTTTTAGCCGCTATTTTTATTATGTATATGCTCTGTGGTGCGTGTCATGCCTGTATGAACCGTTGAAATGGCTACATAGTTGTAGGCCCTGTGTTGCTATAGCCGTCGGTTCTGTGTTAAACTGTGATCTGGAGGTGTGACTCTGGAGTGCGGGCATTGATTAGTGACCCTGGCCCATCAGGCCTGTGGAACAGAGTTGCAGGCGCGTGAGTGAAGAGAGGGCATGTGCCGCTGTGGTAATGACTATGATTCTGTTCGCTCCTGCCCCCCTCCCTCAGTGCTGTGACCAGGGCCTGGATTCAGCCATTAGCTTTGGCTGCTAGGGCAGGCGCCGGCCGGATGCCGGCAGGATCCTTTTATCCAATTCCTGCTGCCGCCACAGGAACCATCGATCGGGTTCTGCAGTGGGATTCTGAACCGTTGCACACCAGTAGCAGTTAGCATCGAAGAAATGAGCCGCAAGGCCCCTGCCATTGCTCCCAATCTTCTCATACAGGATCCTGCTGGGAAGGGAAATTCATCAGGCTGTACACCTCCTGTCCTCTGCTGCCCACCTTTACTCTATTAAACTAATATTCTCCGTTACCATACACTGTTGTTGTTCATCTTTATAGATTCACTCCCCATGGCATTTGTACATGGCTAGACAGACTCAAAGTTGTAATATGTTCTGTATAGTTTTACTTCAGTGGTCAGCAGTGGCTGCTTGCAAGTAGAGTAATGTCCAAGTAAAACTGTCATTCCAATTGTGGATGTTAAGCACTGCACTAGCCACTGGACCTAATGTTTTAGGATCAGGTCATACCATAGTTCAAAGGTTATGTAGACCACTAGTTTATGCTGGTAAAGTAGTGAATACGAGTGAGCAATGGGCGGAAAGAAGGAAACGCGATTTGGATTTGAGCATTAAAACTGTATTTTCAGTAAATGTTTTAATGTTCTCGTGAGAAGGGCACTTAAAGGGTTCAGGGCAAAGGTGCTGGTGCTTGATCACCACCTGGGCTCTATCTGTGCATGTCCCTGAGCAGCGCTGTGTGTTTGGACCAGAGATCTATATGTCCCGATACAGACTATTGTTTATCAAATAATTCATTTGTGTCATGGATGTGTGTGTTTCTGCAGGTGAGGTTATGGTCGCTCTAGGACAAGCACTTTACCTCTTTTTATATTGGTCATTTTTTATTCAATTACCTATTCCCTCAATCTCGTCGATATGCAGCCTAGATATTTGTGTATTGCATTTAGTCTCAATTGTAGCTCAGGACGACTCCGCACACCCAGGAGCCGACAGGTGCGTAGAAGACAGGGAAATTGATGCAAACATGAACAAAAGCTCCCACAGACTGTCTCACTCTTTCAGACATTTACTGCAACGTTTCGGTCAAAAAGACCTTCGCCAAGCCTGACAAAGGTCCTTTTGACCGAAACGTTGCAGCAGTAATAAATGTCAGAAAGAGTGAGAAGGTATGCAGGCGCTTTTGTTCATGTTTGCATCAATTTAGTCTCAATTGGCAATGAATAAACATATCTATTTGTTTTAGTCATAAATATCACTTTCTTAATTCATTGTTTACTACTGCTTCATTTTGCGTTTTTTTTTTAGATTCGAAGATTGTTGTAATGTTAAGTTTGTAGCAAAGAAATTGACTCGTAGATCCACTTTTACATACTAATTGTAATAACATAAAAAGTCAAGTGGTCTATGCACTCAGCAGTGATTTTTCCACCAGGCTTCAGCATCACATAATATAGTCAATTGATGGACCGCAGCCAAAAAGCATTTGTATTATTCATAATTTGTGATATCTGAGGTTAATGCTCATGATAAAATGCAAAACAGGCCACAGACCTTTGAAAACATCTTTGTACTGGCACCACATCTACTTAATATATCTATGGGCTCCTGTAGCAATAGGAAAAGACCAATCTGCGATATGGGTATATTCCCACTGACCGAGGCTGATCTGCAGGAGGAGTGGGCGGGACTATTTGAGGAAGTTCGTGAAGGCCGTCATTTGTCCAGGAAGTATTCATCGTAGTGAAGCTTAAATCGTCGACTGGACTGGGTTTGGTTGAGTTGAGGACGTTTTACTTCTATTCACTGAAGCTTCTCAGCTCTTTTGGTCAAAATGTGACACTGAAACATTCTTATATACTGTAAGACTCTATCTCTTCAAGTTGTTTACAGTATCACCAAATTAGCAATTCTTTTTATGCTCTGCTGTTTAGTCAGAGGGCTGAGATGATCCATTAGTATTAACAAGCGAGAGCTCCTTCAGAATCCTTTATTCAGTTGGCATTCTGCCCCTGCAAATAATACGTTTGCCCAAATTAATACTCCACATTTGATTGTGATTTATTTCCAGCAAATGCATAGTTGTCATTTTCGATCAATTGCCCTAGTGACTGACCTACTGTAGATACTCGTTAAAGTGCTGATCCTTGGCCAGACTGTTGTTCAGCAGTAATCAACATGCAGGCGGTTTGTTTAAGATTAATGTCTTGGCATAATGAAGGGTTTAATAGAATGTGCTAATTACATTTTTGGTGACAAGGGCATGTTTCCTGATAGCTCATTAAGACCCAGTACATTGACAGATGTTTTCTTCAGAGTGGAGACCTGCTTCTCATTGTAAAGGATATCTTTGAAAAGGTTAACCGTAATTCAACACCCAAATTGTTTGTATAAAGTAGCTGTTTCCATGTATTATATTACGCAAGAAAAGGCAGTACTGCTTTTTACATTTCCTGTTATTCAAGTGTATCTTGTTTTGCCCAGTCGCATTTTGATTTCTGAATAGTGTGGAAGTGGGAAGCAATTTAAACTTGATGGGTCGAGTTAATTGGATTTGAATTATTTTTAAATGACCAATTTTGTGCATTTGTGCAGTTTGAACGTGTACTAAAAAGGCAATAAAAATAGGTCAGCTGTGCCTGCTTATATAAATCATTGTTTTAAGAATATGTTTCGTCCAAGTTGTTTTTTCCACCGGCAGTCTTATTGTTGGGATGTAGCATCAGAAATTCAACATCAGAACAAAAATGTTAACATGTAAACATACAGTTCGTCTTACGAGGTGCATTGCTGTAGTCCACGGAGTAGCTGCTGTAGTCCTTTGTCTTGTCCTAATTGCCATAAATTTGCGTTCTTATTATCATCACCATAGAGATGAAAATTACCTGTTTTGCCAGGCTCTTGATTAGGCTGATTTTGTTTGTTTGGCAGCTGCGTCACCTGGGAAATGATGAGGTGCACATAGTGTGGTCGGAGCACTCCCGGGACTACCGCCGTGGCATCATCCCCACTGACTTTGGTGATGTGCTGATAATCATCTATCCAATGAAGAACCACATGTATTTCATCCAGATTATGAAGAAGCCACAGGTAAAGGACGAGTAAAAATATTCTATATACTATGAACTATAGCCACAACAATAGATGAGATGACCCACACTGTGAGCATGTGTTTTCACTGACGCTGCCTGTGCTTGTTTCTTTGTTAATCATAATACTACTCACCTCACCTGTGCAGCTTCTTTTGTAGCAAGAACATCCACTGCCTTTTAGATTTCTTTTCTTGAGATACTTTTATTTGAGCTTTATGCCGTGAACATTTGTAGGGTTAGATTAGTTTTTACTCAATGCTTTTGAAAAATACCGTTGTATAATTGGATGCAAAACTGTGTAATTAATTAGACTAGCAAGTTAAAGACGTTTCTGAATAACTTCGACACTCGATCAGCTTCCAGGTCAATGATCACTGAGCTAGAATGATTAAGGGCCTCTTTCCAATATGCATGTACACACACTTCTACTCTGCTGCCACGATGCATATTGTCCTTTTGTGTTTGTTCAGTTGCTTAATATGGGGGCTTTGTTTTGTATTGATTGTCATTTTAATTTCTTTCACCTAACATTGATTGGCATCAGATATATGTGGTTGTCATGCAAAGTTGGTCAAAATCCAATTGCAGCTTGAACTCCTGCCCCAAACAGATGGACAAACCGTTAACACACAGAAAAGCAACAACAAAAAGCTTTTAATCAAGTCTTGATCTTGGTGCATTCAGGTTGCTGTGTGTTGTTAGATTCATTTTAACATTTAACAATATGTTTTATTAAAAAAGTATACATTTCTATAACTTGTCTAATTTCCTTGCAGGTTCCTTTTTTGGCCCCTTGTTCGATGGCGCCATCATTACTGGGACCCTGCTGCCAAGCTTAGTGCGCGCCACATGCATCAATGCCAGTAGAGCTGTCAAGTCTCGACTGACGCTCTACCAGAGCTTGTATCCTTCTAAAAGTTGACTATGTTACATCTTACTGTCCTGTTTTCAGTCCTTCAGTGCTGATGCTGATTTGTATAGCATATCAATTATCTGTAACAAAAAACAAGCACAAATATGTGTTCTGCACAATCAGCAGATCCATAGTTGATACAAACGTATCCCCACACACACGAGCTGTCAGTGCTCCTCCCCTCCGTCCAACAGCGTGCCGTTAAGAGCCTGACTCCAGCTGTAGTTGTCAGTTGGTTTAAAGGGAGTGTAATCACCAATAGAGATTAATTAGCATGTGAATGCCAGCAGCAGAGAGTTTGGGGGGGGGTATATGGGGGGTTGAGTCAGGATGGCCCCTGGAGGGGGAACCTGATCTCCCTAACGCCCAGCTCCTTTTTGGACAAGTACAGCACCGCCTCGCCAGAACCACGCTGCCCCTCTGGCGGTTGCTATAGAAACTTCCCCCAAGGAGACGAAAGTGTAATGTGTTCACTGGTCAGATGCAAAGGTGTCATATGCATGGAATTGTTTTATGGTAATTTTTTAAACTACATACAAATGTTGTGTTTGGCTGTGTGGAAGTATGTATGTTTTCTGTGTTCACATTCAGTGCCCTCCCGCTGACTGTCGAGGCCTTGTCTGTGTGTCCCCCGGGGCATCCTGAGTGACAGATGTCTGTTACCCAACGCCAAGTGAATTAGCCCAGTGTGCTACAGGGGGACAGGCTGCCTCTCAGCCTCCGGGTGTGAGATGGGGACACAGCAGTACTATGGATGCACAAGGCCACTGAAGCTTCACCTGGCATTCCTTAGCAGAGGCATCATCTATCAGTACAGATAACGCTGCCTCTGGTGCTCTGGCACTGATGTGCTGCCAACTCTAATACTCTCCAAAAGAGGAGATGCTAACCAAAGCAGGCTACAGGCACAAGTGTCTGCGTGCCTGTCTGTCTGTCTACAGGACTATGTTCAGTCTTTTATAAAAGTAAAATACAATTAGCCATTGTGGCTAACTCTGGCATACAGTATTTTCATGTGGACTTTGAGGACTCGGGAGCAGAGTCTTGTCATATGGGTGACATTTTTAGACTTTACTGAACCTGAGACATTGATTACTGTAAAGAGTTCAGAATCAAGTTTGTACTGGCCGATTCCTAACAGTTGACTCACATATCTTGCTCAGGTCAAATTCAGACTTGAAATTTTTAAAGCAATGTTAAGAACCGTGTCAGATCTTAAACGAGAAAAAGAGTGAAACTATTGCTTTTAAAATGTTCAGAAGATCAAGTTGTAAAATAAATGTTCAACAATGGTACATTTTTAAAGTTGGAGGAGTAATTAAAGTTAATGCTTTGATTCAGCCTTTTCCAATCCATACCTTAAGTTCAGGCAGTGTTTTAAATGCATTCAACTTTAATATTTGTTGGGGAGTCATAGATGATTGTTGATGGCAGCCTTTTTCAAGGTATTTATGTTAATGATGAGGAGATGAAAATAATCCACAGTCTACTCTTGCTTGTTAGAACACTCTCCAAGCTAATTAGTTGAATATATTTCTTCAAAGAGAAGCTGTATGGCCCCTGTGTCTCCAGATAAAAGGCCAGTATGGAGCTGTGACCTCTTCTTTCTCTACATTGCTCATACAATGTTTTAGATTTAATAGGATTGCTTATAAAACCAAAACCAAACTTCAGTAAGACACAGAGAGCTCTCTTTGTGTGTTCTACGCCAGGTACTACTTTCACTCACGTTATCTAATATGAAGCCACATTGTATGTTTTTGCTCTTTGTTATTAGTTTGTTGCCCTGCCATTATATCACAAGCTTCTTTTGCAGGCATTTTAAAATCTAACATCAATTATTTATATGCCTGATGGAAACAGCAGCTGGTTTGGCTTTGTGTGCATTAAGTGTATTTTGTCCCTGCACTTTGTTCTGTGAATGGTAATGACCATAAAATGCACCGTCTAAAGCATTTTAGACGTTTCTAAAACCAGTGTTATTTATTTGTTTTTACGTATTGTGAACTGACCATAACTTGTTGGCTGTTGCTGTTGTCCACTTGATCATGAAAAGCCTGATGTTCTAGATGGAACATAATTCTTTATTCAAACATTCTTTACAAGTGTTATCTGTAGCGTGCATCACCCTCTGTGATGTGGTTTTGCTAAAGGTAGGACAAGTCTACAAATGTTGGAGGTAGCAGGTTTCTAATAGGTGTGACTGTGAGGAACTGACCCTGATTCGTAGACATTGCCTCCCTGCTGGTCAAAATCAATGTCACGCACCTCGTCCTCTGTCCCTTACTTCTGGTTTGGCACACACACCCTTCTACAGGCAGCGATCAATAACCATAATCTCTTTCTGCCCATCACCAGTCATGCGAGCTAGGCTTTTAGGTGCTGTGTGAATGTGGGTTTTTCTGTGTGCAGATGAAGGAAGACGGAGGCTTGATTCTATCAGTGAAACTCAGAAAGCGCACTCTAGCAGTTCCAAGCTCACTTCAGGATATCTGCACGGTTCCAAACATAATAATTACAGTTTTGACAATACGATTTTCTCACGCCCCCCTGCAAGTTCCTTCATTCACAGTGCTTTTGTCCAGCCTTACTGGACAAAGACTGTAAGATTCCTCACCTAGCAGATAAAGTGTTTGTATGCATGATTGGATGTCATGAATAGGATCTGCCATGTTAGTGTTGTCTCACATGAATTATTTAGCATCGTTGATAGGTCTAATTTGCCAGCTGTTGTGCCATGACTGTCAGCAGTCTAATGGATAATACTCAGCAGTCTGTATCACTGTGGACCATGGTGCTTCACTGGGCACAGTGAGACGCCTGGGTTGTCGTTTTATGCTCCGCTCATTTCATTTTAGCTGACAGGGCATGAGTAGCCAACTTCCTATTTATGTAAAATGGTAAATTGTTTATATCTGGAAACTGAAGGAGAGGGAGTGCCTCTAGGTATTGCCACATGTTTTTTTTCTGTCTTTATAACTGTAATTGGTTCATTAGTTCTTTTGGTTCATAGAAGTGTTTACTTGGAGCGGACTGAGGATGGTTAGTGGCTTTGGTGGAGAAGTTGAGAGTGTAAACAGTGTTTGGAGGGCTACAGGGAAAGGAACCTCTCTGAATGTTTTAACCTAATCCTATTATCAGTGTAGCGCACTGCCTCTCTCAATCCCCCTCCTCATCCCTACTCTCCCACCCCACTCTCCAGCTGACCAGCTGTTCCTGCAGGGACTCTCCACAATGTCCAATGTGTTCAGATCACTGAGTACCCCCCTTAAAATGCGCACACAAGTTCACTGCGCACAGTTCATGTACAACCGAAGCAATTGCCTTTGCTGGAACCAGTGAAGGCCTACTGGGAGGAGGGTTTTGGTAGGAGGAGCAGGGGTAGTTTTGGGGGTGTGGAATGGGCAAGCACAGGCTTGTCAGACCAAGCGCCTTGACTCAGAAGGCAGCTCTGCTCGCATGGCATATGGTGTCTAGCTTCATACAACATGCAAAAGTATTCCCTCCTCCCCTCACCCCCCTGTCCCTTTCTCCCTCCCCTGCTGCTAATGTAGAATGACTCATAGCATTACTCATTTTTTTCTTTTAGCCCCCTCCTCAGTACACACACACACACACGCGCGATCCTCCTCCTCTTGCCACCCATCCCGCAACAAAAGGCTTTGGCTGTATGGCTCCAACACCCTCAAAGCCCTTGGGGCTGAGGCCGGCCCAGTCTGTACTCTTCGGTCCGAGCTTCATGGGGCCACCCCATTCCGCCCCTTTTTAAACACAGGTAGAGCAGGCGTGGAAGCAGACGGCCAACAGCAGGGGCCCGAGCCCCGCCTCACAGTCGCACACACACTGCTGGTGTCAAACTGTTGTACTGGTTGGCCTGTTCCTGCTTACATACAGTCATTAAAAGAGTCATGCATGTTGTGGAGAAAAATATCTAGCCTTAGTAACTCTTTAAAAATATATGCATATTTTTAATCAACGTTTGGCATCCTTAAATCATGGCACTTCAATAATTTTGAAATATAAGCTGTGCATTTTAAAACAACTCCCACATGTACAGTAGCTCTTATCTTCTTAATCTAACTCTCCATCTGTTGTACAAAGTAAAGTAAAAGAAAACGCAAGACTTTGTTTTAATTGTTAATTGTTGTTAATTTAGATCATTATGCCCAGGCTTGTATCTGTTGGATTCGCATGTTCTATTATTACATTTATTTCCCAGATTTGCAAGCCCAATGGGCTTTACTGATTGGTTCCCCAAAGATTCTGTTCTGCGCTCAAACGGTTATGACCTCAGTGTTTGGTCTAGGTGGGCTGTCTTTGTGTGTGGAAAGACATGTTTGTGGTGATTGCTGCGGTTATGCTTGTAGTAGCAGGGTGTAAAAACCTGTCTGTCTGCTTTTAGTGATTAGCATCAAGCTAGCCATTCCATCTGTTCCCTCTAGCCCTGTTTAATTAATGAACTTTCTTCCTCCGCCCTATTGTCAGCCAGTGCAACACTGAGGCAGAAGCTGTTTCTACTGCGGTTATCCAAATGGATGCGTGTTCTTGCCCCCTCCTTCATGGGTGCACTCTCATTGATTAGTTAGGTTTTGTTTCCCCTCTCTTTTGTCTGTGAGTTCTTGAAGAAATGTATAATATAACAGAGTGTAATGTGTTGTTTGTACACAAATAAGAATTTGTGTAAGAAGATTTATTAATATAATTACCAAAATTTGACAGATCATACAGTTTTTTTTTTACATTCTTTATAACTCTCTTCACAACCAATCAAACTCCTGAAGTTAGTAACATCCCTGAATCGCCATCAAACTTGTGTCTTATCCTGTTCTTCCACACTGTCCTATCTCTTCCTCCTCTGTGTCTGTTGGTACAAGGCAGAGTGGACAGCTCTTTGTCCAGCTAAAGCTGTCCTCTTTTGTCTGCGCGGCCTTTTTTATCCTTTGCTAATCGCCATGGTCGTGTGCCTGAGTTAGACCCCATATTTCACGCTCGGCTCTCTTTTGTTTGACACACCGCCCCTGATAAGAATTCCAATTCTAGGGCCTCTCTGATATTGAAATCCAACAGCGGCAAGAAAGAGCCTTCAATCATCCATTATCTGTGCTCCAGTGATTACCATTCAATCTCTCTGGACCCAGACTCCTCATCACTAGCCCCAGAGCTGAGGCTTCCCCTGAAAGAACCTGCGTCCCTTTACGCCTGTCACACATTCAAACATATCCATAGATATTTCTGAGGCGACTTTACACAGCTTTTCATTGAGTGCTTTGGGGAAATGTCAGTGAAATGTCACGCACTGTTTTTTTTTTTTTGCTGGAATCTCCTGGACTGATGTGGCCAAAAGTCTGAGGTGACCTGTGTGCATAAAGATATTATTAGGTACCTTTGTCCTTAAGTGGGTTTGAAGCCAAAGTTTATTTTCAATAAGAATGGGTTGCTTCATGTCACTGCATTAAGGAGGAATTAGTTGATTATGTAGAAGTTGCTTAATAATGCTTCCCTAAGGGTTCAGAGACTGTGTGTATTCCTGCTGTGGCCGGAGACCATTGTTCTCTTTTAAAGACCTCCCTTGTACCTCTCAGGATTTGCATTTCACAACTAAAGGGCATTTTCTGCATTGATAGACAGAGCAGGGAAATAAGGATATACCAAATATAAAGCATCCGTTGCTTTGCATTGTAGGTGCCTGCTGCCAGAATTAGCCTTTGGTGTGATAATACTTATAAGTATTACAAGAAGTGTATTAAGATAAAGGATCCCCCTTTATACTGAAGTATATTTAAACATGTCATATTTTTTAAAGTTACACTACAGCTAACTAAAGTATTGTCCTAACGTAACACTAGGACAACCACAGATCTATTCGTCAATTACTATTAATAAATAGGATAATATTTAACTAGTAGTAGAAGTGTCTGTGTAGTGTAGTAGTAGAAGTCTAATTCAATAATTAATAAATAGGTTATTGATTTATCTGTTATTTGATAAGAAACCTTTTGACACAGACGTCCACTTATCCCCACACTAAATTTAGAAACAGCAGCACGCAGTGTCTTTGTTTAATGTAGGCAACACATCTTCATTAGTTATGTATAACCTCTAATTACTATTGATGAGGCTCGAGCTGATTTGGGTACAAATCTATAGCTTTTGTTATTCTAATGAGTGTTATTTACCCTCAGATCTTCAAGCCAGAGGCCTTTGGAATGGGGCTTTGTGCAGATATAGCGAGGGCCGCTCTAGCTACACCCACTTGTTTTTGTATCTGACGCTGTGATACCCCCCTTCGCACCCCTCCAACGCTGGCTGTCCTGTCTGAGTGGATGTATAGCACTTCCTGCTCCTCCATCTGTTTTCGTCCACCCATGAAAAGGTCCATTATAACGTGCAAGATGCACAATAACCATGCCAGGAGCTCGGGTTGAACCAAGGAAGAAGTGTACTGAACTCATCAATCCTAATGCACAGGTTTCACAACTTTATTTACTCGTCGGTGTGCGCAGTCGGAGGTCTTTAATTGAGCAGATTTTACGACTGTACCCTCTTCGTCCCTTAGGCTTATAAATGCGTGCAATGCAGCTCTGTATAGCCACGGGACGTTGGTCGGTTCCTGATTAACCCTGGAGTGACTTGCTAATGTTATTGAAGGAGGACCACCTGGCTATAAGACTGTACAGTCAGCTGCCACTGAAGGGCCAGAAAAGAAGACGACCAGGTGTTGGGCTTCAGCTCCCCTAATTGTTGCCATGTAATAGCCTGCTTGACTGCACAATATAGCCTAGGGGTGAGGATTAGCAAAAAGCTGTTGCCAACACAGTAGTCCATTTTCTTTTTTTGCCTTAGGTTTTGTCTGTGGTTTGTGTCCATGGCTTTCTGTGTATACATGCATACATCTCAGTGTAAACTTGTGGAGTTCCCTGTTTGGTCTCTTTCTTTCTTATCAAACGTGTAAAGTTGTTTGTATTTATTGTTCGACTCACTGCCTTTAATTGTTTTTTTCAGTATAAAGTAAAATCTTAGTGCCGTCTCATACATCTCAGCTGCCGTCTCATTATTATGCTCCCCGAAGCACGTTCTTTTTACTGTTAATTACATTGACATTATTTAAGTATGCCGAGTATGAGTAAAAATGCAGTCACTAGCGTAACTAACCATTTTCCCCAGTTGTGATCCAATATAACGTGGTGCTAATCATTATCATTCTCGTTAAATGCCTGGCATTTTGCATAAGGACAGGCAGCCTAATTGGCCTGATGAACCTTTCACAGAGGGGGCAATGAGTGAGCAAGAGACTTCATCTGATGCATGTGTTGGCTGAGAGGTGGCCAGTCATCCTTGGCCTGAACGCATTACAGATATTCTACTGCCACATGCCGCAAACATCATTAAAATTGCAGAAGCCTTTATTCATTGAGTTTTAATATTTCATTAATGCTTGTCTGTGTCATCTTCGGGTTCAAATCAAAGCTGAATATTTGGCATGAAACAGTCTTCTTGCAATTAAAGTGTCAGTCTTGTTCTTCTAGAAATGTCAAATTAGCTTATTTATGTTTTATTACATATTACTAAATATTGCAATAGAATTATTATTACCCGTTTGTATGACAGCCTCGATCGTTGTCTTTTTAATAAGAGACAAGACACTAAAAGGTGTGTGTTATCTGATGGCCCAGGGTTTTTTTTTTATCTTCATTTGACTTTTTAATAAAAGTTCAAGTTGGGAACAGATAAACAGAACGGACCGACCATTGTCTCGATACTTGGCAATTCACAATGAGCAAATGTAGCAGGAAGTTAAGGAGAAATGTGATGCATATTTTGAGTGTGTGTGGTGCAGACCTTTGTCCTGTTCTAATAAAGAGAAGCAGAGGCTTCATGTCACACTGGCCATCGTCACTGACAAAAGGCACCTTCTCAAACTCTGCAGTCACAGAAGTGTATCTGTTAATCTTCATCAGCTCAGCCTTTTGTAGCTCATCTTATTATGACTTTCTGTTAATGCCCCATAGAGGCCTGTGTGACTGTGGAGCCATAATGGACCTGTGTTTGATTAATCATGTCCATCCATTGTGTTCAGATCTAAGGCTGCTCTGTCACTTCTCATCACTGGAGACCAGGCGTCTTTTGAAAGAGAGATTGGTTACAGGTTCAGCTCAGTTGAATGCTCAAGATCAATGTACTTGGGCGACAGTTATGTTTTGTGACAACTATGCATTATGACATCATTTTGTTACTTTTGTTCCAATTAGAAAACCCTTGATTTTTTACAAATCATTGTAGTTTATTTGATGTATTTCTTACGATCAGCTGTATCTACAACATGTTTTAGAGCTGGCACCGACTTTTGTTGTAGGTGGTCATCTTGTGATTTGTAGCTTTACAAAAATCAATTTTTACTGCTCCCGAGAGGAGAGGGGGGTTGCTGAGCCAATGCAAACTTGAGAAAATGGGCGACTACATCGTCCTATCAGCTCATAAATAAACTACTCATGCCAACTTGAAGACATCAGTTTTAAGTGAGCAGTTGTGGCAAAGCCATGTGACATCACTGATGGGCAGTGATGATATCACGGGTTAGCAGTGATGTCACAGCTATAACTCTGTGCTGCTGTCTGAATACCAGATGGACTGTAGTGAGGTGGAGGTTGGAGCTTAGAAGCACTTGCTGTGGGAAAGTCACCCCTCTGGAGGTGTCATTAACCTGGGCTTACTGTTTGACAAAGCTCCTTTGGGGCTGCTGAGCTCCAGTTTCCTGGTCCAGCTCCTAATTAGACTACTTGTTAAAACTCTGTGCATCCATCTATTTCTCTAGAGCTTCTGGTGTTGTGTACTGTATGTATATGCACCACCAGCACAAACACCTCTACTCATCACAATGCCTCTGTGACTCTGACACATCCAAGCATTTGCTGCCCTGGTGTCGCTTTTATGGCAAAAAGCTGCTGTTTAATGAGACACCAGTTTGAGTGGCTGCCACAGAGAATGGGTGTGGGACATGCCACACACAATACAATCAGCCTGCTGGCCGGTCTCCGTCACACACTTTTATACTTTACCCATCTCAATCTGTTGTTCCTTCCTACTTTGCCATTATTCCTACAGCCAGCGTTATTGCCACATTCACTCGCACTTTCTACCTTTCTCTCTTTGCCTGGTGTCTCTCCATCTAAATATCTGTCTGCTTCCCCGTTTTCCCATAATCACCTCACACCTCCAAGGGCCTCTGCTGAGTCGAGCTTCACACCTCAGGTCTCGCTGTGACAACAGGTACCTCCGGCACTCACTGCCGGGCCTTCTCCAATCAACACCTGCTTCGCTTTACCCCTTTCCTTTGGCTCTGTCATGCTGCATCCTACCCATCTCCACCACTGTACCATGTGTGTACCAATTTCTCGAACACCTTTTCTCACCTTGCTCTTTTGGTGCATTCTCCAGTATATTTAAGGATATCTAAAAGTTACATTGATTATCCTATCATGCCCTTACTTCACATATGCTTAGACAGAGAACAACCTGTGCTATTAATGTAAATAAATGAATAATAACCGCTTATTTAAAGTGCTTACCCTAGCATCCTGGCAACAATAGACGCCCCTGTGCCCCCCACCCCTTCCTCTTAACAGCCCAATTATGTGACTGCTGGGAGTCAATGGCGCTGCGAGCTACTCCTGAGCTTCTCTTCTCACCAAGGTCAAGCTGATTGGCACAGGTTAATGGGCCGATGTGAGGCTAAAAGAGGAGGGGGTCAAGCACCTAGAGACACCCTCCACCTCATCTTTAAACTGTCCCACTTCACCTCAAGAGTCCCCATTAGCACCAGTGCTTCTACAAACTGGATTAACCTTGGATATTTCTATAGAGGGCGCTACTTTTTATTCCAGATTTGTGTATTTCTTTACTTTACATTTTGAATAGTTTTTCTTATCAAGCAACTACAAGATGCATGGTGTCCAGAACCAGAACAGGAGCTTGTCTTGAAAACCTATTGTGCTTGAGGCAGTCCATGTACATCAGGGCATCATCAGTGGACACACAGTCTGAAACTAATTACTTAAACCGAGCACATTTCTTGACCAGTTGTAAAATGTCCTGCTAAATTGTCACTCTACAGACGTTTTTTCATCATATAAGGGTAGACTGAGAGTAAACCTAGCTTTTGAGATGAAAAGTCGGGATGCTAGGCTCCAGAAGGACATCAGTTCAGAGGTCGGCTATGACTGTGAGTGTTTTGCTGCTGATGAATGCACAAAGCCACCATGTGTGAGCATGTGTGCGCTTCTGCATGCACTGGGTGGGGTGACACATGGCCCAAAAATGGATCCCAGTGGACAGGCGTTTTCTAGAGAAGTCCCTGTGGACAGTGAGAGTTAAAAAGAGAAGAATGGTGATGAGGCTTGGTGGCGGTTGGCCGAGGGGGTCCAGCAGGGATGGGGCAGCCTGCTAATGAAGAACCATCTGAGGCCTCCATTCACCTTGAACATGGGCCACTGCTGCTGCCCTGACCTTGGCTTTGATCCGCAAAGATTCTTGACCCCCACCATTCCCCCAGAGTCACCCTCTCACCATCTGGACTGCATGTATGCATATGTATACATACGTACACAGACACATAGATACTAATGCATGTACATGTTTGTTTTCACAGGTGATGAAAGGTTTATTTAACTTTCCCCATATATCTTTTTCTTTATGAAAATGTCATAGATTCATAATATGGATAATATGGTAATTATAGGTCTCAGTGGCATTAACAGAAACCTGTTTTGTGTTGGACATGCGTCTTTTGACGTTTTGTCAAATAAATTTCCTGCTGGTGCCTTGTTTTCTGGCTGTTATGCTCCAGCGACATTACATTGGTTTGCTCTCATGTTCCTAATAGGAATTCAACCACTTGGAACCCATGGGCTTCCTTGGAAATTCCCAAAGTGCTTAAGCACCGCTTCGACCACATGACACTCTTGCTTGGATAGCTTTGCTGTAAATGACAGTTATGTCATGGATGACTTAGCTGTCAGTCCATCTGTGAAGATGTAGACCAGCCTGTGCTTTGAGTCTTTATCTCACTAATGTTAGAACACATTTTCTGTGTCACTGGAGGTTTAACCTGAAGTTTTTTTTAGCTCGTATCTGCAGGGGCAGCAGAATGTTTGTGTCTATCAGTAGTTCAGGCATTGAAATAACATGTCGAACATTACTCTTTATTACAAATCCAATGGCATGAATAAAGCAGTGCAGCTTAGGAAATATCTTGAATATATACATTTTTCTTTCTGTTGTATTCTTTATCCCATTATAATCGTTGGTCTAACACGAATAGAAGTCAGAGGAAGGAAGTGTTGGAGGAGCAGCATGTATTGGAGTCAGAGCGCCTGCTCCAGCTGGTGTCAATATTTGCTTTAGGAATCTCAATAACAGGCCTCCAGTCATCTGCATCTTTGATAATGGACAGCCATATGGCGCTGTTGACCCATGCTGTGCTAAGGTTTTCTAACCCCTGTATCTCTCAGTAGTAACTGCTCTTTTTATTTTTCTCATTTTGCCCTACTTTACTTCATGTTTACTCACAGATGCACACTCATGTATCTGCTCTCATATGGTCTCTTTATTGACATCCTTTCTATGCCTCGTCTAACCCGGATATGACCTATCAGACAGAGCCGTGACCCAGGTTGCCATAGCAGCTGAGCCTGAGATGCCCACTCTTTGTCCTACTGTTTCCATCAAGTGACAGTCAACAATGACGCTGCATGTCGAGTGAAGCTGCACTCCATGTTAGACCTTACAGCCTGTGGTTGTAACGTGATAAATCATGGTAGGGCAGGGCAGGGTAACTGGAAAGGACAATATTGAAATGTTGTGTGTGGCATTTTGAATATAATATAAACCTGTTGATGTGTTGTAAACTAATTTCTTTGGTAGTAGGGCTATGGCAATTTTACGATTAGATTTGTTTCAGAACCTGTTTGTAGAGGATTAACTACCAGATTGTCAGGTCTTATTCATGAGGTTATTGTTTTCAGAGGACAATTTATTACCTCAATAATTGCAGTCATTGCGATTTGCTAATTGCAATTAAAGCTGATATTTGATGTGATTGCAGTGAATTGTGCTGTCCTAGTGACCAGTACAGGATGACCCATTAAACTCCAGTTGCCTGTAGGTTATTGTTTAGTGCCTGCTTGTGACCTCACAGGGTCTCTGTCCGTCCATGTGAACAGCTTGTTCTGTCTACACTCTGGTGTGTCCGGCTCAGGTGCCTGTCACCCCCACTTCTCCACGCCTCTCTCAAAGCCATTGGTCATGGCTTACTTGGCCCCTGCTGTGGCGGCATGTGCCCACAGCAGGCCACCTGCCCAGTCACTGTCTTGTCCTATCTATCTAACCCAGACCAGAGCCTCTCAGCCCTGTCCAGCCTATCTCAGTGCAGGCTGGCTGAGCGTTGGCCTCAGCACCAACTTGAGGCCACTCCTCCCTGGCAATCAAAGTGTATTTATGAGAGGTTCAGCAGGAGCGCTCTGTGTCTGTTTGCCTCGCATGTGCACACATGGGAAACCTGCAAGACTCGCAAACTGGTATTTAATGCAACTTTGACATAAAATACCTTTAAGAACAGAAACAAATCAAGACAAAGAAACGTACTTGCTTATGGTCTTACTAAAAGAAAAATACATGAGATAAAAGACAAAATGAAACTTTAATGGTCAACTGTCAGTTATATAGCTTTGATTATACTATTATTTTAAAAAAAACATCCCATTGCTTCCTTTGCACACCCGGCCAGATTATTTATTTGCTTATTTATTTGTGCATTCTCATTTTAAATTCAGCCATCTCTCCTGCCTGTGCCCCAGTCACTGCTTGTCACTCTGAATTTCAAATGGCTCCAATTTTCCCCCTGATGGCACGGAGAAGTGGCAGGCTGCACATCGGGAATGGTGGTCTTAGCCATGCAGCCTGCAGCTTGTATTAGAGAGAAAAGGGGGATGAGATGGAAGAGAGGTCTGAGCACCATGCCAGTGCTGTGATATTTCTCCCTACTTTAGTGATCATTTTGTATCCTTTGTTTTTTTTTGGGAGGGGGAGAGGGGGGGGGGGACGGCAGCAACACTGATTATTGCGTGTCATTTGCTTGATTGGATGTTCTTGGTACCGCTCCAGTCCAGGAACACCACCCAACTCGCTCATCTATATGACACTAGTTACCCCTGGCAGCATTGAGAAGACAAAAAAAGATAGTTATGTTGCAGAAGTACAATATTGTCATTACTGTCGTCTTGATACTGTTTACTGTTGGTGAATGTATAATGGGATTCCTCCTTAATCTAATGGCAGCTATGAGGAGCGGGCCCTCTACCTGGAGGCTATCATTCAGAATCACAAAGAAGTCGTGACATTTGAAGACTTTGCATCACAGGTGTTTTCGCCTTCTCCTGGCTATCCTATGAGTGGGACAGGTGAGTTAAAAAAAAAAATCCCTCATCCACCGCTTCCTTCATTTACATTGTCTACTTTGCCCATTCTGAGAGCCTGACATCTTCACTACAAGTCCCCTCAACGCATAGCACCTATTTTGTGTCCACTCATTGACTTTTAAGGCTATAAGGCAAGGCAATTCGTAACACAGTCATTCAAAATAATTGATAGAGCATGAAGAGTGTGTTGAAGTTTACTAGATTCCACTCCGAAGGCAATTTCAACTCGAGAACGATAAGATTCTAGATGATATTGTCCCACTGATTTGTGGATTAGTGTTCTAGTCTTATCTCTGCACAGATTTTTTTACTTGCCCTGTGCCTCCTTACCTATTGTTCCACATTAGCATGTACTTGCGCTTGACAACACACCTGTTTGCCCCCTTATTCTCTCTCCCCCTGTACGACTACACAGTCCAATGAATATCAAAAGCACAGCCAGGCTCCTCGACTTCAAACGCTTTTCCTTCTTTTCCATTTCCTTCTTATTGCGGGGCCATACCTTTGCGATGACTTCAAACCATTAGGTTACCTCGCCGGGGCATTGCGCCGTCATAAGCTCGGCGACACTCCGGAGATGCACCCTGACAAACAGCAGCTCACAGATGTCAGGACAGCGCCTTATCAGCCCATGATGAATAGAATGGAAAAACGTGTCTTATCTTGTTTTTCCGACTCATACCAGCCGCGATCGATCTGCAACAGCGCGCGGATCAATACTGAACTGCACTTTTCCACTCTATCGGATCCCGCCACACTTTCTGTTATGACAAGAAAAGCACTTCACAATACAACACTCGCCAACGTCGTGCCATTTACAGAGCTGTCAACGTTGTCCACACAGTTTTCTATTGGGTTCGATGGCATGTGAAAATGAATTGCCAGATTGTTGATTTTTTTTTTTTTTTTTTGAGATGCTGGGGCTTTAATGTTTCAACATGAGAAAACTGATCATCCGCACAATCAAGCACAATGGTTGTTGCTTTGTAGTTTGGGGTTAGGTGTATATTTGGTTGGGACAGTGCATGTTAATGAACACATGCAACAACACAACTCACCAAATAGTTGGTATCGACCCAGCATTTGCTTTTACAAACACAATCCCATTCATACACCAGTGTACATAGACACTAGAGTCAACTGAGCCCCTGTCGCCCCAATTCACAAGATGATTATATGCAGTTAAATTCACATCGGACATCGTCATGATTAATTTGTGGGGAGTTTGAAAAGCATCTTTAGAAATGTTGCTTGTGTAAATATTTTCCCACCGCTGTAGCCTGCCATCCCCGAGTATTGTGTGCCCCATCAAGCACTGATGTGGCTGGCTCACACTCTTCCTCATTCTCACCATGAAATGTGCCACTGCCCCGCCATGTCCGTCTATGTCTGTGTGCGTCTGCGTGTGCGCGTGTGAGACTGAATGCGAGTTGCTCCGCTCATCCTGCTCTGGCTGCCACTGCTGCCACTAACATGTCATCCATGCTCCATGACAGCGTGCAGGCGTTGGCCGGGGATGGTTTGGGACATGGAGTACCCCTGGGCCAAACTGGACTGTAAGACTGCCTGCTTTCCTCCGCACTCGGCATGCAGCCCATTGCCCACCTACATTCATTTTATTCAAATCATTTGAGACCCTTATCCAAGTATTTCTGCTCGACTAATTACACCAACACTGGGTATAACATTGTACCTAACAGGGCTGCGCAATATGACACTCATCAAAAAAGTAATATTCAGCACAGTTGTCAAATATCACATATTGTGCAGCCCTAAGGTCTAACCTCATCTCAACATACAGAAGCCCGATCCATTACACCCTTTTCATTCAGTAGCGTGGCTTCCTGCATGAGCTAACCCATCTGTGAGCGTGCTTTTCATGACATCTTTCACCACACATTCTGTTTGTTGTTTTGCCTGGTCTCCAACTTTTTCTTTTTTTTCAAAATAAATGACGGCACGCACAGTTCGGCTCTCAAGTCTCGAGCATCCTCGACCTTTTTGAGGCGCCTCTGCTGTGCGCGCCTTGCTCCCTCTAACCCCTCTCTAGGCTCCAAAAAAAATGGTCTAGTAAGTATTTTCTTAGCCTGTTGATACCACGTGAACTGTCCAATTTTGGAGAAGCGGCCAGACATTTTCGAGTCTCTAAAAGGGGCAGATCAGGTGCCAGCAGACTTCGCCGTTTTCAGGGTAAAATGTTTTCGACCTTCCACTGAGGACTAACCCCAACTCCACACAAGCCGCCTGGAGGCCCCATTAAACTCTGACCCCCTGCTTCTGGCCCAGTCATGTTGTGTGGAGTTGACACGGGTATGGTGTGTGTCCACTTGTCTCATGTGTTGCTTCACTGTGTTTTTCCCTTTTAGATTAACATTTCTTAAAGGTCCAAATGCTTTGTGAAAAGGTAAGCCCCGAGTCCCGCTGGAAGAGAGGCCCCTTTGCACCCTTCAATCGTTTTACTCCTATCCCCTCACCCTTCTTTTTTTTTATCATTCGGTACTAACCAAGCTTTATTTACCGAACAAAAGGGATGAGCGCTGGAAAAAAACTGGCTGTTTATTTGGGTGGGCCGTCCTACTGTTTAGGGCAAGCTGGTAATTGAGAGTGATGCACGGTGGGGACAATTAGCACCTGACTAAGTAACAGCATGAACAATACGGCTCCTCTTCTGGACCCTCGCTTGTGCATGTGGCGCGCCTTCTCCTCTACTCTCCCCCAGCAAACACTTTTCTCTTTTTTCTTTTTTTTTTCTTTCTTCTCTTTATTTCCCGATCCACTCCCCCCTTCCCTGGCTTCCTCCTGTTGGAGTGTGCCTGTTTGCCCGAGGCAGACTCTGAGACTAACACCTGCCGCACTGGAAGACGTCTTTGTCATCCACAGCCATGTTTGAACTGCTGCACGGGGGACCAATGGGGTAGAAGGGTCATTTAAAAAATCCCATTCTGCTCTCCCTTGTGGCCTGTTCTCTTTGTTTCTATCCATTTTAAAGATCAACCATAAGGTCGGTTTAGTTTGGGACATTTTTAGTTCACGTCTCAAGTAATTTTCTTTTCTTTTTCTTAGTACAATGACTTTGCATAAGCCCATTCTCTGCGCAGCCTATTTAGGAAAGTGAACCTCAGTCATCAAGTGGCTCAGTGGAAATGATGATTGCAGATTGTTTTAATGGCCGCCAAAGTGGAAGGCTGTTGAGTGTGTGGTGAGCTGTAATATTTCTGTTTTCATAGAAAATTATGTTGGATCAATGCTTGTGGGTTACTTTTAAAAAAAAGTAAGTGTCTTACTGTAGGAATGAGTGCAACAATACGGGAATGCAGGCTTTCAGAGTCTGTACAGCCAGCCCACATTTTTAACCGAGCCCATTGGTTTTTACATTCATATGCAGATTGGAGAATGCATGTAGGGAGCCCTCACCTCCCATTGCTCCCAGTACAATGCCCACGCCCAGTGCTCCATCCCTCTCTGCCTGTACGGGATGCTGCCGGGTGCACTGTGCTGCTGAGTGTCTGTTACTCCAGCCATCTGCCATTCCTTTTAGCTGCTGCAACTTGAGATGCCTCCAAAAAATGGCAGGAAATAAAAGGATAGGAAAGAAAATAGGCAACCAGATGCCATCTCAACAAAGCGTAAAAGTTGTTTAAACTGGAGGCATGGTGCAGGGACAGAGCGGGGGTCTTCAGTTTGGGTCTGGTGGGGGGTGTAGCAACCAAGTGAAGGCTTACAGTACTTGATTGTCCTCCCCACCTTCCAGCTTATTGCTGTTTGCCGTCCCATGATCATGGATTTATCTGAACAACCACGTTATGTGACAATGGAAAGACTCCACATGTTCAAAACAGGGAAGTGTATTGTGTAATTTTGTTTTCATTCAAAACAGTTTGCTGCAAACTGAATAGCCTTTTCCCATCCAAGGGTTACCTGACATTTTGATTAAGGGAAAACACTGCTTTGGCAACATATGAGCATGTTTAACCAGCTTTGCCATCCTGCAAAAATGGTTTGTGATTTCTGGGATTGCATTTCTAATGACACCTTGTACAAGACAAGTGCACTTGACTTGTTCGTTCCTCTTTCTGAAAATTATTGAAATGATCTATTCTGAAATGCATTATTGGTAATCTGGGTTAGGGGAGCAACCAGGCACGTGCATGATAAAGCATGATGGGACATTCACGCCTTAAGACCACTGCCACATGCCTTCATTTCTTTTGTTTAACAAGCTGTCTCTCTCTCCTCTGTAGGCTCCTTCACTGGCAGCGCGAGTACTGAGTCTAGCTCTGCCACTGCAGCCAGCTCTGCCACAGCTGCCACGGACTCCACTGACCAGGTTTCTCCCACTCTGCCCCGTGCCACGAAGCATCGAGTTTCTGGAAAACTCCGTCGCTCAGCCAGCGCTATCAGCAAATCATCTGCCTGATGCGTCTCTCCCCCCACAATCGCCTTTACTCTCATATTTAATAACCTCTCCGCGCTGTGACTGCAAGGCATTCTATTTCTATGTTTTGTTATGTGTCACGTAGAACTGGAACTTTATGCAATTTTTTATTTAAGTGTTGGTTAGATTTAATGATGTTTAATTTCAAATGTTTGTGATAGAGATATTTTAGGAAAGCCTAGGATGACTGAGAGTAAAATCAAGCATTTATTATTTTCAGTGTAAACTGATGCAGTAAATCTGATCATATATAATGTTTCTTTCAAATCTTTACCCCTGATCCTTCTCAATCCCAGTGAGAGCACTGAGTGATGTTGGTAAATAGTGAAACAATGGGACTGCACAAGACATTGGTGTCCATTTAAATATGTCTGTCTTTTTATACCTTTTTGCACTTGGCCACTGCCCCTCTTTGGTAAACACACTTGGTGTGTATTGTTGGACATTTTTGTTACTGTTAATTTGCACCTGTTGGATCAGGTTTATGGTCCATATCTTACTACTGAAAGAAGTGACTTGTGGGGGCTTTCTCCACCGACCAGTTTGGCCCACCACCTCACAGACTGCCTGGCTAATGTGTGCTGCCAGGAGATTTTTAATTCTTTTGAACCCGGAGTGGACAATCAATGATGTCTTTCTAACTGAACTTGAGCCGAAATCTGTTTGGGGCTTTTTATCACCAATTTTCCTTTTTAAACGAATTCCAATGGATTATGTCATGATTTGATTTATGCAGCTCTGCTGGAATGAGAAAGTCTGCGTTTGTAATTGTTTTGTGATGTCATTAACATGGGATCATGTCCGGTAATTGGATAAGTTCCTCCTGTCTCTTTCCTCTGCGATCAGTTTCGTCCCGTGGAGGCATTGACATTCCAACATTATTGCACTAACTGTCATTGATTATCTTTCACTGAATGTGTGATTACTCTTGTTTTTAATTATTTTGTTTGTCAGAGATATATATAGTTATTTGAATCATTATTTTGTTGTTAGGGTTGGATATTTTGTTAGTGGAAAGATCCCTCGTGAGCCTCAGGTGACTTTGAATCCATGCACTGCAGTGGTTTTGTTGTGTGCGTCTGCATGAGTGTGTCATCTCCCCAATGACTTTAACAGTGCCTCTGTTCCATCTGCCTCTCTCTGCCTCCTATAATCACCACTTTTCCTTATCCATCCTTCATTGTCTCTGCATGGCACATCACAGACATCCTTTATGCCATCTCTTCACTGGCAGCCTCTCCTCTCACTCGGACTCCTCAAGCCTTGCGATTCCCACCAAAACAACAACAACAACAGATGGATGAAATTGTGGGCCTCTTCAGCCTGTATTATTAATGCTTTTGCCGTGTTTTTAACAGTGAAAGAAGCGGCACAGGCTCCTCCTCTTTCCCATGTGAAGCCTCCCTATGTGAAGCCTCTGGGGGCTTCAGCAGGGCCACAGGAGGGTGTTTGCGTTTTTTTTTTTTTCCTTTTTTTTGTCTGTGGCATGCCTCAACTCTCCCAACCTTCCTAGCAACAGCCACTGCACCTCCAACCTGCCCCGCTCCAGTCGTCATGGTAGCCAGGTGTTCCCAACCTACTCTTAAAACACACACTCGCTCGCACCTATCTGAGGGCTCCACCCAGGCTGCACAATATAATCCCATCTGTTGCACTACACTAAACTATGCCTTATTTCCCCCACGCGCTCCTCCTATTACTTTCATCCCGCACTCACCGGCCGCCTGCTATACCTGTATGCACTCCCCCTGGCTGAAAACGAAGGAGATTACTAACAGGGATGGGAGATGAGCTAAAAATCCCTTTTTTGTGCTCTGTGTGGTTGTGAAGAATGTATAAAAGCATCGGTCTGTATCGCAACGGGGGATAATTTTCTTCTTTTTTTCCCCCTATAAGCCTCTTGAAGAAACCACCCGGGATGCTGATGTAAAGATTGTAGGTTATACAGTAGATCATAATAGTGAAGGGGTCTGTAATCCCCCATTGGTGGCTTAGTTGCTGGACTTTTTAGTCGGAACCAATATGTTTCTTAATATGTGAGGAGAATGATCTAGTCTTAGCCCTAGTATGATTTTTGTCACTTTTTACTCTGAAAAAGCTTGTACAATTGTGTCAAATGTGAGGGCTTTGTCCCCTTTCCTAATATAATAATATGAATGCCTGTACTATTTTATTTGTATAAGTAAAAAAAAAGCTTGAACATTTCCTCATTCCATGTCAACATATCAGACTGTTTTTAATGCTATCTTTATTAGAAATGTGAAAGTTGAAACATTTCATTAAATCAAGTTGAAATTCTCCCTCTCGGTTTTTTCTTCCTCCTCAGCTAATTGTGTAATGCCAGAGCTTGTGGATTACTGCGCCTTGGTTTTATATATGGAAAAACATGGTGGGTGTTGTTTCCACGGGGGCTTCCTGACCCTGGCCTGGCCTTGTAGCAGGCAGCAGTGGGGGTAACCTGACCCTCCTCCCATCTGTCACCCCTGCTGCTCAGTTCAGCTTATAAGGAGAGTGGCATAATGGAAGCCCACCAGGAGGTACAGGTGCGATGGCCGCTGCACCTCTGGGTTGGACGGCCTCACCTTTCCACATAAAGACACAAGAGCAGCACTTGACTGTAATTGAAGTCTAAAAGGTGTGTGGGAGATGATGTTGCCTCTTTTTCAACCCACTGCAGTTAAACATTGGGATAGTTATATTTATTTAGCACTACCCCAGCATGAGCTGCAGGTTCACCCTTACTCCCAATCTGGAGCTTGTCACATGTTGCACAGACCATTGTTGCCCTTCTGTTTTCACGTTTCAAAAAGCTCTATCGTCACTGTAGTGCGAGGTGGTGGCGCCTACAATAAAACACAATTCTGTTGGAAAAGTACAAAGGTAGTAATGGGCTCCTTTTTACCTCAGAAAAGTCTAAATTTAGAGCTCTATGACAAATGCAACTGAAGAGAAATGTTACGTTTTTCAGTTAGACTTGTGGTGGTTGCAATTAACTGCTGCTAAGCCAGCACAAAGTTATATTAGGTGACCTATGCTTTTTACAATGAGAGTTGTGTCTTAAATCTGCGATGAGCAACAATAATGAAGCTTCAAGAGCATGCAGATGTTTTACTGCTTTAAAGGTGAACATAATCCGTAACCTCGCTGTCCCCTGTCATGTCCCGACATGGCAGGGTTAATTTATGTTTAGGCCTTAAGTGCTGCTGTGTCTCTGAATCTGTTCCTATTGAACCAGTGGTTATGATTTATACCCGTTAACGAAGACCAAAGCTGTAAAATAAACGCACAGTGTACGCCATGGAATATCATTTCAAAATGTCCCCCGGTGAATAGGGGCTATGATGTAAATAACTTACTGATAGGCTATATAGCCTTATATAACCTTACATACGCTCACAGAATCATTGTTATAACAACTTGGCCCAAAAATAACTTTATCAACTTAGGCCTAAGTCGTAGGCCTGCTTCCATGCATAATTATTATTATTATTATTACAATTATTATAATAATCACCTATATCTCTTTTGTAAGTAGGCTATTCTATTTAGCATAAAAATAGATTTTGAGCCAGTGAAAAATGTTGGCTGGATAATTAGGCCATGGGCCTAAGTGAAAAGTTCAGAAGTCTTATAGGCTATCTCTCATGCAAAAAAGAAATAGCCAGAAAAGTAGGCTTCTAAAGGATAAAATGTGTCACTCTGAATTAAATTGATTAAGTAAAGTAGACATTTATTCTTTCTTTTGAAAATATTTTTTTCTTTATTGATAGACAACAACGATATACACATACAATCAAAGCGCTATAAAAGCCAACATTTAGGAAAATAACTTGTCCTTAAAAAAGATTGCATCTAAGGTAAGAGCTTTACGTTTTTTTATTTTTTTTACAAGAGCTGTGAAGATTGAAGATTTAAAACCCGACCCACGACATTAAGCACAACTCAAAAATTTGACAAAAAAGCAAAAGCAAAAAACATTTTGGCTATACGACATGTAAACTGCCAGAACGATTCACAGAAATACAACAAACACAACAATAAGTTACATAAAATAATTAGAATAAATAAATAAATAAACTTATGATGAAAAATATTGCAACAATCTTCCATAATAAAATATGTGCCAGCATTCAAATGAAACAATCTAAGTTGACTTAAGGCAGTTGTACAGCGGGATTTGGATGGGTATGGATACTATGTCACTAGGCATTGATACTAAAGGCATTTGTGGTTCTAAACAGGGAATGTTTAGTCACGCTTCTCCACCACGCAAAGTGTATAGGTTCTGTCATTCACAAACTGCGTAAAGCTACACGAGAGAGCAATCACGGTCGGTGAATTCGAAGGCTTTGATGGGGAAAAGGTTACTGAGATTTTAAGACATTTCTTAGGTCTAGAAGCTATCATTGAGCACACGTGCTGTTCTAGAAAAATACCCTTCAACAGTCAAACTAACGCTTTGTATTCTTCAACTTGATAAACTAATTTGAGAATGTAAATCTCAAAATAGGCCTATATGTAATTAAAGATAGAGAGAAGCATTCGACAATCACTGATTGGCATGAAAAAGAAACCAGCTACATCAAACCGCCCTGCCCTTCATTGGCCTAAAGTTGTGGCAGTGAGCATCATCACAGACTCGGTCTCCTCCCAAAGCCACTTTTGTTTGCTTTTTTTTTTTTTCTTCAAAGGCACGAGTTGAGTGTTGTCTCTAGCAGGCTGGGCGCACCGGCATCTGCAGCAGGATCACCTGCCTGTTCTCCGAGGGGTGGCACTTGTTTATGTGCCTGGTGAGCCCCGGTGAGCTGTAGAGCGTGGCGGGGCAGTATTTGCAGGGGTAAATCTGGGATGAGTGCATGAGGCGCAGGTGTCTCTCCTGGCCGGCCCTGCTGGTGAAACTCTCCCCGCACACGGGACACAGTAGGCAGTCCACAGGGCTCAGGTTGAGGGGGCTTTGGTTTGACGCTTCCTCTGATGATGAGGAGGAGGGGATAGGAGGATGCGGCTCTGCTGCGCGCTCGGTGGTCTGAAACTCCTCCAGCACTTTCTTCTGCAGGGCCTGGTGCCCCATGATGTGTTTTCTTAGGTATGCTTGGCGCTTGAACCTCTTCCCGCAGAACTGACAGTCATACGCACCGTCTTCAGACCCCGACTCGGACAGACCTGGGCTCGGGGTGTCTCTGTCACTTATGTCTTTGGTTTCATCGGACTTGACACCCAGGTGAGGCGTTTTGGCCATATCGGATTTGATGCCTTGTGCAGGGGGCATCCCAGTGGCGACGGCCCGGGGTTTGTGCCAGCGACGATGAGAGGCGAGGTTAGCCGGGCAGCTGAACATCTTGTCACACTCGGGACAGCGGTACTCGACACGGACGATGCGCGAGCATTTGTGCTGTGCGAGAGAGAATGGATCCGCGTATGCCTCTTTGCAAAGCTGACACACAAACTCCCCCAAAGGTTTGTTTCCCGCCAGTGACTGTGATCGTGGCTTCATCTCCACCGGGCCCTCTTTGATTTTGAGCCCCAGCACCGGAGAGGTCGTAACCTCGTCTTCAAAGTTCAGCTTTCTGATGGCTTTGGGTTTTTTGGGAGCGGGTTTGGGTTTGCGCTCCGTGGCTTCAGCGGGTCTTTTGGTGGCTAGGCGGTTGTTTGGTGCCAGGAGGCTGCTACTACTGCTGCTGTTGCTGCTGCTGCTGGTGATGGAGGAGGTGGTGCCGCTGCGGGTGCTGTTGCTGGTTCCGATTTTCAGATCGACCGGAGCGTACAGGAGGTGGTCCAGGCCGGCGAGCGAGGCAGGTGTAGGGAATGACTCTGCAGAAATGGGTGAGCCTAGATTGAAACTTCGCTCAAAATACCCCCGCTCGTGTTCCTTGCTGATTGGCCGGGTGGGGCTGTAAAGGGCTTGACATACCGTCTCCGGGTTGCCGAACTGCGCCGGCTTCTCCAGTCTTGGCACGGGCGCATCAGCTGCGTTGAAATCCATGCGGTCTGGACTGGACGCCACGGACAGCGGCGGGGAGGGGTCCGCCTGACTCGGCAAGGCAGCTGGGGTGGGAGGCTCCTGGAGGTCATCCTCGTCTGGGCGCGTCCTGTAGGAAACGTGTGTCGATTTCTTGTTTCTTTTTACCAGGAAGCCTTTGGGCATGTTGGCGAGTCGTTGCTGAAAGGCACTTCGGGGAGATGAATGTTGTCTCGAGGATCCAGGTTGGTTCAAAAATATGGCAACACAGAGGCGTGTGGGACTTTATCTCCCCTGTATATCGATCCTTCTGTTCCTGAAATGTTTTCGTCTCTAAGGCATAGCTCCACTCTTTTTATGCCGGAATGATGCTATTGTTCAGCCCCCCCTCTTCGCCGCATCCCCGACCAATCGGATGAAACCAAGATCCCAGTGGATTTGATTGTGGGAGGGTTCAGAGCCTGGCTTTGGTGGATTTCGTTGGAGGATGTGCAGATAGCTTAGCAGATGCACTGGCGGTTTATTACATTAATGTGTGCGTCTAGCCCCTCCCCTACAGAGGCACACGCCGGGACCTTCCTTTTTACGGTCTGATGGGCCCCTATACAAATGCACACGTGCCACGGCTTTGTGGCTCTCCTCCTGGGGGCCCCGTTGCTGCCAAAAGGAAATGTCTGTCACTACTACAACTATAACTTCAGAATTAAAGTCTGTTTTAGACATACGTAGGTGTAATGTGTTGATGTGTGTGTGTCACTACAGCACACAGCACGACATATTGAAACACCGCTTTCACGGTAACTCACAGTATTTTCTCATTTTGCCTCTGCTTAATACCCACAGTTGTTTACGCTGCCTCTTTACGCATAACTTTTACGCACCGCCCACGCTATACCTGCTCACTGTAACCTGATTGCTTTGTTTGCTCTATTTTATGGCGCCTAAGTAAATATGGTAGAGGGAGTGTCTCTTTATTTTAGGGCACGTGTCTGTCTCGGTAGTTTAACTCGACATATAAATCAGACATCTCGGTGCATACATAAGTAATAAGAGCCCTCTGGCCTTTGTGCACAATGGCCACGTCTGCCCCGGCGTGGGGATCCCTGTCCTTTTTTGGTTTGGGAAAGCAAATTGACCTCTTAACTGTGAAGCGGGACTAGTGGACAATCTGGCCCACCGCGAGACGCGTGCTGGGCGTAATCAGTGCCCGCAGACAAAGAAGTGCGCATACCAGCCTTGAGCCGCAAAATGTTGAACTCTCCCCACAACACCGGCTTAAAAAAAAAAAAAAAAAAAAAACAGGGCTTACCGTGATATAGGCCTTTAATGTAATTCAGAGACAAAACTTTTCCCAGTGTGGACAACTTTGGGTTTTAGGTCACAGTGTTTATATATAGCATTAATCTTGTTGGTCGAATATCCGAAGTTTTTGTTAAGTTTCCATATTTTTGCGCACAACTAAGGCTATTTCCAATCCTTTATATTTGAGTTGTTTATTTATTTCATTCTTTTTTTTTTTAAAGTGTCCAATGTATGGGCTGCACTGTGCCTCTAAGCAGTGGCGCATTCTCCTTTCAGCCGCAGACCGGGGAGGAATTAATCTCCATCGTCACACATTGTTCTACTCATTTGCATAAAGCTGCAGTATGACCAAGTCAAATAATTACACAATCGGAGCTGAGCCGCAGGCCTGCCCTTCTTTTGAATAGGCCTCTGTGTCCCGGTGCCTTCTCACCTGCCGGCAGCACACCGTTATTTAGTCTACTGCGAGTTTCAAGAGGCCATTTCCCCCCCCACCCTTTTTTTTTTTTTTTCCTTTTTCTTTTTCATTACTCACGTGAATGAATTCACCAAATTGATTCCACAGAAGATAAATACAAAAGAAAAGGGGGGAAAAAGTAGCTTCGCAGTCGATGTTTATTTTATGAAGAAAACATACACAGCCTATGTTACGTTTTGCTGTAAGCCAGTTTGCACTCATTTACTTCTGTTGTTTACGTTTTTGTTGACTGCAAGCTTTGATGGCATTTTAACGAGTTCCTCTTTTTCTCCATGATCATTTCTGTGGGACGCGTGGGTTGGTGTCCGCCTGACTTTGGACGCAGCTGCGCATGCGCGTGTTTGCTCAGTGGCGCGTGCTGTCCTGCGGCGGATGGGAAGCATAGGCGCCTAATTAGCATACAGCTGCAACTTCCCGCTGCAGCCTCCAACACGTATCTCCCCGTATAGGATTTCAAATGTCCCCCACTCCACCCGTTTCTTTATGCCCTATTGTCTCTTTACTGCGCGAGCGGCGGTGATAAAGTGGCCCACTTTTCATAAAACAGCAGTCATTAATACGGTTGGGATTATTCTACACTCCACAAGTTTTCATTGCCTAAGACCATATCCAGAAAGACTAGTCAGTATGGGAGTGGAAATAGATTATCGCCGTCCAACTTTAGAGTAGAATTTTAAATAGGCCTACATTTTTGATTGTGCCGAAAGCATTGCACTTAACTCAGGTTTCTCCAATCTGTTCAAGTCAAATATTAACCACGTTACCAGATGGACATGTGGAGCAGTTAGTCATTACACAGTGATTAGACGACCTCTGTCCCGGCCGTAGACATGCACGCAGCAGCCGCAGCACCTCCCGTGACACTCAAAAGACTGATTGGCTCCATGCGCTTTCACAACTGGCGCTTTTAGTTTTAAAAGAATACAACAGCACTGTAATTGATGTTCACTACATGTCCACCTTCAATGCACTGTCAATCAATTACTGGAATGGATTAGACGGGGTCCTATTTTGGCAGGGCGTAATCTGATAGAGGGCTCTTTCAGCACCATGGAGAGAGCCAGCGAGGGACCCAGATTTAATCAGCCTGGCCGTGGACGCAGCACAGGCGGGACTTCAGCCTTTGTCCTGGGGGGGAGCACTGAGCACACACTTTGTCAGGACACTACAGGATTGAAACGACGTTATGTTGTTTTGTTTTGTTTACAGCTCTTCTTAAAAGTAGCCAACATAAAACATAGGATACATAAGCAACACGCACAAAAAAAGAAAATTAATTCACTTTTTGTTTTCATGACCAGAAGACTATTTATATATATTGTCACTATAAATTTATGTTTTTACGGGTTTGTATTATCTTACTACTTGAGTATAGCTCGGCATAGTTCATAACATTCTCTTCTGAAATATGTAAATACAAGTATACTCATTTTCCTTTTTAAGTTTTTGTGTGTGTCTGTATTTATTTTCGATAGGACTACATTAAACAGCAACAATAGAACCTTTCCCATATCCTCTGAATGACGACTATCGCTGGGTGAAATAGCTGTTTGGCCCTGATAGTGCTGTCTAGACTTTAAAGTGTACTTTTAAGAGTGCACTCGTCGTGGGGATTCGGAAAAACTGCAAAGGGACTAATGGAGCTTAGCATTAGGTAGCCCTGATTGTGAGTTAGAAAATGCAAATAACCCACTGAGGACAATACCAGTTCACTTTAGTATTTTAGAATGAACTGTGCCTGCGTCATGCAATCATACATTTAAAATAGTTATAGTGCTTCATGTGAAATGATATTGTATATAGAACAGGGAACCTTTTAGAAGTGGAAACTGTGAATCCCATGGCAGCAACAAGCCGTGTATATGTTCATGCATGTGTCAAAAATAACAATCAAGTGGAACATAGATCATTAGAACAATTGCAGCAGGTGTAATATGCACAATCCTAAGATCTATAAAGGTTTTTTGAGATGCTTCATTGCCATTTATTACAGCATTACACAAGCTTTTTCATCAGTTGACTCTATCTGGAAAATGACATTATTGTACCAAAGTCCTCATAATCCTGTCAATGTCCTGAGAATTAAAATATGAAATAAGAACATTTAAAAAAATAAATAATAATAAATCATTTTGAAGAATAAAGTATACAAGAAACACAAACTACATCCATTTTATACGCCAACATGCAGCTTTCGCCACAGTGGAACGATTACCTATTTTAAAAAAAAAGAAGTACAGATACTTTATTACAACATTACTCAAGTACTGTATGGTAAAACAACTCTAAGAGGTACCGTTACTTCAAAAAGTTACTCAAGTATATGAACTAGAGTAACTACTACTACCCGCCTCTGCCCCATCAATCAACACAAAGTTATTAACAGCTCTGGTTCATTTGTTCTTATGCAGCCGTCTTATCCATTACAAGACATCAATAAATACACAATAATACAGTTAAAAACAAAAGTTGATCTGCTTTTCCGCAGTGTCATATTTTATAACTTTGAAAAGTTCACATCCCTCTTAAGCACATGAATGGATCTTTCCTTTACAGTTGCTTTAAACCTGGGTTTTGTTTAAACCTCATTTCATATCTACTTCCTCTCCTTGTAAATCTGTTTAGCAAGTTGTCAGGTAAATGTTCTTGATGAGCTTTATACATGGTGTAAAAAACAAATAAAAATAAAAATAAATAATAACGCAAAAGGAGTAGGCCGAAGCAAGAAAGCTTATAAGTGCCTACCCCAATTTCAAAATACAATTATTGCTTAGCAGCATTGATAATTCGAAGCTTTTACATGTAAAAAAAAAATAAAAAATCTAATGAGACTTACAAGACAACTTACAGGTATGAAAAACATAGAGCGAAAATAGAAAAGTTTTGGATTTCTGAGTGTATTTACTTAGTTTTATAGTTTTCTCTTATTTTTTATCATTGCTAATATTACCATTCTGGTCACCATTCTATTGATTTACTTATTGTTTAAGTAGTCATAGTGTTTTAGATATACATATATATACACATACAGACATGTATACATATATATATATATATACATACACATACATTACTAGCGCACATATTTATTATACATATTTTATCATCACCATAATAACAATGACAATAATAGCATTCTCAAAAGTATCATTCTCAAAAATATCATCTTCAAATTTGTCATGTTTCTCATTGCTATCATACCTGCTTCCACTGTAATAATGTTGGTTAAGATTGTTCTGTCAGTGGGTTTTGGTTGTTTTCCCTATTTGTGAGGTGCGTTAAAAAGCCAGGGTATTATGCGGCAAGCTGGTAGAGGGCGGGAGCCCCCAACCAGCGAGCCCCCACCCTTACTAGATGATGTTGTGAACCGCTTTATAATCTTATACTGAGTGGTGCTTTAAAAGGACAAGATTTATGAGCTTGTTGAGAGGGGGACCCTACAAAAGGTCCACATCTCACCTGCCCCAATTCTATTTTATTTGTAATGACCAGTGGAAGCAGGCCATAACAGCATTTTTAATGCTTGTAATTTATCTCAAGTTCCTTTAATACAGATCAAATAGACTTGGTTGATAGAGTGGGTGACAATTGATTATATCAGCAATGATGTGGTATTTCACAAGTTCATAGTACTACAGATTACTTAAGGAGAGTGACTGAGAGACAAGGTCACATGTCTTCAGCATACTTCTCAAACACAGTTCTCTTATACTGTATTGAATTGCTGTAGACTAGCTGCACCTTTTGCAAGTAAGTCTTCATCTAAATTTTTTACTCCTCTCCATGTAATACAATGACTTTTTAGGGTGGAATGGATACATTGTACTTTCAGATTATGAGTTCCCCTTAGATCGTATCTTGCCTCTCTTGTACCAAACATTAATTGTATGTTACTAGGGAGCTGGTTATTTACAGCTCTATATAGCAGGGAATTGAGTTGTATGATGTCATCAAGTTTCATGGTGCTGGATTTTAAGAACAGTATAATTGTATGGTCCCTATACCCCACTTTATGAACAATTCTAATAGCCTTCTTTTGAAATCTATATAAAACCAGCAAATGACTATTGTAGGTATTTCCCCAGACCTCTGAGCAGTAGTTTATGTACGGTAGGATTAAGGAACAGTACAGGGTGAAGAGAGCCTTTTGGTCCAGAAAATATCTACACTTTCCCATTATGGCCACATTTTTTGCCACTTTACCACGAATAATGTTTATTTGTGGTCTCCAGCTAACCTTATGATTGAAGATCACACCCAGAAATGTATATTCCTTGACTTGTTCTATTTGAACATTGTCAATATTGATTTGAATCTGAGTGTCACTATTCCGTTTGCCAAATAAAATCATTTTTGTTTTCAATAAGTTCAGCGATAGTTTATTTCTGTTAAACCATTCTTTGACTTTGTATATTTCTGTTGTGACCTCTGATATGTCTTTGCTAGAGCCTAGTATAGTTGTGTCATCAGCAAATAATATATATTTTAGCTTTGTTGAGACTTCACACAAATCATTGATGTAGAGCAGAAACAATTTAGGTCCTAAAATTGACCCCTGGGGGACCCCGCATATTATATTCCTCCATCCTGATACATGTTCATTAATTTGTACATACTGTTTTCTTTCAGTCAAATATGACTTCAACCAATTGTTAGCGATTCCTCTAATCCCATTATTATTTAGTTTCTTTAGTGTCAAAAGCTTTCTGGAGGTCTATGAATATACCCAAACAGTACAAATTATTGTCAATATTGTTGGTGACTTCTTCGCTTAGATTGATTAGAGCATGTGCAGTTAACCTATTGTTTCTGAACCTATACTGACAGTCACTAAGTAAATTATGTTTATTTACAAAGCTGTCCAGGCGGGCAACAAAAAGTTTTTCCAGAATCTTGGATAGTTGAGGAAGTATAGAGATTGGTCTATAATTTGTAAACTGACAATTATTCCACTTTTATAAATTGGAACGACCATGGCAATCTTCATGAGGTCAGGAAATTCACCAGCTGAAAAGGAGAGATTGCATATACTGTGTGTTAAAGCCATTGATATATTTTGTATTACTTTTTTAATCATGTTCATGTCAAAGTCGTTCCAATTAGTGGATCTTTTATTCTTGCTTTAACTATTTTAATTATTTCATTTTCATTTGTTACCATAAGAAAAAAGGAGTGTACATTCACATTTTTGTGTTGAGAGACATCACTGTTTGTTTTGGCTATTTCTGATTCCAGGTGAGGCCCAATGGTGACAAAGTAATCATTGAACGCATTTTTAACTACATTCTCCCCGTTTGTAATTTTCTCATCATTTTTAATCTTGTATTCTGGGTAACTTAAAGCTTTCGAGTCTTTAGACATTGCATGGTTTAAGACTTTCCATAATCCTTTCATATTATTTGTATTGACCTCAATCATATTTCTATAATATATATATATATATATATTTTAATGTATTATAGTTGTTAGTTTTTCTTTTTACATGCATTCAATAACCCCCTCGTCATCCATGGGCCCAAGTATTTGTTTGTGTATATTTCCGCGTTAGTACTGGACAATATTGATCATACAAATGTTTGATTGTGTTGACAAAATGTGTATATGCAATATTAACATCTTGTTCTCCAAGGACATTATTCCAGTCATGATCAGACAAACTCTGCTTGAAGGCGTTTATCGAGCGCTCAGATGTTAATCTTACATTTTTTACTATAATATTACCTTTGTTTTTCTTACTTTTTAGTTGTATTTCAAATAGTGAGAAGACTGGCAAGTGGTCACTAATGTCATTAATCAGTATTCCACTTGTCATATTGTTTAGGACGTTTGTGAAAATATTATCAATTAATGTAGCACCGTGTGTAGTTATCCTAGTGGGGCGTGTAAATAAGGGGTAAAGTGACTGTACATGGTGTCCACACATTTTTCAGTGGGCTTATGCGATTTTGCTTTCAGTAAATCAATATTAAAATCCCCACAGAGAAAAATGTCTTTGTGGTTGCCGTTTGTAAATATTTTTTCAGTATGTTCGTGAAAGACTTCAATGTCTGCACCCGGTGCTCGATAGATACAAGAAACTAATATATTTTCTTTGCGAACCTTTCAAGCGCAGTAGTTTGGTGATGATGGGTCTCGGCCGGTCTCTCCCGCCGTCGGGTTTCCCTACGCGGTGAGCCCTCTCCACCTCCACCGTGTGCTGCAGCTGGAGCTTCTCCCTCAGTAGTTGTTTGACTGTTTCCTCGGCTTACGTAGTCCTCCTCAGTCGCTGGCTCTACCTGCGGCTTTTTCTGCATTTTTGCAAAACCAGTTGACAAAGGTATTCATTTGCATAATTTGAGTTAAAATACATACTTGACACCCAGTTTAGACATTATTTCATCCAATTCTAGACCTTTTTAGACAATGTTTAGTCCTGATTTTAACTAGAGGTGCATGGAAAGTCATATATTTTATGAGTTGGTCCCAAGTTTGAGAACTACTGACCTTAACAACTGCAGTCTATAAATGCGACATGAAAATTGCCATTCTGATCCAGTTGTGACTGATTGTGCGGCCCTCCTCCATGCCGGATGCTTCTGTCGCTTGTTACAATTGCCTTTACCCTGATCCGTGACACAGTTGTGCATCTAAATGTCTAAATATAATCCCCTGTTCTTGTACAGGATGTGTAAACCGTGGTGCCCCTGCGTATCGGCGGCCGTGGTCCCAGGGGCATGTTTATCCCTAATTTACTCATTAGAAACATCAGAGCGTCTCTCCATCATCGGTCTGTTGCTTGTTGTCGGGGCGGGGTCCTCCGTCGGAAAGCATGCCCTGGAATGTTAAACGCTCATTCACCTCCGGGGGCTGCAGAGGTGGATGAAGCGATTGTTCTATCTGGAAGCTGATTAAAAATGGCTATGGCCTATCTCTAGCACCCCCCCTCCCCCCTCCTGTGCGCACCTCTGACGTCCATCACATTCATTTCTGTATTCATGAGCGCAGGATCTGGCAGGGGGGGAAGCAAGAGCGGATGCCGTATTACTGTTAATAAGAGCAGCGGGCTACCACATTGGCCGCCACAGGTTTCCCCCACTGGCCCCGCTCATTCAATTACCACACAAGAGTTCTCCAAAGCACGGCCGCACTATGAGGGTGAAGAGCAGCAAATTGAGGTGCATTCATTCATTCTAAACCCAAATGCACATAGATACAAATGGGGAAGACAAGTACACCAGGAAAAATGTAGTGTGTAGGCTTGACTGTAACATGATTCAGCCTCTATGCAGGAAACACAAAGGTCTAACAAAAACAGTGAGTGTATCAGTGAAAAAAGGAGTTGGTTCCAAGATGGCGGCGCCGTATAGGTGCTAGAGTTTATATGAGAAAACAATTTGACCGTAGTTCATTTGTGCAGACAGAAAAGACGTTGCCAGTTTTTGTTTCATGTGGACGGGCCCAGTGATGGCAGATATTGGTTAACCTCTTAACCCTTCTTAACCGAGAACATTTTCTCCAGTTTGGCTATACTGAAATATAAACGTTTAAAAAAATAGCGACGAAAACATACCATAAATGTGACCAAAAAAGCGTGAAAAGAGTGACAAAAACGTGGGCGAAAGCATTGCAAAAACACGACAAAAAAGCAATGGAAAAAGCGACGAAAACACGACAAAAAAACACTGTTGGTCTCCAGTTGAGAAGCTTTTAAATTTGGGTAAAGCCAAACTACAGAAAATGCGCTCGGTTTAGGTGGGGGGTAAGAAGGTTAAGGGAGGGTTTCAGTTCTAACATTACTTCCAAACGACCTGGAAAAAATACAGCCATCGCCTCTCGGCCTCAAATAAAATCCAAAATCACTGGCTCACAATTAGAGAAGATCATTCCCAAAATCAATGAATATCAGACCGGTTATATTTCCCACAAAAACAAGATCGTCCTGCTGTGGTCATCTCTATGGATGTGGAGAAAGCTGAGGATGAGGATTCTGAACTTTTATTTTGCGATTTTTAGGCAAATAGGAAAATGAAATCTAAAATGTCATGAGAATGATGTAAATGAATGATGTAAATTTGGTCAAAAAGTGACTTGGACGATCACACTAGGGGCCTTACTTTCCAGAGCAGTTCATAAATAGACATAACTGTCAATAATTAAAGCAAACTAACAACCTTGTATGTTTTGAGCCTTAATACTAACGACATCCTCATGTGAGAAAAATAATAATAATGATAATTCTCATGCTGGTAAGAGGCTGTGTTTGAGGTCAGTGTTATCTTGATGGAAGTGGATACGGCAGTTGTTTCATCAATGGGAAGAAAAATAGCCTGTGGCAAACCTAATGGGCCCTATCTTTTATCCAGCCACGCTCCTCTGTCTCCCCCTTACAGATATTAGTCAGCGTAACCCATTCATCTAAAGGCAACCACATAAACACCACCATCAGTAATGACTCTATTTTACGTCATTTTACATTTGTTGACGAAAGTAAACCACGCATCACTTGTGTGGAGAACTCTGCAGTCTGCTGTCCATGGTCCTGAAAGGATGCCATCGAGCTTTGTGGCACAGCAGCAGCAGCTGATGATGATGATGCGTTGAAGGCGTTTTATTTGGGCATTTTTAATTGCATCCGCTGCATCCACTTAAAATGCAAGTCTATTATTTTACTGTTTAAAATGTGTACACTGAGAGAGGAGCCTTTTTCCTGACCTTTGATTTCTAAATGCCACATTTCCCCAAACAAAGAAATCCTTGGATTGGTCCACTCTTCATTAGTGAGCATGATTTGCATTCCTTGATAATTGTGCCGCTTCCTTGATTATTAAATGATCACCCTAATTAGGCAGTATAATAGGGTTAATCAGACTCCGCTCATCACACTTATTATTATTCCTGCAAAAATGAAGCAAAAAGATACCCTACTTGATTAATTATATCGGCCTTTTCATCTGCCGCGCTACCATTCCCCCCTCTGAAATTAATATCATGTTGTAAATGGAAGGAAGGAGCTGGCCGGACGCAGACAGATGAAAGATTTCACTCAAATTAATTAAGCACTAATTATGCGGCAGGAGTTGGGAGCAGTTTGCATAATGAGCGCTATCAAAGGGGATCAGTGGTGGAGACGGGGCCGCCGAGTTTTCTATACGGCCTTGTGATGATGCGGGGACAACGCGCTGGCCCGTCGAGAGCCTCGTGGAGGAGCGGGAAGAGGCCTGGAGGACTCCGCGCCTGGAGGAGTGAGGCTGGAGGAGGGCTTTGTTTGGTTTGTCAACAGCCGTATAGGAGCAGAGGTTTCTCTACTTGTGTGACAAAAGTGTATTATTCCTCCATGTCTCACACTCGGCTAGAGACTTTAAACTTGTCCAGGGCACACTGCGGAAAGGATCCCCACAAATCCAATGTATTGCTCAAAACCATATTAAAAACTCTATTGCTTATGGTTTGCACCCAGGGCCCAGACTTTTGTGGTACTCCCCGATTAGCTGTTTTTAGCTCATTTCAAACAGCTTTGCGCCCTTTTGTGCTTCTGTGTGCTCAAAAGTCAAGGCTGGATAACTTTACTTGTTTTTTCTCATAATAGACAATCTTTGATGTTATAAAATGTGAAATGCCAGCACGTCAAACATGTTTTCATTTTAGGACAGGGATCTCCAACAGTAGCTTTCCAGCTCCCAAAAAGGCTTTCTGTATTTCTACATAAGCTGGATGTGGCAGATAGATTTTTGTCTTTGTTGAGTAGATATAGTGTAATAAGCAAAGTCATTTTCTTACATTGTGTGTCTTCGGAGCATAAGTGGCTCCCTGCAATTTTTGTCACACAAAAGTTGCCCACAGCGTAAAAAGGTTATAGGATCTCGAATGTGTCCCCAGCTCTAAAAGGCAGTTAGATCAAAATATAGCTCTAACTTATGATTACAGACAACCTGCATCCTGACTCCAGGGAGCTGTAAGGACCTCATTACCTCCCACTCTTGATCTGTCCAGGGGTTAGTCATTGTCGGTGAGGGAGTGCAGCGTGGCTAGCTGCTCAGACAGTGGGAAAGGAGATTAGAGACTTGAAATTGTACTATATCTAATCGACTGCTTAATCAGAGCCACTGTCTAACATATGGATTTGAGTTGTGCTGATTTCTGCTATATTCACAGCAATCATCCACGGGCTAATCAGCAGGTCCAGCCCCACACTACCCTCGAGGCTCTCAGAGGAGCATCACAAAGACTATGATTAGTTAATCAAATGAAGAACCCACTGCCCTTTCTTTATTTGTGTATACACCTGATCAAAATGGAAATTGTATACGAGCCACTTCCAGCGGGACACATCTACATGAGAATGATGCTCCTTCAGCCCCCGGTGCAGAAAGGTGAATAAGATCTTTCACTCTAAATCATCCTGTTATGGCATTGTGGGGACTTTCGCATCTATGAATGAATTTGTTGTCGATGCTCGTGTGAATGGGGCAATCACTGTGTCCGCTGTGAAGTAAATCTGAAAACACTAGACAGGCAGGCCCTTCAAACAGGCAGCGTGCGATGATGCCAGGCAGAATGTCAAGACTATTATTCTCGCAGAGGAGCGAGCGGACCAGCAAAAAAACACACGACCCACGCCAATGAACAGCTTCAACTTTATTTTCTCACTTTATCGTTCAGTCGTACATGACTTTTGCCACAGCGGGTTTGGATAGTTTTTACACCGCCTTTTATTATTCCTTTCAATTCATCACCACCCCCCGCCGCATTTATTAATACTGTTTATAATCTGCTTCTCTGCACACTGTTCATTTATGCCCTGTTCTTTTTTTATATTATACTTTTTTCTTACTCTACTTTATACTTTATATTTTACTCTAATGTGAAGGCCTATCTTACCTTAGCCTGATACTCAAATCACATACATACATCCCGTGAGTGTTACAGTGGGAACCAGATGTTTACATACACTATAAAAAGACACATTTGCTCACTGTCTGACATGAAACCAGAATTTTATTGTTGTTGGTCAATTAGAATTTAAAAAAAATATTTATATTTGCTAAATGCCAGAAGAATGAGATTTTTTTTTTTTTTTAATCTTTTAGTTTCTTTTTACAAAGTCAGAAGTTTACATACATTGAGATTACTATACCTTTAAACAATTTGGGAAAACCCAGATGATGATTTCATGTCCCTGGAAGCATCTGTCTGGTTTATCCTTGGGTGCAATTTCAAGACACTTGAAGGTTCAGGTACATTGGTTCAAACAATTATATGCAAGTATAAATAAGATAGAAATGTCCAGCCATCATACAGATCAGAAAGGTTCTGTGTCCCAGAGATGAACGTGCTGTGGTCTGAAATGTGAATATGAGCCCAAGAACAAATGCAAAAGACCTGGTGAAGATGCTGAAACTGGTAAGAGTGTGTCATTATCCAGAGTGAAACAAGTACTGTACCGACATGGGCTGAGAGGGAACTCTGCCAGGGAGAAGCACTTACTCTAAAAAAAAATAAAAAGCCAGTTAAGAGTTTGCAAATAAAAAAGGATAAAAGACTTTAATTTTTTCTTTTCTTTTTATTTATTTATTTTTTGCCATAATGACCATCGTCATGTTTGGAGGAAAAAGTGGGAGCCTGAGAACACCATCCCAACTTTGAAATACGGGGGTGGCAGCATCATGCTGTGGGGTTGTTTTGCTAAGGGAGGGACTGGTGCACTTCACAAAATAGATGACATCATGAAGAAAGAACACTATGTGGAAATATTGGAGCAACATCTCAAGACATCAGCCAGGAAGTTAAAGCTTGGGCGCAGATGGGTCTTCCAAATGGACAATTCCCAAAGCAAACTGCCAGTACTGGTTACAAAGTGGCTTAAGGATAACAAAGTCAATGTTTTTAAGTAGTCATCACAAAGTCCTGATCTCAATCCAGTTGAAAATGTATGGGCAGAGCTGAAAAAGCATAGGCAAGCATGGCAGCCTGCACATGTGGCTCAGTTACACCAGTTCTGTTTGGAGGAATGGACCAAAATTCCTGCCAACTATTGTGAGAAGCCTGTGGAAGGATATCCAAAACATTTGACCCAAGTTATACCAAATATTAATGAAATGTATGTAAACCTTTAGCTTTGTAAAAAGTAATATACAGATGATATTTTAACACTAATAAGTTAACCATATTACTACGTTTGCGGCTTGTGTTCAACATGTTAAAAACAAAAGGAAAACATTGAAAGCCTTTGTGGAGCTATTTGGAAAGGAATGCAGGGCTGGTTATCTTGAAATTATTTATTTATCTGTGGTAAATTGTACTGCCAATGATACAGAAAGATACAGCCTATAACTACAAAAAAAATATCCAGTCACAGGCTTCAACTAATACACATAAACATAAGAATAAAATGAAGGGGTATACTTAGGCAGCACTAAATATCGCCACATCAAGCCATAATACATAACAAAATCACTGAGATCTTACGTCTGATTAAGATTTACACAAACCTTTTCCTAACACCGCCTAAAAGGAAAATGCAAGGGAACTTAATAATGTGGAAAAGTTTAGTTTTTAGTCATGATTTTCCTGAGTTAGTTCTTTCTCAACACAATTTGCTGAAATACACACCCGCTGTATCACTGCTCTCTCTGTCATTGCAGCGTTTCACAATAGTTAAAGAGAAAAACATCTTCAAACAATTGGTTCGGGATGACTTCCTTCCCGGGGCGGCAGCCTTAACCCGATCACCCGTCCTCAACCTCTATTATGTGTCAGTGACAGCAGTGCATTGGGAGGCCCCTTACAAAAGGTACAGGGTCGTGGCCATCCCAATCCATCTCTGTCTGCCCCGGATTGATTGTGACTTAGCACCGCGCGGGGCAGGAGATGGTGGGGTTCCTTTCTGATGAGCGATAGGTGGGACCCCTTTGGACTCCCGGCACATGGCAGGCAGAGGCAGGCCTGTGCAGGGAGGTCACAAGCAGCTGGTGGAGAGAGAGAGAGAGAGAGAGACGGGACGGAGCAGATAGAAGGTGTCAAAAAATGAGGAACAAAGTCTATTACTTGGGGTCATCCATCATGAGCAGATCGGGTTCGACAGTGGAACAGATCTGGGCTAAATGGCAAAGTAATGAGTTTATATCGGGGACTTTGAGCCATTACCCTGGTCATAAATGATGTTTGCATTCTGGTAATTGTCCACGAGTGAATATACGTGGATAAGTCATGTTAGAAAGCAAGTAATGGAACCTATGGAAGCAGTTGGAAAGTGCAATTGACTGATAGCACCCATTTGAGCGCAGTGTCTCACTCAGCTGCTTTCATATGTGTGTGTGTGGAATTCAAAGGCTCTACCTGATATTTATGTCCACAAACGCTGAAAGAAGGAGCACGTAACATTCTTAGTTGTGTGGTCCAAACCCCTGCCTAGCTTTCCTATCACATTTCTAACATCCCAATTTTTCACAGGAGGAGTTTATAGGCATGTTTTATAACTTTGCGGCAGCGATATTGTCATGGTAATGTAAACAACAACAACGAGCATGCTAGTTCATGATCGGTAAAAGAGGCACTCGTCAGATGCACAAAGGTAATTTTTCCACTTGTTGCTGCAGTACATTAAACAAAACTACAAAACTATTAGGAAATATCAGGTAGAGGGCCTTTTATGTGTGTTTAAGGTAGATCAGCACTTAAATATGAGGATTCATTTAGGCTTCCCAGTTACAGAAATGTTTTTGTTGTGAGTTTGAGTGTCATTTCACAGATTTTACACAAATGAATATCTAATAATCTAATAATGAGTATTTGCCAGATAGATAGGCTAGAGTCCATATCTTTTTCATTGCAAGAACAGGTCACAGTTACCAATTGCCCCGTCAGAAGAATCAAGTAACGTGCTTTAAAATGATGACTAGAGGAATATTTGGAGTAAACTGCTATTTTTACGCTGTTTTTGACAAAATTCTATGTCCAAAACGTGACCAAATATCCAAGAAGTGTGCAAGGTCAGATGAGACCAGCTTGCTTTTTTCATGGTAAAATAAAATAATCTCTTTAGGAGCACATTTGTGCTCTCCTGATTCTCTTCTCTGATTCCCAGTTGAGGTCAGAAGCCGGCTGCTCTTGTTAAGCCTGGCCTTGGTCTCGCTCCACTGGTCTGCTCCGCCAGCTTAACTCCATAATCAACCGGAGGGGCTTCATTTTGCACCTTTTTTTCCTCATTTCTTCAATGAGCGAGACAGGTGTTATAATGCTGTATAAATATGTGCCATCAATTTGATTGCAGTTATTTATGGACGCAAACCACATCGTCTATATCTACCTTTGCCAGCAGTAAAGTAAATGAATAAGTGCACATTTTTGGCGTCAATCAGACAAAGTGGGTTCAGCCTGGTGAATATGTAGCCAGTAACCTGATCCGCTGTTGACAGAGCAGGGGCAGGTGCTCCGGACAAACTAATCCATACATGCACGCTAGCCACTGGTCATCCATTAGGCCAGATTGATTTGGAGCTTTAAAAGAGTCCTCCTCAACCATCCCAGGCCGGCTTCACCCTCCTGTTGCCATGATACCAAATTGCAGAATTTCAAGATGACCCACACTGGAAAGAGACAGGAATGTTCAGTGTTTGCCAAACCAATAGTAGAAACATTTAGAGAGAACCTCTTCAAAAGTCATGTAGCTGGTTTGTCAGTTGTGAAAATAAATATGATTTGAGCATTAAAACACACTAATGTGGAATGACAGAATGATGAAAGAAAATACTGGTGCCATCTTTTCCCTAGCTTGCTACTCCTCCTATAGCCAGGAAAATGTAGAGCCTATAATAAATAACAGATTTACTTTGATTTAGTGTTATTACCATTCCATCCCCTGCACCAGTGAAATGCCAAATAAAGGTTTACAGGACGGGAGCAGGCAGGAGCTGCTCTTTGATTGGTCCAGACACCAGCAGTCGTCTCACCTGTTTTCCACAGCCCAGTGCGCGTACACAGCCTCAGTCCCGGCTGCGGGGAGAAGAGCCCATCTGGTCAGCAGCATTAACAACCATCTTCTTAACAATAGCTTCCAGGAAGAGGAGAAGGGCACAACAGTCCGAATCAGCCAATAAAAACAAGCTATGCATGACATTTAGCGCCTGATGCAGGGCTTTGCGGTGTACAGGTTACCTACTGCCCGCACCAACAGAGTAATAAAACTACAAGCAATCTCCCGGAGAAGAGGGAGTGCTGCGCGTAAAGCGCCGGTCTGAGCTGTTGATCTCATCATTTCTGTGTAAAGATGCGGACGGATATAAACCTGAAAAGCGTGAAGGGAAGACATTTTCATGGCTGTTTTCTGAGGAGCGCATGCAAATGGTCAGAGGCCCTTAAACTGAACACTTTACTCCAAGAGCTGCAGTTTTCCCATGCAGAAGGAACCGTTTGTTATCGCAATCATAAAGACAGGCAAATGACGTTTAATAAGTATTTTAGGGAAATTAATGATGAAACAAACCATCCACTGAGTGGACCATGGACCAGTTTGACAAAAACTTAGGCTAACTAAACTATCTAAACTAAATAGTGCCCCCTTGTGTCCTGACAAAACACCTACATCAGGGATAATTCACAACCTTTGGCTTGGTATGTAATTGGGTTGTCATTGATCTTGAGAGGGAGAAGGTGCATTTATGTTGTTTTGTGAGAATTAGATTCTATCATGTGTAATTAATAATTCTCTTATAATATGCAAAATTATTCGCTCTGTGAAAGAGTAAAATAAACATATAAATGTGAGTTGTGTAGTGAGACAAAGAGAGATGTGAGAGCGGTTTTGGGGTGGAGGCTGAACAGCCAGTACTGGCCTCTCTACAGCTGCTGGCTCTAATGAGCATAATTACCCTGGTAATAACATTAGCCTATCTGAGGGAATGGAGGGGAAGGACAAGTGGTTGTGTTTACGAGCGTGTGTGTGTGTGTGTGTGTGTGCCTGTCCGTGCTATCTCACTTGTGGTCTCATTCCCTGGATCTCAATATCTCTTTGTTAGCTCACAATAATTGTATTTGGGCCTCATATCCGCCATATCAGATTCGAGTTTGTACAAGGTAATTAGCAGAGGAAGGGAAGCCTCCACACCAGGAGGACAAATGCCCCCATGACATCATCCTGGCTCCCCTCTGCAGCAGTAGCCTTTTTTCTCTTGCTCTCATTCAGACACACTTAAATCGCTCTGAATGGGGCCAAAGCGTAATGGCAGGTGAAGGATGATGACATTGAAATGGAGGAGATTTGGGATAAATAAGATAAAGAAAAATGGCTACATGGGCGAGAGATAAGGCAGATAAGGGTCGAGGGAAGTGACTTGAGATGAGATGGAGGGGCTGTGTTTCGCCGCAGGCCTGTAATCTCCAATCAGCTTTGACTAACAGGCAGCAGGGGAAAGTTTCTCAGTGTTAATGCAGCGCGCTATTGAGACTGGGGCAGCTGGGAGCCGGGGATGAGGGGAGGATTAAAAGGCACTCAGGTAGAGAGAGAGATGAAGGGACTCAGAGCCCAGGGAGGATGGTCACACCCTCATCTGCTCCCAGCTACTCACTTTTCCACAAATTCAATTCAGCAGTAGGATCTGACGCATGAAATGTCAGCTTACACGTCAAATTTAATGTTGTGGAGATGGACATGGACTACCTCTCTTTGTGCTCACTTTGAAGATGCGGATCTCAAATAAGACATTACACAACCCTATCTGACCATATTTTGTTTCTGCTCTGTGACCTCTCCTAGCCCCAGATATATCCTGACACATAAACAGTTTTGGGTATATCCTACATCATTTCTTTCAGTAATCTTTTAGTGCAGTGACTCACATATTGATTTGGCTTTTCTTTTTTGCCACAGATGCCCTTCCTTCCCTTTGGCACAAAAAGCGCACCAGCTTGTGACCCCTGAAGCTATAAGACAGTGACATTTTTAATTAAAGAGTAATTATTAGGCACCATCTACATTTCCTCAAATTTAAAATCCACGCTGATCCCTTCTCTTTAAGATGACAGCTTTACCCCTGAGGCTAACCTGAGGCTAACCTGACCAGTAAATGTTCTCCAGGTTACAGCTATGTCCATCTTCTGCTTTCAGCAAATGATACTCCCCTACATATGCATTTACCAGCACTGACCCTGGAGCCTGTAATCAATTGAAAAGCGTTTTTATTCAGCTATATGGTCATTTGTTGATAAAGATAGTACTAAGAATATATATATCAACTTCAGTGAGAAAGGTGGATGAGTCATGATCTGTTTAAAGTCATGTGAAATTGCTCTATTGTTATTCTTGCACTGTAAACATGTCAAATAAAGATGCTTCATCAGTCAAAAGGCCCGCTAATATGATCATTATGACATTTGCCAGTTCATTCTTGCCAGATATCTCTCTTTGGAGTATCAAACAGTGAATCAGTAGGCTAAGACATGCACTGCAGCTATCCCAGTCTGTCAGTTCTGTACCAGCTCTCCATCTGAGGTCCACACTCCTCTGGAGCCTGTCCCTGGCGCTCACATGTGGGTTGTGGGCTCTTTGGCATTTCCCTCTGGCACACACGGCTCTCCTCAAGCCTCATCTGGGTCACAGTGATGTCTGTCCTCATTTGCACACTGCTCACACTCCCCACCGGGCTTTCGGGGTATATGGCTATGGTTGTTAGGCAGTGGCTCGGTGTGGAAGAAGAGGTAATGAGAAATATAAGTGTGGCATACAGTATGAGCTAGAATGATGACAGAATAGACTGTCACATTTTGTCGATTACAACAGTGGTTCCCAACCTTTTTGTATCGCATACCCCTTGGAGTTTTCTTTTATACTTGGAGTACCCCCTGTCAAGATTGCTGCCAATTTTTGAAGAGAATTATCAACTTAAGCTCAGATTTTTGGTAAAAAGACAGGGTTTTGTTCAAAAAACAATTATTATTATTATTATTATTATTATTATTATTATTCGGTACAACTGGTCTATCAGGGAGGGTTATTAAAGGCACACTGTGTAACATTTTGGACTACACTGTTGCTATCAGTACAAAATGTTCTCCCAATGACCAGCTCAACACAGAAAATGTTATTACTGCAGTGAGTAATCAAATAAAGAATATGGATGAGGACTTAATCTATTTAAATCTCAAATTCTGCTGCTTTTAGTCAACATCTCTATGGAGACAAGCTGGAGACGTACCCACTCCCAGTAAAGTTACAGTCATGTCTCAGGATAGGTGAGCCGCTCACATGAAAGTGTATTTCAACCTGGATAGACTCACAGAGACAAAAGCAGCGATTAGGAAGATATATTGACATGTGTATTAGTTTTGGCGATCAGACCCCGGCGGTAGACATCGATGTATAAGTCAGTGTAGGTCCCCAACCTTTTTTACCCGGTGAGCTACTTTTACACTACATGAGCATCAGAGGGCTACCTATGCTTCAAAAACACTTGTGGAAAAATGCAACTTAGGTGGGGTTCACGCAGAAGAATTACTTGCCAAGATGGTATTTCAAAGAAAGTGACTTGAGTATAATCTGTATACTTTACAATATTGAACCAACTGTTTGCAGATTGCGTTCAGCATTCAGAACAAACAGAAAATGCATCTAAAATGTGAGTTATCAAGCGTGTAGAGATGTAGAAAGTCTTTGCCGAGCTACCTGGAGAGGCTTGGCGAGCTACTGGTAGCTCCCGAGCTACTGGTTGGAGATCTCTGGTGTAGATGAACAGCTTGGAGTTAGGGATGTCTTCCCCCGGAGCTTGTTGGGTTGGGTTTTTGGGCCACACAAACTCATTATTTTTAAAATCAAAGATCATGAAGTTTTGTGACATTGTTGAGTTCCAAACAGTACAGATGTTATACAAAGCAAGGTACAGACTGTTACCGGGCTAAATACAAAGAAGGTTCCAAGAACGTACTGGTCGTTACGAATTACGTGATGAATTGAACTTTAGGATTCAGAAACATAGCTCAACTTTGAAAAGCTTTAGTCCGACAGTTAATGGTGTACAATTGTGGAACAAAATGGAGATGGAGATGAAACGATGTCCAAACATCAACCTGTTCAAATATAAATACAAACAAAAGACCTTTGAAAAGTACAGAGAAGAAGAAACACATTGCCACAAGGGGGAGTTGTAGGATCAATTTGCAATTGCATTCTATTAACTAAGACAGTGTTGTTGCTCTGAACGGTTGTCATTCTATTGCTCTAAATTACAAAATTGAGAATTAGGATAAGCGAGTTATGGATCTGTTGAGAGGGACCCTCCCAACGGGCTCATAAACCTCGTCTTTTAACGCACCACTAAGCATAGGAACATCATCTACAAATACAGCCAGTTAGGGCAGCTGGGTGGGGGTTTGTTGATGGGGAGTTACTGCCCTTTTCAATGGACCCGCTCTACACCCTGCCTTTTTAACGCACTACAGTATATAGGGCTTACATATTACATAATCCATTGAGCACACACAACAAATCAAAACTGAATGAAGGAAATGACAGCTGGGAAGTTGCAAGATCACGGATAATATAATATGTATATTAATGTGCCTTTTGAACACAGAACTAGTGCCTTTTGAAATTGTTATCTGTGTTTGGCAGTGGTAACCATCTGTAACCTTCTGTAACCATCTGTAAAGAAAGAGGAAAAAAAAAAAAAAAAAAAAGGATGTATATATGTGTATAAATAACTTAATGATCGCCTTTTTCACTTGCTTTGTATTAGTCATCGCGTACATGAAATGAGACAGTTGTTGTATTTGTGTTTCCTTTCAGTTGTGTTTCCTTTCCGTTCCGTTAAATTCTGTTAACTTATTTTTATACGGACATTTCTAGAGGTGCTTTGTGGGTGTGGTCCGTGTTGAAACGACCGCTCTGGTGGGTTGTATAGGTTCTCTTTGCCGGTGGGGCAGTATGATGTTGCTTAATGTAGGATTGATATTGTAAATATAACAGGCAAGTTGGGTCACGGGGGGGTACGTTGTGTGTGTGTGCTGTGGTCCTGCTCTTGTGTCTTGTACTTTGTAACATGCTCCCTGTACTAGTGTGATTTGATCAATTGTTTTTATTTCAATGATGTCGGGGGTGGGCGCTTATAAGCTTTTGCTTCAGCCCACTCCTTTTGAGCAGAATTTTTAACTGCTCAAATAAACTAATAAACTAAACTAAACACTGGTGGTGGTATGGAGGACCCGTGATGATGCAGCAGGTAGAAGCCGTGGACGGAAGAGGCGGAGATGGGGTGGAGGCGGGTCGCAGCGCAGCTGGGAAGCGAACGGACCATGATTGTTGGGGCTTAAAAGCGGGACCGATGGCGATGATTGGCTGCTACGGAGGTGCGGCTCTCACGCTGATGGCTGAGGTGGAGGTGTGGCCCACATGGAAGCGATAATTGGCTAGAGGTCGGTGATCCTGAAGTTAGTCTACCAGGTTGAATTAACGCCTAGGCTTCATTAGATATTGTTCCATTATGAAAATATCTGTCATCCCTTATCCCGTCTGTTATCCCTTATGTCATGCTATGTACATTTTGTACATTTTGCAAGATTTTTTTTATTTTTATTTGATGACCATTTTGTCTGTGTTGCAGCTTGAGACGTGGATTTCTGCAGAAGATGTTCTTTCGAGCCAAATTTTCAGAATCCAGTGTTTGTTTTTCTCTGTCTTTGTCTTTTATATTGGAGATCTGCATTTTCCATACATTCGCCATCCTAGTGTACAAAAATGTACACACTTTTCAAACTGCTATAAAAACCACATACTTTCATCTTTTTCAATTTTTTTCATAAATCTCAAGAATTACTTCTCACCATCTCAAAACTACCAAACATGTCATTTATTTGGGGATTTTAACCCTTTGTTTGCCCGTTTGAAAACAAAAACTTTGAAGTTTGTGTTACAAAATAACATAAAAACCTTTATTATAATGAGTACAGAGCTGGGACTTTTGTGGATTTTAGGGCCTTGGATTTGTCAAATATGAGCAAAAAATTGATTTGAAGCATTTGTAGTTTTTCTGTAATGAGAGATTTACAACTTTCCATACGTTCGCCACCCTAGTGTACAAAAATGTACACGCCTAAAACAGCCATAAAATCTAAATTTTTCAATATTTCTTTCCACTTCTTTTGCATAAATCACATGAACTACTGGAAACTTTTCCAAAACTACCAAACATGTCATAATTTTCTGGATTTTTTACCCTTAAAATCACAGTTTCAAAACTTAAAACTGAAAAAACTTGTTACACAAAACCACAAAAGTGTGATTATATTTTGAATAATAAAAAGTCGAGAGCTGAGGCTTTGTCTGTTTCCAGAGCCTTGTTTGTGTCAAAGATGATAAGTGAAATGGATTTGATGCATTTATAGTTTTTCTGTAGTGGACGATTCTTTATTCAAAAATGGCAGCGACTGAAACAGCCCCATTGACTTCCATTATAAACACATGTTTTTCTTTGCTCTTCCAGAGCCGTTTAAAACTTCACTTTTTACAATGTCAGCATTTCATTTGGAAGAAAAGGAATGAATCTGAACATTTTTTACTGAATTTCATCAGATTGGACCTTATTCCCATTGTTGGCACATGAATAAAATCACTGTATTTTTCCTATTGAATATAATGGAAATAAGGCATTTCCAATTGACTTTACCCTGAAAACTTCCATTTTTAAATCTCACTGAAATACGGCATAAAATCACTCAATCTGTAACATCAGGGTTTCATTTGGAAGAAAATTAGTGAAATTTTACATTTTTACTGTATTTCATCAAATTCAACTTTTTTTTTAACAGTTGGCAATGCCAAATTCTACAGTTGCCATATTCTACAGTTTGTAAACTCTGTGTTTATGTGATAACTAGCGTGGTGGGTGGAGCCTAAACCCATTTTTGAGTTTTTTTTGTTGTGCAAAAATATTATTTAGCAGCTGAAAGTGACCTTAACACACACAAAAACCTGGACAAAGACCTGCAGTCTGGATTTATTCATGTGTTTCCCTCAGGTTTACAAACATGGACCTCGTTTTCAAAACAGAGACTTTTCTGCTTCAAAACTAACCACTGATTGTGACGCTCTACACTGAGCTTTATTGGTGTCTAAGATTTCTAAACTGTAAAAATCTTCACACTAAACATTATTGTCGATAAATCACTCGTTCATTTTAAAATTATTCATATATTTTATAGGAAACACAAAGGCAAACAAATCCTATTGTTTCCCCCTCGGCCACAGCTTCAGTAAAAGCTGAAGATACATGCATCTGTGTACAATGTTAGAAAAGTGGAAAATTCTGAAATGCAGTGAAAATGTCAAATTCAACTCCTTTTCTTCAAAATGAAATGCTGACATCACAGATATGTTACTTTTTTCCTGTATTGCAGTGAGATTTAAAATCTGAAGTTTTATGGCAGAAAAATCCCAGGTTCTGCCATGGCCCCATTATATTCTAATGGAAAATACCATAATTTCATTCATCTGCCGACAATAGGAACAAGGTCCAAACTGAAAAAATACAATAAAAATGTCAAATCTGACTCTTGTTCTTCAAAATGAAATGCTGACATTATAAAATATATGACTTTTATATGGTGATAGGAGAGCAAAGAAAATACAACGTCATGAATGTTATAATGGACGTCAATGGGCCCAAGAACATTTAAAGAATTGTCCACTACAGAAAAAACACAAATGCTGTCAAATCAATTTTGGTCCTCATCTTTGACACAGCCAAGGCTCTAAACACCACCAAAGCCCTAGCACTGTACTATTTATTATTCAGAAAATATTCAAGTTTTTTAGGTTTTTAGTTTGGCATTTTTAAATGTTTACATAATGAAACTGGCATTTAAAGGGTTTAAATCCATTAAATTAGTATAAGTTTGGTAGTTTTGGAAAGACATCAAGTAGTTCAAGGGATTTATGCAAAAAAAAGTTTTAAAAAATTAATGTATGTTGATTTTATGGCTGTTTTTTGGCGTGTACATTTTGTACATTAGGGTGGCGAATGTAAGTAAACTGAATGATGACATAAGGGTTATTATTATTATTATTATTATTACTATTAGACTATTATTGGATACCATTCTTCATAAACAAAAATAATAATAATTAGCCTACTGCCTTACATTTTGTCGCTAACTCTGTAAGATTCTAAGATTAAATAACAAATGGAACAAAGGAGAAGAAAGGAGCATAACCAGTCATTTCTTGTGATACAATCCCCCCACAAATTCTCTGCGAGGTGATTCTGCATTTTATTTTTAAGTTTCTATGACAAACAGCTGGAGAGTGCAGAAACGGTCCTTCGCCACTAGGGGTCCCCCTCATGTCATGGTGGCCGAGAACAGTTGCCTAAAGGGCTAAAAGGTTTCTTGACAGACAAGCCCGCGTGAAAACAAACAAAAATGTATATTCATACTGTGAAATATTTGCTTTTTTATGAATCTATTTTCTGCTTGTGCTTTTAAACTGTATTTTAGTAAGTATAACCATGCATGAACTGGAGGCATTTATGACCAAATGGTGGAACAAATTACTTTTCATAGAAAGTACATTTGTATCTGTCTCTACTAAAGCTAGTTGAGCTATATAATGCTTCCTTAGAGGGTGGAGTGCCTTCATCACAATCCTCTCTCTGTTGAAGTAGTGCCACTCAGCAATAAAAGGCGTGGTTTTATTTGGCCTCCACGTAGCCTACAGGTTTATCCGTAAAGCTGCGGGTACACGACAACATGTATCCGGTGGGGAATATTTTCTAAATTCAGAACATTTTATTGATTGATTGACTGTGTTTGCATTTTATTTGTCATTTAATAAAACAATGATTAATCTAAAAAAAAAAGCAAACCAGACCAAACAAAACAGATACACGTAATGTCCTTTGTGAATTACAGTCAGGCCTTTCTGATGTTTTGTGCTTTTACTTTGAAAGTAACTATCCAGGAAATACACAACCACCACTGTTCCACTTGATCCAGGAAGTAATGGAATGTTTGAGGCAAAGATCACACAAGAGTGGAAAACTTCATTTTTGCATTGACAGGTATCGTGTTTACACCTATTAGATCATTTATCCAGTAGTAGATCCACGCGTACGCTTTTGCAGGCTGACAAACCCTTTCATCTTTGGTAAGGAGAATTTACTGCCCATTCAGTAATGCTGTACTTCTTGTAGCCTTGCTTTGAATGCTTGGCTATTTCATTCTCTAGATCTGATTTTTTTTTTATCACCATAGATATTCATTTTTTATATTTTCGATTTAATGTTATTACAGTATATGTGACCTTTGCTTCAGGAAAATTAAGCCTTGTTGTAATTATAACTGAAGCTTGGTTTTGGTACTGTTATAATAATTGCATATTGGCTAAAAAATATGACTCAATACATTAATCACCTGAAATAGCCCTCCTGTTACGCCTACTCTTCTGACAAGCTAAACGAGTTCAGAGATGGCTTGACAGGTTGGGTCTGTAAGTCTATATTGTAAGGTGTGTGTGCATTGTGTATCAATTTAAGGGATGGTCACCTCACTTTATTCTCCTTCCTGCATCTACTTGGGCTTAAAATGCTTGGCAACTTAATAAAAAAAATAAAAAATAAAAAAATAATAATCAAAATCTACTGGATGTTTTCCCCACCAGTTATGGAAAAGGAAAAGGTACTCGTCACTGGTGGAGGAGGCTACATCGGCAGTCACTGTGTGGTGGAACTGATTGAAGCTGGTTACAAGCCAGTAGTAGTGGACAACTTCAGTAATGCAGTACGAGGTAAGACGCTTTTCATACCAGACAATGAGAGTACCATGACGTCAGAAATACAGCCACTCTATGCTCCTTGTGCTCTTATGTACACGTGTGCATCCTGTTCTGGAAGAAGGAGACCGAGATCTACCTGAGAGCATACAGAGGATAGAAAAGCTTTTGGACACCAGCATTGAATTCCATGAACTAGACCTTCTTGACCGACCTGGTTTGGAAAAACTTTTTAAAAAGGTGTGCTATTTGTTTTGCATAGAGTATACAGTGGTTCTCGCACTGTGGTGAGAGAACCACAGGTGGTATTTTCTGGCTCATCTGCAATTTTAGACTTTATTCATTTTAATTAATAAAATAAAGATAATTTAATTTGTGCTTTATTATTACATTTAAAGGAACAGGCCACCGTTTTTCCATACTGAGATATGTTCTTACCTGAGCTTAGACGAGTTCACTCAGTCACGCAAAAAGACCAAAGATGTTGTTAGCACTTGGCCTCTCCCAGCATATTCCTATGGCTCCAAACGGGATGAAGTTAGAAGCGACCACGCTCTTCCACGGGCACGCACAAAGACCAGACAGGTGTGTATCAACTTGACTAAGCTCAGGAAAGAACATATCTCAGTATGGAAAAACGGTGGCCTGTTCCTTTAAGTTAAGCATTTTTTTCTGGTGAAGACACGGTTTACACCCAGTTTATACATAATTTAATCCAATTTAGGTTTATTTTAGTCCCTTTGTATACCCGGTTTTGTCCTTATTTGACTCTGGTAGTACATGAAAGGTTAAACATTTTATGAAGTGATACTTGGTGTGACTGAAATATTTGAGAACCACTTATTTCATATCCTTTAAATGTTTATATTTGTATTCTAAATGTCTTTATGCAGCACTCCTTCAGTGCTGTGATGCACTTTGCTGGCCTGAAAGCGGTTGGTGAATCGGTGGAGCAGCCTCTGCGGTACTACAGGGTTAACCTCACCGCCTCGCTGAATCTTGTGGAGGTCAGTTCAAAGTATCCTGGTGCACTGCTTGTCTTTTTGCAATATGAAGCTTGTATTTGCATTTTTTGCCTGTCTGTATGATGTAATATGACTTTGGTCTGCATGTCACAAGTTACTTCTATCCTATGCTAAAACTGTGTTAAATAACTGTGTTATTTAACCCTTGCTTATGCACTAATATGGTCATGTGTGCTTTGGTGAGATCCTAACTGGCTGCTCATTGTAAACACATGTGTGGTGTCTGTATGTGTGCACGTGTGCCAGGTGATGCAGGCTCACAACGTACACAATCTCATCTTCAGCAGTTCAGCAACAGTGTATGGAGATCCACAGTATCTGCCAATAGATGAGGAGCACCCTGTGGGAGGCTGCACCAACCCCTATGGCAAGTCCAAGTACTTTATTGAAGAGATGATCGTGGACCATTGTAAAGCTGAAAAGGTGCAATTGAAATTTATTATGTCTAGTGTACAAAGGAATATAAAAGATCTGGATCTCTCAATGTCTGCTGTGTCTGTAGGACTGGAATGCTGTGCAGCTGCGGTATTTCAACCCAATTGGAGCACATTCCTCTGGACTTATAGGAGAGGATCCTCAGGGCATCCCCAACAATCTTCTCCCATATGTTGCTCAGGTACCCCCCTTAACACATTGTTAATAATGCTTATTATTTTTTATAATTATTAATTTACCCTCCTATTAGGTTGCTATTGGAAGAAGAAAGTGCCTTAGTGTGTTTGGTAATGACTATGACACTGTGGATGGAACTGGTAGTTATTGCTTTATATCTCATAATTACTTCACAGTTCTATGAATGACCTTTTGTTCTCTTCTCTCTCTTCCATTAAGGAGTCCGCGATTATATCCATGTGGTGGATCTTGCAAAAGGACACATAGCAGCTCTTAAGAAGCTGAAAGAGACCTGTGGGTGCAAGGTATGCTTTTCTTTAACAAAGTCAAATGTCACTGTAATGTACGAAAATGTACCTTTTTATAAACATGTTTCTGGATATAGGCTTATAATTTAGGAACAGGAACAGGTTACTCCGTGCTACAAATGGTCAAAGCTATGGAAAAGGCATCAGGAAAAGAGGTATTGTCCTATTGTCTTGCCCCCTACTTTTGCTATTTGTAAACATAATTTATACTTTGTTCAGATTGCATATAAAATTGCGCCACGCAGAAGTGGAGACATTGCTTCCTGCTATGCAGACCCTCGTCTGGCTGAAAAGGAACTGGGCTGGAAGGCTCATTTTGGCCTGGACAAAATGTGTAAGAATTATCTAATGTTAGGATACATTGTTTCCATTAAGTGCTGTACTCTGCTTTCGGTAACTCATGAGCTATAGTGTACTTACTAATGTTTTTTAGGCGAAGATCTGTGGCGCTGGCAGTCCATGAACCCGACTGGATTTTCAAAATCCACAGCTTCCTGAAAAGACCAAGCAAGCCATTCCCTATTTTGAATAAAATCACATTAATTTCTTTTTCTTTCTTTTTTCTAGTTGGTATTTTGTACCAAAATGTTTTGTCATGTAAAGTTTTGTTTTATATGCAATTATTAAATACAAATTAATAATAAATAACATACAATGATACAAATAAAAGTAATTTCTAAAAAAGAAAAAGTATTTATTGACCAAGACTGGAGCAACAATAGCTCTCTTGAAATGAAAGGGTCTGGGGGTTCTACACCTGCAGAATTGAAAGGCTACAGTAAAAGAATGTTCTAACCTGGACTATACCCGTAATAAGGTTGTTCGTTTCAAGCGCTCTATTGAAGTGAGTGGGGATGCATACCCGAACCCACGGGTGCCCAGTTAATAAACACCAACGTCAGCACGGCTCTGCAAGCTCTGGCCGGGTTTCGGTCTTTAGGGCTGAACAGGAAGTGCCTGTGTGCGCGAGTGGACCCTGAACAAGAAAAGGAGGAAAGAAGAAATCTAACATAATGGATTTAGTGACAATGGCAGACATAGGGTCGAGTAGATTATACCGGGCACCGGGCGAACCTGCACACCAGTGAGTATCGATGTATTTGAGGCTTTTTATAGTGTGGGGCGTAAGCGGGTCTTGCCGACTGCCGTGCCTGGGAGAGAGGCAGGCGTTGGGCTTTGAGCAGCAAATCCTCCCCGCAGCTCGCCATACATCGGACCTCTGGAGATGAACGTGCTTAAGGATGAAAGTGGGTGTATATACACAAGACATTTCTTTTTCATACGTACATATGTTGGTGTGCAGGAGATAATGGTGCTTTGAACCGCGATGTTGGTGTGTTTTTCTATTGTGTGGTGGCCGAAAGCCTGAAGTGGGCGTCGCTCCAGGACAGACGAGCACAGGGCTGCCCGCTTTTCTCGCAGGACTGCAGCGCACTCATGGCGTTGGTTGGTCGAGTCCTGAAGCTCGTTTCTTTACTCTGGTCAGATTTTTCAGCAGCAACGGGCTAAGGGAGTGGGCACTGGGCTCGGGAGTAGGACAGGGCTTTGGCGACGGGCGTCGCACCACCGCGCGGTGGCGGGCGCCGCCGCGGTAATACACCCTCGTGATTTGAAACGAGTCTATACATTTCCCAAATTACATGGCTAATATGAAAAGCAGAACTGTTATGAATATGGTTGTAGTACAAATAGTGTTAAGTTCCTTCTATTGTACTAAACCTCATATGAACCAATTATATGGACCCTGTAACATACGATTTGGTGGTTACACAAGAAACACTATTCGTCAGGGAAGGAAAAAAAAACGAGTTGAGTTTATCACCCGAAGCAGTCCCTGTCGATGTCGGGTGTTACCCTTTGATTGATGTTACATGCAACCAATCACAGAGCTGGGCTGGATATATTGTAGCCTATAGCAAAACACAACTCTTTTGCTATCTTCTTATATAAAATTTTGCATTATATACTTACCTTTGAAACAAAAATGTTTTAAACTAATTTACTCGAAGAAAATGTGTCCATGATGTCCCATTATATGTCCCATTAATACTGTCGGGTGTGTCCCGCAGGCAGCCTCTCAGGTGGTTCAACACTGCTGACATCACAGTGGCGCACCAAAGCAACGTGCTGAAGCAGCTGGACCAGCAGAGGCGCCAGGAGCTCTTCTGTGACTGCAGTGTGCTGGTGGAGGGCCAACTCTTCAGAGCGCATCGAAATGTCTTGTTCGCCAGCAGTGGCTACTTCCGCATGCTACTGTCCCAGGGGTCCGAAGGGCTGTCCGACACGGTCAACGCTACGTTTGACGTCTTCAGTCCAGAGACTTTTACTGTCATTATGGATTTTATTTACTCAGGGCACCTGGACCTCACCAGCACCAATGCCATTGAAGTTATGTCTGCAGCAAGTTACCTGCAGATGAACAATGTCATCACTTATTGCAAGAACTTCATAAAATCTTCACTAGATATCAGTGTAAAAGAGGAGGAAAGCGAGCATTGTCTCAGTTTGTCGGAAACCTGTAGTTTTACCAGTGCCCCTGGAGAGGATGCCACAGACACACAGCCGCAGCAGCGTGGCCCCTCCGTAAGTCCTCCTCCTGCACTCTGGACACGGGATACTTCCAGAACCTCTTTTGGAGGCAAGGACTCAGACCAGGTCCTTTCAGCCATAAAGACTGAGATAAACAGCCCTGTAAATGATCTAAGTGCTGAGGACCCACAGGATCCTCTATATAGACTTCCGGGAGCAGACCGAAGGAGGAGTAAAACCTCTAAAAGAAAAGCTGCCAACAGCAGTCGTCCCAACCAGCACAATGACTTGAATCTGCAGGGGGCCAGGACACAGAAAGCTGAAAAGGCAGACGAGCTGTATGCCACACTGCCTCCTATAGTTGGAGTCATTGGACAATTTAACAAGGGTAAATTAATGCATACAGCCCGTCAGGGGGAATCTTGCACTAAGAATTATCTTAATTGGAATTCAGATATTAATCTAATATATATATATTTTTTTCAGACAACCCCATCATGCGATTTAAATGCCCCTTTTGCACTCATACAGTGAAAAGAAAGGCAGACCTCAAGCGGCATTTGCGTTGCCATACTGGGGAAAGGCCATACCCCTGTCAGGCATGCAATAAACGCTTTACCCGCTTGGAGCATCTCCGTAGCCATTTTGAGACCGTAAGTTTGTCACAACTAAAGAATAAGTCAATCATATAGTCTTTATAATGATTGCGTATGTCCTATTCCACAGATTCACCAGGCCAGGAAGTTGGTGTGCAGGAAGTGCAAGTGTCCCGTGACAGAAGAAACGGGGCATGTGGTGTGTGAGGGCACGCGCCGCTACCGCATGTGCACTGCATGCATTCAGGAAGTGGGCTGTGACAGTATCTCAATGGACCCTCTGGACGGGGCCTGTGATGAGCCAGCTCTGTTACTGGGTGTGGATGGGGAAGAGGAAGGAGACACTAAAGCCGCATGGATGGTAAATGACGATGATGACCTGGCCGACGACTCAGGTGCTGACCTTATCATCCAACAAGTGGATGACAGTGATGAGGAGCTTGAGAAGAGTCTGGATGCAGCCAATGGGAAGAGTTGAGCTCCACTACCTCTAATGAAATAATTTATTATCTTAACTTATGTAACAATATAAAAGCTATAATTTATTAAATTGTATAAAAATGTTTTTTTCTATTTGGAGTGGAGATCCAATCTCACTGTCGGCTGCAACCAAGCTCCAATGAAATTCACAAAGGACTGTTTTTGTGTATGGGTAAAAAGCCATTTAAAAGACTTTACACATAATGCTGTAACCACTCACATGAAAAAGCATGTTCTTTTTCTGAGGAATTGATAATAACTCAAGCTTTATTGTTTCCTGAAGGTTCTTGTGTCTCATGTTTTATTGTTATTATTGATTTGTTTTTTGTTTTTTACATTTGATTAAAAAAAACAATATCCAAAGCATGCACATCCAAATGTACAATACTGCATAAAAGTATTGACTCAAGAGCTATATTTGCATGAAAACACACTTGTTCAATTGACGCTGAAATATAAGTGTGTTAAGTTTGTATAATAATAATAATGACCAGATGAGAGCTAGAAACAATTTATTCCACCGTCCTTAAGTCATTAACTGTTATGTAATTTTTATGATGATATGCACTACGACCTGTAATTTATTTCTTTTTAGTATTTTGTATCTATATTATGGTGTATTTAAATATTGACTTCTTTATAAATTTTCTACCATATAAAATAAAAAATAAACAAGAAGCGCGCCGACTCAGGTTCGGGTAACTTTTTATCCCCATATGGGTAACTGATTACAACAAATATTTTGTAAACGTTTTGTTTAAATCACACCAGTGTGTTTTTTTCATACCTGACAGTTTCAATGGCTCACTTTTTGCAGAACAAGAACAATTTAACTCTGTCATATCCAACCAGTGCATAAGAGAGAACCACGTTATGGACTGGGACAGAGCTAAAATCATGGGGACAACAAACACCAGTGCTGGTTTAAAGAGGCTATTGAAATTTGTAAACTTGCCCTCGGGACAGTAAACCAGCATCAAGGGGCCTTTTTGCTTTCACGTACCTGGAACGCTGTACTGAAGAAGTCGGACTGCAGACGGTGCTGTTGTCCTACCTCCACCGATAGGAAAACAGCACCAAAACCTGTGTAAAACAGCTGACAAGGTACGTCCCAGCAACATCATGAGACAAACTCTGAGGAAGATTACAGAAAGTGAGCTGTCTCTGTATAAAATACATTTTATACAGTAGCCTATAATATGAAGGCTATAATATGAATATTCCATTAAAAAATGTATTAAACGTTTTATATTGTATCATAAAACATCCTTTTAAATATATAGTTATGTATATTAACTTTCTGTGTCTAGCCGGTAGGTGTCGCTCCTGTGGTTTAGTAGTCGTTTGTTTACAGAAGTGACGTCAGAAGGAGAGGCTGGTCCAATATGGCGGCGGTCATGAAGCTTGTCAACAGAAGTACTTTCAACTCATTTATGGGCCAACATTGTCTCGCAGTCACCACCGCTGCAAAGGCCAGCACGGTCAGTTTTATTGAGCTTTTACTCTTTGCAGCATGTTGCGATGTTGTACTTCAAGAAATCGCAAAAAGCACTCTGTAGCGGTTTTTGTAGGTTCTTGCTAATGACATACACACAGCTCCTTACATAAACCGATTTCTGCAGACTGAAATAATCCCCACTCTCTATTTAAATCAATATTGTATGCAATTGTTTAGGCTGGTATAAACGCTTGTCGTGGTCTTCCCGAAAGAGTTAAAATAGTGGAAGTGGGACCAAGAGATGGTCTTCAAAATGAGAAGGTACAGTAAGTCAACACTGCAATCAATACAATATAACTTGAAGTAGCCATGTTTAAATAGACTATTTCCTGTCGTGTATGACTGCTGGGTGTTAAGATAGGTTTTTGTGGTGTGTGTGTTGTATAATTATTCTATTTTTTCCCCCCACATAGACAATTGTGCCAACAGAAACAAAAATCCAGTTGATTGACATGTTGTCAGAGGCTGGACTTCCTGTAATTGAAGCTACTAGTTTTGTATCTCCAAAATGGGTTCCACAGGTAACTCAATTTGTTGTGCAATTATGAGAGCAATCTTTTAAAATATGTATTCTATTTTTTAATATAACAAAACACACACAAATGTAGGCCAAACCTAATGAACCACCATCACAACAATGAGAATGAACTATCAGCTATAAAATGCAGATATTTATGTGCAGTTAGAGATCCTACCATCTTCCCTTATATTGTCAACATCTGTTACATTTAATGAAGCTATGGATGACTTCATGAAGAAATTTGGTGAAAATGTTTGATTGCAAGAGTATTTGTTTTCTAAGTTGTCGATAACTCTTGACAACAAGATAACCACATCGTTATTGTGTATCTGGTCTGTTGATGTCCGTCCATTAAATTAGTCTTATTCTTTTGTCCAACATTATACTTAACCCTATAAATCTCTTGATATAGGCGAGAATAAACTATTACATTCTAAAACATGGAACAAGTTTGCAAAGCGTCTTACGTTTTAATTTTTTTTCATTTGTGGTGTGTGCAGATGGCAGACCAAATGGAGGTTATGAAGGGTATCTGCAGAAAACCCGGAGTCGCATATCCAGTCCTCACGCCAAACCTAAAGGGCTTCCAGGCTGCTGTGAGTGCTAGGATTGTACCACATGCAGTAACCAATTCAGGGTAATAAGCGCGTTGACTTTTATTGTTGTGTTTAACAGATGAAGGCTGGTGCTTCAGAGGTGGCCATATTTGGTGCTGCTTCTGAGCTTTTTAGTAAGAAGAACATAAATTGCTCTGTGGATGAAAGTTTACAGCGATTTGACGAGGTTATGAAGGCAGCGAAGGACGCTGGTATACCGGTCAGAGGGTACGCTTCTTTCTTTTGTCATTTCTCATGTTTACATACACATTTTATATAGAAGTAAGCTTACATTTTTATCACTATAGTTACGTGTCATGTGTCCTTGGATGTCCATACGAAGGCAAGGTGGCACCTGAGAAAGTTGTTCATGTAGGTTCTCATTCTCTATGGCAGCCATTCCCAAAGTGGAGTCCACTTTGACATTGACATAAATTTTATGTGAGTTTGTTTAAGTATAACCAGTATTTAGTCTATATTTACTGTTACTATTAAACGGTTCTTCAAAGTTATTACATATGTTTTGAATAGTGTGAATTTTTATATTTGGGAGGCCCCGTTGGCTCTGTAAGTGGGCCCCTTACACTGGACTTTGGGAATGGCTGCTTTATGCTAAATCCCTGGATATTTTTGTAAAATCAGAAACAACTTTGGTTTTGTCTCCTTTTTGCAGGTAGCAAAGCGTCTCTATGATATGGGTTGCTATGAAATCTCCCTCGGTGACACGATCGGAGTCGGGACACCAGGCGCTATGAGTCTAATGTTGGAAGCGGTGACTAAAGAAGTCCCAGTCAATGCCTTGGCTGTTCACTGTCATGATACATATGGACAAGCTTTGGCTAACATTCTGGTGGCTTTGCAGGTCCATATTTTATGAATGAGCATCATGACATGTGGAGGTGCAAGGCTCTGATCTTTATTCTTCGTGTTTTGAAGATGGGAATCCGCGTTGTAGATTCTTCAGTGGCTGGACTTGGCGGCTGTCCCTATGCCCAAGGAGCATCAGGGAACGTTGCAACAGAAGATGTTGTGTATATGCTCCAGGGTCTTGGGATTCACACAGTGAGTAATATCAATTGTCATTTATGGAAAACATGGGTGTACTCACTGTATTTGCTTCACACTTTTCTTTGTTTCAGGGAGTGGACATGTCTAAACTGATGGATGCCGGAGCTTTCATCTGCCGTACCCTGAACAGAAAGTCAAGCTCTAAAGTTGCTCAAGCCACCTGCAAGCTGTAGTTCACACTGGCACTGTGCTTTCTGATGATGGATTATGCCAAACACCTACAAACTTAGACACTAATTTTACTGTAAAATACAAGTTAGATGGAAAGTTGTGCCTTATAGAGTCAGTCTGATTTTCTAGGTTAAAAAAGTGGTTATTGCTGGCTCTTAATAGTGATTGGTTACACTGGGGCATCTAAAAATCAGTTCTTCTGAACCATGGCATGGTGTAAGTGCAGATTTTTTTTAATGGATCATGTTTATCTTTGTGTTCAAATACATAAACGTATTATATTTTTCCTTATTTATTTCAATGTCTAACAAACAACAATTGATAATAAAATGATCAATGCAAAAGTATAAGTGTGTCCGAAAGTACATTATACTAAATGTATTTATCATAAACGTAAAGATTTTGATCTCTGTTAGTATCTTGAGAATAACAGAATAAACAAAAACGTTCTGCTTTGCCACACCTTGAGGAAAACTTGACAAGACAAGTTGAGCGACCAGACTGATATTCTCAGTACACACACCTTCATACAACGCACGCACTTACTTCCATAAAGATGTGAAAGTCATTATGACTCACAACAAATGTCCATAGTGCAATGAAAATTGGAAGTTTGTTACAGTTTTTGCCCGTTGCTTGAGCACATTTTGCAAATCTTCGCTCATTGTTCCAAAACTACACACAAGTAAACATGACATAACACTGGGAAATATACCATTCACATCTGTGTCAAATTGAAACTATCAACTATCAAAACCTAACATTCCTTTGTCAAAATGTAACTCTGATGACAAAATGACACATACTTGCATCATATGCATACACTTTAAGATCAGGGGGAACACACTAGTCTACTTTATATAAAACACTGCAGTCTATTCAGAAGGCATATTTTCAGGAGGCACATTTTCAAACAACCAAAAAAGCAAATAGGCCTACTCAATATTGTACGTTTTAGCACTGTACATTGCAGTAACAAGAACTCAGATAAAGCAAAAAAAATACATAAAATAGTAATATAATAGAAAAACACTACACTAAACTTTCTGTAAACACAGAAAATCATGGCAATTGTGCATACGTGGGCTCATGGATCCAGCCTCTGTTGGGGTCTGGCCACAGGACCTCATCGACATCTTCTCCCGCTAAGCACCGGCGAAAATATCCCCTTGTATGTCAAAACCATCCATGCTTGCAAAGTTCTTGAAATGGCTAAACTGAGGGCCTTTTGTACCTGGCTGATTGGTGTTCAGTTTTGCAAGTAAGTGCCTTCAGGTGTGTATTGAGTGGTTGCAATTACCCGATGTATTTTGTATTTTGCATACAAGTGTTTTCCAAATGGCACCCTGAGATTTCATTTTGAACGAAGTGTCTTCTGTATGAAATAGAGTGCAGTAGGCAGGACCAAGTGTGTTGGATAAAGGAGTAAGTGTGTTGCAGAATTGCAACTAGAGTGCAAAGCAGCGCTTTTGTTTAAGGTATGGGTACATGTGTTTGAGGTATGGTAACAAAAGCTTCAAGTTGTGTTACTTTAGTCTAAGTATGGGTCTATAGTGTTCAAGCAACGGGCAAAAACTGTAATAGGCAAACCTTTTGTGCTAATTATCCTTTTGCCGTAATTAGTGACTTTGAATGCCAAAGATCAAATAGAAAAATCAATAACTTTATTATATTTACATTTTGAGAATAACAAACACTGACATGTTTCTGGCCACATTTCTGTGGGATATGACTGACTGAAATCCCCTCCTCGTTCCTTTAGCTCTGATAGTCCACCTGGTAGCCAAGAACCCAGCAGCAGCATTTCTTCCTCATTCAGATCAGCATAAGGCTTCCACGAGACAAGGAAGTGTTCAAACCAGAATATGAATAACATATAAAAAACACAAATAATCCGTGGATTTTACCACTACCATGCCAGTTGTTCAAGTACTACTTAAGTACATTGAGGCACACTTAGATTTGATTTTAGATTCCTGTAATAAAATAGTAGAAAATGAAGGTGTCTGTTTTAGACGATGTTGGGACACACATGTTGGTAGTGACAGGGAGACTGAATACTTCTACGAGGTGTGTCTTGTGTTTGTATAGGTGTTCTCTTTTCTTCCTCTTTCAAATACAAATACAGGAAATTATAACAAATATACATATTAATGATAAAACTGTAGGTGTTATCTACATTGCCATGGAATCCATGGCTTTGTGTCAGCTTTAGCATACGCAGTAGTTTCTCCTGAAATGTCGCTCTTTTATTCTGAGATGACAATCTTGATTTTTTCTAGTCCAAGTACAGTTAATTCTCCATTATTTAGAAATGGTGAGGTTAGGAGCAGAGGCATGTATTTTGTCCTCTAGCCTGAGTCTGTGTGCTGGGGACTTGGACACAGATTTAAAAGAAGGGGGTTTGTCCTTAAAGTCTTTCGGGTCTTGATTGGACACTGGAAGGGTGCTGTTAAAGAAATTGTCCTCATTGAAGTCCTGCTCAGGTACTGCCATGTGACGATGTCGTCTTTTCAACTTGTTTGCACATCTGGCGACTCTTTTGGAAATGAGATAAACAATCTCACAGATGTTGAGGATGATGCAAAGGGCAGATGCCCCAACCATGAAATAGGTGAAGACTTTCTTTTCTGTTGGATGGCCAATGTAGCAGTCCACCAGGTTTGGACATGGGGACACCTCACATTTGACGAGCCGAGGCAGGTAGAAGCTGTCATACACTTTGTGGAGAATGTAGAGGAAGGCCACCTCGATGCCAGTCTTCACAAAGAGGCTGATCAGATAAGTCCACCAAAGGCCTCCATGTTTTTTGCCTGTGTTGTTGTAGAGCTTCTTGGCGTCTTCCCCATGCTTGGCCTTGTACTTGCGCTCGCGCTCATCACGGTAGGCCACATGCATAACCACCATGAAGGACGGGCAGGTGACAAAGATAAGCTGCAGGGCCCACAGGCGGATGTGGGAGATGGGGAAGAAGTGGTCGTAGCAGGTATTGGCACAGCCGGGCTGTTTGGTGTTACAGTCAAAGTCCTTCTGCTCATCGCCCCACACTCTTTCTGCTGCCACCACATACACCATCACTCTGAAAAGGAACACCACCGACAGCCACACACGGCCAAACGCTGTGGAGTACTTGTTCACCCCACTCAGCAGGGCTTGGAAGGTCTTCCAGTCCATGTTCTTGGCACTCAATTAATTCTTTCTTACTTAATGTTGAATCTGTAATGGACAGAAACATGGCATGGTTACTTTAGGTTTATAGTTTTTTAATCAAATATTCAAGGGGTAAAACTCTTGCAAAGTCAAACTATTGTTGTTAAGCCCACAGTACATGTTCAATGTGCGTCATTTACACAAGAATGATACTGACGACGTCTCTTAAAACATGTGTAGGCCTAAACAGGAACCAATTTAAGCGTTTCTTAGGTGTAATAGTCTCGTTACATAAAACACATAGTCCTAAGGTAAAAACCAACAACAACAAACGCACAAGGTACAGTATAATTAGCAAGTATTGTCATCTTTCTCCTTTGTTGTAGGCCCTTTTGATCTTATTAATTATCAGTTATCACTACCAATAAGCCCCGCATTGTTAAATCTTTAACAAAACAACATTTGAACACAGTTATTGCTGCTGAGCCACACATTAGATCGCGTGGGTCGGTCCCCCGCTCGTCAGTGCCTTCCCGAGAGTTGTGTTACTTACCAAGTGATGTCTAATCCATCATAATCGACCGAACCTCAACATAGTCGTTTGTACGCGCCTTTTGTAACACTTTTCATGTGTTTTAGATAAATGTGCGCTCCAAAACGGTTACTTTCGACAGGTAGATGGCACCGCTTGAAGAAATGCGCCTGTGGGTGTGGTTTAAGACTGGAACTAAAGTTTAGTCAGATGTTGCGCCCTGTCTCTCTCTCTCTCTCTCTATTCTCGATGGACGTCCCTCCCTCTCCCATTTTTTACTTTTCTCTCACACGCTTCTACTGTGTGGAAAACCCTGTATTTTCTGAATCACTTCACTTCTAATTTTGGGAAACATCCGTTTGTCAGTTATTCATAGTGCACTTTCTTGTCTACTACAAAGGCAGGGTGTATTGCATTTCCTTTTAGCTTTACAATCTTACACTCAACTCAAATAACACAGAGACCTCCCTTTAGTCACAGGATAACAATTACAAGTGCCAAACAAAGTGTCTTTAGTATATTCTGTAAAGAGATCAAAGTTAATGAATGTTTACTCGCAGTCTTTAGTTTCCAGATATCTGTTTGGATAGGAAATGCCAATGCTGTGCCCAAGCATGCCCGTGGTTGCAGGCTGCTGCGTGCATTCAGTAATTTGAATTCTTTTGTTCAGACATTTGAGAATAAAATCCCAGTGCACACTTCTATGGCTTATCTCCTGTCATGTCACCTCGTACCTATAGTGCCATTGTCTAAATGTGCCTGTAACACCATAAGCCCAGGAACAGGCCAAAAATGAAGCTTTTCTAGAAAGATCACTCTTGAATGGTTGTATAACAAGACATAATGGCATATACACATGTCACCTGTTTGCATTCCCAGAAGTGAGTTCAGAGTGAATTACATTGGAAGGATTTCATTTTTTAATAATTCTACTAAATATAATACTCATTATCATTACCTTAATTCTCATGTATACATGCACACAGCATATACCAGTATATTTTTATTTTATTCTGGGGAGATATTATGCAGATTACAATTTCCCTGGAAGTTTTTGCTTTTCTGGGACGTTAGGGGCACATAATATATTACTTAACTTGTGTGAGAGAGCAGAAACTGTAGCCTGTTGAGGAGGATGTGACTTTGTGAAGAACTGGTCCAGGCTGTTGGTCGAGACACACCTGGAAGAATGTTGGCATGAGTCAGGGGCCAGCCAGCTGCAAGTCACAACAAGAAGCATCCACTCAAGTCGATAAACACATCACTTCTCATTGTCCCTAATGTTGGAGGAAGGAATCATTCTGCCTCGAAGAATATTCAGTCACTTCATTTAAGACCCCCAGATATAAGCTTACCAAATGAGGGTAATCATCAAGTGTTTACAGAACCACCCAGTTGGAAGGAAACGGTCACATACCAACAATCAAGCTCATATTTAAAGCAGTAGGTCCAATTTACACTAGTCTGCCAAGTCAAAACTATAAAGAATGATGTTCTAAATAAAGAAGTAAAAACAGTGGGATAGTTGGTTTGATGGAGCACAGACCCTGTTGTTAATACTTTACTGGTCTACTGAATGCCAATAATGTACCACTTTAGAGTGCCTTAAAAAGTGTCATTTAATTTGAGTGTAAGTCATCTGTAGGGCAGGGCAAAAGCTCTGCTAAAACCACAACTCCAGTATTAGAAACTTTTGTGAACAACCTTTGTCAACTCCTGGGGTTGTATGTTTTTCCATCTTTTTTTCCCCCTGTTTAACACTTAATCACTCATCACACTCATATCTACAGAGTGGACTGGATAATTCCTGCACTGGGTGGGTCCATACAGTACGTCAATGAATCAAATGAAGAGAAAGGAATGACTCCTCCTTTTACCCCGCTCCTAAAGTACCAGTCAAGCAAAACAGTCCAGGCCGCAGCTCCTAGCGACAGAACAACCACTGGCTGTAGTGGGCGGGAAGGGTTTATGAAGCACATGGAAAAAATGAAAAGGCACATGTAGTTGTGAAATCCACACGTTCGCCAAAGGATACCTCTATCTATTTAAACACAGAACGGCATACAACAAATCTTTAAAAAATGAAAATCTCTCTTTATTTGAACAAACATTCTTACAACCATACATCCAGGCAGCCTTTCTGCAGCGACAAATATGTCAGCAACTGTGTTTACAAAAGTACTCTGCAACCTCATCATTCTGCCTTTCCTAACCATTTAAACAGTCGTAGACTGTAACTCGTGTAGCAGCTCAACCTCTGGTTTAAATTATGTAAATTGCAATACTGTATATACAAGACTATATACAAAACTTTTCACTATGCAGATTAGAACAAAGAGCCACACTGCAGCATGAAACGTCTGGAAGACGGCCTCTGAAAAGAGGGAAAATTGTACACAGAAACCCACATAATTGTACAAAGTCTGAGTCAGTGAAGGATCTGCATTCAAACTGTGATGTGTTTCCAAACCACAAATCGACAGAATTCCTATTTTATTAGACATAGTGTAGCAGGCACAATACACTTTTGCTGTTCACTTTTTCCAGTTCATTGTCTCAGCGCAGGAAGGAACTTCCTCCTTCAGAGTTTGTAACATAGTCTCTAAGAAAGTTCTTGCAAGAGGAGTCTATTTTACCTTTAAAAGATTATCATTGGAAATGGCCATGTTGTATGATGGAGCTGGAGTATCGGGTAAATCAGGTTTGCTCATTTTTAATTGATTGGTGTCCATCAGAGTACTTCCACTGGACATTGTGTCTGTCATGGCACGGCGAGAGCGGTGCTGTGCAGAGAAGCATTCTCTGCAGCGTTTGCCCACAAGATAGACGATTTCAAATATTGAGAGCACAATGCATATCAGGCTGGTGACCACCATAAAGATTGTGAAGATTCGCTTTTCTGTGGGACGAGCAATGAAGCAGTCCACGATGTTTGGGCAGGGGACTTGTTTGCATTTGACGAGGGAGGGGAAGTCGTAGCCCTCATAGATGTGGTAGACTAGGTACACAAAGGTGACATCCACAAGTATTTTGAAGACCAGCGTGAGGACATAAGTCCACCACAAGCCTCCTCGCTTCTTTCCAGTGTTCTGGTAAAGCTTTCGGCAGTTCTCTCCATATTTGGCACTGTGTTTCTTCTCCCGGTCATCCCTGTAGGCAACATGCATGACCACTAGCAGTGACGGACAGGTGACAAAGATGAGCTGCAGAGCCCACAGACGCACATGAGACACAGGGAAGAAGTGGTCGTAGCAGACGTTGTGACAGCCAGGCTGAGCCGTGTTGCATTTAAAGTCCTTCTGCTCATCTCCCCATACCTTCTCTGCTGCCACCACAAACACCATGACCCTGAAGAGGAAGACGATGGACAGCCACACACGGCCAAAGGCTGTGGAATATTTGTTGACCCCACTGAGGAGGCTCTGGAGGAATGCCCAGTTCATGATGGGGTTTGTTCAAGGCTGTCTACTCTCCAGCCGCCGGGACACAGAGACAGCAGCAACCACACAGGCAGACGTCTGGTATCTGCGAGAACAACACAACACATAATGAACAGGAAAAAGAAGTTCAAGGAAGAATGATAAGAATGGGTGGTTTAATTTATGAATGTCTATTGGCAAGGGTTTAAAAACACACAAATACAACTGATGGAAATATAATAACGTTCAAGACTTCAACTACTGAGTACAGAGGATGACTCAAGTACCTTCACTGAAGATGGACAACTCCTGTACGACTGAGAGCTTACACAGACATGATGGAAATATTGTATAAAATAAATAACGTATAATAACGCTTAAGAATAGTACCCTCATGACTGAAATGATAGTTTGCATTCAACAATCAATGGTTTGTATAGCCGAATATCACAACAGGAGTTGCCCAACAAGCAGCTACTTTGTCCCGGTGACTACTTTGAAGTTTGTAGCCTACTCTCCGTGCGTAATTACGCACAACCAAAAACTAGGATTCGAATTTAAAATCTCCGTAATAAGTCCAAATGAATAGGCAGCGTGAGTTTAGTATAACTTACTGTTTTTGTCGTGGATCGGGGGTTCCGTGTCGAAGCAGAGAGAAGCGACTCACTGATGAAAATCTTCTACTTTCTCAACTGAACGGGAGTGAAGGGGGTGGAGTTGTTTGTCTGCCATGGTCTATTCAAACCCGACCTGCTCAGGTGTGGCAAACAGCGCCACTTCACAAAATACTTTTTGTCTAATTTATTTATTCTTTTATGTTGTAGTCAAGTACATTCCGTAAAGTACGTGTATGTGTATGTGTACGTATCCGGATACTAAAGTATCCGGAATACATACTGTTTTTAACTGTATTTCTTGGAGTAGTTATTACACTAAACACACTGTACTTTTTACTTCTACTTGAGTCATAGTATAGGGAAGTATCTGTACATAGCTTGTTCCCTGTGCGTAAATCTTTAAATGGCAAAAGCTTTATATTGACATAAAAATCATAATAGTGTTTCATGCATCTTATTCAGAATTATTTTCATTATACATTTATTCTATGGTATTTTCTTTGGAAATATAAGAATGTTTAATGTATTTTATGTTCTTCATAATCTGTATTTACTTTTAGCAGCATTTTCTCAAAAAATAATTGCCTACTTAATAGGCAATTATTAATATTATGAGTAATATGATAATATAATGATAATTACTTGGGTCATTAGCTACTTTTCACTTCTATTTGACTACTCTACCCACCTCTGGTGTTTGTATAATTATTTTGTGTTTCTACTCATCTTCAGTCTGAGCCAAGAAGTAATTAGACTGTCGATGTACGAGTAAAGAGTTCTTGTGTTTTGATTTCCACAGTCGTTAGCCACTAGTTATAACAACTAAATTACCTTTATAAATTTGAATGTGTGTTTTTGATTAAAATATTAACCTGGTGCAATACTATACATTTCATTCTTGTTTTCTTTACATGACTGATATAGTTCTGTAACTGATAATTACTCCACAATCATGGTTGCTTCCATTTAAAAAAAAAGGAGCAGGCCACCGTTTTTACATACTGAGATATGTTCATACCGGAGCTTAGACAAGTTGATGCATACCTGTCTGGTCTTTGTACATGCGCTCAGTCACGCAAAAAAAAAATTGTTGTTAGCATTTGGCCTCTCCCAGCATATTCCTATAGCTGCAAATGGGGGTGAAGTTGGAAGCGACCACGCTCATCCACGAGCACGCACAAAGACCAGACAGGTGCGTATCAACTTGTATAAGCTCAGGTAAGAACATATCTCAGTATGGAAAAACGGTGGCCTGTTCCTTTAAAATAATGAAAAGAGCTTAAATGCACAATAACACAGGGAATGGTAGTGTTCACATTCAGCTCTGTAATAGGGCAACCTGAAGAGTAAAACAGAATATAAGAACACATTCACTCATATAAAAATGTTTTATTCAAATATCTACATGGCAGACATAGCGGGCACAAAAGGAGCACCATACAATTATTATGTCACGCATACTCTCCACAGTCGGAGATGATCACCTTCTGTTTTGGCTTGCCATCTTTTGTTCCTTGTGCCTGTGAAAAACATTTAAAAGGGCAGTTTAAAGAAAAATGGAAATAATATAAGCAGTAAATTAATGTACATGTTGTTGGTTGAGTTGTGTGTGATTTCTGTAGAGTTTGGGAAGTGCATGCCAGTTTCCCTAATTATGTTACTATAACAAGCTGTGCAGTGTGTAATAACCTATATTTGTCCAAATTTAAAGGCGGAAGGAGTAATAATAAAAAGCAACTAAAAAAAAAAAAAACACCCAGGTGATTCAGCCTGGAGAAGCATAGTTTAAACATACTTAGATTATTGAATTTATGTTTTAAAATTACTTAAATTATCCATGAAACTATTACAGTGAGGAAAATAAGTATTTGAACACCCTGCTATTTTGCAAGTTCTCCCACTTAGAAATCATGGAGGGGTCTGAAATTGTCATCGTAGGTGCATGTCCACTGTGAGAGACATAATCTAAAACAAAAAATCCAGAAATCGCAATGTATTATTTTTTAACTATTTATTTGTATGATACAGCTGCAAATAAGTATTTGAACACCTGTCTATCAGCTAGAATTCTGACCCTCAAAGACCTGTTAGTCTGCCTTTAAAATGTCCACCTCCACTCCATTTATTATCCTAAATTTAGATGCACCTGTTTGAGGTCATTAGCTGCATAAAGACACCTGTCCACCCCATACAATCAGTAAGAATCCAACTACTAACATGGCCAAGACCAAAGAGCTGTCCAAAGACACTAGAGACAAAATTGTACACCTCCACAAGGTTGGAAAGGGCTACGGGGAAATTGCCAAGCAGCTTGGTGAAAAAAGGTCCACTGTTGGAGCAATCATTAGAAAATGGAAGAAGCTAAACATGACTGTCAATCTCCCTCAGACTGGGGCTCCATGCAAGATCTCACCTCGTGGGGTCTCAATGATCCTAAGAAAGGTGAGAAATCAGCCCAGAACTACACGGGGGGAGCTGGTCAATGACCTGAAAAGAGCTGGGACCACCGTTTCCAAGGTTACTGTTGGTAATACACTAAGACGTCATGGTTTGAAATCATGCATGGCACGGAAGGTTCCCCTGCTTAAACCAGCACATGTCAAGGCCCGTCTTAAGTTTGCCAATGACCATTTGGATGATCCAGAGGAGTCATGGGAGAAAGTCATGTGGTCAGATGAGACCAAAATGGAACGTTTTGGTCATAATTCCACTAAACGTGTTTGGAGGAAGAAGAATGATGAGTACCATCCCAAGAACACCATCCCTACTGTGAAGCATGGGGGTGGTAGCATCATGCTTTGGGGGTGTTTTTCTGCACATGGGACAGGGCGACTGCACTGTATTAAGGAGAGGATGACCGGGGCCATGTATTACGAGATTTTGGGGAACAACCTCCTTCCCTCAGTTAGAGCATTGAAGATGGGTCGAGGCTGGGTCTTCCAACATGACAATGACCCGAAGCACACAGCCAGGATAACCAAGGAGTGGCTCTGTAAGAAGCATATCAAGGTTCTGGCGTGGCCTAGCCAGTCTCCAGACCTAAACCCAATAGAGAATCTTTGGAGGGAGCTCAAACTCCGTGTTTCTCAGCGACAGCCCAGAAACCTGACTGATCTAGAGAAGATCTGTGTGGAGGAGTGGGCCAAAATCCCTCCTGCAGTGTGTGCAAACCTGGTGAAAAACTACAGGAAACGTTTGACCTCTGTAATTGCAAACAAAGGCTACTGTACCAAATATTAACATTGATTTTCTCAGGTGTTCAAATACTTATTTGCAGCTGTATCATACAAATAAATAGTTAAAAAAATCATACATTGTGATTTCTGGATTTTTTTTTTAGATTATGTCTCTCACAGTGGACATGCTCCTACGATGATAATTTCAGACCCCTCCATGATTACTAAGTGGGAGAACTTGCAAAATAGCAGGGTGTTCAAATACTTATTTTCCTCACTGTAATTATAAAAACAGACTTTGCTTTTGTGTAATAAATAAACCTCTTTATCTTAATAACCTCAACAGTGCGGCCCAAAACACTAAATGTCACTGACAAACAGAGGGTGAAATCCACTCACCTCCATTGCTCGAACTACATCCATTCCCTCGACCAGTTCACCAAAAACCACATGTTTTCCGTCCAGCCAGTCCGTTTTATCATTTGTGATGAAGAACTGCGACCCATTTGTGTTAGGCCCAGAGTTGGCCATGGAGAGCTGCCCTGAAAGCAAAAGAGAGACCGTAAATTTACGTGGCATTTGTGGCGCTAATTAACTCAACAGAACGCGTCTCACCTGGAGCAGTGTGTTTAAGGATAAAGTTTTCATCCTCAAACTTTTTGCCATAGATGGATTTGCCACCAGTGCCATTGTGGTTGGTGAAGTCACCTCCTTGACACATGAACTGAGGGATGATGCGGTGGAAACTGCTGCCTTTGAAGCCAAAGCCCTTTTCATGTGTGCATAGACATCGGAAGTTTTCTGCAAAATATAAAATTAACATAACATTTTTATACTTAAATAATACAAGTCTAAGCAAACTTACCTGCTGTCATAGGAACAATGTCAGCTCGCAGAAGAAACCGTAACCTTCCTGCTGGCTTGTTGCCAATCTTGATATCCATATAAACCTGTGGATTCACTCTACCCTTCTTTGCAGGGGGCTCAGCCTGCAAAGGATTCATATGAACAATATGGAAACAGAGAAATGAAATGATAGTGTTATAAGGAAATCTTAATCATCCCTACCTCTTGTCCGACTGTAGTAGCCGACTCCCCAGCTGTTGCTGCTTCAGCTTCAGCCTCTTCTATCGTTTTTCCTGAGAACTTCTTTAACCAATCATCATCTGACCACACTGTGGCAAAGAGGAAACATGAGGATACGGTCATGAAATTATAGCTGTAATTATTCCTGTATTAAACTACTGCACCTGGGCGAGATGAGCCTTCTTTGATTCGCATAGGTCGAGCTATGTTGACCCTGATAGTGCGACCAAAGAGCTCAGACTCATTCTGATGAAAAACATTACACAGTACAAATAGTCATGCGACGTAACTGTGAATGAATAACACAACTGTAACTGTTATGTGCATACCATGTTATCAATAGCTGCTGCTGCATCCTGAACAGAAAGAAATAGTAGTATGTTTAATAAGATACGTAATAAAATAAAATGTTAAAAGTTAAACTTTGGCACTTTGTGTAAGCCTTTTTGTACCAGGGGTAAACTGAGAAACTCAACATACCTCTGCCAGTTCGAACTCAATGAATGCAAAACCTCTGTGTTTTTCTGAAAAGTATAGTCATTGAACAGTTAATGCAAAGTAGACATTTAACAAGATATAAGTAAAAAGACCTACCGGATTCATAATCTAACGGGACTTGAATGTCTACAATGTCTCCGAAGGGAATAAAAGCAGCATGTAACACCTTCTCGTCCACCTCTTCAGCCAAGCCACCTGGCAAAAAGGCGCAGTTTATTGTTTTAATTGCAATGCATGCAGTATGTTGGGTTCAGTAATGTTTGGCTGGGGTTCATTCAAAATACGCAGCACTTCTAACACGGTTGAGGCAATACATTTATGCGAAGTGACACTAAACAGTCACATCGAAGCCCACGTTTGGGAGCAGCTTATTACAACAGAAATAAACATACAATTTAGGCAACTTACCAATATACAACACTCGTTTGTTCGTGGCCATATTGGATTGTTTGACCTCTCAACTCTCTGACGTCCACAAATTCCCATTGGTTCAAAACAAAACTTCAAATCCTTGCCCGCCCACATTGTCCGTGCGCCACCTGCTGGACATATGCGGTCATATTTTCTACAGGCGCACTTCATTTTAGTGTGAGCGTAGATGTTAAAATAAATAAATAAATATAATATTTTGTATAAGCATAATCAGGACAGAATGGTAATGGCGAACCAACCGGACATTGTGGTTGTGGACAAAGAGCAGAAGCCGTGGTGGTTGACATAGCAATACCAAGCGATTTCAACATCAGGAAAAAGGAACACGAGAAACTAGAGAAATACCAGGGGGCTCAGAATAGAGCTGGAAAGGGTCTGGAGGGTGAAGGCAACAGTGGTGCCCGTGGTTGTTGGGGAACTCGGGGCAGTGACCCCCAAACTGGAGGAGTGGCTACAGCAGATCCCAGGAAATGACATCTCGGTCCAGAAAAGTGCAGTTCTAGGAACTGCAAAGATACTGCACAGAACCAGAGGACCCAAGCTTAGAGGAAAAAGAGACCGCTCGGGTAGGGTGAGCAAGAGTTTATATATATAGAGACTTATATATAGTTAGCATAAAGGCAGCAAAACAAACCCTTTTTCCACGTCATCCTTTTATTCTCAATAGGTTTGCAGCATGTCAAAAACATGACGATGTGAAACATGACAGAGCAAGGTTTCTTTTTATAAAATTTCTGTCCTCTGTCTTAATTTTTAATATTAATGCAAGTGTAAGTTACGAGGTACAAACCAAAATCTGTAAAATATTCAAGTTTGAATCATTATTAATGAATTCATTAATTTAGCATATTTGTATAAAGATTTTGTTTCTATAATTCATTGGAAGACCTCCTGCATTTAGCTTTCAAGAGGAGGCAGCAGGATCCGTAGTAGCTATGCTACCAACTTTCTGAGTGGCATCTTTCTTGGCCTGGTGTGCCTGCAAGACAGCTACAGCTTCCTCCACCTATGGAAACAGGCATAATAATAATCATCATCATATACGCTAATCCCACATTCAGGTATTTATTCTATACATAAAATTGACTGTTAGAAGGACCAATTAAAGTACCTTGGAACGCAGAGATTCATGAGACTCTAGCATATGTAGCAGTTCAGAGTTGTCAATCTCCAGCAACATGCCAGTGATTTTTCCCGCCAGGTTGGCATGCATGGCCTGAATCAGCGGAAACAAGCGCTCTCCTGTCAGACAAAGAAAGTAATACATTAAACTATGGTCAAACAATGAAAGGAAATAGTCTACTCTTTTAGGAAATTTGCTTTTACCTAGCATCTGCTTTTGCTCCTGTGGCGGTGCAGCTGCGAGCATAGATGCTGTGAGCGGCTCCTGGCCCTGGACATGCACAGCAGGCTGAGACTAGAGCACATTGACGCGTTACGGCAGATCTACGACAAACTTTATAATGTGCAATGTTGTATTGGTCATACCTGCTGTAACGCAACAGGCTGAACAACCTGTGGGTTAGGATTCCGAACACCAGTGGCATATTTGTACGGAGGAATAGCTCTCGGACCAGAAACCCCCACTGAAGGGCGCGGAGCCATTGTCTGACCAGAGGCTATACAGCAAGAAAAATAAAATATTAACAAATTAAACAAAATCACATAATGAATCATAAATTGTAAAAATAAAACTCATATGTGCAGGTTGTTTGTGAGCAGACTGACCCCGAGCACCCTGTGCGCTGTTTGGACTCATGTGTCTGAGATTAGCTCGTGGTCCTGGCTGACGCAGCGAGCTGGGGATGCCCTGGAAACCACCTGTGGGTTAGAAAATGGTAATTATCGTAATCATAAGCAACTAAATAAAGTGTTATTAAATGTTCAATTCATCAAAATAGTCAAAAATATCCTCCCAGTGCTTACCTTGACCTCTGCCACCCTGCTGCTGCCACCGGGGATTAGGTCGCATTTGAGCCAGCTGATTGGGCGCGTAGTATGTGGTTCTATTCTGGGCCTGTCAATGAAGTAAGAGCATTGTCTCATATATTTACTCTTAACTGGCAAAACAATAGTGAAAACAGTTATTTCACCTGTGGCACAGCGGGCATGAAGTAGCCACTGGTCGGCTGGAACTGGTTAATGATGGCATTAGCAGGCATGGCCCTCATTCCAGCGATACGCTGCATATACTGATTAGTGAGATGGGCTTTGCGTTCTTCTTTACGTTGTGCTAAAGCTACGTACAGTGGTTTGGAGCCAACAATACGTCCATTCATTTCTGTCACAGCTTTAGTGGCCTCCTCTGGGGAGGAGAAGCAGACAAAGCCAAAGCCTTTCGAGCGACCCTCCTCAAGCATAACCTGCAAACAGAAACATTAGGTGTATAGGCTCCTCGGTGTGTGATTTATTGAAGTTGATGTTTTGTACCTTGGCACTTGTAATGGATCCAAAAGGAGAAAACTCCTTCCGTAATTTTTCATCATCGATTGTGTCATCCAAGTTTTTAATGTACAAATTAACCCCCTAAAACAAATACTTATAGTAATGACACAATAATTTCATAGCTTAAAAATATATGCTTGTGACACCTGGTGCTTCAGACCTGATAACGACTGATCCGCTCTTGCTTCAGCATCTCAAACTTCCTCTTCAGCTCTGCCTGCCTCTCCATCTTTTTCTGAGCGCGACCCACAAAAACAGTTTTTCCGTTGAGTTCGGTGCCATTCATGTCTTCAACAGCCTTGGGACAAAATATGGTTGATAAGAATTATGACAAAGACAAAGGTATCAACTAAAGAGGCAATGTACCTTGTTGGCATCCTCATGTTTCTCATAACTGACAAAGCCAAAGCCTCTGGATTTGCCTGATGAATCGGTCATAACTTTGACACTGAGTGTTTTACCTGAAAGAGGTTACACGGTTAATATTAATAATTACCACATCACATTTGAAAGAAAATGCGTATCCGTTTACCATATTTATCAAACATCTCTTTCAGTCTGTCATCATCCATGTCGTCCCCAAAGTTTTTTATGTAGACATTGGTAAACTCTTTGGCTTTGGCTCCAAGTTCAGCCTCTCGCTCTTTGCGTGATTTGAAACGTCCCACAAACCTGAATACAGGCGAGGCAGGCAGAATACATTCAGAATACAGTCCAGATTGCATTTACTTCTGAAGTGACTAAAACAACAGTATCCAGACTTCCAGGTACGAATGATGCAGGCAACTACTATGGACATACGTACATCGGAGACCTCTGACAAAAACTACAAAATTAACTTGCGAAAACCAGAAGCAGGCAGATATGTTGGCATGCTTGATACAAAACACCATGACAACCATCAAGCATCTTGGTCCCAAACTTGATATATATGCAGGTGGATGGAGGAGTCTCACAGTACAAAGGGAAAGCTGAGGAGGACCAAAGGATCTTATATACCTGGCTATGTGGACCTCGTTCCCTCTGCCATCCCGTTATGTTTCCTGCATTCGATCCGTCACTAAAACAAACAAGCTTGGTCACGCACGCACACACGCAGGCACTTGAAGATGAGTGGCCAGAAAGTGGACGAATGGTGCAACAGAAAGAGCAAACTGGAAGGCCAGTGTAAGTAAGTAGTCATTAGGACCATGGTCAGAGGTGAGCACATTAGTCAGCTAATTCACACATACACACACACCCAACAGATAAAACTTCATAGAAGAGCAAACATTATTTTCAACACCAAGCGTAAAACAATGACAACAGTTATATATACACATACAGCTATGGGAATAAATTACTTGAATCTGTCAAATCTATAAATAGGAAAATTCTATTTATCTAATGATAATTGACATCTAAGAATTCCTAAGCAGACACTCACACCTTGCGATCATTCAGAAGCATGCCATTCATCTTCTCAATAGCGCGATCCGCTGCATCCTGGGTCTCAAAGTGGACAAACGCGTAACCCTTGGAGCCGTTCTCATCACACACCACCTAAAGCACATGAAAGATTGTTAATGGTATGGCAGTAGAAATAAATACTATCAACAGGGAGCATCCTTGGTTTACTAACTTAATGTTAATAAATCATAAAAAAGAGATATGTGAAAATTAGATCTAGGTTAACAAAGCTGGATGTTTAAAGTAATACAATAAGGTGCTAAATAGCAAGTGCAAGCTGAATGATAAAGTATACAATTTTGTGCCCTGATTTTACAGTTGAAATTAGGTGAATTACATCATTTCATCACAGGGCAACAAATGCGATACAGTATATAACTGAGAGAATGCTACGTAAGATGAGTAGGTAATGCACAAATTACTGCAACTCCACTTTTGCACGTAGACTACAACTCGTTTTGCACATGAACAAATGGTTGGTAAATGACCCCCTAAATCAGGGGTAGGCAAGTTTGCCTGCTGGAGGAGCATCACTGTCTACAAATGCCAGTAGTGCACATCATATATGGCCTAAATGGGTGTTCGGCACAAAAAGAAATGAAGGAATTGATTGATTGTATTTTAACAGGCATTTGATCTATGATTTGTGTAATATTCCTCAAAATCATCTTGAGGGCCAGAGGTTCTACGATGGAGGGCCGTTTATGGCCCCTGGGACTGACGTTGCCTACCCCTGCCCTAAATGTTTATTGGCGAAATTGTCAATAGTACCTTGCAGGAGAGGATGTTCCCAAAGGCAGAGAAGGTATCATACAGGGCTTTGTTGTCAATGGACTTATCAAGGTTTTTGATGAACACGTTCCCCACTCCAGACTTCCTGAGGGAAGGATCTCTTTGGGACCACATGATTCTGATTGGCTTCCCTTTGACCACATCAAAGTTCATGGTGTCCAGAGCTCTCTCAGCTGTTAGTGATAGGGGAGGAATGGCAGAGGTCAAATAAAGAAAACTACAGTGCACTAGGGTCTGAGAGGGACATGTAACAGACTGCATTAGACCATGTGGGAGACACACTCTATGGGAGCAGCTGGGACAAGAGTGGGCAGCTGCAGTGGCTCATGGTGCAGCTGGGCCTTGACCCCCCTAGCTGACCAGCAGTAGTGTTATCTGTTTCCCTTCACATACATGTGATGATTACTGCTTTACAATTTCAAAACCACAATAATATATGTTAAAATCAAACAATTAGTTTATATAGGTAGGATAAATATAAACAGCCTATATGCCTTTATAATGGGGTCCTCTAATGTGGCAAACACCCTTTTGTTCAGTCAGACACACAGCCGGGCTTTCCAGCTAAAAGTGTCTGGTAAACAAAAGCTGCCTTGCGTCTGCTGGCATCAGCAGTTTGCAATTGTACTTTACAACCCATTTGCTCACAGAAGATTGGTGATTACAGCCTAAACACGTGGCTTTGTTTAGAACAGCATATTGACTAATGTTGTAACTCGTGCTTACTGTATCAGGTCGAACATTTCAATGTAGAAAGCACGGGCCATATTGTATAGCAGGTAGTAGTAAAAACTGCTGCAACTGGACAAATACCAGGTCTACGTATTGTGTGCAGGCAAATTTTGAGACAGTCACAAAGATGTTCTAAAATTAGAGAGGGGTCCTGAGAGGAATGTGCAGCATGAAGTGAGTAAAGCATTCTCTACCATTGAAGGGGAATAGACCTACAACAAGAATGCCCAAATGAGTAACTCCCGACCTTGTGGGTATTTACGCAATACTGTAGTAGTGACAGGCATCCCATCTAACCATGCTACCTATAGGCTGCATTTACACTGTGTAGTACTGTTGAAATATACACTGGGTCGATCTTAGTACGACAACATACTGTGTTACATGTATACAACACCACCCAAATCTTGCCAGTTGGCTTGTCACTTAGAGCTTGTTGTAATTGTCCCTTATTTCTCCACAACCACTGGGGGTGAATTTTGTCATGACAGGTGTTGGGCATAGACAAGAGACAAAAAGTCTCTCTCACACACACACACGCACACACACACACACACACACACACACACACATACACACAATGTAAACAGTCACACCTGCTGCAACTGCTCAAATGTTTAGGTTGCACAGTAAAGATATTGAGAACACAGCTCCAGACTTGTGACACACATGTATTAACAGATATAAGAGGATAGTAAATGGATTATTTGGTAAATCTTTATTAATAATGACCTGTTAGTTGTGCAGTGTAAGAGGTGTCTGAATTTTCTTTGACAAAAACAGCAATAGCCACTGGCCATTTTTAGCAGGAAAATTGGGTCACCTTAGGTCAAGGGAGCTAAGAGTGCCAGTAAGTAATGGTGCAGAAATGGTGAAGGATTAAAATTATAGTCACATTTCAGTGGCATAATGTCTATGTAAGAAGTGGGTCTTGACTACCTATCTAGACGCAATGATCATTTGCCACAAAAAATACCCTCAAAAAGCAGATATTATACACTATTGCAGGTAATAAAAGTGTCTGCTTACCGTCGGCAGGTTGGGAGAAGTTGACATAGGCATAACCGAGAGATCTACGGGTGATCATGTCTCTGCAGACCCGAATGGAGAGCACGGGTCCGGCCGGGCTGAATTTCTCATACAGCATCGCCTCGGTTATGTCGGGGTGCAAGTCGCCAACGTAAAGAGAAGCCATTGGATAACTTCCCTGAGCTGTGTTCATATCTCAGGAAGCACTAAATTAAATGATCTTTTTTGTTTTAGAGGGACAAAAAGAATTCCAAATGCCAAACCAAACCCGTGTGGGTCCGAGCTGCGCGTCTCCTCTCGCCGTATGGACACTCGATCACAGGCAGCACCCCCGAGAACCGTTCCCAGCCTAAGCTCAAAAATAACAATCCAAAAAACGATTTCTTGAATGTGTTCTTCGTCTGAGGAAGGAAACTTCGGCGTAGGATTCCGTGTGTTTGTCTGTATTTTTTATTTTTTATATATTTATATATAAATTTGTATTTTGCAATTTTTAGAACTTTTTTCTTTTGTTTTTAAGAATTGCGTTTCTTGTTTTTGTATGAAGATTTTTAAGATTTTATATTTTTTATAATATTTTTTTCTTTAAGTTTTTCCAAGAACTGTGAGTTAGACACTCACGGTTGTTGTGGCAAGGGAAAGAGACTGCGTGAGGAAAGCATGGGCACTTTATAGACAGTGCGCTACGGAGGAAATAGTGGCCAGAGTCAAACATAGGTGTGGGAGGGGGGACACACGCGCTGTAAAAGAGAGCGCGCACTGCGTCCTAACAACTCCCCATATCTCCCCACAGCGACATCTGTGTAGAATCCAAAGACCACCAGTGATATTACATGTACAGAGTATTTGAGTATAGCTAAGCATTCAGCAGGATACTTTTTTTTGCTACAAACTGTATTCAAAAATGTCTTCAAGTAAGCCTAGCCACATTACTTTAAAGTTTTTACTTGGGTAAACGTTTTACTTACTTGAGTAGAATTATGTTCAAGTAACATTACTCTCTTCTTCCATGAGTAAATATGTTGGCTACTATCCTCCTCTGCACATGTACTATAACCTTAAAATAAGAGCACAAAGCCTACAACTTATCATTACTTATCCAGGTTCATGCGTAATAGTCACTGCAACGGGGAACGTGCCATCTCTCCTTTCTCAGTTGACACACTCAGCCTGGCTTATTTATGATAGTCGCCTGTACCTGTACACCACCCCCAAAGAGACGGGGCGCTGGAGATTTGTGGGCGGAGCCTCACCAAAGGTGGGCGGAAGAGGGAACTGTCCGTACGCAGGTGAACCAAAGTGACGATCGACTTCTGCACAATTTCTGTGTAAAAACAGCTAGAAATGATACTTTTACAAAGTAACCGATAGTATTTTACTAGGGATACATCGTCATCATGCCATATCTAGGTAAGTTTCATACTTTAATTTAGTAGTTTGCTTGAAAAGCTTTCAAATCTAATGGCTAATGCTGACTTTCGAAGTTTTTAGGCGTGGTCTAGGCTGTTGTAAACGGATAGCGAGAGTCATGTCATTGTTATAGCAGTGGTACTACATTACAGAAAGATCTGTTTCAGGATACATACCCCATATGTCACTGAAAGAATGAAATTCTGGGCAGGTATCTAAATGTGTGTACATTCCACCCAATGCATTATCCCCTTCAGTTTAGGAGCGGGTCTTGTGGGCCTGTGCTGGTGGATGAGTTAAATGCCCCAGTCTCCAGAGATCAGGCCCCTATGGTTTACACAGAGTGCTATTAAAGGATGTGTTAACCGTAATCTCCATCTGCAGGGGTCAGAGATGATTGTGGTAATTGCCTTTTTTCAAATTGTTACGGTGCAAAGATTTCTTACACTATTTTAAATGTTTATAATCTAAGTCTTCACATAGCAGGCTATATTTTTTGGAATACATTCTCACAACTTGAAACACTATTGTCAATAGCCGGTTCAAATTAAGTCTATTATACATTTCTTCAATAGGGGTATGCTGTGCCAACCTCAAGGACAACAAGGCCCTGATGAAAATGGGGCTGGGGCTGATACTTGTGGGTCATATCAACTTCCTTCTTGGTGCACTGGTTCATGGAGCGCTGTTGAGGCACATCAATGTCCACCGTCAGGCGCGCACTATGGTGTACGCTATCTCCCATGTGATTGCTATAGTGGCTGGATTGTTTGTAAGTTGGCCAGTATTTGTAATAATCATAATCATAATTTAGGGCTGGGACAATCCACTTTTGTCACGATCCAATACGTATCACGATACTCAGGGGCCGATCCGATACATATTACAATACAGTAAATAATTATGATAAATAATATGTTAGCCTTAAAGTGTGTAAAAAGAAGTAATGTGTCCAAAGTTCATAAACCAAATGACATTTGACATTTATTGAATTGTTAAGATTGAGAAGTGCATTAACTTATAATGTAACAAAGTGCTGATAATGGAAAACAAAGGAGTATAATAAAAAGGCCTACAAACACTAGTATTGAAAGTATATTTGGTATTGCTGCAAAAAGTATTGCAATCCAAATCCAATCCGATATTTTGTCCTTGCCCTATTAATAATGCCAATGATGATAATAAATGTTTGTAATACAGCGGGTTCAGAAAGTGTTCATAACCCTGTTTATTCATTTGTTATTATGTTGAAGTCTGATGCTGATCATTTGTTATTCTTAACAAGTCAACACCCAGACGTGCATTATGAGTAGGAAATGCATTTATATGATTTTGAATATTTATTAATAGAAAATGTATTTGTATGATTTAAGACTGCTACATAATAGGATAGATATTATTAAGAGTTGCCTGCGGTCTCTAAACATACTTCAGCCATCTATATGTAATGTCTTATATTCCACAGGGAATCATTCATGGAATAATAACCATTGTACTGTCCAAAAACAAGAAAAACAAGATCCTGGTAAGTGCCTTTTCCCTTCTCATTAGCACAGAGCTGTATCATTTGCAGCTCATGCTTGAACATGTCTTGATTTTATGCCAGTGCCAATTCAGGCATACATTGAAGTTCAATTTGTATACTTTCAGAACTGGGTCCTGTTGTTCTTCAGTTTCATGGTGGGACTTCTGGCTATTGCCTCTGCTATTGGTTTGAGTGTTTCTATGTTACAGGAAATTATTAATAAAGGGACAAGCCTGCTAACACACTGCAATTTTAATGACACGATTATCTCTGCAAGCATCACTTACGAATGCCCCTTTGACCCCACTCGTTTATCTGTATGTAAGTATTTCTACTGGGTTATTATGACGTTACATTGAGTTAATGTTGTGATATTTTCTCAGGAGACAACACTCATTCTGTGGGTGCCTCTAATCGTCATATCAGTGGTGGAAGCATTTTTTGCCTTCCGTTGCTTTGCCGTGTGCACATCATCGCTCTACCTCTGTCCATGCAGAAAACGGCCACTGCTGGCTAGAAAGGTAAATTAGTTTTTGTTATCAAAATGTCTACCCTCTAAGGCACAACCGTGTTTTCTGTTAATAGCCTACTGTATTAATTTGGGGTTTGTATTATTACAGGTTCGTATCGAAGAAAGAGTTGAATCTCTACCTGCACCTTCACCTGATGCAGAGCCTGCAGAAGAACATGAACTACTGGACACTGCGACTACAGCGGCTCAGAGTGACTGGCCCTAAACTAGACAGGCTCAACACAATGAGGGTGTACACTGCTAGACCAAAGTCTATAAAACACAGCACCTCAGACGAGCTTCTATAATGTGCCTGTTACAACATGTAATATGAATTTTACAATTACAAGAGGTAACTTTTATATGTGAATTCAATGAAATATGCTGTGTGATTTTTATTTCCAAAAATGTTTTGTCTTTTTTATTATTATAATGTACACGCCTGTTTGTGTCATTTATTACAGTGAACCAAACCCATTTGTGTAACAGTTTTAATTGGTGTTCACACACTTGTAACACACAGCTGGATGGTGAAGGAGTAAAAATATATACAATATACAAATTCACCCTCCGTAAGACGCCTTCAGTGCAATCGTAATTTAAAGATTGCCAAAAAAATTAGTAGACAATATTAACTTACTAAAGATACCAGTTTAAAAAAAAAAAAACACTATAAAACTACCGTAAATGGATGTACTGTTTACCCAACATGAGAATGCGTACACAACATAATTATGCTTGAAGATCGTGTTCAGACATAAGAAATGTGTTTCATGTGTACAAGCATGCTTCCAACTATACTATATATTGACAAGGCACAGGACAAAAGTAGGAATAAAAAGGCAAATATCTACGTTTTAAATAACTTAAATCCGTTTGATACATAAACACTAACCAATTTTTACAGTTGTTCCACAAGAAAAAGCCTCATAGGATACAAAAGCAGAGAAAGTATATTTTAAAAAACAATTTCACCTGGGTCCAAAATGTTCTAAAGAAGTCCTAAAAAATTGTTCTGGGATTGTATTCCCATTAAGTAAACAAAGGGTCAGTCCGTTAATACTTTCCAAAGCGATTGCATGAAAAAGGAAAGGGGAAAACAGTCCAAGGAGGTTCCACTGGTGTCACAGGATGCTAATTGAGACTTCAAGGAGTTTTTGATTCCTCTTTGGGCCTAAAGCATGACAAAGAAAGAAACTGTTACGCTGTGGCCAGGTAAGATTTCTAAACAGCCATTCATTTACTCACTTTGAAGTGTCCATTTTCTCATCCTCTGGCACCTTCTCTTCTTCTTTTACTTCTGTCATCAAACACATTTACAACGGATCAGTCACGTAATAATGCAACTGGACATATTTCTGAATAATTGGTTGAAAAAATTATTAAAATGAGGTACCTGCTGTTTCCTCCTCACCTTTCTTCTCCTTTTCTTCTCCCTCTTTCTCGCCTTCGGTTTTGGGTCGTTTGGGTTTCTTGTAGCTCGCAACATTTCTGCGGCCTCCTTCGCCCTCATCTTCGGAGTCGGAGAACTCTTCTTCACACGCTATCCGCTTGTCATGGGCGCGAACTACAAAAACAGAATCAAGTAGAGAAGATGTTAATATTGCATATACACATTTTGTCAACACAATCAAACATTTTTAGATTCAATATTGTCCAGTACTAACGCGCAAACATACACAAACAAATACTTGTGGCCCATGGATGACAAGGGGGTTACTGAATGCATGTAAAAAAAAAAAAACTCATATAACTTATATAAAATATTTATAAGGAAACGAACATTAGAAACTGAAAATAAATATAAAAAATATAAGAATAAACTAACAAGTATAATAAAAAAATGTAAAAGAAATTATTATATAAATATGATCAATAAAAGGTCAATAAAAATAATATGGATTGAATATATGAATATATAAAGGATTATGGAAAGTCTTAAATCATGCAATGTCTAAAGACTCGAAAGCTTTAAGTTACCCAGACTACAAGATTAAAAATGATGAGAAAATTACAAACGGGGAGAATGTAGTTAATGCGTTCAATGATTACTTTGTCACCATTGGGCCTCACCTGGAATCAGAAATAGCCAAAACAAACAGTGATGTCTCTCAACACAAAAATGTGAATGTACACTCCTTTTTTCTTATGGTAACAAATGAAAATGAAATAATTAAAATAGTTAAAGCAAGAATAAAAAATCCACTGATTGGAACGACTTTGACATGAACATGATTAAAAAAGTAATACAAAATATATCAATGGCTTTAACACACAGTATATGCAATCTCTCCTTTTCAACTGGTGAATTTCCTGACCTCATGAAGATTGCCATGGTTGTTCCAATTTATAAAAGTGGAATATTTAGACCAATCTCTATACTTCCTCAACTATCCAAGATTCTGGAAAAACTTTTTGTTGCCCGCCTGGACAGCTTTGTAAATAAACATAATATACTTAGTGACTGTCAGTATGGGTTCAGAAACAATAGGTTAACTGCACATGCTCTAATCAATCTAAGTGAAGAAGTCGCCAACAATATTGACAATAATTTGTACTGTTTGGGTATATTCATAGACCTCCAGAAAGCTTTTGACACTAAAAAAACTAAATAATAATGGGATTAGAGGAATCGCTAACAATTGGTTGAAGTCATATTTGACTGAAAGAAAACAGTATGTACAAATTAATGAACATGTATCAGGATGGAGGAATACAATATGCGGGGTCCCCCAGGGGTCGATTTTAGTACCTAAATTGTTTCTGCTCTACATCAATGATTTGTGTGAAGTCTCAACAAAGCTAAAATGTATATTATTTGCTGATGACACAACTATACTAGGCTCTAGCAAAGACATATCAGAGGTCACAACAGAAATATACAAACTCAAAGAATGGTTTAACAGAAATAAACTATCGCTGAACTTATTGAAAACAAAAATGATTTTATTTGGCAAACGGAATAGTGACACTCAGATTCAAATCAATAGAGACAATGTTCAAATAGAACAAGTCAAAGAATATACATTTCTGGGTGTGATTTTCAATCATAAGGTTAGCTGGAGACCACAAATAAACATTATTCGTGGTAAAGTGGCGAAAAATGTGGCCATAATGGGCAAGTGTAGTTATTTTCTGGACCAAAAGGCTCTCTTCACCCTGTACTGTTCCTTAATCCTACCGTAAATAAACTACTGCTCAGAGGTCTGGGGAAATACCTACAATAGTCATTTGCTGGTTTTATATAGATTTCAAAAGAAGGCTATTAGAATTGTTCATAAAGTGGGGTATAGGGACCATACAATTATACTGTTCTTAAAGGAGCTATATCATGCAAAAATCGACTTTTTAGCCATGTTGTTATGCTATTTCCTTATCAAAAACACCCCCAGAGCGGTTTTTGGCTTCATTCACGCAGTTCTAAGCAATCCTCCTGAATCCTGCTCTCTGAGCAGCTGTTCCGCCCTCTCCTGGAAAACAACCTAGTTGTTCTGTTGTGTCGTCAGAAAGGAACGGAAGTGCTCGACATCTGTAATGTAATGCCTTACGGCCTGATTTTAATTTATAAAACAGCTTTTTCATTATTTTTGTTGTGTGAGTGAGTGAGTGAGTGAGTGAGTGAGAGAGAGGAACTGTGCACATGTCAACTCCTTATAACTGCATTATGTGAAGTAACTTCACTTTTTGCAGCGATATTTATATTTATAATACTGCAAATGTGGAATGAGCGGCGAGAGAGGCCGTGTTAACTGAATTGAAGCGTCTTGTCTTCCGGGTTTGAAAAATACCCCCAGAAAATACTTATATTTCTCTCAAAAATGAGTACGCCATAGTGATAGAGGTACAATTTATCATATACTTTACTTTGGAATGGCTAAAATAGCATGATACAGATCCTTTAAAATCCAACACCATGAAACTTGATGACATCATAAAACTCAATTCCCTGCTACAGATATATAGAGCTGTAAATAACCAGCTCCCTAGTAACATACAATTATTGTTTGGTAAAAGAGAGGGAAGATACGATCTAAGGGGAACTCATAATCTGAAAGTACAATGTATCCATTCCACCCTAAAAAGTCATTGTATTACACAGAGAGGAGTAAATCTGTGGAATAATTTAGAATCTAGATGAAGACTTAAAAGGTGCAGCTAGTCTACAGCAATTCAAAAGACAGTATAAGAGAACTGTGTTTGAGAAGTATGCTGAAGACATGTGACTTTGTCTCTCAGTCACTCTCCTTAAGTAATCTGTAGTACTATGAACTTGTGAATAGTCCGGTTCATTAGGTCTTCTAAAAAATTATGTAACTTTTTATGAACTAGTGAAATACCACATCATTGCTAATATAATCAATTGTCACCTACTCTATCTACCAAGTCTATCTGATCTGTATTAAAAGGAACTTGAGATAAATTACAAGCATTACAAATGCTGTTATGGCCTGCTTCCGCTGGTCATTACAAATAAAATAGAATTGGGGCAGGCGAGATGTGGACATTTTGTAGGGTCCCCCTCTCAACAGGCTCATAAATCTTGTCTTTTTAAAGCACCACTCAGTATAGGATTATAAAGCGGTTCACAACATCAACTAGTTAGGGCAGCAGGGTGGGGGCTCGCTGGTGGGGGCTCCCGCCCTCTACCAGCTTGCCACATAATACCCTGGCTTTTTAACGCACCTCACAAATAGGGAAAACAACCAAAAACCACTGACAGAACAATCTTAACCAACATTATTACCAGGTATGATAGCAATGAGAAACATGATAAATTTGAAGATGATATTTTTGAGAATGATATTATTGTCATTGTTATTATGGCGATGATATGTATATGTCTGTATGTGTATACAGTGCCTTGCGAAAGTACTAATACACCTTGAACTTTTGCACATTTTGTCATGTTTACAAGCCTAAATGTAAAGATTTTATTTTGAATTTTTTCTGAAAGTTCACACACAAGTAACAGACAACTGTGAAGTGAAAGTAAAATTATGCATGATTGTTATTTTTCAAAAAATAGAAAAGTGGGGCGTGCATAAGTATTCATACAGCATTTTCAGAGTGCATTAAATTGCCTTTATAACATCCCTAATGACTGCAGAAAGTTTACACCTTGTCCTAACCATTAAATAGAGGCCACCTATGCGTAATCTATTCTACTAAGAATTACAGCTGTTCTGTGACTCAGAGCTATGGTCAGAGTGTATTGGTCACTAAACAACATCATGAAGCCCAAGGAGCTCACCAGAGAGGTCAGGGATAAAGCTGTGGAGACGTTTAAAGCAGTGTTAAGTTATACAAAGATTTCCCAAGATTTGAACATTTCACGGAGCACTGTTCAATCCATCATTCGGAAATGGGAAGAGTATAGCACCACTGCGAACTTACCAAGACACGGCCGTCCACCTAAACTAACAGACCGAACAAGGAGAGCACTGGTAAGAAATGCAACCAAGTGCCCCAAGATAACTCTGGAGGAGCTGCGACGTGCTGCCGCTGAGCTGGGGGAATCTGTACATGGGACAATAAGTCGTACTCTACACAAATCTGGTCTTCATGGACGAGTGGCAAGAAGAAAGCCATTATTGAAAGGAGGCCATAAGAAATCCCGTTTGAAGTTTGCTAGAAGTCATATGGAGGACACAGCTACCATGTGGAAGAAGGTGCTTTGGTCAGATGAGACAAAAATTGAACTTTTTGGCCCAAATGCAAAACGTTATGTATGGCACAAACCTAACACTGCTCATCGTCCTGAGTGCACCATCCCCAGTGTCAAATATGGTGGGGGGAGCATCATGCTATGGGGCTGCTTTTCCTCAGCGGGGACTGGGAAGATTGTAAGAATAGTTGGGAAGATGGATGGAGCCAAATACAGGGACATTTTAGAGGAAAACCTGCTGGAGTCAGCAAGAGAATTGAGTCTGGGGCGGAGATTCACCTTCCAGCAGGACAATGACCCTAAACACAAAGCTAAATCTACAATGGACTGGTTCAAAAACAAACATATTACTGTGTTAGAATGGCCCAGTCAAAGTCCTGACCTAAATCCTATTGAAAATCTGTGGAAAGACCTGAAAACTGCTGTTCACAAACGCTCTCCTTCTAATTTGACAGAGCTTGAGTTGTTTTGTAAAGAGGAATGGGCTACAATGTCAGTGTCTAGATGTGCAAATCTTGTAGAGTCATACCCCAAAGACTTGCTGCTGTTATTGCAGCAAAAGGGGGTTCCACAAAGTATTAATTCATGCTGTATGAATACTTATGCACGCCCGACTTTTCGGTTTTCCATTTTTGAAAAATAACAGAATCATGTATCATTTTAGTTTCACTACACAGTTGTCTGTTACTTATGTGTGAACTTTCAGTAAACAATTCAAAATAAAATCTTTACGTTTAGGGTTGTAAATATGACAAAATGTGCAAAAGTTCAAGGTGTATTAGTACTTTCGCAATGCACAGTCATAGTGTCTAAAACACTATGACTACTTAAACAATAAGCAAATCAATAGGTGGTGACCAGAACTATAAAACTAAGTAACTACACTACAGAAATCACAAACTTCTCTATTTTCGCTCCATTTTGTTTTTCATACTTGTAAGTTGTCTTGTAAGTTTTCAGCCTGTGGCATGTAAAAGCTTTGAATTATCAATGCTGCTAATCAATAATTGTATTTTGAATATGGGGTAGGCACTTATAAACTTTCTTGCTTTGGCGTTCTCCTTTTGAGTTTTTTATTTTTCTTGGTTTTGTGTGATAATGTAAATGTAATGATGTAAATATTGTAAATAATAGCTCATTGTAAATAATAGCTCATTGTAAATAATAGCTCAAATAAATTAAATTAAGTAGGGCTCAACATATTGGTATCGGAACATCATAGGGCGCAATATCTATATTCGATAAGTGTTCTGTGCTGTGTAACATCTGATTACTTGATATGCGTTTGTTGGGATCCTCTTCCTCTTCATCTCCGCTGTCTTCCTGCACGGCGTCTTCAGGAATGGCCTGCATCTGTACTCCTGGGGCGTGAGGTAGCATGCGCAAGTTCTCAAACAATCGCTGCCTGAAGAAGAAAAACATTTTTAAATCAAATTACGAACAAAATATCAATTCATCCCATAACTACATAGTGCATTTTGTGCTAACTTGATTTTCTCCAGGTAGTCGTTGGTGTTTTGGTTAGTCATGTTGGAGGGGCTGATGTGCAGCTTGAAGTCTGGTCCAAAGTATTCAAAGTAATCATTGTATGGGAGCTCTGCAAAGATAGATATATATTGAAAAAAAGGACTTATTGTTGAATATATTTTAGTATTACGCTTTATAAATGTACACAATTGTTTAAACTACCATTAGGGATAGAAGCATCGAGCGCAACAGCCGTCTCGTACGTCCAACAACGTGCCACATTGCGAATAGTGTAACCTCCGCCACCCAGCATTAGCAAAGGAAGGTTAAAGCTCTTCATGTATTCCACACATTTGGCATGCCCTGAGAACACACAATTGTCAGTTGACACATAGAAAAAGTAATAACAGTGTTGTAAACAGTAGATTTACCTTTAATGGTGAGGTTGAAGCAGCCAAGTCGGTCTCCGGACAACGAGTCTGCCCCACACTGAAGAACTACGGCACTGGGCTGGTACATCTCCATCACTTTGGCCATGATCTGCAAACGACAAAACCTTAGTCAAATTACATGTATCAATGTGTACTTGCATTAGGAAAACTATTCACTTACTGGTTTGAAAATGGCCTCGTAAGACTCGTCATCAATGCCATCCCTCAGTGGATAATTCACAGCGTAATATTTTCCCTTACCAGCACCAATATCCTGCAGAAAGCCACATAAACAACAGAAGTCAGATTTTGTTTACAGTACTTAATTATTGGAGTATAGCGACATGAAGCTTACTCTCAAGTCACCAGTGCCGGGAAAATACTCCCCGTATTTGTGAAAGGACACAGTCATGACACGGTCAGTTGTGTAGAAGGCTTCCTCCACGCCATCACCATGGTGGATATCAATATCGATGTACAGAACTCTTTGATGATATCTAAAGACAATAAAATGCATTTTCACATTAGGATAAGCTAAAGAGTGCATTATACAGATGTAACCAGGCTTGTTTGCTCACTTCAGTAACTCTAGGATTGCCAGCACAATGTCATTGACATAGCAAAACCCAGAGGCCTCAGACTTTTTGGCATGGTGCAGACCTCCAGCCCAGTTGATAGCGATGTCTGTCTGTTGCTTGTTCAGCTTTACAGCACCGGCTAAATTATAAGTAAAAGAAAATTACCAGATGAACCCTGGAATTAAGTCATTAATAAGGGGAGGCCATAACGAACGTACCAACTGAGCCCCCTCCTGAGAGCTGACAGAACTCAAATAGACCATCAAAAACTGGACAGTCTTCCCCACGTTGACTTAAAGAGGGGAAAATAACAAACAAAAGAAAAGTCAGAAATCCCGCTGTCAGAATCAGAATGAATGAATGCCGCATTTTGGTCAACCTACACCTCTGCATTTGTTTGCTATACTCTGACATGTTGTCTGGACGGATGGAACGCAGGAATTTGATATAGTCATCACTGTGATATTTGGTCATCTCTTCTCCACTGGCTTTGTGTGGGCGCTATAAGGAGGGCGGGGGAGGTAACAAAGGTTAATTATCGTAGAAAAGCTTAAATCTGAGTCAACAAACACTGAATGTGTACTTACATAAATTTCCATCTTCCTGTACAGACCGTAGTTCAGTAACAGGTTGTGGGTCATACGGATTCTGTGAGGTTTCATGGGATGTCCCTGACCGTAGTAGTAATTTCCAACGTCCCCTAAAATGAAATAAAACAAAAACGTATGACAGACTTAAAATATATATATATACACAATAAATTATTGCCTTTATGCAAATTTAAGCGAACTATTAAAAACACAATAAATAAGTAAATACGGAAAGTCTGTTTTATGCAGATTGTAATGCTCCAGAAACAGACTTTCCTCTACCATTTTCAAAAGACGTCGTTGGCGTTAATTACGACGGAACCAAGTAATACAAATTATATTAATGAGTAGATCACAAGCTGCATTGTGAAATCATCCACCAAAAGTTGTGATATTAAGCCTTTTCTGCAAAACGGTTTGTACGTATTACTACATTTTTTCATTTGATGCCATGCACTGCAGAGAATGATGAAACGAGCGAGCTAGCTAGGTTAGCAACCATGCAGGTTAGCAAAATGCAAAATAAACTCAAGTCTTTCATTGCACCATTTTAACAGCTTCAGCTGATAGGTGAAATTATTGCATACACGGCGACACGCGTAAGTACATACCGTCATAGTAGTAGCAAACTTTTTCTTTGTTCCTTGTGAAGTAAGCGCCATTTTAGTCTCTTTAGCAGCTTCCAGCGGACACCGCACACACCGTGAGACAACAGCGACGACAAGAGGCGGATCGTATCAGGTCCCTACAAATATGAGGAATGTGGTGCCGACTTTGCCCAGTAGATGTCGCCAGAGTCCGCTTGTCGGTCGGTCACAAACAATTTTTCATAGCAGCTAGCCACAGATCACGAATACAATTATTTTTACTTAGTCTGTCATAACAGCATACATTTTGATGTGTAACTGTTTATTTTATCAACCTCAAATTCAAAGAAACAATGTAAAAAATAAACCTGTCTTTATTTAAAAAAAAAAAAGTAAAAGATAAAACAAATATGATGATGATTAAAACAAAGGAATGACAAAACAATCAAGCAATGATATGCCAGCTCTGATGTGTTCTACAGATCTTTTGGCAGTATGTTGATTATACAATACAAAAATGTCAACAACAAAAAAATGAAATATACAAGTCCTTTTGTCTTGGTAGGCTACTCTTGGTATTGCCTCTCTGTTGAAGTGAAGAAATCTTCCAAAACATTTCTCAAGTATTCAAATGTGGGCCTGTCCTCTGGTGTTTCTTTCCAGCACATGTGCATAACATCGTAGAGAGCATCGGGACACTCATCTGGCTTTGGCATTCGGTATCCTCGCTCCAAGTTCTGGATGACTTCTGGGTTGGACATGCCTATTAAAAAAAAATCAGTATTATAACAACAACACTCCACAGGCTACAACAAACAAAGTAAGTGCATGTGCATTTATTCACAAAACATTTTCATTTGTTTGGAAATCACATCATACCAGGGTAGGGAATGCGTCCATATGTCACAGTTTCAGTTAGCAGGATCCCAAATGACCACACATCAGATTTTATGGTAAAAGTACCATAATTTATAGCTTCTGGAGCAGTCCACTTGATTGGGAACTTTGCACCTAAAATGTTTAATGAGGACATACAATGAATCATGATGCATTCTGCTCTTTTAAGATGTAATGCTTTGGGCCATAACAATGAAGATTGTTATTTGTACCCTCTCTGGCGGTGTATTCATTGTCTTCAATAAGTCTTGCAAGTCCAAAGTCAGCCACTTTACAGATGAGTTCTTGAGAAACCAGGATATTTGCAGCTCGTAGATCTCGATGGATATAATTTCTCTGTTCTATGAAGGACATTCCATCCGCCACCTGCAGGGGACACAACAGACAACCCCTTAGCTACACACTCAGTCTGGAGATTTACAGATTCTTGATTGGCTATGTGTGGATTGATGAGCACCAACTGCAGGGTGTTAGCCACTTCCATAGGTCAGTTTCTATTCTACATATGGTACATACTCCGCCCAGGTTCACAGCTTTCTGCACTTGGTACCAGCTCTGGTAACAGCTGTTTCCTGAGACAAAAACAAATGCTCCTCATCTTTTCATTGTGAACAGAATTTACTCTTCAGTTGCCAACTAAACACAATATTGGATTTATTCCCGGTAATGATTCCTGTGTAAGTTGGGACTGAAATTCAAAGTGTCGTGACAAGATAATCTTTTGTGCCTGTGTATCTAACGTTTCAGTTTTGGTAGGTCAGTGGTTCGTATTTCAAACTTAAGAATCTGGCACAGACGTGTCTTTGGCCTAAGGTCCTGTCATAAGACTGAGATGTAACAAAAAAATAACACCTCTTTACAAATGAAGTCTTTGAAAGTTGCTTTGGAACATGTATCTTGGTATCTGTTATTGACCTGACAACTGGAATACCCTACCAGCATTTGTTGTTATAAGATTGTAGATTTTGATCATGTTACACTAAGTATTTCTGTATCAATTTTAGAGGTTTTTTACATGATAGATCCACAAATGTTATACTGTACCTAATCAATGAAATATAGAGACCAACATCCTGCCATATTTATCAAACCACATCACAAAGGGTTAGGGTTAGCTCAACAATAGTTCCAGGCTCCAACATCCATAAAAATCTTTCTGTCTCTTACATATTGTGGAGTCGTCTGAAACCCAGCAATATCTATTAGACAAAGTATTACTCCCTTACTCACGTAGAAACAAATGTACAGTAGATACACTTTAAAAGCTATTTGTGCAAGAAAGCAGCTTAGAGGCTAGATTTGTTTTGTACATGTTTGGCCACAAAGTTTTGTCAAAATCTGCCTCTCCCAGGCGAGTAAAGACGTCAAAAGATTTGCATACCCAGACGTGAAGAATTGCTAGGCTCTTTTAGGCCGCGAATACCTTACTGTCTTTCTTCCTGTGGTTGTGTTTTCCATTCTCACATTCGCACATCCGCAATGCATCTCGGTAAAGACTGTGCAAACCATTGGCCTGTGTTCTTGCATAGTTTTGGTCTCAGAGTTTTGTTGGGTCTTTGCTCTGTAAATGTGCTGCTTGCTCTCATCTGTAGCTTTGTTCCAAAAATAGAACATGGAACATGAGATGCAAATAAGACTTACCTGTGAGGCCATATCTATCAGCACGTTTATGCTCAAGCTGTTTCCTTCTGGTGTTTTCAAGAAATCCACAAGACTGCCTGCAAACAAAAGTTACAAGTTGTTGTTTTTACTTTTCTTTTAATATCGCTTCCGTTGTGTCTCGGATCTCTTTTGACAAAATCATGACCTTTATTTAAGGATATAAATAAACAAGGTTGGACTCAATGGCTCATATCAGAATCAGTCAAAGTGATGCATTATTTGTGACAGCAAGGACCACTTCCTGCGACTTTTGGTTAAATTAGATTAGCAGAAAACAATACCCAGCGCGTAAGTTAAATCTAAGGAAGCACTGAAAGAAAAAGAACATCTGTGCCAGGAAAGAGGAGGCTTTCACTCTCAAGACCGGGAAACTGCTTTTGAAGTGAACAGCCATAGAAGCCCTTTTTTGTCAAAATCATAAAGGGACACTGAACTGACACGCCTGCAACATCTTTGTCCTCCTCCAGAATAAACAGAGTCTAATTGAAGAGATGGGAACTCCAGGCCATCTTTTATATTTGTTGAAATGACAACAGAAGCAGTTATTGTGTCCTGTGCACACAAAGAGGCACCCTCATAGGACCACTGTCACTGTGGGTCACTCTGAGTAAACTGGACAAAGGCACTCTATTCACCTCTGCTGCCATGGTCACGGTCTCCTGCAATATTACAGGAATATCAAAACTGTAAGGGTTTATGACTTCTCTTTTGCATACTCGTCCTTTATTAAACCATGAAAGTCCCAATGAGATATCAGAATCCCATTTTTAGAGGAGTCCTGGCCCTAGATGGGAACCTATTGTACATACATGTGAGGAAACCTATGTGCGCACTCCACACAGAAAGGCGCCACCCAAAGTCAGTGTAATGTTTTGGAATCAGAGTTGGAGTGCGACCAAAATTGCGTGTGTTTGAGCAAGTTTGAGAAAATAATGACATACTATGACATAGTTTTAGAGATGGGAAGGGCTGCTGTGGCCAATATCTGTTAAAAGTGGTCCAAGGTAGGAACAGAGTTGATCCTTGTGGGGAGTGAAGGGAGGACGGGCTGGTCTTTTGATCACTGTTATAGGTCCCTCATGTCAGAATGCACAGTTCAGTGTGATTTTTGTGGCTTGTTTTTCTGTGGGAGTGTGAAACTATGTATCTTGCAGTTTAGGGCTGGGCGATATATCGATATTTAAGATATATCGATATATTTTTAAATGAGATATGGAATTAGACCATATCGTGTATATCGGGATATTTCAGATTCAGATAAGCTATTAAGTTAACAAAAAGAAGCAGGTAATCTCAAGAGGATTTTTTTTAAAGTGTATCTTATTCTTAAACTGAGCACTTTATTTTGTTGTCTCTTTATATATAAATGCTTTATTTTCTAGGCTATTTTTATTAAGATGTTTTTTTTATTTAAATGTGCACCTTACGGAGTTTTGTTTTACAGTGTTTATGTTTACATTTATAGTGAGTTTTCAATAAAACTACTCGTATTTGGCTTTGACTTTTACTTAACATTTCATGTCACAGCTCTCACTTTGCAGAAAAAAATATCGGGATATATATCGTATATCGATATTCAACCAAAATATATCGGGATATGACTTTTGGTCCATATCGCCCAGCCCTATTGCAGTTGTAAAAGTGCTAAGGTGATGCGACGTGCAGCTTTAACCAAATTCAGTATGTACCAAAAAAAATGATTGTATCTGTCATTCCCTCATGTAGTTTCTTATGGTCTTCATATGTGGTTCCTTATCTAACATTGGAGTCAGTATTAGTGCACATAGGGGTCCTGTGTATTTGTGTGTTCATCTGTCGGTGAATGTGCGTAATCGAGCCGCTGGAACGCCGCCAAGCGTCATCAGGGTGTTGGGGAATAATAAGCCGGTGCACCCTTTCCCTTTTCACACCCCTCCCTCACAGACCAGGAGGCTTCCCCCTCCGTCAGTAAACATGTCTGGATGGGGCACGCGAAGCAAGACAAAGTTCATGTTTGTTTGGAAACATTTGAACACGGTCGTGTGAATAGAGGAGTGACGTGAGGCAGATCTATACAGAGGCCACTAAAACTATCAATCTTATATAAAACAGCATTTACTCGTCCTTGATGTGTTCACTCTTAATTTCCCTATTGCTTAACTATAGCAAAGGGTCTATTTTTTCTTTTATTCATATACTTTTTGGTGGATTTGGATTAAATATTTCGTACTATTCCTGGGACAGATGCAAATATTACATCAAATTTTTAGTCTTCAAGTTAGAAATTAGCCCTTGAATAGGTCGAACATCATTACTTTTTTAATGCTATTGTTCTTTTGGGAGAAAATAGTTTTACACTTCAGTATTTGTTGAAAAAAATCGTACTCCCTGTACTACTGACACGTTAATCTCACATCAAATCAAAAACACTCAAAGACGTATGCAGCTGTGATTATAATCAAAGCATATTTCACCTAAATACCAACAATGTGTCCTCGGTTATACTTGGACATCATTGTTTGACAGTGCCAAGCCAAAGGTATTGACACACCTTTTGGAACTCTGGGTCCAATACCAAAATCGACAAGTTTGATCCTGAACTATGGCTCAATGCTGGCTAATTCCCCCTCACTGTGTGGGCTTACCCTCTCTACACAGTCTGGTGGGAGATTAAGCAGGTCTGACGCATGTGAAGCAAGCTCAGACATATTTGAGTCGAAGTTTTCATGATTACAAAGAACCTAATTATTTTGTTCTCCTCTTGGAAATACTCTTCCAACTCGCTGTTGCTTTTGCTTCTCTTTTCCTTTGAAGTTGATACAAGTATAGTTTTTGACTCACCATTTTCCATGAACTCTGTGACGATGCAAATTGGCTCCTGGCTAACCACAGCAAAAAGGCGGACCAGGCGCTTGTGCTGGAGATTCTTCATTATATTAGCTTCAGCCAGGAAGGCCTCCACTGACATGGTGCCCATTTTAAGATTCTTGATGGCAACCTTTCGATCATTGTTGTACTGGCCTAGGAACACGCAAATCAACATATTTAAGTTGATTGAATATGAAAAGACAATATTTACATGTCAAATATATGTACAGAAAAATGCTAATTTATTGCAAGTAGTAAGTATGGCAAGTGGGATTAAAATTGTGAATTATGTCTTGAAATCAAGGTTTAATTCACTGTGCACATAAGGAAGAAATTTACATTTGTCACATGCACGTCAGGCGGTATGAACAACCAGGTTAGCAGCTTTTAAGTGTAGTACAGTGGGGGTGACAGTGGCTCAGATGTTACAGTGGGCCGTCGTCTTATTATTGGGCAAGACACTACCTCCACCTTGCCTATGCGTGAAAGCCGGATGTGACTGTGTTGTTGGGGGAGCCATTATTGTAGATTGATAGCCGCTCTTCCAACTGTCTACCCCAGGGCAGCAGTGACCACAATAGTAGCTTATCACCACTGAGCATGGAGTTAACGAGTAATGACTATAGTGTAATGTACAGAGAAGTTTCTCAACTCAAGCTAAAAAAAACTCAACTCAAAAAAAAAAGGAAGAAAAAAAGCATAATACAAGTGTAAATGTGAATTATATGACCCCATACAGACAAGACATTTAAATCAAGTCAATTTGTATTGTCTAGCCCAATATCACAACAGGAGTTGCCTCCCAGGGCTGCACCAAACATCAAAACTGTGAAACAATTAACCGATAATATCCAGACAATTGTATTTAGTTGTTTAGTATACTGCCTAACTTGGAATTTGCTCATATCAATCATTACATTTTCTATTTGATTTTGATTAATTGTGAAGCCCCTCGTGGAAGGCCCAGGACACGCTGGTGGGACTATGTCTCAGAGCTGGCCTGGTGTCGCCTCGGGGTCCCCCCAGAACAGCTGGAGGAGGTGTGCGTGGATCGGGAAGTCTGGGCATCTCTGCGGAGACTGCTGCCTCCGCGACCCGGCCCCGGATAAAGCGGAAGAAAATGGATGGATGGATGGATAATTGTGAAGCCCTACATACTAGCACTGCTAAAAGCCTGGTGTTTTTTAAATTTCAGATAGAGAAATACAATGCCCAGTCTGCAAGCAAGATTATGTTATATAAACAAAGCAGGGTTTGTGTGCCCATGTTTGGATCTGGTGGTGTGGTTTGTTTGGCATTTTCAGCTTTTGTTGGCAAATGAAGATGGAAAACAGAAGTGGAAAGTACCCCACTAATTGAGTAATAAGAGGGTTATGTTATGGAAGACTTCACTCCTGTGAGACCCAGTGGACATTTGTGCAAGTATTGACAATTCCTTCAGTCCACCGGATTACTTGAATTGTGGACCCATCTAGCTTTGTCAATGTTGCGTAACCCGGCTAATGCCCCCACATCATTATGGAGTTAACCAGCTAAGGCAAGCCTGCAATTATGACTGTTTCAGGGAAACCTTTTTATGTGTGCTCGGCAGAAAAAATCGCTAATATCTTTTTGAAATGCAGGGTTTGCAGGATTATGCAACAAATCCTCGCAGAAAAACAATATAATATACAGCATACATAATATGGACTCTTGAGAAGTTTGAAGGTCGCTAATTTAAAGGTCCTTGCTTTATTCAGGCTTATTCAGGCATTATTATTATGGGTTACAAATAAATAAAGCATGACTAAAAGCTAAAAAGGGTTGTGTTAAGAATGTTGGCCCTACAATATTGTCTATGACTTTCATCTTCTCTCTCTTTTTAAATTAGATCTCTAAATAAATTAAAGATGCTTTCAGTCACATGTTGCACAGAATGATCTTCTGACGCTCACCCATCCAGACTTCGCCAAACTGTCCCGCTCCCAGTTTGCGTTGCAGTTTGAGAGACTCTCGCGGGATCTCCCACTCGTCCTGCCACCAAGGCTTCTGCGGCGCCCTCGACTGACACGGCTTCACCAACTTGGTGCACAATCCATCTGGAAATCCTGGTGAAAATGTGCTCCGTTATTTAGTGTTTACTCTTAAAACAGGCAATGATTCAATAGCAAACCCAGCAGAGGAGTTTCTACGTACGCGTGTGGTGCTGCACAAGGTCTTTCAGAGAGCTAAAGGAAATCTTGGCCGTGATGTAAAAGCCGCCATTGTCCATTTTCCGTATCCTGTAGTGTTTGACTTCATCACCATTGTTTTGGTCAAAATCCCTGATAGATAATGAGTAGGAGCCTGCAGTAGAAGATGGAACAGCATATCAACAGTAGAGACTAGCTTACTTACAGAAAATTATTGCATCAGTGTTAGTATAGACAAGTTAGAGCATGGCTGTCCATCTGTAGCTCAAAAGCTTTTTTTCCCACCCCTTTCCAAGTAGCTTCCCAAAAGGATTTCTACATTTCTACATAAGCTTAATGAGTCAAATTTGATTACCATCTGGGAAACACATATTTTTTCTGAACACCAAATGAATGAAACAATGAACACAATCAGTAAAAAACTGTGAAGTATTACCTCGAAAATAAATCTATTTGAGATTCTTTGTGCTGAAATATCATCTGGGCTACAAACTGTGCAAGTTGTTTTCTCAAAGCAAGTTGCTCTCTGCCATTGTTAAAAGGAGCTCACGGGGGAATAACGTTTGGAGAGATGTCTATACCTGACCTCATTTTGTGATAACATATTTTCACTGTGAGCATGGATGACGGCACAGGGATGGGTCAGATTTCAAAGTAAGCACCCATTCAGTGGAATACAGAAATGCTTAATGACGTGTGCTTTGTGTATTGCGCGTACTTGCAGCTTACCTGGGGTGGTCTCGCTCTCCCGTATCATAAAGGATCCCTGAGTGTTTCCCGGAGCGAGCAGGAGCCTCATGGCGTCGTTACGAGAAATATTCCTAAAGAACCACCTGCAGCATCGAGACACAGAAACAGAAAGTCTATGATCTAACCACATCCCCTACCCGGGTCTAGAGTGCAACTTTCTGGTTGTCATGGCGATGAGAGACGGGCATGGGTATATTTCCTGTATGAGTGAGTTTAGCGACGTACGGTTCAGTCTCTACTGTGTTCATGGCCACAAAGTTGAATGGGATGTAGCCTGTCTTGCCGCTGGTGAGAGATTCGGCGAAATACCACTCCGGATCATCCCTGTTTGTCAGAAGAAGCAAAATATCACACCTTTGGCATCAGAAAACGCAGAGCTGAAGACAATTTTCTATGACAGTGGTTCTCAAGTATTTCACACCAAGTACCATCTCATAAAACATTTGACCTTAAAGGTACCACGAGGCCCCGATCAAGATCAAATCAGGACTACACTGGATCTAAAATAGATGAACTGTACTAAACTATATCTTACCTGGGTGTAAACAATGTCTAAACCAGAAAAAAACACCTAACTTAAATGTATTATTAACCTCGCAAACCCCCACCTGAACCGAGCAAATCTCCTCCAGTTTGGCTTTACCCAAATCTAAAAGCTTCTAGAAAAAAAGCATCAAAAATAGCGACAAAAACGAGGACGAAAACGCAACAAAAAAGCATCAAAATGAACCGATGAAAGCGTGACTTAATGTGTCATGAAAAAGCCACAAAAGAACAACAAAAATAAGACAAAAACTTAACAAAGAGGCAACAAAAAAGTGACAACAAAAGCGATGAAAGTGCAACAAAAATGCGGCAAAAAAAGTGACGACAACACAGCAACAAAGCGAGGATAAAGATCTATATTTAGATCAGTTTTGTAGATCTTAGCTTTCAAATGAGGCGTTACATTGGCCCATAGGTTGTAAACACCAGTCGAGGCGCTTTTAGATTTGGGTAAAGTTGAACTGGAGAAAATGCACTTGGTTAAGGCGAGTGGTAAGTGGTTAAAGCATACATGAAATGATCTCTAATTGAAATGAAAGTATAAAATTGTTGTCAAAAATGATTTCGAATTTTCTGTTAAAACAAACAAACAAACCCAAAGAACCTAAACCTAATCCGTTTTACAGGTAAACTCACATAGGCCTATTAAAGTCTTTTGACTGGAGTAAATGTTGTGAAAGGTAAAAGTAAGTGTGTCTCCTCGTGCATTGCTTACTTGTTAAGAATTTTGAGTTTTTCTCCCTTCACAAATCCCAAGTCGCCGTCATGGGCCGGTTCATAGCTGTGCATGGCCATTGCCAGATTATCTAAAGAAATAATACAGACATGACATTTTAGAACATTTACTGCATCTTATAGCACAATCACTTCATGCTGATGACCACATGATGGGGGCCACGCAAATTACTAATTGTTTTGTACCTGCCATGGGCGACATGGGGGGCGACTGTGGGGAGTGATAGGGAATCCGGTCGTCCGTGTACTGATGAGAGAGCATAGGAGGGTACATTGTGAGATCGTTTTTCTGTAAGACAAAATGCGGTGTAAGAAATGAACAAGGACTGCAAGTTAACAAAAGACTTCTTACCACTGCCGTGTAATCATACTTTTGTCAACAATTTGATAAGGTGTTCAAAGGAATACACTAATTTGATACGGCATGGGCTCTTACTGTGTTACATGATGATGGCGGGATGGGACAGTTGCAGTGCTCACAAATCTCATCCAGATTCTCGATCCATTCACTGTCCGAGTAGTCTGAACTGCAGTTACACCCCATCCTGCTAAAAGAGAAAGAGGTCAAGCCATCAAAAAAACAACAATATAGATTTTTATATTTTGCTCTATATGCTGTTAATGCCAAGGATTTGAGAATGTCATAATTTCAATTCTGCGTGTGTATACGTATGTGGTTGATTGACAACAAAGAAGGTTTTTGGGACTTTTTTGAATAAAATATAAAAGGTTTTAATTAGGAAAAAAAAATGATGCCTGTACTGGAGTGTTAACACAATCTGATTAAATTATATCATAAAGTAAGAAATGGCAAATAAAATGGCATTAAAATTATGAAATGGTTGTGTTCAATGCAAATCTAATCTTGTACACATTTGTTGAACATTGATTCTGTTGTAAAGTGTGTGCGTGTTTGTTTATTGGTTTAGACTGGTCAGAACAAACTGCCTTTCTCAGGCTCACGTTCCCTTTGGTGCACTCATATATCAGGGTCAGTGGGCTAAGCGCTGCAGCCACTGGTCCCAAAGGCTGGGAGCCGTGAGAAAAATCTGAAGTGGGCTGACCCGGCAGTAACAATCCGAATTTCAACCACATTGAATAAATCACTAGGGGATTACTGGGCCAACAGGTTTTTTGTCATAATTAGCACTACTATGTCTACAGCAATAAAAGTCAAGCAAACAAAGCAGCATTTTCCAGTAAGGCTCTTCCTTCCTCTGTTGATAATTGACAGTCAAAGCCCTCCAACACAAAAACTGTCTAAGAGGAAAAGTAGTTTATTTTCTGTTTCTTCTGTAACAAATATGTAGCGACTATAGTTTAATAATGCCTTCCTGTCAATGTTACTTATAAAACACACAATTGCACATTTATATAATATTTTTAATATAAAAAATCAAATAAAAACAACAAACAACACATTATTTGTTAGTTAGCGCTGATTGTTTTCTGTATTAAAATTCTTATGGTTAAATGAACATAATAATTTAATCTAAAAGAATATATCCTTCGCTCAGTGTAGTTGCATTATGGCCACTTACCTTATAATAAGTGAAATACTCCAGGGTCGGCAGGAATATCAGTTTATTATACAGTAAAACACTAAGTGAGCTTTCACTAGAGGAGTTTGGTGTGAAGATGTCATCATCTGCCCCTCTTATAGCTCAATGCGCATCTTCTCTGACTGTAGGAGCAGAGCCCAGTGTTTCCTGTCGTTGAAAGGTTGAGGCTTGCTCTTTGCTGCTAACAGGTGCTCATCATGCAGCTGTGTGTTCACACTGGGGAACGTTAGGCTCCATGCTAAAGCGGTCAGGACAGCTCTTTTCCAAAGTGGGAGTCTGTATAATAATTTCCAATGCTCTCATAAGACGTCAGACAAGTAGCAAGGACTCAGTAAAAACATCAAAGAGCTTGTATTTATTAAAGTAACATTATAACAAAAGCTCATAATGTTTCTGGAAGTGGACAGTTAACATGTACCTAAATATGTAGCAATTTAGTGATATAATATGTCTATTTCTGGTCCACATGTGGTTTCCTATTGTGGCTTATAAATACTAGCCTTGGATTAAACCCTGATGTCTACAGTTTGATCAAGGTGCATACGCTGAAATACAGTATTTTATTAAATAAATGTGAATGGTAATTTTGTTTTTATTGTTTTAACTTATTCTACCCTAATAGTCTGTTGTAGGCCACATCTTCTCGCTTGTGGTGAGTAGCTGCTGCTTCAGAGCATGCAGACAGGAAGTCAGTCCAAACATTACAGGAAGTGCACATATTTACCATGTTGCCACAGCACATGTGTCACACTGTAACCATTTGTGCATAGAATATTGTTTGTTAGTGTGTTAAATAGCTTATCTTTTCAACTGTACTATTTTTGGAGAGGAGTTCCTCTTTTCCTGTTGACCTTGGATATGGATACTTCCTTAAGTGGTTGGAAATCATATTCTGTTACGCAATCACAATAAGATGCTATCAGCTGTATGACAATGCAGGTGCGGATTGTTCCCATTTAAGTGAAGTTGTGCCACACCTCACTAATTACAGTTCAAGAAAGACAAACTTTTACTCAAGAAGAATATTTCAGTAGAGAGCAAAAAGGACTGTGTGATAAAACTACTTACTAATATGTAAAACGCCTTCAAAAAGTATTTTTAAAAGAGTTGTACATCTGCCACTGGATTTTGTCATGTGTTGTTACTAACATATTGTAAGTTACAAAATATATGGCATGTCATTTGTATGAGTGAACAGCCCATAGAAACTGTTGCGAGGCACATAGTTACAAGGCTTTCACCAGAGAACAGCCCCTAAAATTGTGCCGCTTTCACCCATATATTCTTGTTTAATATATGTTTACGTGGTCTCTTTTATAGCTGATGTCACCCATGTCCCGGAGTATACTGCATTTTGTTTTGGTGCTTTGAATATTGTTCGTTGTGCTCTCATTATTCAAAGCAGCCACACTGCCAAGGCACAGCGTGTTTGACTACATTACATGTGCTCTGGTGGTGCTCAACCCTCTCGGGCCTCATGTTTAGATGCGACACTTAAAGGCTCGAGGGAAAAAAGAAATTATTGTGCAGCTGAGAACACACTGAAGATAAACAGTAATTCAATACTGACACGATTGAGCCAAGCTGATATACCACACGAGACTGAGATGCAATTGTACACAAAATCATCTTTTTTTTCTCATTAAATTTATTATTTGTATTACAAAACTGAAATATGATTAAATAAAAGATAATTTTACATTCTGTAAAGAAATTTAGACAATTAATGGAGAAAATACTGTGTATTTGAGTAGAGGCTATACAATGCCAATAACTGTTCATATGACATAATTCCATAAACATTTTTCCCTGCATTATTATGTCATGTCAACATGGTTGGTCGAAGTTCCATGAAGTTTTTAATCAATAATATAGCGTTTGATGCATGTGGAGAAGTCAGACAGAGCCGTCTGTGTCTTGTCACAGCACTGTAGATATTTTTAGTGCCTGAAGGAGAGGTGTAAAAATTTTATGTATGACCTTTTACATCCTCTGACCTCTGTAAGGTTTGTAGCTGGCACTAATCATAAGACTGAGGAATGTATCAGTATGTTTGCTTTCATTTGCTGAAAATACATCCTCATGTTAAAAAAATATTACAATAGTCTCAGTCTTAAAAATTTAAATACAAAGCCCTTTGTTTATATATCAGTCTGGACTTGTGCCTGTGCCTTCATACCTTCACAGTGGAGTGTAGGAGCATTGTGGTTTTATCTGGGTCTGCATGCAGCCCTTACTTGTGCATGAAGCAAAGCTCCTTAAAGTCACTTCTGTACACTCATGACTCATTTTTGTCTGTGTGCCAGATAATCAGCTCTTGTGATGAGGCCACACAGGCAGCAGGAGGGCAGCAGCATTAACACAGAGAGAACCGTCTGGAGTTGATGTTCATCTTGGTGAGCCCTATGTGCTTGAGGGGGGTGGACAGGGCAAAGGTTGCCTTCATAGGGATGTCACACAGCAGGTCGGACTCCTCACCGCACTCCTCCAGCTCGTACGAGGCATCCTCTAGCATCTCCTTGTGCCGGTTACACACCTGCTCCACTTTGAGCCGGTGGATCTCAGTGCGCAGTCGGATCAGCTGTCGGGCCAGGCGGTTATCTTGGAGCTGCATCTCTCTCTATCAGAGACAACAGAGGATCAATTAATAACAATGAATACAGAGTCTGTTTCATAATAGGTTCGGTGTGTTCTGACTAGTTTGTGCAATCTTTAACCTCTTAACCCCCGCCTTAACCAAGCACATTTTCTCCTGTTCCTCCTTCACCCAAATCTAAAAGCTTCTTGAAAAACGCATCAAAATAACAACAAAAACAACACATAAATGAGGATGAAATGTAACAAAAAAGCATCAAAATAGCAACGATAAAGTTATTTAAAAAAACCCCGCACCAAATACTGTGACAAAACGTGACAAAAAAGCAACAAAAGTGATGGGAAAAAAAACAAAATGCATAAAAAAATATGACAAAAAAGTGATGACAATTTTTGTCGGTCTTAGCTTTCAAATGAGGCGTTACACTGGCCTACAGGCTGCAAGCTCCAGTCAAGAAGCTTTTAGATTTGGGTAAAGAAAAGAGAAAATGCGCTCGGTTAAGGCAGGGGGTAAGAGGTTAACTTATCAAGGTTCTGCAGGAGGAAGTTAACATAAATATTGTAAAACTATCATAACAATATTATATCGATCAATAGGGGCTATTAATCACTAACTTATCTTTAAATTACTTATTGTTTTATAATATAAGGGAGAAAAAACAAAACAAATATAAAATAAAACTAAAACTAAAATAAACTACAACAAGCTAAAGAAAACTATTTTTGAGTCAAAATGTCCCTAGTCTACTTTATATATCTATTCATTTTTTCTTTTCTTTTTTTTAAAGATTTTCAAAAATGCTTTATAAGTCAACTCACCAGCTCATTTCTCAAAAACTCAAAAGCATCATCAATTGTGTCAAATCCACAAATGTTTTGCACAACTAGTTCTGAATTCTCATTTCTTAAAATTGCGGGCTCTGAAACAGCTTGCTGCTCTGAGTGGTCACACGAAAAGCTTTCTTTCCACGGTGTGCTCTGGAGTCGCTCCTGCCACTCCAGATAGGATGGTCTGCGCGTCTGCAACTTCAACTTTTGAGTGAGAGCCTTTAAACTGTCCAAATCCTCTGGATCTCCATCGGATAATGATGATGATAATAATGACTCGTCTTCTTTTAAATCCATTTCAGGGAGATCAGCAATGTCATTCAACCTCGGTTGTTCCATTCTTGGTTGTGTTGACACTCGCGCAACAGGTCCTTCCCTCCCTCCTTTATAGGAAGATAGGGAGCAGTTATGCGCCACATGGGATGGAGGAGGCTGGACCATTCTAGTTTCTTTCAGTTTCACTATTTTGTCTTTGAATTTGCGGACACACTTTCATATTTTATCACACGTACTTTGTACGTGCATGCCATTTTTATTATCAAGCCTGCTCTCTGCAAATAACCGTTTCAGTTTTGTATTTAGTCAAATATAATAATCCTGTGGGATATTTTAAGGTTTATAGGACAAATGCAATACTATTGACAAATAATGATGTTTTTAGTAGGTTCACGAGGCTGCCTTACATGTTGTGGCCCGTGGCTCTCAGAAAACTATAGCCTCGCTTATGCTGCCATCTAGTGGATTTGTCGCATGTCGACGCGGCCCCGTAAGTTAACGCAAACCCCTGAACTAGAGTTTTTGCGCCACTTGAGGTTCTGACTCTTCAGGAAATGTGTACTTCCGTCTTTTGTCGCCTGAAACATTATTTGTGACTTGCCCTGTGTACTTGCCCTGTGTTCACTTAGTGTCTGAAAGGGTTCGCTTGAGATGTTTACAGCAAAATGAAGGTTAGGCCTACTAAATAAGACATTTTTTTGCTGTGAGCAAACAGCGGGAGTGCACTGCTCCTCTTTGCTTTAATCTTCATTATGGCAACATAGGTAGGTTATACAGCAAGACTATTTCTTTTTCCACGGGATTAAGTTGGTCATGGTAGATGTCTAGGCTTTATGCCGTAGAGTGGAGACACTGATGGAGTTTTCTGAGCACATAAAAACTGCCAATGTGGAGGATGTTGTTCTGCGGCAGCCGCTGCACCCAGCCAGCAAGGGCACGCTTTGCATCACCGGACACCACCTGCTTTTCTCGGACAGAGAGGACAGCTGCCGCCAGGTTTTACTGCTTCTAAGGAACATCGATGCTATAGAGAAAAGGTGAAAAGACCCTATAGACTGTTGCATATTTTAACTGCAACGTAAATATTAATTAGAATAGCAGTAAAAAATAATAATAATATAATAATAATAAATAATAACCATGGCTGCTGAATACAAAAAAACACTGACGTCTAATTCATGTTCAATCTTTTTAACCAGTGTGGAAAACCTTGTGGGCTATTCCAGTCTGTTTTCTTTTGCTGACCATGGTGAAAGGTTTGAAATCCTGTGTTGCTGCTTATCGTAATGTTCACTTCTGTGTGTGTGTGTGTGGCTACATTGCTCAGGAAATTTGTCAACGTGAAGCTGTGCCATTGCAGTCCTAGAATGCTCTTTGCAAGATGTTTACACGTTTTCCTCATGCTTTGCCAAAAAGGTCTACATGTATGTGTGATAATAACACTTTTGAATTAGGCTTTTTATTAACATACAACCTTTTTTTCAAATTTGTAATATGATATTTCTCACAACACACATGTAGGCCTAATTAAATGTAACATGATAAATTGGATTTTTGGTCAATTGAAAGCGGCTTTTTCCTCAATGCAAAGATCTTGGCCCACCTTCGATATCCATGAGTTTTGCTGTTTTGTAGGTCAGGATCTTCAGGCACAATCATAGTCAAATGTAAGGACCTTCGTGTGCTCCAGATTGACATCCCAGGCATGGAGCAGTGTCTAAACATCGCACACTCAATTGAGGTACAAATGTAAAGATATATAATGCCTTGCTATGCCAGGCTGTTTTATTTACTCTAAATCTGCTTGTTTCCGTCTGCTAGACCCTGTCCAATCTCGACTGTGTGTCGGAGATGTATCCTTTCTTTTACAGACCATCGAATCACAGCGTGGATAGACGGTGGGGGATTTCAACACCTGAACAATTCTTCAGAGAGACCAAGGGACTTGTAAGAGACCTTTAATATGTACAGTATGTTAACACTAGATTGTGTAATAGCCTTAATACATTTGTACATTATACGTACATTATTGGGAGGAACTTCGCAGAATAATGCAATACTCTCCTGTCAGGAAAACTGCAAGAAAGAGAGGAAGCCACTGTAAGGTCTCTCACAGTGCCCCCTCTGGATTTGTGTTTGTTTTTCCATGACTTCAGCCTGCTGTGCTCACCGCTTTGATTTGTTCTTGATAGACTTCCTCCGGGAATAGAAAGCCACTGTAGTTATTCGTCGTTGAGGCAAGCATTGTTACATGTGTTTTAAAGGGAGGACTTTCCCAGGAATATTTTTGAACTCATAAACACAGAGTGCAGTGGATCTCAACCTTTCTTTTTTATTGCAGCCCCACTGCTTGTGCTGGAGTCAGGCTCAGAAACCACAACACCCACAAATACATCAAAACAGAAAAGATATTGCAAATAAGCATTTTTATCCCCCAGACAAATACAATAAATTACAATGTTTTCTGTACTACTTTAACAGTCATGTGGTGATTTATTACTATTTAATTGCTCTCATAAAATGTTTATTTTATTTTATTTTTTTATCTAACTCTAACCAGACTAAGACAGGCCCCATGTTGGGAATCACTGACAGGAAAAGATGAATGTCTAAACCAGAATAAAACACATCTAACATATATGTATAATTTTGCTTTAGTAATGTATACATTACTAAAGCAAAATTAAATACTTTTACTCAAAAGAATAAAGAAAGAATAAGAAAGTCATGCTGATTTATTAACTTTATGTTGATGTTTTATTGATTGATTTTTATCTGTTTTCTTGTAATTTTATGCAACTGTGAAGCACTTTGAATTGCCTTGTGTATGAATTGTGCTCTACAAATAAACTTGCCTTGCCTATGCTAAATGGTCATTGTCCAAGGCACAGAGCCTGAAGCTCGTAGTTGGCCCTGTCACTCCCATAATGAACAAGTGTAAGATGAATTAAATTATTAATTCATTATATCTTTTTTGTCTTTTAGTCCTTTCTGTGGAGACTGAGCTCTGTAAACAGAGATTTTTCGATCTGCCCTTCCTACCCTCCACTGCTTGTTGTCCCCAAAGATATAGATGACGAGTCACTGAAGAAAGTTTCTAAATTCAGACAGGGTGGCCGCTTCCCTGTTCTCTGCTACTATCACCGTAAAAACGGAATGGTGAGTTTGCAAGTTTTTTGCTGCCCAGTGCTGTATTCTGAAGGGTCACTTTTAGTAAATATTTTCACTTTATTAACTAATTTAACTGATTTTCTTAGGTAATAATGCGCAGTAGTCAGCCCTTGATTGGAGCCAATAAGAAACGCTGCAGGGAAGACGAGTGCCTTCTACAGGCTGTGATTGGTAGTTCAGATAGGGGATACATCATTGATACTCGCTCAGGTCAGCAGTCCCAGCAGGCGCGGATGACAGGGGGAGGATTTGAGCCAAAATCATGTTATAGCTGCTGGAAGAGACTGCATAGAAATATGGAGAAGTGGGTACACTTTTAAGTTAATTAATGACTAAATAATAGGTCAATCATCTTTTGATTTTTTATTTATTTAGGGGTAAAACATTGCAGGAAAGTTTTATTAAACTGGTAGAGGCCTGCGGAGATGAATCACACAATATGGACCGCTGGCTAAGTAAACTGGAGAACTCAAAATGGCTTTCACATGTCCAAACTGCTCTGTCAACTGCTGGACTGGTGGCTGAGTGTGTGGAGAGGTACATATTTGTATCATTATGAGCATTGTCATGTTTGTTATATTGTTCTGTGTAAAATTAGTGTCTATTTGTTTAACAGGGATGGCCATTCAGTTCTAGTTCATGGCTCTGAAGGAACAGACTCCACTTTGCTCGTCAGCACATTGGCCCAACTGATAATGGACCCTAGCTGCCGCTCTTTGGAGGGCTTTCTTTGTCTACTGGAGAGAGAGTGGGTGCAGGTGCAAATACATTACTATAAATCAGTGGTTTTGATAATTTGTTTGCACATGTATACAATTAATATCTGTTTTCATGGCTTCATTTTAAGGCAGGGCATCCTTTTCAACAGCGATGCTTCCACTCAGCCTACTCACATGCTCGTCTACAGCAGGAGTCTCCTGTCTTCTTACTGATGTTAGACTGTGTGTGGCAGCTGTGGAGACAGTTCCCGCTAGCACTGGGTTTCTCTGAGGCTTTATTATTGAGACTAGCCAATGAAGCATATGCTTCTAACTATGGCACCTTCCAGTGTAATACTGAGCAGGAAAGGTTTGTTTATGACATGCTTTTTTCCCCCTTTGTTTTCTTCTTACAAAGGTGCAAATGTTTCCTCTAATACCCAGGTGTGCCCTGCAAGTAAAGGAGAAGACCTACTGTTTGTTCCAAGCTCTACTGAGGCCGGTGGAGAGAGAGATTTACACTAACCCTCTGTATGAGTCCACTGATTTGGCAATATGGCCCTCAGTTCACCCTCAGTCCCTGCAGCTCTGGAGAAGTACGTGACTCTTTCTCACTCACACACTCACACAGTGAAGAAGCATGTCTTCCCTTTAAAAAATGCCACTATTTGTATTTTTCTAGGTTTTTCCTAAGGTGGACTCCACAAAATCGGCATCTTGAAGAGGCACAGGAGGATATAAGGAACATGATCCTTGAGTGGGGCAAGCTATCACTTAGATGATGATGAATTCCCTCAATGATAATTGTCAGTGTTCCTGTTAGACACACAGTGGAATGTTTTGGAACATTTTCAGAAATAGGTTCCTTTTGCATCGCAAAGAAAAGAAGTCACAAAATTCTGTTTAATCTCTTTATTTTCATTGAGCCAAGCCACTCATTATTTGCTCACAATTTGTTTTTATAAGAGGAATGTACAATGTACAATGAGGAATGTTCATTTATTCATTACATTTTGCATCGCCTACACAGTGTAAGGACACCAGGAAGAGAAGAAGTGAATGCTGTGACAGCTCGAGGGGATCAAAATAAATGAACAATAAACAACAATCACTGAGTGTTTTTAAACCACAGTTAAAAAGTACATTTATTCATACAAGCTTTTGGTATGTTGCCACTGACTCAACTGCTGTTTGTACATTTGTGTCTTTTGATTAATATTTTTATTTTGAGAAGCTTTGTGAGCACCTTTTGGCTGTAAGGCAACAAAAATGTTAAAGCATAAATAATTATAATTTGGCTCTTCTTGAACAAGATTCATTACCTACAATTTAGTACGCCTAACTGGAGGTAAGCCTATATAAAAACACACACATGTTTCATAGTGAAATAAAAATAAACAATTTCTGTCATCCCTCCCGCCACTTGACGCATTTAGTGAGTAAACATTACTTTCACTGAGAAAAACTTCACGGACCTGAATGATACTTTCTCTTTTGTGTTTTATTTCAAAGTTTGGTGGGGACTTTAAGTCTTAAGTTTTTTTAATTAATATAAGTCAGTGTAATAATAATGCATTAGTCTTAGCTAAACAGTATAGCGCTCTTCCTGGTGTTTCCAAACGGTCTCCCATCCAAGTCCTGCCAGGCCCTTCCCTGCAATTTCCGAGTTCTGACGGGATCGGGCATAGCAAAGGCGATATGTAATATATTGTCAGTGTACTGCACACACTGTGCCCCTGGGCTAGCTAGCATAAGCTCATTGTCCAAATTTGACACCCTGACACATTGGAGACTTTTCCCCTCTATGACATATGCGATAACTTCTACAGAGAAGCCTGTGTCCATTTGACCTATCAGGCTAAATCAAACTAACAAAATGAGCTGTTAATAAAAATATGTATTTTCTTTCGGGTTACAAAATCGATCAGTAGACTAACGGTGGTCGACACACCTCCCAATCCTGTTAAGCTCAGCTAAACACTCTTCACAATACAAATCCCTGTGCGCAGCAAGTCTGTGTTTTCACACATGGAGCTTTGAGCTGGAGACTAGTACTGCTTAATCAAGAACCATGGCACACAGAATTATTTCATGTCGGCCTAATACTTTTACTTTTAATGCATGAACGCACACAATAAGCTTTTAGGACTTGTTTCGGCATTTACAGGCAATTTACCATTCAGGAAAAGTGAATCCTTCTGGAATTGTTCAGCCTTCTGGTACTTCATAGAGGGTGGCATACAGGCAATACAGGTACGTTTGGATATTTTTTGTGCCAGTGATGCTTAACTAAAACAACAAACTTTAACATGTATTTCCCTGTTATTAGCAGGTTGTAAATCGAAATGCAACGTTGTGTACATGTCTATGTGTCCAACAAGTTGGGACTCTCACTATGGGGTAGATATGCTTCCACTAAGAGCCAGTGTTTGTCAGGCTTAAGCAACTTCAGCTTCTCCAGGCAGATGAGCAACAGTGTGCCTTTTCAGGAGAATCCCCGTGTCCTTATAACAGGTAATAAAATACACATCTCTCATTGCTGTCATTCTAAAGATATTTTCTTTTATTGTTTTCCACCAACATTAATTTTGGAATTATTGTACCTATTGAACAAAATATCCATTTTCTGATACATCATTCATCAGAGTAACACGTTGAACACGGCACAGTGCAGATGGTTGTTTTCAGGCCCTCACAAGGTCCTGTTTTCAGTCATTACAAGAGGCAGTGTTCTGACAGAGCTGGGGATGTAAAAGGGCCAATGAAACACGCTGGAGGGAATAATAGGTTATTGTCACTCTTGTGTCAGAGAAACAATGCATTGAAACAAACAAGCCCTTTCAATTCAGGCTACGGTGAAAATAGTAGTTTATTTAGAGATTTTTCCTTTTATACATAAACAACCTTGTTTTATTATTGCAGGTGGTCTGGGGCAGCTAGGCGTGGGTCTTGCCGAGATGCTGAGGTAACAAAGATAAACTACACTGTTCTTTTTTTCCTTTCCAAACCTATCTCATGAACACTTTTGTATTCATTTCAAGGAAGCAATATGGGACCGACAATGTAATTTTATCAGATATAAAGAAGCCTCCACCTCATGTATATCGCAGTGGTATGGCCATGTTTTCTATTTTAGTTTTAAGCCCTAATTTTTATGACTTATTATCCTCTGCCTTTTTTCCTTAATAGGTCCCTTTGTATATGCTGATGTTCTGGACTACAAGCATCTTAGGGAACTGGTTATCAATAATCAGATCACTTGGCTAGTTCATTATAGTGCTCTGCTTAGTGCTGTAGGGGAAGCTAATGTGGCTTTGGCTCGCAAAATAAACATTACAGGTCTGTACAGACACTGTTGGATTTGATATGCTTTGTACTCATTGTAATAGAGCACATCTGTATATGTATCTGTCCCCTATAGGCCTTCACAATGTGTTGGACCTAGCTCTAGAGAATTGCTTGCGCCTCTTCGTTCCCAGTACGATAGGAGCCTTCGGTCCCTCCTCACCTCGTGACCCAGTTCCAGATCTGTGTGTCCAAAGACCTCGAACTATCTACGGGGTTTCCAAAGTGCATGGTGAACTAATGGGGGAGGTAGGTAATCTTTGAATTTGCAAATGCAAACTTTATGTTTTCTTCTCCGCCTTACTCCATTTTATATCTGTATGTAGTATTTGCATCACAAATATGGCTTGGACTTTCGTTGCCTACGTTATCCAGGTGTGATATCTGTCAATACAACGCCTGGAGGTGGAACAACAGGTAATGTTGGACTTAAATGTTCAGAAAGTTTTCAGACCTTTTTTTATTATTTAGATTTTATTATGTAGTATATAATATTACTGACATTTGGATCAATGAATCAAATTGAATAGCACCAGATGGTGCTCAAGATGCTTTACAGATTAAAACCAAAAATCAAGACAATATCAATAAAAGCACCAATTTACATCAACAAAACAGCAGTTGAGTGGCTATGTGCCCGTCTGAATAAATGTGTTTTTATAGTAAATGAGATGTGGAGACCTTTTACAGTGATTGCAGACCCATCCCATTTCTCTCAGTGTTCTGCTGTTTTTGACCATAAATTAAAAAGCAAAACAAAAATCCACATAACATAATGCCTAGTGTACTGCATGTGGAGAAGGTAAAATATTTTTGGAATACATAATAATCTTTTTTTCTCCAGACTATGCAGTTCAGATCTTTCACGACGCCATCAGCACAGGTCACCATGAGTGTTACCTCCGTGCGGATACTCGTCTTCCCATGATGCATATCTCTGACTGCCATCGAGCCACGTTGGAGTTTATGCAGGCTCCTGAATGCCAGCTGTCCTTACGCACATATAACATTGCAGCCATGAGTTTCACCCCAGAAGAAGTGGCACAGGAAATACGCAAGCACCTTCCTCACCTCAAAATCACCTATAGTCCCGATTCTGTACGCCAGACAATCGGTATGTGACTTTGACTTTAGCTGTGTGACTCTATTTATTTATTTATTTGTTTTTTTGTGCTCTTAAATCTCTTTCTCACTTACTTTGAAATTAACATTTTTATCAAATTGTAGCAGACAGCTGGCCGGTGCGATTTGACGACTCGAATGCCAGGAGAGACTGGGGTTGGAAACCAGCCTTTGGATTAGAAGAGCTTGTGTCAGATATGCTGCATACCATTCGTAACAAAAGGACCATGGAAGGATTGCATGTGCACTCTTTGTAAAATTGGAGTTTGTAAACATTAAATATTTTCCATTAAATATTTTTGAAGGTTTGGGAGTAGAAGAAAAGTGAGCAAATGTTAGATTAGATAAATGTCATTATCTGTCACAGCAGGTGCAGGAAATACTACACTCAATTACTCACTCAAAATAGACATTTTCAGGGATATGTACATTTTCACTTGTCATTTTCACATTTTTGATTTCATTGTATTCATACTTTATTTAGCTATGGATATGTTTTGTTGTAGGAAAATAGAACATTTTTAACCCATAATATAGCATTTTATGCACAATAATACAATAATATATACATGGAAAAAACTTTAACAACATATATTTCTTGTTTGCTGCAAGTGTGATTTTTCATAATTTGCATTAACATAATCACAAATTAGCTGAAACGTATTCATCTGATGTATTTTCTTTCTTCAAGGAATCTTTTATGTTGTCCGGTATGTTGGATAGTTTACCAGTTATAATACCTCATTTTTCGATGTGAATAAATTGTGTATTACAAATGATTTCACACATTTAACCTTCTAACGTTGAAGACTGGTTACATGATTTAACATGTCATGCCTTTTTACGCATACGTTCTTAATAAAGCTTGTTTTAAGACTAGTTTTGTCACGTTTGTACTCTACAGCAGTGATTCCCAACCCGAGTACAGGGGACCCACGGGGGTACTTGAGCACTTGGCAGGGGATACTTGTAATTACAGTGGGAGGAAAATGTTTTATTGGTTTATTAAAATCATAAGAATGATTAAATAGTGACTGCTTGAACTAATACCACCCAAACATTTACATTTTATCATAATTTTAATGGCCATAACATGTAAACATTCACAGGAGAGGGAGGAATAAGTAAGTACACCCCTGAATCTCACTGAACTCCAACAGTTTTGTAAAGAGGAAGGGTCCAAGATTCATCCTGATCGTTGTGAGCGTCTATCTGCAACTACAGAAAAACAGTTATTGCTGCAAAAGGATGGTCAGTCAGCTATTTAATACAGAGGTGTACTCACTTATTCACTTGCTGTTGTGAATGTCTCAGGTCTTTCTGCAAAATATCTTGATTAGCTTGTGAATTTGTTGTGAATTCATTTTTCCATTGATGATAGCACAGCCCCACACCATGATTTTCCCTGCACCGTACTTCACATTGAGGATAGGGTTTTGGTTGGGATGGTGTTGTCAGGCTTGCAAGATTCTCCCTTTTTCCTCCAAACGCGATGATGGTCATTATGCCAAAACATTTTTTTTTTTCCGTCAGACCACAGGATATGCCTCCAAAAATTAAAGTCTTTATCTTTTTTTTATTTGCAAACTCCAAACTGGCTTTTTGCTGTTTCTTTTGGAGTAAGAGCTACTTCCTGGCAGAGTACCCTCTCAGCCCATGTCAGTACAGTACTTGTTTCACTGTGGATGAAAACAAACTTTTATCAGTTTCAGCCAGCACCTTCACCAAGTCTTTTGTATCTGTTCTTGGGTTGATATTCACATTTCAGACCACAGCACGTTCACCTCTGGGACCCAGAACCCGTTTTCTTTCTGATCTGTATAACCTTAAGTGTCTTGAAATTTCCCTCAAGGATGAACCAGACTTGTGGATGCTTCCAAGGACATGACATCGTCATCTGGGCTTTCCCAAATTGTTTAAAGGTATAGTAATCTTAGTGTATGTAATCTTAGTGTATGTAAACTTTGACTGTCAAGTAACACTTTTTTCTCTCTAATTCTTCTGGCATTTGGCAAATAGAAATATTTTTTTTAGATTCTACTTGACCTAAAGAAAATAAACGTTAACTCTGGTTTCATGTCATACAGTGAAGAAAAATGCAAATGTGTCTTTTTTATAAAGTGCATGTAAACATAAGGTTCTCGCTGTGTGTGTGTGTGTGTGTGTGTGTGTGTGTGTGTGTGTGTGTGTGTGTGTGTGTGTGTGTGTGTGTGTGTGTGTGTGTGTGTAATATATATATATATATATATTACTCTCCAACTGTATAGTACAGTATGCTGTACTGTACTATACAGTTGCTATTGCGCTCTATGCAGTATGTATCGCTCCCTGTAGGGGCGCACTGTCCAGTCTGAGCGGTAGCTTGGTGGTCCGTCAGCGCCAGCGTCGTGTGATATCGCCTCATCCACACGATGGATTCTGGATTTTTCCGCGTAAGAATTTTTGTATTTTTGTTTGTTGTAGACCCTGGTGTTGTTTGTCTGTATTGTTATTGATCTGTACAATTGCAACTTGAGCAACATTTCGCATCTGGGCATTTGGATTAAATCTAGCAAATGAGAATATTAGCTACGGCTAACGAGGTTATGGCCAAAATGTGGCTTCTGTAGAGTGCTTGCATTGTGTTTAATCTTGACAGCCAATCCTATACATCGTCACCATCCCCAAATTCAGTTTGTTTTTTACATCGTAAAAAATCAATGAATACGCGAAGTACATTAGCTTCACCATGCTAGCTTGTTAGCTTCAATGTGTGTTAGCCTCACTAAAGATGGCGTCGGGGTGGTGCTTTGCTTTCTCCGTGAGCTAGTCACGACCATTTTTTTTTAACACACCATCATTACTAGCTGAACTAATTTAAAAGTGTGTAAAATGTAACTGTTTCAAACGAAATACTCCGTACATGTTGTCTAAAGTAGCAGCGTTGCTGCTGTTTTGGGGAAAAATTCTTGGCCCTTTTTTAAATAAAAAATAAATGTATAGTCAAGCCCACTATTGGTGTGTACCATGATTTTGCAATGCAAACGGTGTTAAAATTATGCGGTTTATACTGTTCTTTTCAGGGCACAAGTGCTGAGCAAGATAACCGTTTCAGCAACAAGCAGAAGAAGCTCCTGAAGCAGCTGAAATTTGCAGAATGTCTTGACAAGAAGGTATATTTCTTATCAATAATGATAATAATAATAAAAAAAAATAACACTTGTCCTTCTTGTTAATGACACATTGGTGTGCTTTCATTATTTACAAAACTTTTTTTTTTAGGTGGACATGACCAAGGTGAACCTAGAAGTCGTCAAACCTTGGATTACACATCAAGTGACAGAAATCCTGGGCTTTGAAGATGACGTCGTCATTGAGTTTATATTTAATCAGCTCGAGGACAAGGTAAAGTCAGGTTTCATTTTTGTAATGTTTTTCTTTTGCAAAAGTACTAAATTAGAAAGTATTGTTTAGTCAATTCAGAGTTGGCTACCAGAATAATGCACATCCTACTCAGATTAGATTTGGACACTAAACTTATCAGTGGGTAAAAGTTATTAAGTAGACATGTTTTGTTATACAAAGTGCCATTATGCAGCAGTCTTCTAATGATGATGTGATTTATGATTTAAAAGGCCTGAACCAATATGGGATGTTATACCTTGCTTCAGAAGTATAGCACCAACACCTAATTAGCTCTCTCCTGAGCCCAAAGTCTCTGGCCCAACTCTCCCTTCATGATGCTGTGTGTGGTTTTGAGGTGAGTTGTGTACAGGGATTACCAGTATCATGTCAGACAAAAGCAGGCCACGAATGATATTCGTATTATTCATAGTTTAATTGCATTACGCAAGAACTATTATGATAGGTTACTCCCTAATGTCTAAGAGGAAGAAAAATAACTTCGACAGTGTCATAAAACCAAGCTGAAACCGTAATTTCTATTTCATCCCAACTGGCCACCAGTGTCTGGTGGCCATTTGGGTTTCATAGAACCGTTCTTGCAGTCATAATTTTCATTTCCTGTATACACACACACACACACACACACACACACACACATGTATGATAAGAATTCATAACCTCAAATGTGTGTGGTTAGAACATAAGTTTTAGATAAAAAGTATTTTCAGCTTGGGCATTAAGTCAAAACCAAGCAGTGACAAATCCCCTCGGACCCTTTGGACAGGCCTTTTTGGGATTTGTGTACCTGGATGTAGCACATAGCCATAGCATTTCATCTGCAATATTGTTTTTGAAATGTTATCTGGCCTGCACATTGTGGCATTGTCATTTTAGATTTCCCGAACTACTCTGGCAAGTAATATCTTTTAAATATGCAGTATATTTTTTGCACTTATTCTAGTACTGTATGTTTGACATTTGAATTACATGATGATGTAGTTGATGCTATTTTTTTTTTAATAGCGCATATTGTGCAATAGAAGAAAATTTAAGTTCTCATATTTTTTAGTTGTTGAAAAGTCTGTGTAACTGTTTACTCATTATTGCTTGTTCGTCTCTTGCAATTTAGATAAATGATATAACAGTAAGCTCATGGTGGTTGAGTCTCAAGCGGTAGGGAGGCGGAAGCAAGCCAAGGGAGCTCCATGCCCGCTGATCCCACGGGACTCACTGAAGACACCGGATCTGTACTTGCAGTGTTGGGTTTTAATGCACTCTGTATTGTGGCTATTTGTTTAACTGCTACAGACTGTGGGGAGACTGGATAAAGTGGGTGGGTAGTAAAAGTAAAGTCATTTTGGGTTATAATTGGTAGGATATTTCATATATATTTTCTAATATGAAATCAAATACTGCATGCCATTTATGTAGTGCTAGAAACAGTATGTCTCCCTACAGGTAGATTACATTCAGTTTCTTAGATTGTGATGATAAAAGGATAAATAATCCTTATTTTATTTTTTATTTTTTATAAAATATTTAATAGTAGATAACTTTTAATAAACGAGTAATACAATATATTACTGTACATATGCAGCCATAATTTTATTTTTAGTAAGAACTGGATTGGCAGGCCTTTTATAATGTATGCTAATCTTTTATTTCATATTTAATTCCAGTTTTTTTAATGCTTGCGCTTTTCTCTTTTCTGTCCTCGCTCTGTATGTTGCAGCACCCTGATGCCAAAATGATGCAGATCAACCTGACCGGTTTCCTGAATGGCAAGAATGCGCGGGAGTTTATGAAGGACTTGTGGCCCCTGCTGCTGAGTGCCCAGGAAAACATTGCTGGCATCCCTTCTGCTTTTCTAGAACAAAAGAAAGAAGAAATTAGACAGAGACAGGTTGGAACTATATTTCATGACTTTTTTTGTGTGTATTTTGGAAAATGTGTTTATGGGTGGTGTGTTGTTCTTGCAGTTGGAACAGGAGAAGCTTGCTTCTCTAAAGAAGGGAGATGATGACAAAAAAGACAAAGATGGAGCTCAGTCAAGAAGCCCTAAGAGGTAATAAATAAAAATAAAGAAAAGTCTAATTTGCCAATTTACTGACTATTCAGTAAATTGCCAAATTGACTGTGCCAGGCGTATTGTTTTAAATGTTATCTGTAAAGCAATTTGTGATACCTTTTTGGTATGAAAAGCGCTTTACATATAAAGTTTGAGTTGATTTGATATTCCTTTTTGGTTAGGCGGAAAACGAGATCACCATCACCGCGGCGAAGATCTCCAGTGAAGCGGGACAGGAAACGCAGTCCGTCCCGCTCGCCAAGGCGCAGACCAAGCCCTGTGGCTATAGTTCCCTCCCCCCACCCATGTCCACCAATGTCCCGGACGCAGAGCCGGACACAACAGGAGCAGCACTGCCCGAACCAGTTGTTCAAGAAGCTTCTTCCACATGGTTAGATAACATACTGCTGACTAAGGATGTCAAGATTAACCGGTTTTACGATTACCACGATTATAAAAGGATGCGGTAGGTTATCCGTAAGAATTTCAGAAGCCACGGTTTACCACAGACATTTTTCACACTGATGCACGAGCTGCTGCGCGCCATAAACCGTGCGTAAACTCACCGGTAGTTGAGCAAGGCAGAAGGATGCTCTCCTCCAGTGTTGTATCCGCTCAAAAACGATTGAAGTCAGCAGAGTGGGACCTCCTTTAGGATCCAAAAGATGACCAAGGCGTTGTTGTCGATGGAACATCCGTTATGCAAACCCTGTCATCAGAAAGAAAAGGCTCTATAGGCTACGTCGAATATAAACAACATCTTGGAGATAATACTTCGCTGTTAATGTCCAGGTCAAGATGACGAATTGCTTAATTTGTCCAAATGTTAAGAAATAGCCGCTACAACTGGCTCAGGATGTAAACAAAAAGCTAATGGGCTCCACTCTGCTTGCAGCTTAACAGAAAGGAAAGTGAAACCGTGCACATGTGGAAATCAGCTGTTCAAAAGAGTGCACTAAGGGCACGAAGAATGCCCTTAGTCATTTTGTAAACACGTTTCATTCTCTGTTCATCAAAACAGCTGACAAATAATTAAGCAACAGCATAACTTTTGAGAACATGAAACCTAGCCTAGCTTGTGGCCTAATAATATATAGTAAAATAATTATGGTCATTATAAAGAAGTAAAGTTGACATTGTTTTGTATTATTCAATGTAGGCCTATTTATTTTAATGCAAAACAATCTTAAAGCATTTTTCATTTTTAGAAACGGTGAATATTTACAAGTATTAAAAAGCTTTTTAAAGACAAAAACTAAAAATATCAGTTCTTTTAATTCGGTCGATAATCGTGAATAATCGTAAAATCGCAACATTTTCTTTCGCAATAATCGTGACTCAAAAAATTTAAATCGTGACACCCCTACTGCTGACTAGAAACCCATGAGCCACCTGTTTGCCGTTTTAATTATATGTTTTCTTGTTTTTATCACAGTGATGCAACAAAAGAAATTGTAAAAGCGGATTCTGTGATTAATGTAAAAGAACCATCTCCAGAGAAAACTCCAAAGAAAGAAGAAAGACCCAAGTCTCGTGAAAGGGAGAAAGATGGCAGGAGGGAAAGACCACACAACCGCTCTCATTCTCGTTCCCGGAGGCGTCGATCCCGTTCCAGGCATGTTCACTTTTTTATAAATACGTGACAAGACATCATATTTTAAAATCAGGCGGAAAAAAATGCTATTGGTTAGCAAACAATTCAATTTAGAGAAAAAAATGCTTGTTTTCCTATAATTATTTGGACTGATGCAAAATAAGAGACTGACTGGTTTCAATGCCTAAACAATGTTGTGGCGATGTTTCAAATGATGAGTTACTCTGAAAGAAATGTGTAATTTTTTCCTATTATTTGCCAATTACACAAGACCGTGCAATTTAAGATAACATTCTTATATTGCAATACATTAGTTTTATTGACCTACTTCATGTTAACATGAGACCATATCGATGAGTGCCATAAAATGTTCGTAATGTCGTTCCATTTTAGGTCGTACTCTCCACGTAGGAGGCAGAGCCCCAGAAGAAGACTCTCCCCTCGTCGAAGAAGTCCCCCCAGACGTGGACCCACCAGCTCGAGACACAGACATAGACGTTCTCCTATTCGAAGGTTAGTCATTGTTTTTGACTTGTTTGTGATTATTATCCTTTATATTTTTTAACATTCATGAGAACAATTCACTTGTTGTCCTCCAGGAGGCGCTCTCGTTCTGCATCATCATCTGGCAGCAGTTCTTCTGGGTCTCGGTCTCCTAGAAAAGCAATGAAAATAAGAATATCAATTTCACCACCACGAAAACAAGTACATGGTCCTGGCAGCAAAGATCGAAGGTCTTCATCTCCACTGAGGAGAAGGGTTCGTGGCTCTGTGTCTCCTCCCAGGTCGTCTGGTAAGATGTTAGAGCTATAGAAGCTAAAGAACATGGTCTCAGCCTCAGCCTTATTGCAACTTTTATTTTCAGGCTTTAAACCAGGTGCAAGAAGTGATTCTCCATCTACCAAGGCAAGACAATCGGAAGCGTCTGAATCAGGTGAGTTATCATTTAATAATGGTTTTGCTGTGAGAAGAACATACTTTATATTTTATTCTTAGAAGACGATAAAAATGACAAGGGAGCAACAGGAGATTCAGTTCAGCAGCGCCGTCAGTATCGCAGACAGAATCGTCAGTCATCTTCAGGTTAATTTGAAAAGCAATTTGCTTTATGTATTTTATATTCACACGTTGAATCGTTGCTTTATTCTTCCTTTAATTAATTTTCATGTGTCACGTCAGATACAGGATCATCGTCTTCTGAAGATGAGGCTCCAAAGAGGCCTGCAGCAAGACCTGGAGCCAGAAATGGTGATGTCAGAAAACGGCGAAGCCATACACCTTCCCCACGAAGGCGTCAGCGTGCTCCCTCCCCAAGGTTTGACAACCAGTACTAAATGGCTACGTACTTGTATTTGATTTGTTCAATATTTACTTACTTTGTCAAATAGAAAAAGGCGTTCTCCATCCCCTGGACGACGGCGTCGCACCCCTTCCCCACCCAGACGCCGTAGAACTCCTTCTCCCAGACGAAGGTATTGTGTAAGCTCTCAGTCATCCAGGAATTGTTAATGGCAGTAGAGGACTGGATTGACTTGAGGTTATTTAGCTTATTTTCAGAAGCTTCTTCTTGCACTTTTAATCAAAATGCAAGACCAAGGCTGCATCCGAAACCATTAAATGATAGCCTCTAAGTACTAACACTAGCAACTAATCCTTAACTTTTCATGGGGTCAACTGTTAGATCTCTATGCAGTTAGTGAACTAGAGCTTCAGCAGCATTTGCCCAATTCGACCGTCCTCCCCCAGTGGATGCAAATTAGCCATGTGGCTTAAGTTTCTACTAAATGAAAGCAAAAGCACAAACTGCCTTCATTTAGGCCATTTACTGAGGAGGCTCTTTAAAACCATGTGACTGTGCTGTGGGGACGACAACATGTATTTTGTCACTTTTATAAAGTTTGGCTTGTGGAGAATCTTATTTTTTTCAATTATTTTTATTATTAAATGTGCACCTGTCAAACAACAGTGGTTGCGCGTGAATCACTCGAGGGTGGGGGCGAGGGGGGTGGGGAGATGGGCGCAGTGGCTTATGGGATGGCACATAGCTCCTAATCGCCAGTGAGTTAGCATCAGAGGTCCCTATGCTAAAGTGGCTATGATAGGGAAAGTGGCCTGTATTCTAACTAACTCCTTCCTAACTGAAAGCACAATTCGGACGCTTCTTACCATGGCGGACGCAGACGCACATCCGGTTTGGCGTAAGACCTCTTACCAATTTACTGGTTTCGAATGGAGCAAAAGTCAACACACAAGCAAGAGGTCTATTTAAACTTTAGCCACTTCTGGCAGGTGTTGTCAGGAAAGGCAGGGCATTTGAAAATCTCTGCTACGATGTATGCACTGTACTTGTCTTCTGTGTAACTAGATTAAGTTACAATTAAATGTTTTCTTCTGTTACAATGCATGCCTGACATTTTTTAGGTCACCATCTCCACTTCTCAGAAGACGATCTCCATCTCCTAGACGTTACTCTCCTCCTATTCAGCGCCGCTATAGCCCATCACCTTTGCCATCTCAAAAAAGAAAATTGTCTAGTTCTCCTCTGAGGCGCCTTTCTCCAGGGACCAAACGCAGACCTTCTAGGTCACCCAAAAGGAGGAGCTCTCCAGCGCAAAGGCGCCGGACTCCTCCCTCCTCTACGTCTCCGCCCAGACACAGGAGGAGCCCTGTGCATCCATCAAGTCGACCAAAAAGGGATAGCCGTCCATCTCCTTCTCCAGCAAACCGCCCTCGCAATCCAAGAGGCTCTGCCAGTCCACATGGGCGTTTTGAAACTTCTCCATCCAACTACAGAAAACAGAGGTCTCCGAATAACAAACCAATCCGAAGAGTGTCTCGAACGCCAGAACCTCGCAATGTCCAGAGGTATGAAAATGTCTAATCAACAGTTTATCAAATCTAGTTCATTTAGTTGAGATTTGTTTTCACATGTGAAATGTGTTCCAACAGAGCTTCCGTGAGCCCACAGCCTGTTAGGAGAATTTCTTCAAGATCTAGGTCCGTTTCTCCTCAGCCAACAGGTCAAAAACGTTCTGCCCCCATGTCTGCGTCCCCATCCCCATCACGGTCTGCTAGTGTGTCTCCACCACCTGCTAAGAAAGCCAGCAGTGGTTCTGCCAGTCAGTCTCCAAATAAGGTAAATTGGTGTTTTTGGGTCATGGTTCAATTTATGATGGAAATTAGCTAATTTTGAATTGTCCTTGTTTCTCTTTTTACATTGACAGAATTCAGATGTAGAAGTAACTGAAAAGAAGAAGAAAAAGAAAAAGGAAAAGAAACATAAAAAAGACAAAAAACACAAGAAACACAAGAAGCATAAGAAGGAGAAATCTGCTGCGGTGACTGTGACTGCAGAAGGACAAGAGAATCAAAATCCAGAGGAGGATGTTGATTCAAGAAAGGTTAGTGTTTTACTTGTATGAGCAAGTTTCAGATGGAGTAGTTTTAAAAATGTTCTTAAGTAATGATTGTGTAATTTCAGGAATCGGAGAGCGAGGTAGAGGACAGCCTGGATGACCTGGAGAAACACTTGAGGGAAAAAGCGCTAAAATCAATGAGAAAAGCCCAACTGTCTCCAGAGATGTCCTGAAGTTACAGTTTTCACCTTCTGTGTGATATGTCTTCAACCTCAGCTATAGAATGTACAGACTTGGAGGTTTTTCTTTTTACGGTTTAGTTACAGGCTAAACGTGTTTTCATTGTGACCATTAAATGTTAATAATCGTAAAATTGTTTTAAGAATTTACACAAGTTATTGGTTTGCAATGGTTGTTTTTGGAATCTAAAATTACTTAAATCTGGTTACGTACATAGATTGGTGTGACATGTGCATGAACCACACTCTAATTTACTAGTACAGTGGGCTCTCCAAAGCAATACCTATCATCGGCTATAATTACGACAAAATAGCATAACTATTGCAATCGTTAAGATTTGTTTGACATTGTTTAGCCTGCTTATACCCAAGTTTCAATCACACCTAGATAAAGTTTTTTTTATTTTTTATTTTAAATCTGTACTCGTAGGTCTGTGAGACTGCTATACTTTTGGATTTTGTCATCTTGTCATCCTTTCTGAATTAAAACCTTTTGTAGAGATTGTTTTAAGTGTGTTTCCGATCACTTTTATTAGTGTAAAATATGTGGTATCACACAATGAGCCGATTGTCAAACTCGATAAAAAAAAAAAAAGTTACCCATTAGTTTTCTGCTCCAAAACTTAGCGAGCATCATTTCTTTTCCTTCCTTTTTTTTTTTTCCCTTCCGAGTTTACGCCCCTCTTCGTCTCCTCCCACATTTTTGTACTATGGTGACATCACATCTCTGATATTCCCGTTGTTTCTTGACCCCGTCCTCATCATCACCACCGCTCATCCCCGCAGGAGCCCATTTGACTGTCTTTGTAGTTACACTGAAGAGCCAAGTCAACCCTGCCCCTATCGAGGAACAGTTTAGGGGGATCGTTGTTGCTCGGTCATCGTGCGTTTTGTGCGCGTCTTGTGCCAGACGAGTGTGGAGAGGTCCTTGGAAGTGAAGGGACTCTGCTTCGTTGCGGAAAATAGGGCTGGTTGAGAGAAAAAAAGGACTAAACTAACGGGCGTGGTAGCAGGAATAAGTCCTCATTAGTACAGAAACTACAGCAAAATGTCGCTTTCTGTGCCACAAAACGGAGTCAAGGGGGACAGTGAACCCGTCATTGAGCTTTTTGTGAAGGTAAGCCCGCACTGCATCACAAATTTCATAGGCTGCTGTTTAAAAAAAAAAAAAAAGTTTGATGTTTAGATGAAACATAAACCTTTTACAAGAAAACAGATAATTTGAACATTTCTTGGAGCGTGTTGCTGAAACCACGAAGCTAGCTGTAGTGTCCACTCCGCGTGGCTTGCTTTGGCACTCGAGCTAACAATTCAGACTTCAGAGCAGATGACCAAATTTCGCAAGTTTCAGGTGTTTGATTTAAACACCCTTTCAAATGACCAGGACTTGCCAATTCGTGGCGAAGTGCGACGTGAGTCTGCCCTGCTGGGTGGATGCAGCGTTGCCCCCACCCAGAGGAGAAAGCATGGGATAGACTACCATGCTCGGGCTGCAGACAGGGCGCTAAAGGGGAACAAAGGAAGCTTCTGTGTGGCTTGATTGTTCATCCTTCTTCGTCTTGTGTGTTATTAAGCAATGCCATGTTCTTTGGACTGCCCCCTTTTTGGACATTTATTCTGAATTCCAGTTATTAACTTTGGACAGGACACATTTTTAGCTGCTGTGTATTTGCTTTGCTTCATTAGTCTGTAAGGGGTCTGTTCAGTTGTTGCCCACTTCTACTGCACTTCCACTGTCTGTCACTCTCATTGCAATTGCGTGGAAATGGCTGCAGTGGGAGAGGCTGCTTGTTATGGTGGATGGAGGTCCTGTGAATGGCTGTTTTGTCATTTTTCCTTTGCCTGTTGCAAGGCGGGAAAGCACCAAGTGGAAGAAAAAGGGGGGCATTGGGCTGGAACACAGGGGGACAGGGGCAATGGGAGGAGGGGCCTGAATTGGGTGGGCATTGTATGGCACCAGGGCAAAAAATTACACGGAATAACAATTAATAACTTTCAGTATAGGCTTTTTTTTGTATTTTCTATTGCTCATAATAATGAAGTGAAAGTGAAGTGAGTGAAAATCGTACACATTATACTTGTAATTGTATGCAACTGTGAAGCACTTTGAATTGCCTTGTGTATGAATTGTGCTCTACAAATAAACTTGCCTTGCCTTATACTTGTGATGTGGCTTCATCTCCACCCCTCCCAAATGGTGTGCTGGTTATACAGTAGTTCCTGCTCAGAGCTCCTTAACACAGACCGGAAAGATGACACAGCCTTGCTTGACTCTTGTATAGCAGTCTCTGACACATGCACATTCATAATGGATGGCCTTGTTCTTGCCGGTGTGCATTAAACTCCGTGGTCATAGTAGCCAATGGCAGGCATGCAGGTTGCCATAGGCACACTGCGAGCTGGCCTGTGGGAACAGCTGATAACAAACTGTGTGTTCCCTCTACACAGCCGCGTGTCACTTCTGTTAGGACACTGCCACATTCAAGGCAGGCAGTGGCACTCCAACAAAATGACTAAGGCATTCTAAAGCACCAATTGTTCAAAGGTTATGAGAAGAGATTGTGCCTTTTTTCTGCTGAACAGCTAATTTTCCTATTGCACCTGATATGTTTATGTCAACAACTGTCATTGCTATAGGAACACTTTATAGCTGGTGTCATCTCTGTGGGTGTGTAAGTAATATTTGTCATCCTTCACATTTATTGCTCTGTGCTGCAAATGAGGCGTCGTAAGGGTATTGTAAATAGGGAAACCTTTGACCTCTCCATAAATAATGTTTTGAACTATGACTAGGAGGCATCTTTTCGTTGTTCAAAAATGTCAAAGGCCCACTTGACTGAGATTTTGGAAGGCCGGCAAACGTTTTAATCTAAACCTATGACAGAAATGTCATTAAGAGATGGCTTATGGAAGTGTACAATATGCCTCTGTCATGTGACGACATTGAGGATATAGATGCGTCTCCAAAAAGAGGTGGTGTATCAGTTTTTGTGCTTCTTGCCAAGGTCACTCTATGCTTATAAAGCCTTCCTGCGCCCAGACTTCATATGCTTGCCACTCGCCAGCAGCAGAGCCAGTAAACTTGGTGGGAAAACACTTTCATGTTTGTCACTGATGGTTATGTTGCATGGTTTGCCCAGTATGTACTACACCATGTTGCTGGTTTAAGTATTTTCAGCTACTCTTGGAAGTTCTTCGTTGGCCTTTAGAAAGTGCTGTGTCCATCGTTATGGACTTGTAGCATGTGACATACAGACTTGTGCCTTGTGATGTCCTAGTTATAATGAAAACTGTCATCCTATCCCTGCCCCCTTATAGTCATGCAAACTCATTCTTGAGATATGAGAAAAACATGATAAAACATAATCGTCTTTCTTCCACAAACCCAGGCTGTTTACTCAGTATTTCAACTTAAAATAAATATTCTTCCCTCGGGGGGATATTGTAGGCCGTCACAGTCAAACGCTTTCTGTCTTATAGAAAAATCAATGGAGCAGTTTAGCTTGTAGTCAGCATCATGGGTTCAGGGACAAAGATTAATAGCTTGTAACTGTTGTTCTGGGCTTTGCTGTTGCCGCACTTTACTGATTCTGCTCTAGTGACTACAGGCCTCAACACAGTGACAAGTTGACCCTTTGGACTTGGAGCATGTATCCTGTTTCATTTTATGCATTTTAGTGTTTAGAGAGATAATGACTATTGACTAATGAGGTGTTTGCTCGGCATTGACTGACATACAGATGGTACATTTAGTTTGTCAGTGTTTAGTGCTTCATTTAAAGTATTCGTGTCTCATTTTTGTCCCTTTTTTAAATGACCAAAACAGAAGTAAAAAAAAAAACTGATTCTGAGTGCTTAACTTCATAGGATCTCAATCTCTTCTTTATTATTAAAATTCTTCAATTTGAACTCTCATTGTACATAGAAATACTGCTTTTTGCACACTATCATTCTCTTGCTGCTGCATTTATCGAACTAAAAGCGTCTAGTGGATTATTAGGTGTTTCTATTAGGTGTGACAAGTTCTCAAACTTGTCACACCTAATAGAAAATGTAGCTTTCTGTGTACCACCTGATCTAAATCAGGTCTATAACAGGACATTTTCAAAAGCGTGTATACCACCGGTGGTACCTGTATCAGAGTCTGAGAAGCGTTGGTCTAGTTGATGCCGTATTGGAGTTTAATCCCCAAAGGGTTGCTTACAGCTCCTCAATATGTTTGAGGAATGGTCACAAACGTTATTGACAATTAGGGGTTCACCTGGAGCTTTGAATTCGGCGAACATTTGACAAGTATTTTGGTTGACCTGAGGTTAACTCTCAAAGAGCTAAAGCGCTTGAAGAAATTTGTTATACAGAACAGACGAAAGCCTTTATTAAGACCTATCTAATGAATCCAAAGCAACTTAAAACTAGTTTTGTTGCCGTCATTTGCTATAAACTGTGCTATCCTTTCTTGTATACTTTACTTATGTACCTCTTGTAACAAATTAACTCTCTTTAGACTTTTATTTATTTAGTAGACTTCTTTCCTGAGCTACAATACAACTCGGAAACTCATAAAGTTGTTTGAGAGAAAGGGCTCGTGACATGTTCATCCCATGGATTCAAGTGACTCATGTTGAGTGTGCATCAGTGTGAATGATCATCAGAGTGAAGAGGTTTCCAACCAATTACTGGGATAAAAATCTCCTGGCCGGAGCAGACGTGCTGTTATAGTGAGAGTCGAAATAGGTGGGCAGTTATGTTGGCATGAGTGTCTACCGTCTGGGCTGACTGAGTATTTTTTACTCTACACACTGGCTATTGAGCTCATTACTGTTGCACCAGACCTTTAACTTTCACAGGGATGTGTGCCGCCGTCTTTCCACTAGTGATGTCAGCCTGAGTCATGTTTCCAATCCAAGATACAATTTTGTAAAGAACTCCACTGTTTCTGACTTTGATACACCTGATTTTAGATGCACAGAGAGCATGTCATTTTCATTCACAATTGAACGCTCAATGTTCTGGACTGGAGTGTTAATGCAAATAACAATGTAGGATTGTTACTCATTTGGCTTCTGTTGCCATGCTACCATTGCTATGTTGTATAGTAACTGTACTACATAGCTGTAAAATATACCTTGTATTTGAATTTAAGCTAAAAGGACTACTTTTACCAAAATCAAAACATATCCGCAAACAAGGCCTCATTGTCGCTCGTGCAGGACTCCACTGAGTTATACGTTTTCAAAGGAGGTAAGGCATACGCATAATGAGATTAAAAGAATCCGAGATGAGGGCTACACGATTTTGACACTTTTATATTTGATACATTTAATGAGTGAGTGAAGGAAGTCATGTTACGTTTAGACTGTCAAACAACATACCGTATTCTTGCTCAAATTGCCTCACATTATATACAATAAGCTACTGTCAAAAATATTTGGTTTATTTGGACCGCGCCTTTTTCTAGAAGAGTTGGGCTTCCCCTTTCCCCGACATTCAGAGAGTACCTCTGGGGGACAGCCACGTGACTTAAATAAGTCCGGGATGGAATCACATAGCTTATGGTGGACATCTATCACTCAAATGCTAGAGACGGAAGAAAAAAATAATTATTGCAGTAGTCAAAACCTCGATTGTGATTCAATAAACATTAGCCCTATCCCTGATTGACTTTTTTTTTGTCTTCTTCTTTTTACATGGGAACAGTGGGTGCTACAAAGTACCCTACCTTAAACAATGCTATATCAGACTGTGTTGTTCACGTCAGAAGAGCGGTATCTGAGTGAGTTGGCTACAGCTCTGTCCCGCCTTGGCCCTTAATTGTTGCGTTGCCATGACCAGGCTGTTACCATGGTGACAGTGTCTCAAACGGATGTTCATGCTGTGTGCTGGAGCAGGAGGGGAAAGTTTTAGTGCTCCTTACATCGTCGGCTCCTTATTCGGTCAAAGTGTGGCTTGAACTTGCTGAGCTCCCCACCCAATTTAGAAAATGAAGTGTGTCAGGGAGGGGGAACTTGGGCCGTCAAGCTCCTAAAATTAGACTGTGAGCAGGGACCGGGAGGGACGGGCCAGACTACCGTACATTGTCTCTAATATTCAAATACCCTTTGTCACTTCAAATTCTACTGTTTTATATGATGTCATGTCAGCATTTTAATATGTACCAAGAAGAGTTTGTGAGAATGCTGATAAACATTTTACGTCGCTGTGCTGAACTTCAGAAGGAGGCACCTAAAGCCTTGAAAGTAGTGAAACCCTTGAGTTTTTATTCATCAATATTTTAAAAGTTAACAAAATGGACTGCTTTTTTCCACACTGTGTCGAAACGTTTACTACTTGTAATTGGCAGCTTCTGTAGCCATGCCGTTTACACAGGTTCACTAAGAAAAGTCTCAAAGTGACCCGTAATGTTTCAGTGCTGTTGTAATGCTTTGGACATTAATGTAATCAGCGACATTGTGAGAAATAATGTGTGTGTGACCAGGATGTTTTTAAGAAGACATTTAGGTTGGACTTGGATTGATGATATTCAGATGCTATTTGTCTGTAATAAAGCTGTCAGAAAAGCGAGTGTTTTATCGAGTCTGTGTTTGTTGAACTTTGCTGTGCTGGTTCTAGCTGTTCTTAGTGTCCACGTGGTGCTTTTGCGCTGAATAAAGTTGACAATGGGCAAAACCAATGGAGATGTTGTAAGGGCTGCAATGGACTGATCTTCACGAGTATAAGCCTAGTCTTTGCTTTTGAACGTTGTATTGGGAAGTGTGAATCTATGACCTCACTTGTGGCTCCGTGGTGCGCTCTAAGCCTGAGGTCTGATTGTACGGACTCTCCTTGTCCAGGACTTTTTGTGCCCGATAACATCCGACTTGACTCATACCATCCATTGGGCAGCTGTGTGTGCGCTACATCTGTTGACTCACTCGCCATCCAAACAAAGCTCAAGTCTGTTAGCATTGGCAGATTGGCAGTAGTCGTTCCACACTCGCTTTTTTAGCTCGTAGGGTGCCTGGAAAATATAACTTTTTAACAGTCCACCTTGTTATGAGTCATACCCGACAAAAGTAGTCTTAAAGTGGGAATGTACCAGAATGCAGGTTTCTGGATTTCATTTGACAGTAGCATCTTAGTCAAAGTGTCTAAACCACTGTATATACTGTACTACAATTCTTAAGTGATATCATTGTTGCCAGTGCCACTGCTATCATCACATAAATTAAACAAGGCAGTTGGTGGAAGTAACAGGACATTTCTGGAATAGTTTGTCCCTCCTCCCAAATGCCCAGCCCCCCTCTGTGGAGGCAGAGAGGCCCAGGGTAAGGAGAGGGGAAGAAAAAGAGGAGGAAGAAACGTGCAGCTTGTCCAAAGTGCGGAACCTCCACAGAACAATGTCTTTGTACAGCTCTCACTGGATGCGTCCATTACTGCTGGAGTCTCTGGTTAGACCGTCTGATCTCTTCATTTCCTATAATGGCTGCCCACTCTTCTCTGTGGAGTACATCTCACTTTACCATGACTTTGTCAGATACGTTTGGTGCTGTTCTCTCTGGCCTAGGGGCCTGGCGGACATGACTTTTAGTTCAGATTTCAGATGAATAAAATGTGTGTGTTTTCCCTTAGATCAGTTTGACCAAACATTAGATCAAATGTAGATCAGATTAATAGAAAAAACATTCTGATTTACAGGATTTGTGTTTGTGCTCTTTTTTGAAAGCTGATTTACCTAAGACCTCCTGTGAATGACATGCGTCCCATTGCCATGGGAACAGTTGCTGTGCAGCTGCCACCCTTGATCCAGAAGTGAATGGGTCTCTGTAGGTGTACTGCTGTGGGCAAAATAAAAGCAATTCAAGTCTTTCTCTGTCTCCAAATGAACCAGCTAATGCAGGTGCAGGGCATTTCATCATAGCATACTGCCTCCGACTGGTCAGAGCTTTCCTTTTAAAATGGAATAGTATTCAGGCAAAATGAGTAGCTCACTTCATTGTTTACTGAGGACAGTGATCTAATCCAGCCTTTCAGAGAGAGATTGTGTGAAGCCTGAGCAGTGACAGGGAGGACCTGCCACCACTGTATAATAAGAACCAGCAGCAGGCAGATCAAACACAACTATCCCAAATGTGTTGCACAGACTAACAGCAGCAAGTTGTTCAGACCTGACAGAAGCTAGACAATAATACTTTCTGGACTCATGCTTTATTGAAATTCTGTGTTAATAAAAAAAAAAAAAAAAAGTGTAAGACACAAACGTCCTTAGGAGTTTCATTTTGATGTGAAGTTCACAATGGATAGTGCCAAATGAAAAACGCATGCAGCTGTAGACTTCAGATAATAGAGCTCTTTACTCTTTAACTGTCTCCCATTTTTAATTAGGGGTTTATTTAGGTGAGGATGGGATGATTACAGGACTAAAAAAGATTTAAAAAAAAATCTGTATTTGAATATTGTATATATGTATTTTTGATTATGTGATTTTGTGGAATTTGGCCCAAAAAGTATAAAAATAAACATTTGTAACATTTGCCCACCTTAAATTTATTAGGAACGCTAATTTACATTCTGCAGTTCTGTGTTGTTTTTCAGGTGATTTTTGGGGGTTCGCAGCTCAAAGTAAACCATGGATATGCATCATTCTAGAATCTTCAATTTATTTAAGACTTACTCAGAAAAAGTTCATTTGCCAAAGCAGAAAATACAGTTTCTTACTTAATTGGCTCCTTCCTAATATTGTAAAAAAAAAAGAACAGGCTTCTTTGCTGTTGTACTCTTGCACAAATAAGACATTTTGGTCTTAAATGTTCTATTAATTAGGAAAATAATATGGACATTCACATTATTATTTTTATCAGCTCAGACTGTATGAAGACTAACTGACTCATTATCTCAGTTTATGTCAGTAAAACCCATCAGGATAATCACTGTTTGTACGTTTTGTGCTGAAACTAAAAATGACTTATTTGGAGTGTTTCCACTAACTACTGCTGGCTTTGTGTTTTTAGGCTGGGAGTGATGGAGAGAGTATCGGAAACTGTCCTTTTTCACAGCGACTCTTTATGATCCTGTGGCTCAAAGGAGTTGTTTTCAATGTCACCACCGTGGACCTCAAAAGGTGAGTTTGAAATCCTTTTTTTTTTTAATGTCCTCAATATTTGTCATCTGATTATAGCTGTTAAACTAGTACTTTTCTGTAGCTGTTTTGGGTGTTCCTACACTTTTTAAACCACTGAACCCGACTCTAGCTTCTATGACAGACTTGCTGCTTTCCCACTGCCTATTTGGTTTTCCCATGACCAGTTTAGCATAGAACTTTCTCATCTACAGAGAAAGTCCAATTGGTATTACCCTTAGAGGTTTGATTAGCACCGGTGTATTTTTCCCAGGCCATTCAGTTTGGCAATTCTTTCTTTTTGCCAAACGTGTCACAGAGTTTGACTATAAAACCACAACATCATTTACCATGCTACTACCTCTGCTCGGAGCTAATGAACACACTGACTCTACAGCCTATTTAAGGGTTTGCCGTTGCATTCTGTATCGAGTATGGATATCTTCAAACCTAGGATTAGCAAAATTACATCAGTGTTGGAGATCAGCTGAGTAAATCATGAAGAGTGGAACTTGGGCCTCGCCCTGATCACATACGCTTAGCCGTATGGAAGTGTCTGAGAGAGGAGGCACTTTTTGATTTTGTTCAACAAGATCCTGGAGTCTAAGAGGCCTGAGAAATACAGAGCTGCTCGTCTTGTGCAGAGACTGTAAAAAAGCAGTGGAGGATGTCCACTTACCCAGAAGTGTCTTTTTACACTTCAGTCCTGTAGCCAGAACTCTGTAGTGCAAAAGAAACATCCACAGAAAATGTCTTGCAATGGAAGCTGGTGTTGAAGAGCAAAGATTTTATATTTATTTTTATTTTTTTACCGTGAGCTCACCATGAACATAAAGCACTGGGCCTGTAAAAGCTCAAGACTGTAATGACAAACACCAATACAGGGCTCTTGGAAATAACATGATTCAGTGTTTGTTCACACTTCTCATTCAACACATGCTCATTTCTGTTTGTGTCGGCTGCTGCCCAGAGACATCTGGGATGAGATGTGTTTGTGTGAAGGCCGTAGAGGGAAAACACTAACATGGTGTTGAACTCTCTGGTTGATAGTAGAGAGCCAGGAAATATTTGAATAAAGATATGTACCAGTATAATAAAATGTAACTGGTATATTTGTTTTAAGGGTTTTGCATTGTTAACAATATTCTTCCATGTCTTTAATCATGACTTGTTGTTTTTGATCAGGAAACCTGCTGACCTCCAGAACCTTGCCCCTGGTACGCATCCACCGTTCATCACCTTCAATGGCGAGGTCAAAACTGATGTGAATAAAATTGAAGAGTTCCTCGAGGAAGTACTGTGTCCACCAAAGTAAGTGTTTTATATTAAAGCTTGATTTGATACAGGTTTATGCTCACCCTTTAACCTCTTGTATTGTGTTTAGGTATATCAAACTGGGGGCTAGGCACCCAGAGTCAAACACTGCTGGTATGGACATCTTTGCTAAATTCTCTGCCTTTATCAAGAATTCAAAACCAGATGCAAATGAAGGTGAGCTTCTGTCTGTGTTGGACATAAAGCATTCATTGATCTACAGTATAAATGTGACCAGGTGCAGGGAAAGTGAAAGTGCCCCTGAGAAGAAGAAAACCTGACGTATATTAGCCTTGGCTATAATGTTGTATTGTGTACTGTGTTCACACTTGTCCCTATCAAATAAATAAGTACTGTGGATTTTATCTGACAAAGATGGCTGTCCCTACTGTTGGGAAAATGACAGATAGGATTTTTTTTATTTATCTGCTTTTTACTGACCAACATTTGTGTATGATAACTAAGATATGACTGTATTGATCTCACAATGGGGAAATTGACTTCTTACATTAGTGCTCAAGAACACTCAGGGGGTGCAAACAGTCTTTAAACAATAACTGCAAACAAGTAATAATACAATGAAAATAAATAAAAAAAACTTTAAAAGGGGCAAAAGAATGTCAATAATCAAATTTAGAATATGAAATATTAAAATGTCAGCATTGCTTTCAATGTTGACTATTACCAAGACACAATACCTGTATATTGGATTTTTCCTAAGTAAGTGTAACAAGAGATACTATATCCATGAGTGTGTATTGAATGCCTTAGTAAGTGCTTTAAAAACAAAGAAGGCTACTTTTGGATTAATTCACGTGGCTTTTAAAGTAAATCGTGGCATGGGGGAATAGTTTAAGCATGCATTTATGTAACAATCATGAAATTATCACTATATACACAGAATTACATAAGATTAGTAATTAAAATGAACAAATATATATCATTGCAATGTACTGTCAAATTCGGTTTCTCTATGACGTCTGGTGAGTTGCTGCCCTCTTGTGGTTGAATAAAATAGTAGGTACAGAATAGGCTGTTGTTTATTGCTATTCTGTATTTAAATTCATATTGTTCACAGGTTTGGAGCGTGGGCTGCTGAAGACGCTCCAAAAACTGGACGAGTACCTGCGCTGCCCGCTCCCTGATGAGATTGACCACAACAGTATTGAGGACATCAAGGTTTCTGACCGAATGTTTCTGGATGGAGATGAAATGACATTGGCTGACTGTAACTTATTGCCTAAATTGCATATCGTAAAGGTTGGTTTTGTAAAAAAAAGAATGATAATTTTTTACGTCTTATGTGAAAATTACATTAATGTATTACTATCTCTTCAGGTGGTAGCAAAGAAATACAGGGGCTTTGACATCCCAAAAGAGATGATGGCCATCTGGAAGTATCTGAACAATGCCTACACGCGAGAAGAGTTTACCAACACCTGCCCGAGCGACAAAGAGATCGAAATAGCCTACGGTGATGTAGCAAAAAGGCTCGTCAAATAAGCTCAGTTTGATCTCCTCCCTCCACCTACCACCATCCTCTGTTCCCCAGGACTTAAAAAAAAAAACTCTGGACGCTTTTTTTCTCTCTGGTCCAACTCTGAGGTCCTTGTGCATGGTCATTTTGCTGTGCCTCTGTTTGGCTTTTATGAACACTTCTTTAGTTGATTCAAGATTTTGTCATAATTTGCCTTTTATTTTATGAATGTTTAAGAACATGATAATCTTTCACTGATGGCCTGCATGTATAAAACAAATGCTCATCCACACATGGAACAGTTTTAGACATGCTCCCTGCCAAGTGACCTTTAAGATGTCCTCCTTGCTTCTTAAAGGGGCATTATCTCAAGCTATTAAAAAATCTGCCTGTTTTTAATATAAACTTGCTTTTTCAAGGAAATCAATAAAAGTACACATTATTTTGCCTTTTGGCTGAAGACACAGTGTTGAAGCTTTGTTGCTTCTATAGCTGCAGTATTGCACAGGGTTTATGTACGCTTAAGGTTAAACCAAACCTGAGTGTTTAACATGTCACATTAGAGACGCTTTATTTTATGATTGCTAAAGTAAACGGTCATCGCCTGTCTTTGTTTTAAGATGTCTGAGATTGGCGAAACGCTACTAGTTCAGTAGTTTAAAGTCAACATTTATGGAACAAATTGTCTCTGTAGATTCCAGAAATCATACATGTTCCTTTTAGACACAGACACGCTGAGCAGGCTTATGCTTTACTCTTCAAGCCACCCAGTTCAGTTATCCAAAATGCATTGTGCACAGTAGCAGTGGTGGGTAAGCGTGCATTGCAAACCAAAAAGGGGGGCACATTATTCCGATCTTTCTGTGGACAGGGTGACTCTGGCTTGTCAAGTCAAATCTACAAATCGGCAGTTATTGTCTCCATAGCATACAGATGGAGGGACAGTCAGACTGATACCATGAACGGTGACACTAAAGATATTTATGTCAAATTGCTCTGTAGATCGACGTGTAGTGTAGTGAATGTATGTTTTAAAGTAGCTCTGAAAGTGCTTTAGTGTGAATAAAGCACACCACAGTTCATTTGTTATAAAACGAATTTAATATGGAAGGGGAATTGTAAATATTTGTTGTATCCTCCAGAATTCAGTTTGTAAAGTTTAGATATTTCGTCCGAATTATGAGAAAAAGGGCTGTTTGTTGCCTGTGTCGTTTTTACATCGGAGAAAACACTGCTCCTTGCCTTATTTTTGTCTTCTGTAGTTTTTACAGGAAACATTTTGTTCACATTTAATTGAAACAGGGGTATGTTGTTGTACACAAATATAAATCCAAGCTTTTTATTTTTCAACATCAACTGATCATAAATAAACTATTTGGCAATCATGGCACTTTTATTTATTGAGTTTAATGTGTTCTCTGTGTGGACAGATACACAGATCACAGAATAGGTACAAATGTTTGGGGGTTATGGGGCTTGATTTGTGGGTGCAATGAAATGTCGAGTGTCAGCCAAATGTGTCTGTCAAAAATACACACCTGTGAGCGGCCAGGCCTAACTTTGCAGCGAGTGGGACATCACCAGCTCATGTCTCCAAGTTGCTTTGAACACCGGTAGCCCAGCCAATCATAAGCTGTGTACAGTCAGTCAGGTACTCTTAATGCTTTTGCTTTATTTGATATCCCAGAACAGACATAGCATTAAGTGCGGCATGGTGGCATTCAATGCCCTGGGCCAGCCTTTCTGTGTGAGTTTGGTGGTTTCCTCTGGGTACTTTGGTTTCCCCTACCTCTAAAAACATGTACAATAGGCCATTTATTGAATGAATGAGAGTGTTTACCTGTGTGAGTGAATGGTTGGTGGTGCTTGGAGGAGCTGATGGCACTGATTGGCAGCCTCGCTTTTGTCAAGGGGCGGCTGTGGCTACATTCTTAATTTACCACTGCCGAGTAGCCTATGGCTTGAATGAATAATGACTACAATGTGGAGCTTTGTAAAACTTGGTTACACTAGGCTTGTAAAGCGCAAGTGTAAACCATTATTGGGGGTGGGCGCTCATAAGCCTTTTGCTTCGGCCCACTCCTTTTGAGCAGACCAACTGCTCAAATAAACAAATAAACTAAACTAACTATTATTATAATAATAATTATTATTAATGGTTACGGGTGTTTAGCTGATCAACGGGCATGTAGGCCTATTGATATTGCTGACATACATTGTTTATGTGTCAATATTTTGCAAACGTTTGTTCTTACAACATACATAACCTGAAATGTTCCGCAGTGTGCCTTTAAGTCCACCATATGTGACTGGTAAACTCAAATGGTATCCAATTGCTTTCCCCAATAACACATTACAGCCTAATCCTGTGGTAAGGAATGCATAATATGTTACGGATGAAACCTATTGTTTTAACTAAAATTATGTAGGCCTATGTATCTCCTATAATAATAATAATAATGATAATAATGATAATAATAATGATAATTTAAAAAAAACACAACAGCAAAGCAAACCGTACTAAAAGCAAAACATAATCTCAGTGAGAATAAAAATATATATTTAAATTATTGTTAATTGTTGTCTTATTTTCGTGAACTGACGGTATCTGGACGTGTTCATTTCTCTCCCCGTGAATCGGCCTCGGTTCGTGACCTGCTGCTGCTGGCGCCAACTTTGTTCACCCGGTGGCAGCAGAGTATCTTCGACCCGCAGGTAGGCCGTGTGTCTTTGCTTGTGAAACTTTAGTTTTACTCAACCAAGTGCACTAATGGAGCTACTCAACGAGCAATATTGTGGTTTAAACCGAACATACCGAAACATTAAGCTCACAAGATGCACCGCAAGATTTGGCTTATTACCGCGTTTGTCAGACCGTATAATAAGATGCAAAACGTGAAACCTAAAGAGTCTATTTTCTTTTTTTTAATGGTCATTTTATTAATTTTAAACAGCACTTTTCATCTGTTACATTGGAGGGAACAACGGGGTACGTTTATGTACCGCTCAGTGTTTATTTAGCTCTCATTAAAATGTGGTAAGTTTCCCCCTCTCTGGGCTTTAGTGGCTACTGTGGTGGCCTGGTGGGGAGATGGTGGACCCCAGGGCTGCCCACAAACATCGCCTTACCCTTCTCACCTTTTTCCATGCAGAGATTTAACTAATTTGATATGTGTCCCACGGTCCCACTCTGTGGTAGGACTGCTTAAAAATGCAGAGGGGGCCAAGATCTTTGTGCGCTATTCACTACATCCATCACTAGAGGACACTCGTCTACAAAAAGTGTGCGCCTACGTGCCTATGCTATGCCCTGCTGGATTAGAGAACTTGTTATTATAACAAAGTCAGCACTTTTTCATAGCAGTAAAAGACTGGTGTATGTATGAGAAGGCAACGGTAGGTATGAGTGGTCTTAAAGCAAGTATGCTGAAAGAGAAAACAAGAAAAAACGCGTGCTTGTATCAGAAGCCTAACCTCAATGTTTACACCAGTTTATAGTTAGAGAATGCTGAGGGTATCTGGCATTAGTTAATAGTTGCTGTAAAAACAAAACAAAAGCTAGATTATTAAACTGTACTGTCTGCTGTCACATCTATGGTGCTTACACTTTATTATGTAGCGTATCAAAGCCCAGATTGAACTAATGGTCACAATTTATATAGCACTTTTCCATCTACATTGGGCACACAAAGCGCTTTACAGCAAGGAACCACTCACCCATTCACCCACTAATGTACGCAGACACTGGAGGCAAGGTGGGTGAAGTGTCTTGCCCAAAGACACAATGACAGTGTGCATCTTCAGGAGGCGAGATTCGAACCCCCAATCATCCAGTTAGGAGACAAACTGCTCTGCTGTGTCACTGGCACGTCTGTGTTGTGATTATTCCAACTGTCTGTGTTACTTTTGATTCTTTGTTTCATGGTCAACCGGAAAAGAAACCTGGGGTAGGTGTGCTCCCTATACCGCTGACACATTTGGAGATGAGAAAGTTTTATTTCCGCTGTGCTTTCTCTTTAAACTGCCACCGCACAGGCTTGTGTTGTTAAACAAAAATGCCCTTAAACTTCATGTCACCATAGAAAATGCCCACACAGACTACTCTGCTCTTTGTGATACTGTAAAAGGGCTCTTTTTTGTCTTTAGACTCAGCTGACCAGAGGAATTAAGTTCATTTCCTTTGATATTTGTTATGTTTGGTGCCCGACCGAGGCTGTAAAGAACAGTATTATTTCGGGCTTGTGCTTAGGAGAGAAAAGAGTTGAATGAGGAGAGAGGTATTGATTGTCCTTAGCTGCTCCCTTCAAGCCTGTGTGCAGTTTGTGTTGGTAAGCCCTCTAGTCTAATGGCTTTTATCCTCCTCCATTATTGTTGTACAGGCAGCATGTTTTAAGTAACAACAGCCTGCAGATGCTTTAACCATTAAAAAAAGTGTAGCCACTGTGTTCCAACTCATCATGGTAGAAATGATACAGTGCCTTGCGAAAGTACTAATACACCTTGAACTTTTGCACATTTTGTCATGTTTACAACCCTAAACGTAAAGATTTTATTTTGAATTTTTTACTGAAAGTTCACACACAAGTAACAGACAACTGTGAAGTGAAAGCAAAATGATACATGATTCTGTTATTTTTCAAAAATAGAAAACCGAAAAGTGGGGCGTGCACAAGTATTCATACAGCATGACTTATTACTTTGTGGAACCCCCTTTTTCTGCAATAACAGCAGCAAGTCTTTTGGGGTATGACTACAAGGTTTGCACATCTAGAGACTGACATTTTAGCCCATTCCTCTTTACAAAACAACTCAAGCTCTGTCAAATTAGAAGGAGAGCGTTTGTGAACAGCAGTTTTCAGGTCTTTCCACAGATTTTCAATAGGATTTAGGTCAGGACTTTGACTGGGCCATTCTAACACATTAATATGTTTGTTTTTAAACCATTCCTTTGTAGATTTAGCTTTGTGTTTAGGGTCATTGTCCTGCTGGAAGGTGAATCTCCGCCCCAGCCTCAATTGTCTTGCTGACTCCAGCAGGTTTTCCTCCAAAATGTCCCTGTATTTGGCTCCATCCATCTTCCCAACTATTCTTACAATCTTCCCAGTCCCCGCTGAGGAAAAGCAGCCCCATAGCATGATGCTCCCCCCACCATATTTGACACTGGGGATGGTTCACTCAGGACGATGAGCAGTGTTAGGTTTGCGCCATACATAACGTTTTGCATTTGGGTCAAAAACTTAAATTTTTGTCTCATCTGACCAAAGCAGTCACAAGTCTGTTAGTTTAGGTGGACTCCCGTGTCTTGGTAAGTTCGCAGTGGTGCTGTACTCTTTCCATTTCTGAATGATGGATTGAACAGTGCTCCGTGAGATGACAGAAGCGCTCTGGTGTGCTCTTTGGCCTTCATGATGATGTTTAGTGACCAATACACTCTGACCGTAGCTCTGAGGCCCTCACAGAACAGCTGTAATTATACTGAGAGTAGATTACACACAGGTAGACTCTAATTTAATGGTTAGGGCAAGGTGTCATTAGGAATGTTATAAAGGCAATTTAATGCACTCCGAAAATGCTGTATGAATACTTATGCACGCCCCACTTTTCACTTTTCTATTTTTGAAAATAACAGAATCATGTATCATTTTGCTTTCACTTCACAGTTGTCTGTTACTTTCAGTAAAACATTCAAAATAAAATCTTTACGTTTAGGGTTGTAAACATTCCAACATGACATTCAATGGGCAAAAGTTCAAGGTGTATTAGTACTTTCGCAAGGCACTGTAAATACCGGTACATTTTTTTAGTCTTCTGTTGTTTATTCTTTTATAAAAAATTGTATCTCTGATGTCAACCCCGGTCATATGAATTCATACCAAAGCATTCAGTTCTTTATTCATTGTTCCACAGATATTTCAAGGTGTCAGTGGTAAGAGCATGTTAAAGGTCAATTATGTTTTAAATTGTAATGTCTGTCTACACACCCACAAGGATCTTTTGTAAAATGTCTGAGATGTCTTTGTCACCAAGCTATTAGGATAATGTGCACACTGTGTGTGCCCTGGACTGTCCCTGCCTGCAGTTCTTCAAAACTTAGGAATTTAATTCAGCGGTTACCACAATTTTCCAAAGATGACTGTCGCCTGACGGGAAGCACCGTGTATATGTGCCTAACTGGGCCTGCTTCAGGCTGCCCCGTGCTCTCTCTGCACCTCTGCATAAACTGAGGGCGCCACTTGGGCCTGGCTTTCTGAGACAGGAGTCTACAATGAAGTTTGATCTGATTCTGCATGTGTTTTTTAGAAGAAAAATTCCCTGCAATCTTGTATTACTCTGGTAAATGCTGAATGAAGCAATTCCTTACACAGAATCTGTTAACGGTTTGGTGTAGAACTACCAAGCCTAATGTTGTAAATGGTGCTTTATTTGTACAGAACAAATACCAATTTCAATATCACTGCCTTTGCTATAAGAAGGTAGAAATAGTGAAAGGCTTATATTGGTCCTATCTCGATGAGATGAAGAACCAACAGGGCTGCACACTATATTGCCAAATTACACACATTTAGCACAGCTTAAATATAAAAACAAAAGTTCAGTTATGACTTTGTTTCATTTAGTCTTGAATAATAATATCAATAATAATAAATATAATAAATATTGCAATATTGTAGTTTTTTTCACATCTTGTGCAGTTCCCACTGTTCCTCTTTATGTGTGATTATGTCTGTTTTTGTCTGAAGATAAACCTTTTGCATGTCAAAGTTTCTTCGTGGTCACTGTATTTTTCACAGGATTTCCACAAACTCAGTATTCCTGCATCATATAATAATGCTGCCTGAACGAATGATTTGAGGACTACGAGTGGGATTACAGTTGTATTTCTGTTGACAGGATTGTGTGACTTTGCCATGAAGCAGAGTGTCTGCTGTGTCCCTCTGCCTGGCCCGTTGCCCCGTCTCCTCCACCCCCTCACCAGAGGCCGGAGGTAGGAAATCAAACCAATTACGGTTGTATTTAAAGAAAATTGGAGCAGGCCCGGAAAAGGGAGGTAAAAAAAATACACCAAAGAAAAGAGTCAAGACCAGAAGGGCCACTGGGTAAAGTACAGTTTAAAGCTCGGTTTAATCAATAACTCTTAATCTATAACTCAAGAAAATAGCTTCATTTCCATTTCATTTTAGTCATTCAACTGTTTACAGTACAAATGTAAGAAAAAAATAGTGTGCGAGTACTAACCGTTGCAACACTATTCTACCCAAAGACCATTTGAATGATATGTCATTTATTGTCTTACAGTACAATTGTTCTGTATAGTAAAATAACTTTCGCCAAATTTCCAATTCATTGGCATATATCCAAAGTTCAAAAAATAGAATTAATCCTATGTGCTCTTTTTCTATACACTGACTGCTAGACTCAAATTTGAGACTCAGTTCATCCACATAAATGTTTACTTCACATGCACACAACATCGGGAGAGCAAGATGATCTGCCATTAAGGATGAAAACAAATGAGTGAGTGGGAGGTGTCCCCTGAGGAGCTCCATTGCTGCTACAGTGGAACCATGGGAACTGGTTATAGAGGCCTGCGGGGCAGACAGGGGGTGTGTAAGCCTGGCACATACACTGCATACTGCAGACACAAAGAGCATTTAGTCATCTCACCTGTCCAGCACAACAATGCCTCATGCTTTATTAGTGTCTGCCAGACACATTTATCTGGCCCTGCTTTGATTCTTGTGATGACACAGTCTGGCCATTAAAGTGCCAAAATAGAAACTATAGAGAAATGGATTGCCTTTCTCTTGTATTTTTGGTGAATACTGTACTTTGTTTCGGCTGACTTTAATACTGATATAAAACTGATTGGATTTTTTTTCTTACACTTATACATATTTAGACCTTGTTTAAGCTACCAAAGTATATTCTTTTTGTAATCTACTTCTAAACTGAGCTCCAACAATAGAGCTTATACGTGTGATGTCATAACACAGCAAAAGAAAATTGAGTGGTTATGTCGGCAATGTTATTCTTGTGTTATTCTTTGATTTGTCCATTCATTGGAGGTTCCATTTCTATTTCTATTTAAATAGAAATAGAATCTGCATTTTATTGCATTTTATTGAAAAGGGCACTAGAGAGATTTCAGTCACAGCTCCCATCTGATACAAACACACTGGAACTATCTTTATTTCACTTACTGTATGTCGTAGGTGAAAACATTAAGGCATGTGAACAAATTATTTGGCCAGTTCCCTTGCTCAAGCAGGATGTGAATGTAAACCTGGTCTAGAGGGACCACCACCCCCAGCCCGACCCACACAGAGAACACTTGAGAAGGGCCTTCCTTAACTGGCACAGGGCAGTAGTGTGTTGTGTCTCGTTAGTTCGAATGAGGGAACTGTCCTCCAAAGAGAGTCTGAACTACTACTGGACAGTTTCTGAGGAACTGTCCAAATCTCAGAGAACACCATTCAGCGGCATCAGGTACTGTATGTCAACCTGCCAGGACCTTGTTTCAGTCTTTCGGAGAGATGTTCACTGTGGGAACTTGGCTGTGGTTGGTGTGCTGTAAGGAGTGGTCTCTGATGACCTAACAAAGATGAGAAAGCACCTTCATTGGGACCCCTCTGAACTGGGACACTCCATTTCCTTTTTCTGTTCCGTGCCAGTGAGGAAGCTCGGCTCCGTCACTCGTGTGAGAACAGTTGCATCACAGCTCTGGTGGTTTCTTAGCCCCTGGCCCCTGTGTTTCTCCGTCAATTTGTGGGAACCCTGATGTTGGACCACAGCCTCTGTTCCCACCACTGCTCTGGTTAGAAAATAGACTTCTGGTCATGTACCATGCACCCAAGCCAAACTGGTCGCAGGCGGTTCCTTCTCATGGGTTCAGGGCAGAGGGGTCAGCGGCTGCAGAGGCCATAGCGGCTATGGATGCAGGTGTGAAAGAATCAGGATCGGATGGTAATGAGAAACGATAAAGCATTCACTTCACATGTTTCTATTGTAATACACACTTTTTAAAACTGTTGGATTTCTTCTTCTCACATATTTAGATTCTCAATTGCAGTGGAGTGAGAACAAAGGCGAGATAAAAAAGCCACTCTGCTCGTACAGCCACGACAAAGACAGAGCCAGATGGGAGCCTCTGCTCTGCACATGTGGATGAGAGCGTTGAACCTCACAGAGTGTGTGAAGACAGCTGGAACATTCCCCTGAGCCCAGTCTAATTGAAAGCTTATCATCTTTCTCTTTGTGCTTCCTGGGCAGTGTGTGATCAACAAGGCACAATGCAAAGCAGAGAAGCTTAGACGCATTGGTTGAGGAGTTTAGCGTTTACTGCGGTGAGTCTAGGATATGGTTTAACAACAGGAGGCCATGGGTGCGTGTGCGTGAGAGAAGATTCTCCTTTGGCAGTCGTGAAAATGCTTTGAGTGGCGAGTTAATTGAATACAATGTGTATCAAAGCCGCTAGTGTGTCCTAAGTCTTTGTTGTCCTGCCAGCACTGCCCCCATAGAAGGCCTGACACGGACATGCGCAAAGGAAGCACACCACAGGCCTTGCTCTGAGCTAAAGAAAGAACAAAGACTCGTCCAGGTAATTTTAATACATGAAATAATAGAGGTCATTGTTAGGAACAAGCAGAACGTGCTTATCTACATCATTTGAACAAATATCAGACCACCCCAGTGGCATCAGAAGTGTTTCATCTGCTGGCTGGACATCAAATGAGCCAAACAGATGCCAGCCGAGCTACATAAATTATCAACCACTGAGCTGGTAAAAATGTCAGTGACATTCCATCTTCTTCTGGATTATTTGCAACAAGTGACAACTCGCTTGAATGTGGGAGCTGCCAGGGCTGTGGTGTTTCATGTCGGGTGCTGCCGCTCCGACTGAGCTGTTTTTATCCAAAGGGAACCACAGTCGACTCGTAGTTACACTTTCCAATGATTGAAGGTGATCTATAGATCTGACAGTAGAAGGAGGCCTCAGACCAAAGATTTAATAACCTTTAATTTAATCATATTTTCCAGTTTAGCTAATTAGTTTTAGTTATAAATGTAGGTTGTATTTAGCTGCGCCTAATGATTAATGTATTTAATTGTATTATTTAATCATTTTTTTCAGTGACTCAACTAGTCAAATTCTAAGGCAAATTCTAGACTATTATTCTTCAATTTCATGAATTTTCAGTTTTTTAGCATTTCTGTGAAAGTGACTCTGAAAAGTTGTGAAAGTTGTGAAATGTGCTGATAAACTCGACCCTGTGAAGGATTGTGATGCTACAGATGTTAGGAAAGTTAGGAATGAGTTTAAACTCCAACTAACATTTTACAGTTTTTCTCCATTGGTTTGGCTCATTTCTTGAAACAGAAATTACATTCTCAAAACTCTAAGATCATTTGGCACAATAGTCTTAAGTTCAGCACAACACTATAGCTCACTCAGCAAAAGTTCATATCTCAAACTTCAATCAATCAAACTTTATTTATAAAGCGCTTTTCATACCGAAAGGTATCACAAAGTGCTTTACAGATAACATTTAAAACAATACGCCCCACATCATACATCCATACACACATGCATACACACACACACACACACACACACACACACACACACACACACACACACACACACACACACACACACACACAGCTCCTGAGCTCCTCCGGCAGGTCGTTCCAGAGGCGATAATATTGGAAAGACGCCTCGCCGTGAGTCTTTCTGTTGACTTTAGGAATAACTAGGAGACGCCTGCCAGAGGAGCGCAGGGACCGTGAAGGTTCATAAGGTAAAAGTAATTCTGAAAGATAAGAAGGACCAAGACCATTAAGACATTTAAAAACCATTAAAATACTTTAAAATCGATCCTGAAACACACGGGGATATCTCTCCCAAAACAGTTCACTCATATGTCAAAACTAAATTTCCTTCTCATTTAAATAGTCAATGCCCCCAATATGGCAAAGATCCTTCTCAATTGCTTTGGACGTTCTCAACACTCTTGGTGCTTTTACCAAAATAACGTGGATGGTTCGGCACAACACCATGGTTTACCTGCAAAAGTTCATATCTCTCCCAAAACAGTTCACTCATGTGTCAAAACTAAATGTCCTTCTCATTTAAACAGTCAGTGCCCCCAAAATGCTTTGTCCCTTTGGCATTGTGTAAGCACTGCAAGTCTAAATGTTTAGATGTTTTCTCACTATGGCAGAGGACCTTTGAAATGTCCCTCATGTCCACCTTTCAGTCTTTCATTGACAATGGTTACTGTAACTTTTTTTGGTCTAGCTAACAGAATACAATTGTGTATAAAACTGAAAACAACAACAACAACAACAACAACAAAGAAATAGGATTTGAGGGTAAGAGTCGCCTCCAAGGTTTGACATCACACATTGCACTCACACTGCCAAGGAAACTGTAACCATTAACATTCACACAAATAAAGCAACTTCCATACATCAGAGTAAAAAGAAAATGTATTCAGCATAACATACTGTAACATAACACACAAACAAAAACAATGAAAATTATACACAGCCTACAGTGCTTCATTAGTCAAGTTCTAGTTTCACCTGACTGTTAAAGCTGGGGTACCTGATTTTTCCTGTTCAAACAGTGACTTTTTTTTTTTGGCCCAAACTGGCTCTAGCTCTCACAGTCCCTCCTGTGTATTCACATTGTTCAAAGAATATAATTACATGAACATTTCACACACACATATACAGCATTGAGTGGTGACAAAGTGAAGCAGGGGCGGCCACCCCCAAGATAAATTCCACTAATTTAGATCAGACTTCTATCATCCATTGCTCAATAAAACTTTAGGTGAAGACAATACAGCGAGGTCTGTGTTTTGCTGTGTTTGCAGCATACTCTGAGGTGGCAAAAATAAATAAAATAAAAAATCAGGTACCCCAGCTTTAATTACTGTAATAAATGTATCAAATGTTCCAAGGGATTCATATATGGTATTCATGGTATTGTGTTCTTGACTAATTTTGACAGTTGAACAGACTATTGTGCATGTGATGACTCATGCAATGAAATGACGCTGACACATTTTGGAGCGAAAAACCATTAGACTGAGAATCAACAATCAGTTTAGATCAACAAGATCTATTCACTTGGAAATTGAGCTAATTGTCGGCTACATGTACTTAACTATTTGCAAGATGTACTGAGACATTGAGACATGAACTTAGGCATTTGCATGAAATTAATGAGAAATTCAATTCTGTTGTGAACGATTGCCAAGCGGTTTAGAGACTTGTCCATGTTATTTTGAGAATGTAATTTCTGTTCCAAGAAATGAGCCAAACCAATGGAGAAAAACTGTAATTTAGTGGCTTCCTCTTTCAATAATAAAAATAAATAAAAGGAAAATCAGGTATAGTTAAGTTTTGAAAAAAAAAAAAAAAATATATATATTTCTTGTACACTGTAAACTGCTTTTGTGCCATTTTGTTTTGATAGCGATGCAGTCTGTGAGAGTCTATGTATCGAACAGATAATCATTAATTGTTACTATAAGTTATTGATCATTGTATTGAATATTAGGATTAAGTCATTACAGCCCAAATGTGTTTGTTATTAATCTCCTGGTATAAATTGAGTATTTAATAAAAGTTCAGTTCATCCAAATCTTGTAAAGCAAATCATTATTTTCTTTTGTAGAACACTCAACACGTTGGCATTATTTTTCTTTATTAAAATGATTGAAAATTACATAGTCCGCAAACATTACTTAAGCACTTAGGAGGCATTAATGGCAAGACATACATACGTAAAATTGATAAATTAACCTCTGATGTACATGCTTTGAGTATGAAGACAGAATGAGATGAAATATTGTTTTGTAAGAAATGTCCTTTTTTTTCTTCTTTTCAACTTAATATACACCATTCAACATTTTGTACTTTTTGGCTTCTGTGATTGAAAATTAAGTTGCTCATCACACATTTTCATACTCATCTAAACAGTAATACAGGCAGTTGTAAAGCTCTTTGGTTTCTTTGGAATCACCATACAGTTTAGTATGGTTCACTAGCTGCATGATATTTGCCCATAATAAATAAACCTTTCAGGGAAAAAAAGCAACAGGAATGAAACCTTTACAATAGGCACAAGAATAAAGCAGACAATCTCCTTCAAATTTAATCAGAAAAGGATTAGGTGAATCTGGCCCTTGCATGGAGTGATGAATGCTAATTATCCAACTTATGCAGACAAAAAAAAAGTTTGAGTCCTGATACCAGCAATATACTTGCCAACAACACAGGCTGACGTGTATGTGTAGGTGATTGAACTACTGGCAGAGCAATGAGCCCTTGGCACTGGAGGCTAGTAAATTAGACTGGAGAAGACTGCAGAATTAGGACCATAAAAGCTTCAAAGCACTCGCGGATGATTATGTAGAACAAAGGGACTTGGGAAGGTTTTGCTTCAGCATAACTGCCCTTGGTGTTTGTAAGAAGACACCACTGTAATCCCACCTTCTCTTTCCATCCCTTCATCTCATGTCCTCCTGGAGGGAAAGCTGTCTTCTAACTAAAGGCAAAGGACATCAGGATGAGGGAAATGTCCTCCTAAACTAAGTGCACGTTCATTTTATTTGATTTAGGGCAGGAATGCTTATATTTGGCTTTATAAAGATACTGTAGTTGTACTCAAACACATTAGAAGAAAGTATTAAAATAAATTAGTGCAAACAATGAGCATTTGGCTTAAATAGCACAGCTAAGAAATCTTTGGTAAGAAGAGACACAATGTTTGACAGCCCATTAAAGGAGTAGTTAATAGTGCATCAAAGCTGCAATGAAAGACAAACATTGAACGTGATTTTCATAATTTAGTTGAAATATATTACACAATTCCAAAGTTGCACTAAGAAAGTGTGGTAGAAATTTTATAGATAAAAACAATGACATAAATGCCTCAATGTTCTGAATATAAGCAAGCATTTTCTTAAGGTCTGGCTCAAATAAATATTGGGAAACAAAGGTAAAGGCATCTTCAAAATGTGAATTAAAGGTAATATAGGTAAACTTAAGCCGAAAGCACACATTGATTTTGTACATTCTTTAAAAATCTGCCAAAGATTGAAACAAATTGAACAGACAAACAATATTTTACCAATAAAACAAATTGTCTAAATGGTTTTGAAGATGTCCGTGATGCAGCAGTTTTTCCCCCTGTATTGTAACACAGAGATTGTATTTACTGAAAAATAAATTAATTGTCACAAATGACGACCAGCAACAAAATCCTGATGTAAGTTGTACTTTGTTTCTAACAGAAGTCCAAGCTTAAAGGACCTTTTTGCTACAGCAGTACGGCCGGTGAGCGCTGTTGAAGTCTGCGAGAGCAAACACGAGTCTTTTCTCCAGTTAGGGAGGTAAGTCTTTAGACGGTTCAGTTCATCATCTTTACTGCAACCTTCTGGATGTAGTAGTTCATCTCTTTATGTGGCCTGGCTGACTGTCTCTTACTTCATTTAAACTGTATGGCTGTTATAGTTGTCAATCATTTCAGCATAGTACCAAGAGTTGCGTTGAACGTGTTTAAAAAGTACATTGCAGATCATCGTAAGCGCAGGTATTAAAAGGAACCATGCACCTTGACTTGAGCCTTTCAGTGTTCAGTTTTGTCCAGCACCCTCATGAACATTTCTCTCTCTGGCTTGAGTCAGTAAGGCCTCCACACGGACTCGTCCAGGCGTCCCGGGGCGCTCATGGCTGTGGGGGAGTTGCTGTGGCTGCCGTCCGCCTCCACACCTTCACTCTGGCTGCTCAGACCCGGGTTCATCAGGCTGTTGGCCCCTCCGGCGCCCGTGGCCCCCGAGCAGGACAGCAGACGAGTGGGAGAGCGCTCGCCGCCGGTGTTTCCTGGGGCCACCATGGAGAACTGATAGGAGCCGGCTCCTGTGCCGTAATACAGGTAGGAGTTGGACTGGAAGTTTTGGCCCTGATTATTTGAATACGGCGGCGGCAGGTAGGTGTGGTATCGTGAAGAGGCTGGCATGCTGAGGCCACTGATGCCCGTGCTGGATGTGTTAGTGGAGTAAGGAAAACCCCCCCTGGGTAGTGCATGCGTGGATCTGAGAAGCGCGGGTCCGTCAGTGGAGACAATGATGGGAAGGTTGTCCTCTGTTGAAAGATATCCGTAGTACCTGGGAGCAAGAAAGATACAGTAGACGATTAATTCAAGCTACTCTACACAGTTTGTTGAATTTGTTTGTACTGCACAGCCATGTAGGTCTTTGTCCCAACATTGCGAAGTGTATAAGAAAAGTTAGATATAACATTGGGTAGTGTAACTTTCTGAATGATTCGGATTTTAATTGACAACAGGAACTGATCATGAAGAAACCCCTTTTTTCCCTTTTCATTTAAAGTCATTTAAATACAAGCATATATGAACTGTATATAAAACCGATCCACCCAACATTAATTAATACTTTATGGTGGTCACCCTAGGTAATAAAAATATGTTCTAATAATTACATACTGGCAACACATACTCATGCCTTTGCTGTAGTTTGAAATATTTCCTCGCCGAAACCATCCTTCCGTATGTTCAAAAGCGGAGGACACAGTCTTTGTTTGGCCTTGAAAAGAAGCATTGTTGTCTCTGAGGCTGCTTTGTATAAACACCAACATCTTCTTGCTCACTTTAAATCATACATTGACAACAATACCAGACAATGACAACCGCAACATGACAGAGCAAAAAGTTCAATGCAGTCAAAAGCGAAATGAAACGTGGTGTGTGAACCAAATCCAAGTGGAAAAGACCGGACAGACAAGCCAGCGCTGCTCGTCTTCGTAACCTGCGCATGCTTTTGTGTATTCAGCCTTATCGTTCTACTTTTTTTCTCTTTAATTCACCGCACTGTTCAAAGCAAATCAAATGTCTCCGCTGTATTGCAATGCTAATTATCAGGTGTGAAGAACCTTGATTGTCCGGTTCTCATCTACACCAACACAGCATTATCAAAGCATTACTAACCAGCAATAAATACTTCTACCTGTACACTCTCTGCACTACACAAAAGAAATGCTCCTCATACCTCATGGCGCTGGGTGCACACCTGTTAGCTCTGCCCCAGCACGGTTACCAGTTTTTGTTTGTCTGCATGTATCTTTGTCGAGTCCAATATGCTCACATGATGTTTAGTGTAAAATGTGGATTTGAATGCCAGAGAAAGGGAGCTTGTATTTGTGAAATAGCAAGCACTTGCACGCCATAAGCCTGAGGGGGGAGCATGCCAAACTTGCGTGCCACAGTCTTGTTGAAATGTCTTTTCCCTATGTCTGGAGGACTGGGTCCATTTTCAGCTACCAAAGTCTGTTCTTTTGCAATTTCCATGACCCTGCTGCTTTTTCTACCCGAGAACACACTGCTACAGCAGAATTCCCTCTTCCTCTGAGATGTGGGCGTTATGTGGTAGTGGGGGGCTGTTTCTTTTTCCAGAGTCTACGAGGCACAGGGCTTCATATCTGATTTCACGTAAAGAAAATCCAAACCTTCAGCCCCTGTTGATTCAAGAGTAGTGGAGTTGGAACTTTATTTCCAACCAAAAGTCCCCAAGTACCCAAAAGCCTTGTGTTTTCTCTGACTGTCCTTCATTTGCCTGTGCCAAATATAGGCTTTAGGGTTAAAATGGGGCAGGACTAGTGGACTAAATGGCTATAACTGCCACAGCCCTCCTCATGATTTTAATCCAGTTGGAGTTGTTGGAACTAAGTGTTGGCTAAACTGGGCTGTGGGTTGGCTTCTGCATTCTGTCAGAGGAAACTGGACTGGACACTTATCACAACACTTTAATGGGTTTGTGCTATATCAAAGCATTGGCTTGGAGCCCACAGCCACCTACAGTGCAGTAGCTCCCTCTGGAGGACAGGACTAAACAACCCAGGAGATTTCAACAGCAAATCCCACCCTCCTTTCTCTTAAACTAACCTAAAACCACACACATGATCTGTTTTGGCCTTATCATGTGCTGAATAATTTGCGAAAACAGGAGACCTAAGATTGCTGATAGCTGGCACTGCTTACCATTTGGGGCGTAACTAATATAAATTATTCTCATTATTTAGGGTGGAAAATCAACTTCTGCTGAGGACATAGTGTACTTGCGTGTGCTCCTCATTTATTCTGTGACAAAGGGTGGAGTCAACAAGTCCACTACTCCACAGTCAAGCGTGTAACCCATGTATGACTGGAGGTTTGCCTGATTTGTTTATGGGAGAAACTGATTTTGGTTGTTAACATACAGCCGAGTTCGAGGCGGTCGTGTGCGTGTGTGTAATCGAGTGCAGGCCATGTGTGTGTGTTGTGTTTGTTGGCTTGTGGTGAGGAGCAATGGTAAAATGCAAATCCATGCTCTCACCTGTGAAATGTTTACTCAAGGTTGATGCAAACTGTGACGGACTGCACCCAGGGAATGGTGTCTCAGGCAAATAAGGGGAAGGGATGGAAAGAGAGAGAAGACCGAAGCGCAACCAGCTACCTACATATGCTAAGTCCAATCATAGCAGAAACGTCAAAATATAAACATGGTTGCCAATAAGCAGATGTCAGAAAGGGTTAGTAATGATCTTGAAAAGGCAGTGCATGTGCCACAGAGTAGGAGAGCAAATGAACACAAATGATCTGCAAGTGTTTATTTAGGAGTAAAGGGCTTTGGGCCTGAGCATCATGTCACATGCAAATGATAATCACCTCTCCTGTGGCACTGTGGTCAACTGCTTAGGAGCCTCATCCATATGGGTAGTATTATCATGAAGCTGCTGAACAGTTTTGCATGCCCTCACTCTGACATGCTTTATGGGCTATAATATATTGATGTGATGTATAACAATAGTAATTTTGATTTACTCACATTTTGAAAGTATTACATTTTGTTTTTCAAGCCTATGAGCTTTGAAATTACCCGATCAATATTAGACAGTTTATGCACTTTCTCAGTTACCTTAGATTTTGGATAGGATTTGATAAATGTTTTAACCAGCAGGATCACATGCAAATCCATTACCTTTAATTACATTCTTAATATTCTATGTGTAACACACACAAGTAACATTGTGCTTTTGATACAGTAAATCAACAATGATCTTTTACTGCCAAAACCCTAATTTCTTCTGTGTTAATCTTTTACTTCGACTGAGGAAAATTATGAACACTAAAATGAGATTAATTTGGTTCTCCATAAAGGTAGAGGTGCCTTTTGAATTCTGTGGCGAAGAATTGAAAGAATGTGGTAATGATGTAAAGTTAAAAAGAAGGAAGAAGAAGAAGAAGAAGGGTGGTGGCCTGCCTGAAATCTCCTGGATGTAGTGTAGTGCTATGAGCAGAATGGGAACAGACTCCAAATTGGTACAACATGCTTTCCAGATTCTCTGTTTTGTTTAAAAGATTGGATTACTTAATTGAACTAGTTATATGTTTATGGGAGAAAGTCCAATGTTGTGATTTGATGAAGAAACACACAAGACTCACCTGGCCATCTCAGATCCTCTTCTACTTTGCATGTCTTCAGAGCTGGAGTGTCCATTTGCTCTTGCCAAAGAGCTGCAGTAAAACAGAAATATACCAAAATCCATTCAGCAAAGTGATTGAATATTTCATCAATGAGTCACATTTCTTCAGTTCACCACATTCTTGTTTGTGATTTTCTACTAGTACCATAGAAAGTTATAACTGATCCAAAAACTCCCTCACGACAGACTTGTCAAAATGGCAGGGACATCTGGTGGACTGAGAGATTTCTTTCTGTTATTGACTGACCTTTGCTGACTAAGCACTGAAGAGAGAGATGAGGAGGGTTTTTCACACTTGCATGAGACCAGCCTTGGAAAAACATGCTTGATAGCTGCATGGAAGATATTTTGGATCTTCGGTATGAGACTTATGGGCTAAGCAAGCACCTGTGAAGCTTGGCTGTCCGACCAATGTGTCATGAAGCCAAGCAGGGTCAAAGACACTACTGGCCCAACGCGTGGGACGCTCTTCACACTGAAAGGCCACACCACAGCATGTCTGCCACCAACATAAGCTGTTTGCTCTCAGTCTGAGACTTGCAGATGTTAAGTGACAACTTAACTGCATATTTTATTTCTAAAGTTATTTAAGAAAGGGAAAGCCCCTTTACTCTTAGGTCCAATAGTAAGGTTCACAATGGCAAATGCTTACATGAATGACCTTATTCAGAGATCCTTGCAAGCGGATGGTACGATTTACTCAAGAGAATAAATATTTAGTTCAAATATTTTGATTGGAAAGTAGACAACATCAATACCAGGAATAGATTACTTGCGTTAACCCCTGGGCGGAACTAGGAAAAGTGGGCCGGTGACAAACAAGTGGAACAGATACAAAGTGTCACTACTAAGCAGATGTTTGTGATGCCAGTCGAGCAATGTGACACAATAAAACAATTGCTCTGCTTTGAAGTGTCTATAGACGAAAGATTTTAGAGCCAAAATGGCGTCTGTCCTCATGACTGGATCCGGCAGCGCCTCTGAGACATGTAATGCGCCTGCTGTAATGAAGCGTGTCATTGAGACACAGTGAATGCTGGCCCTTGTGCTGGCTTCCTGTTTCTCTTAGGCCCGAGGCGTTGCAATGAGGAGAGAATGTGTGAGAGAGAGAGAGACAGAGAGAGGCAGAGCGACAGAAAAACGGCAGCAAGGAAAAGAAGAGAAAGAGAGCGTGTTAGAGAAGGAGCTGCATGGCCTTGGCTCCGCTATGTGGGACATTTGATATGTCTTTTGAGCCCTCACTTTTAACGGGAGCAAAAACAAACACATGGGCTGATGTTCTCTTGAAGAACTTGTCCTCCTGCCCTTTCCCCAGACTCAATAGAGACTGTTCATGGCGCACATGTAGTTTCTGTAATTGCTGAAAGGTAAAACTAGCCCGAGTCTGATGTGAAATTATAACTTATACAAACAGTAAAGTCAGGTTAACAAGAACGGAACTGGTGTTTTTTTCTAGAGCAGACTTCAAAAGATTTTTTTTTATCCCAAAACAAAAAACATTTTCAGTTTGAAGAAGTATCAATACAAGTGTGTGAGTGAAGTAGATTTGTACCAGCTTGTATTGGCCTCAGAGTGTCTGTCTCTTGCTTGTTATTTAGCAGACGCTGGCATGGAAGCCAACTCGCATAACACCCAAAGCCCACAGCTAAAACTACCTGACAGCGTAAATTTCCTGAGCTGCTTATGCTCCTAATTGGCTGATCATGTCATTCTGGATGTGTGAATTTGTGTGAACCTCTCAGCAGCAGCAGTAGCAGCAGCGTGCCACCTCAAACCTGGGGGGCGGTCAGCTTGTTTATATGGAGTAAACAGTGTGGTCACTGTGGATGAGGCGAGAGCATTCAACTACTCACGGTTGCTCCTCCATCAAACACCCTTTTTCAGCCTATGCACAGTTCAAAAGCCATAAGGCCATTCAAACATACTGAATCATGTCTTTCACGCAAACAAACGAGCAGGATACAAGTATTTAAAGAAGCACTCTTAAATATGTCATGAATTATACAGATACATTGCATGATTCATAACAGCTAAACATAATATAAAAAAAGAACTTACAGAGTAATAAATAAATGTGCCAAGACACTAATATTTGGTTTATAAATGGCAGTGTATAAACTAATGTGCTAACGCTAAACGCTGAAATCACACATGAAATAGAAGGCAAGGCAAGGCAAGGCAATTTTATTTATACCACGCATTTCGTACACAAGGTAACTCAATGCGAAGGCAAACGGTTTAGTTCTTGATTGTCTGAGTGTCAGATGCGCTTGGTTGCACTAAAATCCCAGATTCTGAGCTGTGTACACTCTCCCTCCTCCCTCTCGCAGAATCATTTCACATGTCTAGCAGGCTTACCTGTGGCCACAGAAGAACAATAACAAAGACTGAAAAAACAGCGTCTGCCAGGGTGCGCGATCCTGTCACTGCATGCACTGTAATGAGCTCTTAATTACCCTGTCTGTCTGGGGCACAAGCAGAAACCTTGCAACACAAGCACAAAACAGTCTGCTGCAATCATTTGTGTGTGTGTGTGTGTGTGTGTGTGTGTGTGTGTGTGTGTAGGTGTGTGTGTGTGTGTGTGTGTGTGCACGTGCGTTTATAACCAGGTCTGTGTTGTACGGCTGTCTGGAGATGCGCGCTGTTGACAACAAAACTGATGGTATTTCATGCAATAAAATAAAACAAGGTGGCCTTAGGGAGACATGCCACAGTATTTTCCTATTTTGTCATCAACTGAAAATACAATCTTCGAATCCCAGATTATGTAAAATATATTTTGAAATAGCACAACAGGAATCTATTTAGTTATAATGTGCTAATGGATCAACCATTGCTGGGCAATCCTCAAACAAACAAGGACCAAGATTAAGAGTATCTTCAAAATACAACCGTGTCTGGAAGAGCTGCCAAAAGCAGACTTGTGTTTGCTGTTGATATGTAAACACCTTCTGTGTCTCTGCACAGGATTTATTACAACAAGTCTATTTTTGCTTGGGCTTCCTCTCTAATGCTGTAATGTTGGGCATATCCTACTCGTCCTTCAGTCTGGGCTCATACACTTATAAAAGATGCACTCGGCTTGTTCTTTAATTGTTTTACAACTCTTGCCCTGCGGTACACCGTCATAACAATAATAACACTCTTTAAGGCGTGTGGTTTTCTCAACCTTTCCCATTCACACTCATATACTACCTACGTCTTTCAGACAGCCTCCGGTTAGTGTTTAAGATGAAGCTCAAGGCCTTTTTGTCTCCAAACGTACCCTATGATCTTAATGTTTTGTGAGTGCTAAATCTGTGCATACTATCAGTGTGTATGCGTATTGCCCCATTGCAGGCTTTGAAGCCTGTCAAGTGTATGACAGTGTAATTCCTGTCCTAATCCTCTGTGTGTAGATGTGAGTAGAGCAAAAGTGCTGCGCTTCATCTTGTGTCTGGAGTCTCGACCAAATCTGGGTACTGCTCCCGCCCTTTTTGTGTTCACTTTGATGCTTAAAGTAAAGTCTAAACTAAAGAAGAGTTTATATTGACAGACAACAATTTGTGAATCTGGATTGTTTTAAGTTGGCACTTGTCAGTGGTTTTCCTAAATTCATATTGAGATCTCACAATGACTGTCCAAAGGAACACAATACCAACACTCAGTGGGAACATCGGCGAGCATGTTCTGTGCAGTCAGCTGATAGATATGTCCATAATGGTGACTCAGCTCCAACACAAGGCCAAACATTGGTATATTGCAGCTATAGAGTCCCTCCCACATGATGCCAAGAGTCCCAAACAAGCCCTTCTGTACACAGCAACATGCTGATACAAAGGTGATGAGATTCATTAGCTCGCATGAGAACCAGCGAGTGGGCGGGGAAGCAGGGCACTGTGTGTTTAGTCTGCATGCTTCCAGACATGGCATCCTGTTAAAGAGGCTCTGACATATGACAGAGAGAACATCACCCACACAGCTGTCCATTGCTCCCATACACACAGCCCGAGCCTCAGCCCCATCGCTCTGACGGTGACGTGACCGCCAAGGTAACAGGCGGCTGCTACATTCCTGCTACTGTAGTAGTGCCCTGTGGAGGACAGCTCTGGAACACTGACCAACTTGGTTTGGCACTGCCTAGCTACCACCTGGCCATGCAGTGAAACTGCACACTTAAGGACAAACAAAGTGGGGCATCTAGGGACAGAGATAATAGCCCCCCTCAAAAAAAAAAACTCCTTTTCTGTCATGGAGATTATCTCACCTTGTGGAGTGCTGAGGTGGCTTTGATGAATGGAGCGATTATTATTGACTGAGCCTATCCTCATGGTCCGGTAGCGCTCAATTTCAGACAGCCTGTCAGAGAACTGCATCTTCTGAGGGTCTTCCATTTTGACCCGGTGTCCTGAAAATACATAAAACACACAACACGTTACATCGGCAACACATTATACCTTAAAGTTTAATCTCATTACTCGTTGAGCTTTCATTATTTGCTCGCTACACCCTCCCACACACACAATGATGTAAGTAGTAGGTGCCTGGCCTCCAAACACAAAATATTATTAGAACGTTATGAGACCTTGGAATACATTTGCTAGACACTGTTATTCGCGCTGCACCTGTCGTAATGTCACTCTGACAACATAATTTGAAAATGGAAATAGTTTATAGTAATAGTTTTAAAATCTAGTCAACTGCAGTGTTAAGGATTGTGGTCCAGTCACAATGGAACAGCCCTAACACTTTGTCCCGTCCGTGAAGAAAAAATCATATGTACACATACACATACATCCACTTGAACACACCTTAAACGTCAGACATGAGTCCGGATGAGGGCTCTGCCTCTAATGGGAAGCCGAGATTTTAATGTAACTATCAATGCACCAAAACTGTGTGCAATCTAGCATGTATACATTCTGTGGTTTTCTTGCTGGCATCTCTGTAGAGTAGCCTAATGTGAAGTAATGGCTGTATTTGAATATTTTATCACTATATAAAGGGGGCAAGCCAGACGGACCAATATGGATTTTGCCCGTCCTTTCTCCTCACTGACCCATGGGCAATATATCTTCCCTCCGAGGCTGACCCATGGGTAAAGTTTCCTCTCGTTTACCGCTCTGTCCATTTGTTTGTGCCCGCCACCTCCCTTACATCCTCTCTACCTCGACTGTATAGAAAGATCCAGCTTCTAACCCCCACTGACTTGAGGCGAATCTCAGAAAAAAGAAGAAACTGGCAAGTGCTCTCAAAATTCAGATTTCCAAAGAAGTGACGACATACCAACAGAGGGATTTGAGGTTAGAGTTTGTAGTGCGATATATTGTAGTTCAAATAATTAAGACTTTTTTGTTGTTTATTTATAGGGTTTTCCTTTTAAACACTGTAATGAAGGCCAGAGTTGTTCCTCAAATGGACTCTGTGCGCCTCTAGAGCAGGCTCCATTGCCCACAGTGTGTCTACTGTGTGCTCCAGTTCGAAGCAGGGGAGCAACTCTCCAAATATAGTCTCTCTATGTATCCGTGTGTAGTTATTAAGAGATTTACACCACCTCAAACATCTGAGGTCAAGGAAATGATACATCCCCTACAGACAGCAAAAAAATGATAATTGAACCGTTTTCCTCTGGTCATTGGTGGTCTACGGCGAGTCTGGCTGCTCTTGAGGATGAAAGTGATCATTCAGCTGGCCACAAATGCACACTTGAATCTAGTTTTGGATCCCACGACCCAGCTCTAGCAAAAGTCTGTTTTTCTGTTCGGAGGAGTCTATTGGATTTATCAAGCTCAAATTGCAATGATGGCACTTAATTATATATAAAACCTGCAAACCCTGTAGTTTAAACCTGTTTAGCTCGTGTTCTTGTGTTAACACACTCCTGTTGAAATCTCCTCTATCAACTCACTCTTGATTTTAATACTGCAAATCTGATCACAACTGCTTAGAAAAAACTACATATGGTAATTTCCCCAAATTTTCCCAGACTTACTCTAAATGCTGTCTCACACTTATCTCCTACTTTTGTCTTTTGTTTTCTTTCGGAGTGGAGCTGTTGCAACTGCGTGTTGCAACATAAACAGCTACGAACAGAATGGTTTGACTCTATTTGGCTGTTCTTGTGCTGTTAAACCATGTGTTAATATTGTTTTTGGCCGTTTGACCCCGCATCAGCCACAGTATTCCAGGTTTGACCGCCAACATTTGACTCGTACTGTATAGCTGGGGGGCCAGAAGGGTGCTGGCACTCAACACTAGCCCTCATTTCAGAGGGGTTTCTGTGGTCAGATGAATTTTTAATGGGTGAGGGTGCACTTAGGAGAGAATGCCCTGTTTTTCTCTCTATGATATCATAACCACAAGATAGAGTTGGGAGATGGGGCCTGTGTGCACATGAGTCCTAAACACTTGCGCTCAATAAGCGGAGCCAAAATGGATGCTAACGGTTGTTGATTTACTAGCCCCCTCCCACATCATTTGAAAGCATTAGGGTACTCTATGAAAAATACATAAAATGCTTAAAATATCTTGTATTAACAATGCACTCTGAGACTCTAGTTTTGGAAGAAAATTGCATTTACATGAATGCTTTTTCTCCTGTTAGCTTTAAAGTGACTGGTACAATTGTGAGTGATTGTGAAAGAGCACAATTGAAAAGTCCGGAGAGCCTTCCCTCAACAATGTTCATATCAGCTCAAGCCAGAGTCCCTGTTTGTGCAGTAAGGTGACAGCCAGGCCTTAAACACTGACGGCTAGATTCTCTTGGTTTCTCTCAGTCTGCCTGCCTCAATGTCAATGAAAGAAAGAAACATATGTTCACGTCTGAAGGGAGACGCATTAAACACAAGCTCTTTTAGTAAAGGGCTGAGCGCTTTTGCAGGAGCAAAGTGAAACTCTATCTGGACGGCAAAGGGCAATACGTGCTTTGGCTCACACCCAAGTCTGCACAGAATATATTTGAAGTGTAAATATTTGTATTCAATGTATAAATGGACTTGATAGGTCCATGATAACAGACTTGAATAGGCTTCAAGTGCATGTATTGCATTTAAAACTATGTCTTGCCTGTAGTCTTGTGTGGTTTAGAATTACATACAAAAATGCCTGACCCCTAAAAATGTGCAAATGGTTCGGTTTTGAAGATACCTTGCAACATGTCATTATTATTTCTTTTTTAACAACCTTATTATTATCATGCAGATGACAGTTGAACACATTCTACAGCAAAACTATCTTGCAGCAAGCAAACTTCCTTTGCACCCAACAGACGCGGCAGAGGTTTCAACATCTGTTGAGCTAAATCTACACCTGTCTTCCACTTCCTACTCTTCAGCAGACCTCGTTGTTTTGAGCCGGTGTCTGACAAACGCACTTTCTTCCACATTTTTACTTCTGCATCTTGATAACTCTTCCCTGTGTAAGGCTTAATAACAATTTTCTATCATTTTGTGATAAGAATTGCAGCAGTAATCACAGCCTGGCAGTATATAAAACAGGAGTCACTCTTTTGAGGCTGACCCACGAGGATGTGGCTTTACTCTCGGCTGAAGATTGTGGCTACCATTTCTGGCGCAGCTTACTTCACGCTACCGCATCCTAACATTGAATTACATTTTTGCTTACTTACGTGCTGTTAAATAACCTCTACGTTTTTGGATGATGTCTACAAATATTTTGCCTTCATTTGTCTCTTGTCTGTTGCCCACCCTTTGAGGGCACAGTTGAAGGGCTGTCAATGCCTGGAGCTCTACACTCCGATGCATCAGTCCCTCTGGGAATACTAAGCAGTGTAAAAGTCCCCTACAAGGCCTAAAACACACGTTCGTCACAGCGGAAATTGCTACATGTGGCTGTTTGAGCAGCCTTCCTTTTCTGATAAGACATAAAGAGGAGCAGGAGTGTCTGTATTTGACATTGCAGTCACACAAGGGCACTACTATGAGAGACGGGTTCAGACATGTTTTGAAGAGGGGTGCCATATAAAGCCCAAACACCATGATTCTTTAACAATAGAAGACCCGTAGCAGATTGATCGCAATCACCTGTCTTTTGTCCTTTTCTTCAATGGCTTTTATGTGTGGGTAACTGTCTTCTCTTTGAACTTAAAGGCGTGTTGTGGGTGCTCTATTTTAGACTCTTTTGGCTGCTTGCCTGACAGCTTAGTAGATTTCTCAGTTCTGCTTGCTTTGGTTTTGTGTAGCACTGAGCATATTTTGGGCTTGAGTCATAATAAAGTACTAACCTGGAGTAATTGGGATACTTTGTTTTATATATACAGTACTAAGGTCAATAAGTTGAGCGTATTTTGTGTGGACATGATCATCTGGTTGCTTGTGGCTGCATAGGTTTACTTTGTGGGAAAGGAAACACTGCTGCTGTCACATAGAGACAATCTGTCAAACAATGTTGCCTTCACACCAGTGTGTACTTGTACACAATAAAGTGCAACACGTATCTGTTCCATAACACACCCACATCAGCATTACAATCAAGATCTCAGGTGCTTTTTTTTAAAAGGTGTGAGATGTGGCAATGTTCTTCTGAGAAAGCTTGTTGTTGAGCCTGACCTGCTGTCAATGCAGCTGACCTCTCGTTAGAGTGTTGTTGGCCAGTCCTTTCGTTTACAATAAAAAATATAACTTTCTTTGCACTTATTATTAGGCCTGAGCTCCATCAAGGTTAATCGTATAGCACTGCCCAGCTCAAGCACACACGCACATAGTCCTCGCATTACATGTATTGGAAAAATTAAGCGGTTGTATTGTTCTTGTTGTTTCTGAGAATTAACGACTGAGGAAATTAATGTCCAAAATCACAAGGTAGTACCGTTCATCATTTCCATTAACTAGCAAGTGCCTTCTTCCTTCTAACAGCCTCCCAGACCATCCCCAGAGCCTGTGCCTCAACATAGAAATGTGTTTATTGTCCTAAAGAAAATATTCCTCCACTCACTGGGCATTTATTTTTTTAAATAGATTTCGAAACTTTTATTGAATTACTGCTGAAAGGCTGCAATGGTTGAATCCTACGTGGGTTAATGTAAATATGAGTGAACACATACAGAGTGGGCATTTTTCTCCTCCTCTTAGGCAGGTAAACAGGAACCACATTTGGCCTGTTAGTTTGGAGGGTTGTGTCCGGTAAAAAAGTGGACAGAAACATAGGAAACCAAAGCACTGCCAACACAGTTCTGTGCGTGTCTTTCAGTGTCACAAATAACATAAACCTGCATACCTCTTATAGTTACACAGAATTGAACCTGGTTCAAAACAGACAGTGTTAAAACCTCAACAGTATTATGTTCATAAATACTTGGAACTTGTGCATATAAAGATGCCAGATTGTAGCCCAGAAATAATTTACAACATTGGCCAGAGGCATGTTTTCACAGGAAAATAAGCAAGTGGGTAACATTTTACCTGTACTAGTAATTGTGATAATGAGTTATTCTTTCTCAAATAAAGTTCTAGATTAGTGTCTATTTGCTGTTGAAAGATAGCTATTCAGACGATCTTCAAAGAATCTACTTGATTCTGGCAACATATTGTTTTTATGTGACTTTTCTACCTTGTGTAGTTAGTACAGCGCAGCTTCAGTGAAGCTTTTGTTATGGCAAAGAATTAACTGAAAATAATCCAAACCTATTCCACATTTACTGGTGCATTCCTCTGCATTTATCAGTTGGTCAATATTTGCTTTAAATCTAATCACTGGGGCCAAGTATGACGCATCTGAGGTGACCCCAGGCATAGGCAGCGCCACAGTCTGCTAAAGTTACAGTTATTTCACTTAAAAAACATAAAAATCACCCTTTATCAGGCACAATCTGTCTGTGGGTGGTTTTGAGGCAAACTATCTCCCTAACCAAATTATAAATAAGATGATCATGAGTTTGATTGTTGAGACTAGCCATTAGTCTTGCGTTTGTCTGGAATACTGTGTATCTTGTTTATAGCGAGACAGGCAGACAGGAAAGCACCCAGCATCAGACATGCCACTGGTTTTCCCCACCCCTGGCACTTCTACACCTGTAGGACTTTCTTTCAAAGACTCCAGCTTTTTTTTCCTACATCAAAGTTACCTTTGAGAGCGCAATTCACGCTGAGGGTAAGCCTTTCATGTGATTTGTGGATCATGGGCGTGGCTCTTGGAGTCGACTTAAAAAGATGGATACACCTGGCAGGTGCATGAGCTGAGCACTTGCACACGCAAATCTGCAGCAACATCATGCTCTTTTTGTTTAGAGAGACGGCAATATCACAAGGAAAATAAAACAGCAAATGTCATTGTTTGTCTATTTGCATACTTTGTACAGTCTGTGTGTCAAATGCAAATAGAATCAACCCGCCATCTCCCTCGTGTCATTCTCTGAGCTCAGTGAACACACCCAGCCAAATAAATAGCATCAATGCAGAATTTGAGACATGGTCCTAATAGCTAATACTACTCACGGTTAACTATTGTATTGTAACTACTATATATAACATTATGTAATGATAATGTGACACATAGCTTAAATTAATTAATGTTAGTAATTAGTAATTTAGTAAATGATTTTAAAAAATATCAACAATTACGAGTTAATGAATAGTTTAATGTGTTTTTGTGATAAGAATGCCACTAGGATGTAGTGGCGGAACAATGATCGGACAGAGTCTGTGATCAGGAAAGAAATGGCAAAAATGCTGCTCAGCATTTATTTAGACTAAAGAGGAAGATATTACAGTTTCTGTTTACATTCACTTAAATATGTTCAAGTGGATGTGTGCACCCATGCATGCCCAGTTGAGTTTTACACGCTCAGATGTATTTTGCAAAGCTATGTGTGCTTTGGCATATTGCTGCAGGCGAGATCTGCAGAAGTCCTGTCCATCAGGTTCTCCTGACTGGATCTGTAAACATTAATAAATCTCCTCCCCTTCAGTGCTACTTCCCACCACTGCATGGCTACCAGCCATGCAAATGCCCTACACAAAACAGCCTGTAAATTTAGTGCACGCTGACCAACTCACACGGGTGAGTACACAGCGACAAAGCCTTAACATGGTGCTAATGAGAAAAATATTAAAAGCGACAAATGCCGTCTCTTTGGATGAAAAACTGTGCTACTGCACCTACACACTACACAGTCTTGTTGCTTAGTGCTTGTTTACTCATGTGTTTGTTTTTTATTTCTGTACACAGAGGCTTTGCTTCCATTTATTATTCCCTCATTTATTCTGGTAAAAATAAACTAAATATGTTAATGATTTAAAGATGTCGGTGAATCTCTTCACAGCTCTCAGTTGACTGCACTTCTAAATTCTGCCTGGCCTATATTAAACGGTGTGACTTTATACAACGGCAGCGCCAGTGTAAAAGTAGCACACCCAGCTGGAGCCGTTACATCTGACAGACAGAGAGGAGACATTCTCAACGATCAGTTATTTCAAGCAGAGGCCCCTATAAAATGTCACAAAATGAGGCGGCTGAATAAACCTATTGAATAATACTCTATGTTTGTTGTTATTGGTCATTTGTGTAGCTTTCAGACTTTATATGTGCAGAGTTGTCTGGGGTTCTGCTGCCCCTCCTTCTGTGCCACCATAGACTCCCACATGTGTGGCACTTCACTCCCCACTGCCGTTTTGTTTTGACTATATGCTGAATCCACCCTGCCCTGAATATCTTCAACAACATGAGTCCAGACCACAACCTTCCACCAGCTGACACCTTAAACCTATATTTTGGATCTCCTACTACAAGATCTGTGTGATATCTACAGCTTACAGCTTGTATTTCTCACCTTAAGCTCAAAACTGTGGACATGCAACACTACCCTTGAGCAACGGACTCATTTGTGCAGACACCAAACCACATCGCTGCCGCTGAGCAGCCAGTGGCACACACAACAGATACATCTTTCTAACTCTTCCTTATGTTAAATCAAGGAGGCACTTATGTGGTCAGCAGGTAGAAGTCTCTGAAGCCCTGCAGAAGGCGCTGGAGGTGAAGAGGGGTGAGGAGGCTCAACCACCTGCGGCTTGGAAGCTCACTCAACAGCTCTTAGCGGTCTGCACTAATATGCTCCACAGTTTCCTCTGGCCCTATCCCGCACCAACTACAAAATCACACACCCTGCTGTGAGCTGTGAAGGCATTGCCCATAATCTTGGCATAACTAAAGCAGTCCTTTATTTGCACCCCCAAATCACATGTAGAGCATGCCACTGAATGTGAATCACACAGGCACATGAACCCAGCATTTTAAATCATTTCAATCTAGACTGGTTTTGCCTAAAACTATCTGCTTTATTACTGTAGGTACTAATATATGCGCAAAAATGTCCTTATATTGTGATTTGTACTCACTTCGCGGCTCACGAGGTCCATCCACGGTGACTTTAATGGCGCGGTGGTATGTGGCCACTTGTGGCGGCCCAGTGAACACAGTGATGGTCAGGGTGAAGCTCTTTCCTGCGCAGAGCAATAATTTAAAGTGTCTTTAATCTAATGCACTTTCTCTGTTATTCAAATAGCCTATTAAAAATCCTCGTTAGTTTGTGCATATTTTGGCTATAAAAAGTCCGACAGGTGTTGAATAAGGTTATTGCTGAATTTGGTTCCGGGAGGCCTGCTCCAACAGTTACGCTAATTGTTGAACTGTCCCGCTTACAGTGTGTGAATCCCGGCCCAAAAGGGAAAAAACAACAACTGCATTTAAGAGGAGCGTAAATGTAGTGTAACGCAGGGACTGTGTAACACTAGTTTTTAATACAGCCTAACCCAAATTTAAAATCACAAAATGGACGAATACCCCGTGGCCAATATGCACAAAAAAGGATGGCTATATAATTATCATCACATTAGAAAATAGGCTATGTATTAAAAGGGGCTCTGAGGCCTACATTTATTATTGGCAGCCTAAAGATTTAAAGGCCTTTCTAAACAGAAACACGTCCCAACAATAAAAGGTGTTTCGATAAATTACGGCGGGACGTAATTGAAGTGCCATGTCCTTCAGGCCTTTCCTCCTGGATAATTATTTTTCTTCCTTGGATTATGAAAATTACCAGTCACATCGAAAGAGTTCAGCGTGACACAATCCAGATGTTCCGCGTGACACACGTGGACAGCAATTGGCAGTTTGCGGGCACTTGCTGTGCTCCACGCATAAACGATTCCACATTTAGTTTAGCCTGCTGTGTCTCTTTTTTCTAATGCCACGATGTTTTTCACTGCATTCGTACAAGCCATTTAAGATTTTTTTTTTTACTGGATTTTTTATGCGCACCGTGATTTTGAAATGTAAAAATAAGCCCAGTAAATTGGCTGTATATACTCTTCAGTAATTGCGCTGTAATGCGCGTGAGTCATAATCATTCGGACTTTTAAAATCAAGTGCGCACACCTCGGCCGCTTCTTCCCACGAAGCGCAGGTCATTGAAGCGGGCCACTTGATTCTTCATCACGGCAGAAGCGTTCCTCAGCTCAGCAGAGTAGTTTTCGTCGTTCCCAGCCATCACCGTCACCAGCGTCCCATCGGGCACGTCACCGAGAGCCACAACCTGCGCGCGGACATATAACGGCTCGGTCATTTGGGGTCACCAAGGTGTGCGTATAACACCAAATTGTCTAGAGAACCCCGGGACATAGGCCTATTTTATTGTTTTCGGAATTATCACAATATTATGCGTAAAACATTCTTATGTTCCTTGTTCAGCCAAGTTTGAAGAATACACATGGCATGTAATTTTAAATAATCAAGTGTACAGACCCGCGTTTCTATAAGAGGCAATTACACTTCAACTGTCATGTAAATATACAATGCCAGTGTCACATTTTTTCACGAAAATAAATGAAACTGCTCACAAGTTTTATTATAGTGTCAACTGTTTATCAATTAGGCCTATGTTAATTATTTGGCAAAAGTCTGATTACCTTGAACGCTACTGGGAGAGTTTTGTTGCACCTCCAGTGAGATGGCAGGACGGAGCAGAGGAAGTTGGGGCTGTCGGTCCGGACCAGCTCTCCGGCGTGGTCTGCTAAAACGTCTACCACGTTCCTGGTGTCCGGTCTAGACCTCAGTGGCCCGGGGGTGGCCATGGTCCCGTTTCCGTCTCCAATCTTACTGCAGGGAAAGGTGGAGGGCGGCGTGAACCGTCTCGTGGTGGGCGGCTCTACGGGAATATGCATCACAACAGCTGGGGTCAGAGCCACCTGACTGGGCTTCTGTCACAAGTCTCACACTCTTAAAGATGTGTCTCCGGGGACCAGTAGTCTCTGGAGTCCACACTTTGCCCAGTTTAAGGAAAACGTCTCTCACAGCGTCAGCGACAAAATCAGATGCGTTAGGCTTTCGGCATTCAAACAGTTGGTACCACCGTCTAAAGAGAATCAAAGTTGCTGCAAGTTCAACAAAATTAAACCGCTGCGCGCGACTGTCAATGGCAATATTTTGGGGGAAGAATATTCCAGCAATGAGCAAACGTGTGCCTCTCCAGACAACCCCTTTCTTTTGGGAAAACTAAACAAATTATCAATTGTATCTATGTCGCGTACAGTGTCCTGGCGATCTTGCTTTAACTTAAGTTCTTTAAAAAAAATCTAAGTCCGTGTCCGTGCGTAAAAGTTGCGCTAAACTCTGCCGTGCCGCTCCGAAGGGCGCTTGTTGAAGTTGTTGAATCCTACGCGCAGAGACGACTGCGAGCTGTGCAAGCAGAGTGCCGCGGTATTATTTTACCCAAGTCATTTTAGTGTTTGGTGGTTGGGAGTGTAAAGAGAGTTTCCACCAATGACTCTGCTGGGCTGGGCTTCCACTACACCAATCACAACCCTCGCTCTCTCCCCCTTGAACCTCAGCTACTGTCACACACTCGATGTGCTTATTGATCTGAAACTTTGTGCTCGACAGAATTAATATCCCAGCCTATTTTGTGTATGGCCTTTTGAAATGCTGTAGACTGAACGTTTTGTTTTGTCCAAAAATAATCGTTATAGTTTCGAATAGGCTCACTCTCTCATTTGGACCTCATGAATGCAGTCTGTGGTGTCAAAATGAGCTGCTGACATCCTTATAACATATTGTGACTCAAATGTTACAGTGATTGGCTTCAGGGTGCCAGTGTGGTCCGTTTGTTAGGCCTATATTGTTTTTGTAGACCTGGCTGCGCCACTTTGCTGTATTATAACATCAGACTGTTTAGGACCGATGTGTATCTCTTTAATTACAAATAATTACTGAATTCAAGCTGAGAACCGAAACTCATCCTCCACATCAAACAGTGCGTGCGCGCGCCAACGGCATGAAGAGGCTCCATCAACAGACGCACACCAGCACCCCGCTCCACACGCGCTGCGCTACTTCCTGACACTAGTTGGCGCGTTTGCCTTTTCAATCATCTCGTACTGATTCAGATATTTCATGCACAAGCAACCGCTTAAATAAAATCTGTACGTCTTTTAGTAGAGTGAAAATAAATAATTGCATATCAGTGTACAAATAACGTTAGGCATCATTTCCATAACACGACTGCTGCGTGCACAAATTAAAGAGAGAATTTAAAATAGTCCTTAGAGGATTATTAGAAAATATTATAGAACGAAAAATATTGTTGAACGAAAAATATTAAAATATCTTTAAAATATTTTTCATTAGACATAGCCTATTTGACACAGTGTTTTATTAAAGGCTTCATCTCTAATCTAGGCATTATAGCCTGTTTATTCTGCTATAATCGGCAAGCGTGCGCACATGCGCTTTTCAATAGTTTATAAACCTTGATGAGGTAAATACACAAGACTGACTAAAGATCTTGAAGGCAAGCACTGATTATTTATAGGAATCTGGCAATATTGGTTTAAATCGACGTTTGTAAAAAAAAAAAAAAAAAAAGCCAATCGCAAACAAAGATGCTTATTTTTGTTTAAAAGGCAGCCGTCTGAGAATAAATTATGTTTTTTGCATGTGCGCACGTGCAGTAATTGACGCACAATGGCGGATTTTTTCTTTTTTTTCTTTTCTCATCCAAACCGATCAAAAACAGGCACACTTTTACAGAAAACGAAGGAAAAAGATTGAATTGAAGTTTTTTTTTATTTCTTCGCGATTATGTCTGAGCATTAGAGAATTGTTGCACAACAGCTGCTGTGGCAACACCAACAAACCAGCCACAGGCCACATTAATGTGAGGCAGGACAGAACGCAATGCCTTTGTCTGACTCCTTCTGCTGTTATGTAACTTACTGTCATTAAGCTACAAAAAGACATTTGCTTTGTTTGGAGTTTTGAGAACATCTCTTTAATTCTAATAAAATTACTTTGCATTTTTATGAAGTTCCACATTGACCATACAAGCCTTAATTTTGGCACTTTCAAAAAATATTAGTAGCCAAAATATTTACTCAAGTAAGAGTAACGTTACTTTAAAATAATTTTACTCAAGTAGAAGTGGCAGCATGGTTGTGTAGCGGTTAGCGCTCGTGCCTCACAGCTAGAAGGTCCTGGGTTCCATTCCTACCTGGACTCCTGTGTGGAGTTTGCCTGTTTACCCCTGTGTCTGCGTAGGTTTCCTCCGGGTACTCCGGTTTCCCCTACCACTACAACATGTACAATAGTTTCTCCTCTGGGGCCAGGACTGCCCTGTAAAAGAGATTCTTAATCTCAGTGGGACTTTCCTGGTTAAATAAAGGTCAAATAAAAGTAAAAAGTAGTGACCCAAATATTTACACAAGTAAGAAGTCCTCAGTGCTGTGAGTACTGAGTAACTGTTTCAGCATAAAAGTCTGATTTACGATTCAGTCGTGACATTAATTTGAGAAACAAAACATAAAATAATGTGAAAATGTTCACAGGAAATACCATAAAAATCATTATGAAGAATGAAGTAAATCAAACACAAAATACATCTATTTTACGCGTCAAAATGAAGATTTTCCACTCAAAGATTACTCACAGTGGCACTAGTTACTTTATTATTTTACTCAAATAAGAGTAGATATTTCACTTTAATATCACTCAAGTACTGTATGAAAAAACAACTTGCTAGTAGAAGTAGAATTACTTCAAAAAGTTACTACCTGAGTACTACGCACCTCTGTCAACACCTAAAAATAATAAGAAAACAATATTTACGCAAATATAACTAGATACACAAATAATGGCATATAACTCAGTGGAACTGAAGCTCGCCCATGACAGATCACTATCACGCTGCCTCTATTTTAAGTAAAGCTTGACTAGGACAATGACAGTGCTGCTGATATTTTAGTCGTGCTCCTACCCTTGTTCATTATTAATATGTGACCACATGCTCCGGCTTTCCCTGCTCAGCCTTAATGTGTGCTCCGGGCGCCTGTCACATTTAGACCTCCGCATTTCAACAGGCACTTTCTACAGTTTCAGCCGCACAGGCATTGAGGACAGAGCCCGCTGTGCCCCTGAACGATTTTTAATGATCTGGCTGGGTTTAGTCTGAAATCAAGACAGAATGTGAAACCTCGAACCCACCTCTAATAGGCCTCAGCATATACAATTTTGCACCGGTCAGGATCAAAAGAAACTGAATCCTTTTTGATACGAATATTAACACAGTTTGTGGTATGTCGCGGCAAAGACTCATTGATTCCTTGTTTTTCTGTTGCCAAACGTATTTGAGAATGCTTCAAATATCAGTGTTTCCCATTCCACATTTATTAAACCAATGGCAATGCACTTTTCGTCCACGAGCACATAAAAATGGTGTAATGAGTGTGATATATAGGGGAGCCCTTTGGGGTGTGTAAATGTACACCTGATGCTCAGTGCCACCCACACAGAATTAGTGCCACTTTGAAGCCACTTTGAAGATGGGGATTGACTCAGATACATGGACAGACCTTCAAAGTTTTCATTTTTCATAAAATGATCTATTAGTCTGCGTAAACTCCCGGGCTATTTTCAGACATGCACACATAAGCTTTTGGATGGGTAGCTATTCATTTGGATACAGGGTACGATGGCAATTAGGAATAGTTTGAGGTTTAGTGATGACATAAGACAAAGATTTCTATCTTTAGAGAAAACTGTGGCGGTCACACATTTCTGTACATTCACAAATTATAGGGCAAGTTTGGCCCTCAACCCACCGAATGCATTCCTTCCGAAAAGTGTCTGCTCGAATTTCAGCCGGGGGTTTCTGCTTGGTGGAAATTTGAGTGTTGTGAATGGACAACTTCTATGAAATAGAGTTTTATTCCTCCAGGATCAAATTAGCTCTACTTTGGGGCTTTGGGTATTTTTTGTATGAATGATGAATTTTGCGGTGGCTCTGGAACGCCAGGCTTGTTTACTCTTCCCTCCCTTTTTTGAAACACAGCTCTCTATGAAATGGACTTTTTCTGCTTGATATGACAAGAGTGTCTGTGATTAGAGGTCCAAGCATGATGTAAGTCACCAAAGCCATTTGTGCCAGTCTCCTCAAAGCCAACTCATACTGTAGCGTCAGTGTGTTTATATACACAAGTATATGAAGAAACTTTTAAACAACAGTGAGTGGCTTCAGACTGTTTGGGTTTGGGGCTGGTGCGGCTCTGATGCCTGATTCCCTCTCGAACTTTGATTATATAACATGTCAGCACATCACAACTGGTGGTCATTTTGTCCATTTTGATGTTCAGACGAGAAAATATGAAACACATTGAACTGTTTGTATTGTGTAAATTTGTGTTGTTTTTTTCTTCCCCGAGCCGTCTGTGTTAGTTTTAATTATTGCTGGAGTCTGTGCGACGTTTTGGGTCATATAATCCATAAAAAATCTAAGCACACTTTTGGGTCTGTGCTTTTCTTTAGGTTGGCAATTTTGCTTAAAACCAGTCACAATTCTGAGTCCTTGAAGGCGTTTAGATTATATATTGTCATAAAAATGATGAAGAGCAGGGTGACATAGCCAAACCCAGCAGCTAATTACCATGTAAGCGTGATGCTGAGATGCAAAAGTCACCAGACGAGACAATGAGCACATTGATCTCATCTATCTTTAATACTCTGCCTACATTTTATACATGGGCCAGAGTGGAGCCAGGGGCTTATTAAACCCTCAGAATCAATTGAGTAGCATAAGGGCTGTTGGGGGACGACTGCAACTACAATCTTGTTTAGGCTGTGTTTTTATTTGCCGAATGTAAATGGATGTCTTAATAAGTTCCAACATACCAAGCATGCATGAGCTGAGTGTCTTAATTTCCCCCTCCTAGAGCAGTACAACGGGTGGTGCTCCAGGACTAACCTTCAACCCATAAAGATAACCCCAAAAAGAAATAGTCAACTTATAATAAAAACATGTTTAGTTAGACATTATTCTAAAGTTTGATGTCAAGTTGCAAAATTGTTTCTCAGAGTTCTGCTGCTTTAGGCATTGATCAATAAGATGAATTATCAAAAACTATCAAAACAATTTAACTGCAGTGACTTTTGGGCCAGGCGCCCGACAAGGGGGGTACAGGATCAATTTCAGTGCAGTCATGGGCCTTTGCCAAACATGTTTATATTGATCGTCTTTCCAGTTGTTGTAACACAGTATTACTATTACATATTACAAGGACTGCAAAACTACAACATATTTTTGTATTTTGGAATGAATCAGGCTTATTGTGGGTCTCAAAGCCACACCAGTTGAGCGTTACTGCTGCAGAGAGGGTTACCACAGATCTCTGCTGTTAGGAACTTCCTGACAAGCTTCGAGATGAACTCTTTGTCCTTTCTATGGCACATCAATTCTATACACCACACCCGAAACGGCAAAAAGGGGGGACTGCGATGAAACCCCAGTGTGACTGTGGCTCCTCCCTCACATCATTCGTCGGGTACACTCACCCCATGATGACAGTCAGCGCCCTGTGATGTGGTCCTGCAGCCTGTTTATTCTTTGGAACCCACTAAAAGTAGCATAGGATGGCAGGCTCACCAGAAGGCCTCACTACTATTAAAAGAGCACTTTGGGTTGAGTTTTGATCTGGTGGGTTTGTAATAGGGCCCGGTCTTGCTCCAGGCTACTGCGTTTGAGCTATATTGTTGAGCATGACGTGACCTGAAGGCTGCTCAACAAAGCTCAAAATAAAGTGATGTATATTGATTACTGGATGGACTTGAATCGTCCTGTTTTTTCATAATGTTGATGATGATAGACAAACGGCTTGAAATGTCCCATGCCTGACTTTCTCGTTTCATTAAAGGGCAGATTGTGTTTTTCCCCCAACATCTTTATTTATTCTGCTGAAACTCAGTATAACTTTTAAATCAGTCCCATAAATACGTCAACTCCCCGATTTTTTTCAGTTGTGGTTTATGGTGTGAGCTATAATCATTTCTCATCTTTCTTTGTCTCTCACTCTATTTATGTGACGACACACACACACACACACACACACATACACACACACACACACACACACACACAAAACACATCCACATAGTCACACAGTTTCTCTTTCTGGCCAAAGCTTCTGATGCAAAGACGGCAATCTGTAATCTGTAGTAATTGCATGTTGCAGAAAAACATTTTTCCGCTGTGGTAATCGCTGCAATATGTGCAGTTGCATTGCCAAAGTGACAGCACCCCCGCCCCATTCAGAAGTATCTTGACGCTTTGGACTTTGCCAAACTGTGTCCAGACAGAATGTTATGGGAAGCATTTCAGGTCAGTTGAGCGGTGTTGTCAGTAAAGTGGGGCATCGTGACAAACTGGTAAAGGGTGAGCAGTACACACAAACACCTGTGGCACTGTCATGTTGCATTTACCTTCTGTTAAAGACCTCTGGTTCCTGACAGTGACAGTTTAACTGCCACGAGTCTCGCTGCCAAAGCCCTGCCAGCACCAGCTGCCATGCACAGATTGGGATAAGCATCTTTCACGCAGCCACATCTCACTCCTTTTACTATGCTTCACACGGCAAAAGCTTTATTTCAGGTGATACAATATTGCTATTGGCAGTTCTCTTGGTCAGTGAAAGCTGGTACGTAATTAAATGTAAGAGCCATTCTGTCAAATCCTTTGGTGCATGTGTATCAAATCTAGCAGGCATTTCCAAATTAGGAAAATGTAACTGTGTATGTCGATAAAGTCACTATGATAGTGAATGAGCTTTAACTGTTACCAACGCTACACAATTACTATGTCATTGCTACACCATCACTCTTTCACGCTGCAGGTTCCCAAAATATATCACTGCAATGCACTCTCCAATGTGAAACCACACACACCTAGTAGAAAGACTAGGACAGCTAATACTGAGACATTTATAGATACACAGCACAGACACCAATATTGCAACCAGACTGTGTGCAAACCTTTTCCTCTTTGGGCCGCTACTCTGACTGCTGAAGCCATCCAACCTCCCAGTGTCTCTAATGGAGCCTCTGTCAGATCAAACAGCTCCCACTGACGAGCAGAGGAGACACATCACAGAGCTGGAAGCCGTTCAGTCTGACAGCCCCAACACGTTTGACTGGCAATGCAGCCTGTGTCTACTCTTCCATTGCTAGAGATCGCGCTCAAATATAGTAGCGCCACCAGAGAGGGGAAAGGGGGAAGAGCAGGGAGGGGGCACAGGAGCCCGGGCCTGTCGGCGAGCCCACTCTCTTACACAAAGGCAAAACCTCATAACTCTGTCTTTGTCTCAAAATGAAATTGCATGTGAGACGAATATTAGGAAATGTGCATGGCTTCCAGCAACCGCCAAGACGTTACAGCAGAGGCTGTAAACCACATTTTCACCATCAGACAATGCCCTTTTGTGCTTGTTGGTGACTGTCCCATCTGAAGTCGAAGGGATGCTTGGCACACAGTGCTCTGTGCGGATTAAAGTTCTGATAAGAAGATTGAGAATCTCGAATAAAGGCATTTTTAGTTAATTATTGTCAGTAGTGTCAGGAGGGACAAGTAGGACAGTCTGCCCTCATTTGGCCCCAGAGAAGTGTGGATCTTTGATGTGGTTGCTTGTGGAATGCTGTTGTTCATTCCTCTCTGCAACAAAAACCACATGTTTTTATTTTTTGTATTTTCTTAGTTGTGAACATGGTAAGGTATGACAAGTATGGCATGGCCACAAACCATTATTAGTGCGTGCCAACAGGGCACGGTGCCAACTGTATTGTTCCTGATACTATGTTTTATTGAGGACGACTTGAGATGCGACAAACTCAGTAAATCCCTTTTGTTGTGCAATAACTGTGTTGTACAAATGTTCTGAGGAACATGGAATATTTTTTCTCCTACTTAATTATATTGATTATTATAATGCTTTTTTGCTTTCGAAGTGTCATCTTGGGTTCTGTCATGCTCATTCATGTTTTTTAATACCATCAAAGAGTTTCTCCATTGAAATTTCATTGAATTCACTCTTCTCTGGGACTCGCCTCCCAAGCTCTCAGTCACCATAGAGTCCATAGTTCCAACAGCAGCTCTGCTTCCTGACAACTGCCCATGCCACTTTTCTCTGCAGACATGAGACAGCTCCTGGAAAGTCCTGGCCAGACCCAAAGGCTTTTCATCAGAGGGAGCCAGGGTGTGGCGTCTTTGAGCTGACCGGAGCCCAAGAGAGCCCTCATACGCACAATACTGTCATTCCTCATAAACGTGATCTTTAGCATGCAATTTAGTGGCATTTAAGTGGCAAAAAGTTTTGTTTTAGTCGTGATTGACCCAACATTTTTTTTTTAAATCTATTTTTTAAATTCCTTGTCTTGACAAAATTAGATGATAAAAACTAACTGCAGATTTTTTTAAATTTAACTGAACTTGCTTTGTTGGGCGGCACGGTAGCGCAGCGGTTAGTGCTCTCGCTTCACAGCTAGAAGGTCCCGAGTTCGATTCCCACCTGGACGGGGCCTTTCTGTGTGGAGTTTGCATGTTCTCCCCGTGTCTGCGTAGGTTTCCTCCGGGTACTCAGGTTTCCCCTACCACCAAAACATGTACAATAGGCCAGGATGAATGATGTGTGTGTGTGTGTGTGTGTGTGAATGCATGGTGGTAGTCAGAGGGACCGTTGGTGCAGACGTGTGCAGTCGCGACAGCCCTTCTGTCAGTCTCCCCCAGGGGAAACTGACCACCAAGTATGGAGTGAATGTAAAGCGCTTTGTGACCATGTCTGTGAAAGGCGCTATATAAATAAAGATCTTCTTCTTCTTGTTGATTCAGTGAAATAGTAAAATATTACAATAATATTGTTCTTGCAATATTTCAATGTTTTTTTTCCCATATTGTGCAGCTGTTGCCCTAATCATTGCAGTTACAGACATATTACAGACATATTGAGTCCGTCCATCTCCTTCAGTACTGAGAGCTGCGCATGTTAGCAGTTAGTCTTTTACTTGGTGGTAGATGTCTTTCCTTCTGACTCATAGCCTTGAGCGTTGCTGAGGTAACTGCACACTAATCTTTTGATTGCTGTGTTGAAGCCTGGCACTACGCTGCACCACGTCAGGGTGGCTACGAACTAATGACACAAAACGATGACAAGAAACATTTGCAAAACCCATGAGTAGCGTGATTAGGTCAATCAAACCACAGTGACTGAAGGAGCGGGTCATCGGGCTGATTAAAGGGGCCACACAAATCCACCAGTCTCACAGTGTTTGGACAGATAGCTGTCCTCCCATCTTACTCTTTTCATTATTTTTGGTAATTTGTACTTGACGCATGATAAATAAACTTGAACTTGAACTAGGTAGATGATCAACTTCACTTCCTGTTTGTCTTGTGTTGTTGGCTGGCCCTTTTTGGGAGGTTTTTGGATTTATTAGATACTTGAACTTAAAAGGCGGTGCATGCTCAATGTGGCTATGCTATTTCCGTTACCCCACAGTTACGAGCACCAGTACTTCCCATCCTATTCATTTCCAATGGGGTTTAGCTTAGACCTGCTCAAACAAATATATATTTTTAAAGATTACGTGGTGGACTGCAAAATCCTGGTAGATGATTACTTATGTGTTAAGAACATGATGTTGGATATAAAAACTGCACCAGAGGAGACGTCTGTGTTTATAAAAGTTGGCGAGTTTATCTTAAAGCTAAAAGGTAATATGAAATATATTATTTCAGTTGAAAATTGAATATGCCTCAAATTAATGTTTGATTAAGGCTTTCTGTTGTTACTGTGTTGGATTTGAATATAACACACCATAGTATTGTATAGCTTGAACACAACTGGGGTTAGGACTATATGAAACTGCAATATCCAATAACTTGAATATTCTCGAAAAGTCTTCAATATTTCGATAACAATATTGTGAAATGTTATTAGACCATTTCAACACAGTGTTTTCCATCTTTCATCAAAATAAGTGTCAAAACAAAACGCTCTAGAACACTAAATCAGGACCAAAACAAGGCTGAAATGTATGTAAATGACAAAAAAACATGCCGACACATGCATTCCATTGCATGTGTCAGTAAAAGTGAGTATATCTCAGATGGAAGACCTCCAGTGTTTTCTCTTCTCGCGATAACGATAAATTGCCGAGATGTTGTGTATAGGGTGCTAAAATAGCCGTATAGTTGTGACCAGCTTTTACAGTGAGACCAGGCAGCACTGAGAGGGAGAAACATGTTGATATGTGGCTCGTCAGCAGCACTGGGAAGAGCGTCAGGCGCATGACGTGTGTGTACAAGAGCGCACGTGTAGTCCATAAGTCCACTTCAGCGTGTGAGAGCTCATGACACTGCGCTGGCTGCAGACAGACTGACCTCACAGCAGCAGACACAGCAGGGGTAGGGGCTACTTCTGCCGCACAGCTGAGGGGGAATCCCTGGCTCGGTGTCTCCACTGAGCTAATGCAGAAGTGAGCCGCTCTGGAGAAAGCACAGGTTTCCGCCGCTCAAGTTTACTCTGGTGCATTGTGTGGCATTCAAAATAAACTCTGACACTTGTTACGAAAATGTAGAGAATTGCACAGGACATTTTAAGCTCATCTCTTAACCCCTTAAACCCCACCTGAACCAAGCACATTTTTCTCCAGTTTGGCTTTAACCAAATCTGAAAATACAACAAAAAATGTGACAAAAACAGGTGAAGCAAAAAAAAAAAAGCCACAAAAGAGCGACAATAACGTGCTGGGAAAGCAACAGTAACACAAAACAGTAACACAAAACAGTAACACAAAAAACACGATGACAAAAACGAGATGAAAACATCAAAAAGCATAGGAAAAAAAGCGATGAAGAAAGCAACAAAAAAGACGCTTCAAAATGGGACATCAACGCAGCGACACTGTAACCAAAAAAAGTGAGGATCAGTTTTGTAGGTCTTAGCTTTCAAATGGGGCGTTACTCTGGCATACAGGCTGTCAGCTCCAATCCAGAAGTTTTACCCAATTTTAGATTTGGGTAAAACTGGAGAAAATGGGCTCGGTTAAGGCGGGGGGGGGTGAGAGGTTAAAATTACGCAACCGACGATAAATGTTTTTAAAAATGTTTCATCTACTGTATGTTTTACGTACGCAGCATTTTTAAGTATCATTTTGCCTCTACCATCTCGAAAACCTGCATCATCAATAAGGCCAGTTTACTAGTTGCAACAAGTACTGGTTGTAATGAATTGCAGAAAAAGGGTTTTGGACATCTGTAATTGTGAAAAATAATTGGGCTTTCGTGGAGACCATGTGCAAAATAATAAATCCAGAAATGGGGTAAAAATCGAGAATCCAAAAACATCTCCAGCCTACAGCCCGTCGCGTCCTCTCATTATCTGCATATTTCCCTTTGTCGTAATTACGTTTTTACTTTATTGCTTATGGGAAGCGGGGAGCGCGATGAGGATGTTTTGACCGTGATTAAAGTCGCTCATAATGAAGTGAAGATCCCGTCTGGAGTCCGTGAGAAGCTTTCCTCTCGATCCTTTGATGGTGACAGAATGAGTTCCTCCGGCCTCAGATCTTTGCTAAACTTTCGCACATGATAAAATAAAGCCCACCCCCCCCCCCCCCCCCTTTTCCCCTCGTGTGTCACATCCACGAGGAAAGAAAAACTACCCTTTCTGTTTCTGAACATGTGGGATCTACAGTACATGAGTTAAAGCGATTTGAGTCGCGGCAGCAGACTCAAATGCCCACCCATTAAAGTCATTTGTGGCTTAAGCGCGACTGTAATGTCAAAAACAAAAGTGCCTTGCTTCATAGCTTGTGCTGAGTCACCAGCCGTTTTTTTTTTGTTTTTTTTTACTCTACCAAAAACGATGTTGTCGCCAGAATCTGAAAGCCCTGTTTGCGAGATTATTTTAGACGTGAGGTGTTCTGGGTGATAGAAAAACGGCATGTTAATTAGTTTTCAATATTTCTTCGACAGCTGTAATGAGTTATGGGTCAGGCCAGTGGTTTTGGGTGTAGCTTTCGAACATAATGAAAAAATAAAATAATACAGGAAGAAGGCCTTTTCCTTAATTTAGCAGCCGGACAAATGAGATCATGAAAGGTCTAAAAGCAGTAATGGCAGTGTAATCGTTTTCAAGCCAGGGCTTCCTTGAAATATTATCAGCTCGTAAGTGGGGCTAATTAAGCCATGCAAAATGACTCACAGACACAGTAAAACCTCATCCGCTTTTTTTAAAATTAGCAAAAGCATTTTTATATCACAACAATTTCCACCTTATTATTCAATTATCTCAGCATTTCAGTCTGCATCCTCTCAGTCCAGTTTTAAGGCAGTCTAGACATGACAAATTCCCCCGCTCTGCGAATGGACCGGCCATTCAGAAAGCCACCATTTTCCAGCGCAACTGTAATGTATAAATATGAAACACTCCATGACATAGTTGGGTTAGGAGTTGATTTATAATATGACTGACTTTTTCAAAAAAAGAAAAACAAAAATACATTAAAAGAAGAGGAGAGCAGATAGATCTAAAAATATAACTAACAAAGATCAATCTCTGCTGCGCTGCTCCTATTTGGCAACAGCAGGCTTTTTTCTATCATACCGCAAAAACCTGCTACACGTATAGATATTATCTTCAACTCAAACTAAACATTTTGTTCTTTTAGCGATTGAACAAAGTAGCTGCGGTCTGTTTGTCAAACGGTAAAGAATTCTTGGATCTGAAAATGGAGCCATATTGCAAAAAAGTTGACTAATCATTTAGTGAAAAATATTTTTCTTCCAGTGCTTCACACCTACAACACCAAATCCCTTGTAAATTAATTAAAAAAATAATTGCTGAATCCCTCAAAGCACTTTCTCCTCTTACTCAAAATAAGGTTCATATGATCATGTTTGAGATCAACCGTTGGAGTCTGGCCTTTGCGGTTGCTTGCCGACCACCAGAAAATTGTATTTACTACGATGCATAGCACAACTTTAACCTTGACCAAAGTAGTACATGGCGGTTTGTGCCAAAAGTTTAAGGGCGTAGGCAGGTTTTGGATTAGCCCGCCACATAATCAACACAGCCACTTGCATACACTACCTGCGAGCCGACTTACTGGCAAGCCCAGTATAAGTGTTTCCTATAAAGTCGTGTTGACAGACGGTGAAAACGGCGAGACAGACCAAAAAGTAAATAAGTACCTCCAAAACGTTTACAGACCTAATCAAGTCCAGAGTTTTTTTCTTCTTCTGTCCAATATGCCTTCAGAGTTTTATAAATAGATATTGGGTTAAATTGGAGACAGGATCTCACCGTTCTCTGGTCGTCATGAGTTTTCTATTATTTGGCTTCATTTTAGACTTTTGAAACTCCTAATATCTGGTTACACATTTCAGCACACAGCCGGTCTTCTTGTTTTGGCGTCAGTCATAGCCTTCACCGCAGCAGGGCTCTGACCAGCAGCGTCCACTAAAGCACATAAATGTGTATATTCCACAAATAATTCATTTGTAATAAAAGCATTAAGACATGTATTTTGACGACATATTTGAGGACTACTACTTTGGGATTTCATATTTGTATCTGTGACTCTGAGTCTGAAAGTTTCTACTGTCTTATCCCCCAGGAATTTACTGCATGTCTGCAGTACTACAGTACTGCAGACATGTGCACTTCCCACTGTTCTCTGTAGGCCTTACTAAACTTGCAAGAACAAAGCAGTCCCATAGAATAGTCCAAAATAACCTTGCTGCAACTTCTCACACGCAGTCCCACACTTCCATTCATTCAAAGCAATAAGCCAAACACATAAAACCATTCCCACCCTAATAAAGCAAAGTCTTTTTCTGTGCCACAAAGGAGCTGGCTCCTAACAGCGTAACACTCTAAAATGGACCCTCATATAAAACAGAAAACTCAGTGGAAGGAAATGTGGTGGCAGAAACTAAGCCAAGGATATGACCAACCGCAGCACAGCTGCTACAAGCCACCAGCATAGGTACCCCCTGTGTACAGTGCCCTATGCAGAAAATGTAGCTTTTTTATATGAGTTCTACAGTAGGAATGTGAGCAGGTGTATCATGGTGGCCAGGAGCTCTAGGCAACACTGTCACAATAATTTGTTTATAAAACTCCATTTCATTTGAAGTTCTTCCCTTTCTTGTCCTTTATCTTGCTTCCAGCACATTTGATACTATGTATGTGCAAGTACCAGAAGCTGAACGTGTGCATTCCCAAGCTGGAGCAGAGGACTGAGGTTTCTGAGGTGAGCTGTGCGCTCGTTTCTCACGCGAAGTGCATCTGATGTTGCACATCACATGCTACATTTATTCTGTCTACACTGAAAGAGTCAAACATCTACAGTCTATGTATTTTTAGAAGTGCATTGAGACACTTCACAACACTAGGATATACAGTATTTGAAACTAATGCGTCTGTACTTCTGTATTTACGCTCAGGTTGTGTGAGGCAACTTGTTACATGTTATTCCTCATTCAAATGCACCTCAACATGATGATTCAAATTAGAAGATTAAAAAAAAAACATTTACTCTAAATGAAAGCCAAACTATTGGTTAGCTTCAGTTTGACGGAAATAATTGTAAAAAGATATAGAATGTTTGCTAATTATTTCACAATGGTGATTACAACTTCAAACTCCATTTACTCTCGTGACCTTTTCTGGCTCTTTCTGCGATGCGCTCTAAATCCAAATCAGACACATGGCACTGAGCAGGCCAGAGTTTGATAGCGGGAAAGCATGAAACCTGGAATGAGCGACACACCAGTCCGTAAACAGTGAGGAGATAAAGCGATGCAGATCCAGTGGTTACTGAGTGGAAGGGGGGGGGCCATGTCAAGGGGAAACTATAAACGCCTGGGTGTCTGCAGAGGCATCCTCTCCTGTCACTGCAGCGACCATATCAGAGGAGTGCTCTCATGTGAGCCACAGATGTACCGTATGAGGTTTCTGAGCATATAAAGGCTCCACCACGTTTAGGATACGCTCTGCAAACAATTAGGAACTGGTCGGACTTCTGCTGTGGCACTCTTTAATTAGCAGTGCAATGAGGCCTTAATTGGGAAGTACGTTTTTTCCATTTGTTTTCTATGTAGAATGGTTGTATGGAGATGAACAGAGATTTTTTTTTTTTTTACTGGCAATTATTTTATGTATGCAAATCCTTTCCTTCAAATACTGAATTTGAAATACCATACTTACAGTTTAAAAATATACAAAGTTTTCTTAAGTATGACTAAGTATGGCATAGGAAATACATATCAAATACAAAATGATTTTCACATTCACTGTCAAGTTTCTGCAACTGTTGAGAGCTTTACTGTTCGGATCCAACACCATCTGATTGGAATTGCCATGGCAACAAATGGGCTCTTCCTTGAAGCTGTTGAGCTGCTTCTGCAGTGCACTCACCTCACCACAGACCAAAAGTACCTCTCTCAAGTAAAGCAGAGTGAGAGCTCCTAATATGTTTTTTTCTTTGCTCTTTTACTGTGTTGTTGAGTTCCAGTAAGGACTCTCAGTTGCTTGGAGCCTCTGAGCTCGTATTCGTCACTGAGTTTCACTTGATAATGAATGTCTGTGGTGAGAATCCCATTATGGTGCTACTCCATCAAGCAAACACAGAACACAGGGGCAGAGAGGTACAGGCCTTTAAGGGCCATATCAGTCAAGTGAATGAGGGCTACTGTGCACGGCTGCTCTGCTTCTGTAAACCACGTCAGATAAATACATTCATCTTTTACCAGAAGCAAACGCCTCTAAACTACAGCAGGCTAAGTATGCAGTTGGATAGGAGTGGACTGGAGAGGTGGTGACCTAAAGGTGGACACACTTACCTCTGAGAAGGCTGCTGCTGTAGTTGGCGAAAGAGTCAAAGATGCTGTTTGATGCCATGACAGAGCAGGCAGCTGAGTTGGGAGTCCTGGCTGCCGCCAGTTTCTAGTGACCTGAGACAAGGAAACAGTTGATTTCTAATTTAAAGCACAAAAATAAGTAGAGAAAGAGTTTGCACAACAGCACAAAGACTCTGCTCAAGGATTACAGCCCGCGCACAACCAAGAATCTACGGGTTTGTGACTACCACAGGAATCTCAAGCCACAAGCCTGCAAAGAGAGCAGCAGCAGCATGTGTTAGCAGAGCTTTGAAAAAGACAACAGACAGGAGGCAAGAGCAGAAGTCAGAGCTCGTGTGTCTGGAGATGGACTCACCGGCTGGGACACAGCGGCCCACCTGAGGTTCGTGGGGAGTGTGTTGGCCTAGTGGCAGACTGGTCTGTGGTCCACTGCCCCGAGTTGTGAGAGGTTAGGCAGCTCGCCTGAACGTGGTCTGACTTTCCTTCAGTTCAGCGTGGTGGTGGCCTCATTTGAGCGTCAACATTAGCCACAGTCTTCTGCATCTTCCTCGCCATCCTCCACAACACACTTCTCTGTGAGTGGTGGAGCCAACGTCACATGTCACGTGAGGTCACAGGCCTCTCCCTCCCACCTCCCTCCTACTCCTTTTGCCTTTGCTTGTTCTCCTCTTTTTATGCTCACATTTTTACTTTTATTTTAATTTTATAGTGGTCATTAATTTTCTAAAAACAATGCATAAAGTTCATACAACCAATCTGCACAGGCAAGATAATTTAAAGCTGTCAAATTGGAAGACCTAACAACAAACACGCAATATGCAAAAGATGGCAGAATGAAAACCAAAAGTGCGTATGTCCTGTGCTGTTACTGTGGACAGAACAGTCGCCTGGCGGTGTATGTTTCTGACTGTATGTCCTGTTCTACTTTTATGTTTGTCTGACTCACAGCACATCTGTGTTTGCAAGAAGCAGTGGTTTTGGCTCTGAAAAACCTCCACCCTCATTTACCACTCAGTATCTTCATCTTGGTTTCATTAGAACTATCTAGTTACTATGTTTCTCTATTTTTCCATTTTATTACTAATGACTGTTGCAATTGCAGCATTTAAAATGAGCATGTATAAACTGGTCTGAAGGACATATGTTTGTAGATCTTTCTGCCTTTTACTGAAAATGTGTTAGCAACATGAGAAAGAAAACGTTGTGGCCTTAAGTGTAGGTACTTTGCCCCTTTGAACGTGCAGAACAGGTTAACCTGATTGTGGTTTTAACACCTTTTCATTTTCTGGTTTAAATTTACTGATGTGGTACTTGGAACTACCTGCAGACGTAGAAAATAATTTCAGGTGCGTATTTCTCTTCTTTGATTAAATATGTTTTTTTTTTGTGCTTATAAATAGCTAAAGGAAACACGAAATGAAAGTACATAGCAGTAACATTTTTGTAGTTTGCATGTGATTGATATTTCTGTGACTTAAAGCGACACAGAATTGAAAGAGATTATGTGGTATCCACACTTCCTCTCTGCTTTCTCTTGTCTAAGTGACGCACAGATTGTGTCTGGCCATGGGACTGTCTGGTCCCTCATGTGACCCAAAGGTTTTGTCACAAAACGTGAGTATTTCATGAAATGCGTTCATACTGCTGTGGTGTATACGGCTGCTAATTTCTGGACAAACGGCAGCATGTACCGCAGCCTGTGCTGTATGTGTATTGCTCCTATGGAGTGTGTGTGACAGGCACTTGGTCCTGGTAGGCCACACTGCCCTGTAAATGAGCAGTTGTTGCAGAGTTAGGCGGCAGCGCGGCCTAAATAACACGGCGCATCGGCGAGTGTGGCCGTTCACTGAGGCCACAGCCGCGGCCCAGGGCTTTTATCAGAGCGTCCACAGGGCCACTGCAGGCCTCCCACCTAACCTCATGTACAGAGAGGCTTCCTCTTCTCACACCTCTGCTGCCTGCAGCGCTGAGGCCTGGCCAAAGCCTGGCCTGCCAGCCTCTGTCTCTATGGAGTGGTTCAAACAGCACAGGCACCACAAACTAACCTCTGATACATGTATTTGTTTAGGCTGCGTGTATGGTCTGATGCTTTTGGAGACGTGATCCCTGGATTAAAGCAGAGGTCTATACGGCCATGTAAGGGTTGGGTTCATGGTGATGCTGCTGTTGCTGGAAACTCATCGTCTTTTGTTTTCCAGAATGTATCCAAGTGAAGAATATATTCCTGAGTTAGTTGGTTTTGAGACTGTTTTAGATTATTGTCAATTATTGTCCGAAGAAAGATTTTGTGTCTGTTTTTATTGAAGAATAGACAAAAGCCAAACAAAAGTAGGATCATCTCACAGCATTGTGCAACAGCAGGATCTGGCTCCATTGTGATGTTGTCCAAACTTGACATTTGAACAAAGCGCTGAAGTTTCTGTTTTTCTTGTCTGGAGTGTTTTTCTTCTTTGTCTAGGTAAACATCTGCTCCATGTTTGGAAATGTATCTCATGGCATTGCACTGCCCATGACCGTGAGGGTAGAACTGTCTGAAGATCATTGTGAATTCTTTTTCCCCTGGCCAGGCCTTGTTTATCAAGCCCCTGTATTTAAGCTTAATATAACTCCTGTTTTGCTGAGAAAACTGTGGTGGTTTAATCACTGTCAGTGGTCCTACGCCTCTCGGGCGTGGCTCGTGAAGCAAAAAGGACCCAGTGCGGTCGTACGTCCAGCTGCAAAGGGGCTTATTTTGTGGTCTAAAAATTGCAGGCTTCCCCATATGTTCCCCATAAACGTGGAATGCAGCGTGGGACTTGAGGAGGTTTTTATAATGAAGTGGCCGTCATTGCATCAAACACCATAGTCCTGCCTGAGATCGGCCATGGGAGCACTTTTTAGGTTACTTATACAACTGCGCGCTCACACCTTTTATTGACCACGTTTTTTGTTTTGAATTCCAAATTAATTTCTGCTCCTTTCACACATCGATGATTATTTTTTCCCCCAATTACTTTTTTTCTTGAACCAACAAAAATCTCAAACTCTTAAAAATGTTTTGAACCTCATGGACTGTTTACACATTTTGTATATTTGTTGTTGTCATTGCGAGTGAGGGCGGCACTCCCACATGCGGCGGTTTCAGTGTGCAGTATTTCGGTTGGAAGTGATCACCAGGCCCATTATTTATTTATTGGCCCGAGCAGACATGGAGACTGTGGTAACCGCACGGAGAGGAGGGGAAAGCTGCAGTGTCACCACACACTACGCAGGCCTATTCGCACACTCACCCAGCAGCATGTATTTAATCAAGTGTGGAAGCGCCGAGGCCACAGAGGCTGCACCCGCGTTTTGTAGTGGCGAATACACGCGAGAGATGCCTTCAGTGACACAGAAAGGTTATGTGCGCTTCCATCACCTGCTGCGTAATTGTGCCACTTTTACAGGTAGGAAACCACAGTCCTTCTCCCAAGCTGTTCCTGCTAGGGCCAAAAAATAATGAAAGAACATACATTTGTTACACTAGGCATCTTTTAGCCAAGAGTGGAAGCCATACTTCAAAATAATTCACCCAATGAATAGAATAAAGTAGAGAAATAAAAAAAAACATACTGTTTGCTCTGAGCAGGCTTGCCTTTCCTCAGACCTGACTCGTAGCTTTCCTGGCAATGAAGCATCACCATCTTTTTTCCATGGTAATATTGTACAAGTAGCCAAACATAAGGTTTAAAGATGTTGCTCTTGTGATGTAGCCTAATGTAACCTGGAATGATCCGCAGTGTGGTTTTAAATATAGTGACCATTTTGGATAAAAGGCTGGAAAGCACTGTTTTAGATCTCCAGAGTGATTCACAAGCACACTCATCTTGTTTGACTCATTTATTATTACTGATGACTTTGAGCGTGTTTTAGTTCCACTTTCTTCCAAATGTCTCTTGACTCATCACTGAGCTGTGACATTTCCTAATTTTGGCTGATTTCACGCTTTACCTTATCTGTGCGTTGCTGTGCTCTGTTTACTGGCATACATTGTTTGTGTTTTTCAGCAAACTTAAAGTGACATGCTTTCAGTTCTGACTGCGACGGCCTCCCTGTGCTTATCGCCTTGTGCGTGTGTGTTTTGCAAACCGCTTGCCTCCACCAGAGTGGTAAATTTACTGTCGCTCTGAGGTACAAGTGAGGCACCACATCACGGTACCGTAGGCAGCGGGGGGGGCAGCCTCATAAAAGCACCCGTAAACCTGAGACCTCAGTCACCCCAAATGCCCCAACACAGAGCCCAGACCAGAATAGAGGCGAACCATATGACCCCAGTGACTTCACTGCATCCACCGGGACTCTGACACAACACAGGTGGAATGCTGCTAATGCATTTTAAAGGTTGCATTTACTACAATCTAGAATTAGACGTCATAATTTCGGATGGATGACAGCAGTCTAGATGAGTCTATACTTTCTTTTTGGTAAGGGATTGAGTCCATATCGCTTTCAGCTAAATTTGTGATCGCATGATGTCAATCCTTTTGATACTATTCTGCAGAGATGCTAAAACGTCATCAGTGTTTTTTACGTAAGGGGCCGAATATAACAATGTTTTGCATGTAAAATATATTATGCCAGCAGTTTGATTTAATTATCCTTGTGCTATGAAATATTGGTTTGATCTCCCTGCCAACCAATGTCAGTATACGGTACACACTACACAAATTAAATATAGTCTATACTCTTTCACACGTTATTTTTATGTGGATTGGTCCAATATTTTGTATATAACAAAAGCAGGTCAAAACACCTGCTAGTTATGTTTAGGGGTCAATTCTACCACAGAAGTCTTTGCTGCCTTCACCTCAGTATCTCAGTATGAAACTATAAGCTTGTTTTACAATGTTATGATGTCACATGAACGCAACCTGCTCACCTGTTTACTTGGAGCTGCACATCAGTATGCCTCTTGCACTCCCACGTTTTATCGCCTTTTGCGTGCTAGCTGTGCGTGTGTTTGTGTAGACGCGTGCGCACATATACTTCCTGTGGTGCAGACATGGTTTTGGATATGATAGACGAGCTCTCAAGCGCGATAGCTGCAGCGCGGCAGGATGTTCTTCTATAGCAGATGCACAGCGGTTAAGTGAGTGCATGTGAGTTGTAGTGTCATTTAAGGCTTACAGTTTCCTTAATTGTTCAAAGGAATTGAGTCTGGTGAACACTCAAGGGCCTGTTTTTAACACTTGAAAGACGCACTTCTGTTAAAATAGACCCAACATGCTTAGTCGAGCTTCAGATCAGCTAGTTATGGAAGGCCCTTTTTCTACTGCGCAACCGTCATTTGCCCAGAAACAAAGCTTTGAATCTGAAATGCCCTTTAGGAAGAACTTTGTGAGTCACGGATCATTGCTTCACCGCTTTCTGTGACTTCTCTGTGTGTAGCTTTGACCTGCTTTCTAATGGCAGCCCACACATTTCAGTACTTTGGTGGGTTTTACTGACCTAGAACAAGAGGAAGGGGTCTTGTACTATTCGTGGCTTCATCTGATGCTCTCTGCATGTGTGCGCTTTAGCCTGTGTGTTAGTCTGTAAAATATACGCATATGTTCCTGAGCCTTTTATAGTCTTGGGAAAGCCAGAAACATAATAGCACACACCATTTTTCTCCAAAATGTCGTTTTCACTTTCTCTTTTACCCCTCCTCTGAGCTGCCTCTCTTTCATTTGTCTCTCATTATGATAAATAGGAGCAAGTCCATTTGGATGCTTTATGAGGTGACAGTGACACGGGGCACTCGGCCCCAGCCCTGACTCCGCTCCTACGAACAGACGCTGGGCTCTCCCTGTTCATCCTGTGTCTTTACAGCCAGAGCTCATTGTTCTTTGTCATCAGTGTCTCACAGTGTGTGGAGCCTCCAGAGGGTCCGCTTCAGCCCAGAGCCATGCCTGATCTATCATCCAGGGCTGGCTTTTATTGTGAGGCAGACGTACACTGGGCCTGTGTGGGAGGGGAGCGGTGGGGGGGCCGCTGTTCCTAATGAAGGCCACTCAGGGCGGCCTCTGCCCTGGCCTCTAATGTATCCCAGGCCGCTTTAGCTGGCTGCAGACAGAGCGGAGTGGGTAAACCTGTACGTGCACTGCTCTATACAGCGTAATACTACGGTACTATCAGACCTTTTTAAATCCCATGTGGTCTGTAGAACCCAAATTCAGCAACATCAAAATTAATGCTAATATGTTAACCTCTTTACCCACACCTGAACCAAGCATATTTTCTCTAGTTTGGCTTTACCCAAATCTAAAAGCTTCAACCAAGATAAGCATCAAAATAGCGACAAAAATGAGGACGTAAACGCTACAATAAAGTGACAAAAACGTGATGAAAAGGCGGCGACAACCTGACAACAAAGTAAGGATCAGTTTTCCAGGTCTTAGCTTTCAAATGAGGCATTACACTGTTGCTAAAGAGTCGAGAAGCTTTTATATTTGGGTAAAGCTGAACTGGAGAAAATGCGCCCGGTTAAGGCAGGTGGTAAGAGGTTAATAATACACAAATGCATAAATAAAATGAATAAAATGCAAGCATTTACTTTAATAAAAGATATTTGTATTGTTGAAAATCCCTAAACATTGAGCAAACAAACAAGCTTTTGCTGTGAGCGACTCACCTCTCCTAAGACCTGACTGTAACTTTACTGGGACCGGGACGTCTCCAACTCGTCTTCATGGACATGCTGACTAAAGCCTAACCCATTCTTTGATTCCCCATTGCAAAAATGGCATTTTATGTGTCGAGCTGGTCATTAAGAGCATGTTTTGTTTTGCTGGAAACTATCCAATCCAAAAGTGTACACAGTGTGCCTTTAAACCTTATGTTTTTAGATTTCAAATAGTACATTTTAAATACAAGTGAGGAAAATAAGTATTTGAACACCCTGCTATTTTGCAAGTTCTCCCACTTAGAAATCATGGAGGGGTCTGAAATTGTCATCGTAGGTGCATGTCCACTGTGAGAGACATAATCTAAAAAAAAAAATCCAGAAATCACAATGTATGATTTTTTAACTATTTATTTGTATGATACAGCTGCAAATAAGTATTTGAACACCTGTCTATCAGCTAGAATTCTGACCCTCAAAGACCTGTTAATCTGCCTTTAAAATGTCCACCTCCACTCCATTTATTATCCTACATTTAGATGCACCTGTTTGAGGTCTTTAGCTGCATAAAGACACCTGTCCACCCCATACAATCAGTAAGAATCCAACTACTAACATGGCCAAGACCAAAGAGCTGTCCAAAGACACTAGAGACAAAATTGTACACCTCCACAAGGTTGGAAAGGGCTACGGGGAAATTGCCAAGCAGCTTGGTGACAAAAGGTCCACTGTTGGAGCAATCATTAGAAAATGGAAGAAGCTAAACATGACTGTCAATGTCCCTCGGACTGGGGCTCCATGCAAGATCTCACCTCGTGGGGTCTCAATGATCCTAAGAAAGGTGAGAAATCAGCCCAGAACGACACGGGGGGAGCTGGTCAATGACCTGAAAAGAGCTGGGACCACCGTTTCCAAGGTTACTGTTGGTAATACACTAAGACGTCATGGTTTGAAATCATGCATGGCACGGAAGGTTCCCCTGCTTAAACCAGCACATGTCAAGGCCCGTCTTAAGTTTGCCAATGACCATTTGGATGATCCAGAGGAGTCATGGGAGAAAGTCATGTGGTCAGATGAGACCAAAATGGAACGTTTTGGTCATAATTCCACTAAACGTGTTTGGAGGAAGAAGAATGATGAGTACCATCCCAAGAACACCATCCCTACTGTGAAGCATGGGGTGGTAGCATCATGCTTTGGGGGTGTTTTTCTGCACATGGGACAGGGCGACTGCACTGTATTAAGGAGAGGATGACCGGGGCCATGTATTGCGAGATTTTGGGGAACAACCTCCTTCCCTCAGTTAGAGCATTGAAGATGGGTCGAGGCTGGGTCTTCCAACATGACAATGACCCGAAGCACACAGCCAGGATAACCAAGGAGTGGCTCTGTAAGAAGCATATCAAGGTTCTGGCGTGGCCTAGCCAGTCTCCAGACCTAAACCCAATAGAGAATCTTTGGAGGGAGCTCAAACTCCATGTTTCTCAGCGACAGCCCAGAAACCTGACTGATCTAGAGAAGATCTGTGTGGAGGAGTGGGCCAAAATCCCTCCTGCAGTGTGTGCAAACCTGGTGAAAAACTACAGGAAACGTTTGACCTCTGTAATTGCAAACAAAGGCTACTGTACCAAATATTAACATTGATTTTCTCAGGTGTTCAAATACTTATTTGCAGCTGTATCATACAAATAAATAGTTACAAAATCATACATTGTGATTTCTGGATTTTTTTTTTTTAGATTATGTCTCTCACAGTGGACATGCACCTACGATGACAATTTCAGACCCCTCCATGATTACTAAGTGGGAGAACTTGCAAAATAGCAGGGTGTTCAAATACTTATTTTCCTCACTGTATGTCAATAAATATATTAATAATTGTTGCATTATTTTACCCTATTTTGACAGATTACGGTTTACATATTTTCAGGACCCTATGCAATCTAACATATCTCTCTAAATAGTCTCTCATGCATCCTGTGTGCCACATTTCTGTGTCATTTTCTGCAAACTCTGTGTTATCAGCCGGGTCCATCTTGATTCTCATCTTGGCTAGCCTGTGTGGGCTCTGATCTGCAACATATTTTTTTTTAATTCATCATATGTCTCAAAGGTCGACTTATTCTTCTATACTTGCACTCGGCAAAGTCAATCTAAATGATCTGCTGTTTCCCACGCTCGGTGCTGGAAATAGGTCTAGGGGCTGCTTGGGTCGGCGCAGCCAGCTCTGTGTGCGCCGTAAAGATCCATGCATTTCTCACTATATAATTACGCACTATACATCAAGGATCGTTATTGTCTGTTTTTACAGGTGCTCTGTGTGTGTCCTTGTTTGGAAGCTCCAGAAAAAGTTGCTCTGCTGTTGCTCTTTTGCAGATTGTGTCGCTGTCTGCCTGGGAGCGCATAGAGCCAGGTGCTTGCTGACATACTGGGGCTTTGTGGTTGTGGTCAGTGGCTTGCTCGCTGTGCAGACAACCGAGAAGGAACTGTGTCTTTTTTGCATGTGCGTGTGAATTCATTGTCATATTTTTTTGGATTACTCTGTTCGCAGACATTTGTTTTCTGCAGCCAGACAAAGCGGAACTGCGTTTCACCAGAGAGCTACTCAAGGTCATGCTTGAGATACAGTAGTTTGCATTTATTCATTCTCATCTAAAACTCAAAATGTATGCATGGACTATTTAATAATGTAAGACTATTATTTGATCTGGAGGACCCACCAAATCTCGACTAAAACTAGACTTTATACAGCATTTCTTTCTCCAGAGTTCAATACCTAAGATATCAAAGACAGAGCTCCAACCCACAATGAGCTTTGCTGTGGGCTCACTGAGAAACAATGGCTGGAGTAGAATAAATAGCTTGCTGCTATTTTGTATTTGGCTCTTGCATAGTGGAATTGTGTTAGCCAAGGAAGAGAGCAAAATGATGGCCATAATGCACAGGGGTAAGGTATCATCCATTTTCCTTATTATTCTGCATGCTGTACACATTTTTATACCGACTGCACAGCTCATAAGAAGGGTTTGCGAAAAGCTTAGACACCTTGTATATCAACAGAGAGCAGCAATGAGGCTGATGTCGCCACAGAACAGGACCTATATTGCCACATTCTCACATTGTTGGTTAGCCAAACCTCTACCCTGAATCTTGGCTAGGTTCTGTTAAGTTGAGTCATCTTAAGAAAGGCTTCAAGCTTCGTCTTCACCCACACACAAACCGCTGTAGTATCTGAGTCAGGCAGCATCCACAGTGCACAGGGAGAGCACAGATTGTGTTGAAACCTTGATTTCACTTTATGTACATTTTAGTGGTCTTATTTTTTTCATCTCCATCCCCCCTACAGTTCAGAGATGCTACAACCCACTCGTTTTCCACTGCAGCTTTGGTCTGCCATTTGACTCTATTGCAGTGTCAGTGATGCATAATTGAATGAGAAATTGGTTTTAATTTCTTCTTTGCTTCCAACTGTGTGTACTTTTGAGCAAAAGGGAATTTAAAAGTGACAGTATTGAACAATATGTAACATAACAAATGACAAGGATTAATGCACTAGCCAAATGGTGAGCAGATTCAAATGATTTGTTGATGCATAACCATCACAGCAGCAGTTTTTGTCTCACACTCATAGTAATGGTACATCCACTATACATATTGTATTTTGTGTGTCTTACAGTGGGAGGGAAAAGTATGTGAACACTTTGGAATTTCTCATATTTCTGCCTAAATTGGTCATAAAATGTGGTCTGATCAGTATTAAAATCATAGGAATGAGTAAACAGTGTCTGCTTAAACTAATACCACCCAAACAATTACATGTTGTCATATTTTTTAATGGCCATAACATGTAAACATTCACAATACAGCGTGGAATAAGTAAGTGAACCCAGAAATCTTCAGAAATCTTGCTGAACTGCAACAGTTTTGTAAAGAGGAATGGTCCAAGATTTATCCTGATCGTTGTGAGCGTTTAATCTACAACTACAGGAAAGCGGTTATTGCTGCAAAAGAAGGATCTGCCAGCTATTTAATACAAGGGTTCACTTACTTATTCCACGCTTTTGTGAATGTTGCAGGTTTTTCTGCAAAATATCTTGATAATCTTGTGAATTCATTTTTCTATTGATGATAGCACGTTGTCCAGGCCCTGAGGCAACAAAACAGCCCCACACCATGATTCTCCTGCTCCATACTTCAAAGTGAGCATAGGGTTTTGATGTTGGTGTGCTGTTCCATTTTTCCGCCACACATGACGTTGTGTGTTCCTCCCAAACTATTGGGAAAGAGCACTTGGATGCTCCACAGCACTACTGGTAAAATGTACTGTGAACCGATTAACCCAAAGTTAAATTTTTTGAGCGGAACATGCAGATGTACTGCTACAGTGGGGCTGGCATAGAGAGACTTGCTTTGGCACAGCTTGGCCACAAACGGGTCGCAGAATGACTGTACAGTTTAGCTGCCTCTTTGTGGCTTGACAACTCTGTTTTGAAAAAAAATTCTAACCATGTGATAGACGTTTTAGAGATTTTCCCACAGCCACCGAACTTCAAATCTCATTGTTTGGGTTCACCCTGTGCAATGCGCCCTGATATTACCTCAACTTTGTGTCTTTCCTTCCTCATTCCCTATTAGACAAAATCTAACAAAACATATGTTCTTGACCAAGCTGTGGTGTTGTGGTTGTCTTTCTCATAATTGTTGCCACCAGTGCCAAGGTTTAAATAGTTCAGAAAATGTGCTTTATGTACTGCATTATTATGTAACATACTAGTTATTACATGTACTTTTGTAAAACCCATATTACAACTTGAAGAGATTGTCAATCAGCTCTCACTTTTTCCATTATGTTAATGAGTATCACTGAGAAGATTGGCTCATGGTTGTATAATGCTTCTATGACGCAATATCCAGTCTCTGAATAAATACATTTGTAAATGAACCAATATAATTGCACTGCTCTTGCATTATTTGACATTTCTGCAGAGGGAGGTCTGGAGGGATGACTTTTTTCATTTTCGCTATGTGACTTGCGTATTGCGTCGCCATCGCCTTCCCTAAATCAGAAGGCAGAAGTGAGAAACGGTTGAGACGTACGACAGCATCTTCCTGTTATGTACGCGTGAAACCCCAGACGGCTGTCTAAGCTGCTCGCACGCAAACGCCGTCCCAGGAACTATAGCAACGACAGGCCCCACATGCAGAAGGCGGAAGTGAGCTGATGCTGAGGAAGTCATTGGTTTTTTGATGGCCATCACAGTGGTTTCATGAGAAAGACGGCTCGGCCCTTTGTGCTACATATACGGTCAGCTGCCGTGGGAACCCAATCTAGAAAACTGTGACCAAGTTACTGACAAACTCTCGTCTGTAAAGTGATAAGCAAAGTCATGTGACCCTATCTTCATTTTTATTCTCTGCAAATGTAAATCAATAAGATAAAACCATTTACTGGATGCATATACTTAAGTTTCCACCTTCTCATTATAATCGTCCAGCTCGAGGTGATAAATATAGCTTTTCTCTCATTTCGAAATTCTTTGGAAAATTCACAGGCTGCTTTAGGTGTTGTATGTGTAACATTGAAACAGTTGCACAAGTACTGTAGCACCTTTACAAACCACAGTGACTCTCACGCTTTTATGAAACTCATTTACAGCCATGCATAATCTGCAGAATTATTTCCACTTAGAATATAATGGCCATCAGTATAGCTTGATTGTTTTTGTTGTTTGTTTGTTTATTTGAGCAGCTTACATTTACAAAATACACATTTAAGCAGTCACAGATGCTCAAAAGGAGTCGGCTGAAGCAAGAAGCTTATGATATAATAAACATTTACATTTCACAGTAATACGTGAGGACTGTATCCACAACAAAGAAGAACATGTGTCTATTCCTTAAGTAGACAAGTGTCCTCAAAAGGCTTTTACATCAGAAGAAAATAAGATTACATGATTAGAACGTATGTACTCCGTTGCTTACATTTCCCATAGGAAGGAATTATTTACATTAATAACATCATCTTAACAACAGTTTGACTAAGTAACGTCATAATAATCATAACAAGGCGCATGCACCGTCAACAGCTGCATGCGTAACAAGAGAATAAGAAATTCAAGTGTACCCAGACACACACACACAACTGTGTGCATGCACCTGTTTATGAATTACATTTATGCAATTGCATATATCAGAATAAGGATTATGATCAACCAAAACTATGAATTTAATATTCATTATTATTATTATTATTATTAGTTTCATTATTATTACATTTTCGTTATCATCATGGATATCACTAATATAATATTTTAATATTATACAGGCATATTTAATATTCATGGAATGGAATGGAATCTTATTTGCTAAACACAAAGATCTTGATAAGTTATTGTCATTACTATCGCCACTATGATATTTTTTTGTATGTAAAAGTGTTTATTGTTTATTTTTTGCCCTATATAGTGTGGTGCGTTAAAAAGCCGGGGTGTGGAGTGGGCCAGTTGAGAGAGGGCAGTAGCCCCAACCAACAAGCCCTCACCCAGCTGCCCTAACTAGTTGACTGTGTTGTTGAGGTTTGCATCCTATGCTGTGTGATGCGTTAAGACACGAGGTTTTATGAGTCTGCTGGACTGGGAGGAGGGACCTCTCAGACCAGCAGATCCACATCTCGCCTACCCTAGTTTACTTCTAATTATATTGAGCAGCAATATCAATGACATGAACAGGGTCTGTTACTTTTCTCCATTATCAAAATGCAGATTATTATTATTTTTTATTTGCTGTCTGCCGTTTTATAAAGCGTCGCAAAAGGTGTTTCATTAACAACCACAAGTAATGGAGATGTACAGACCACTTTCTGCACTGACGTTAATATAGAGTGAGGGCACTAACAAAGTAAAATGGTTCTTTTATCATTACATTACGGGTTAGTCAGCTGTAGCAGAATGTGGTGATACATGTGGCTGTTTCCCTTCATTTCACACAGCCACACCTGCCGCAGAGGGATGGTGCTTGGTTGGCCCTGTGCCTTCTGCTGCTGTATCTGGGTTGACCAAGTCTGCCACCAGGCGCCCTCTGGGACAAGGATTTCCCTCAGGCCCAGCGCCGCAGGCCTCTGTCTGACTAAGAGTCGGTCTGAGGTGGAGAAACCAACCTCTAACCAATCTCTAACCTGCTTCTGCTCTCGGAAGAAGCGCATGCATTCGAGTGCCTGATGTAGTGCATTTTGTGCGCTTGCATCAGTGAGAGAAAGAGAGGTGAGGCTGAGAAGTTTATGGGCTGCGAAATGCCAGACTCTCCACAGGTGGGAGCTCCTCTGTCGACCCCATTAAACACCACAACACGGAGTTCTATTCAACCACACTGACATGGCATGCAACTATGCAGCAAATACTGCCTGCTGCAGAAAAAGAACAATATGGAATGTGCCCTCGATGTCCGCAGCAGGCTGACACTGTCGTAAGTGTCATTTGCTGTGGTTGAAGGAGGGGCAGGCCGCGGGGTCTTCTGGAAAGTCCCCACTTTCAAAAATGCTACTTGCTCACTGAGGTTACTAAAATCAACAAACTGTTCCAGCACCGGAGAAAAAGTTTGCTGACCCAATTAACTAATGCTTTCAAAAATTCCCCCTTAAGTCATATTTATTTAAGCTTTCTGAAAACTGAGCTATAGTGAGCAGTTAAAAACCTGAACCTGAACGCTCAAAATAACTAACTTTTGGTCAGCACTACAACCATATGCAGGGACGTTATATTTTCACACACTAATTGTACAATATGTTAGACCTGTAAGCTAATCACAACTGCTATTTGTTAGCATTACATTATACTTCTTATTAATTCTGTGTTTCCGTTTTAAGCTGTTGCTGTAAAGGTGACAGTAAAGAGTGAGAAAGGCATGATTGTTGAGCGTGTACTTTTTTTCTTTGTAGTTCGTCATTTATTGACATAAGATATAACTTTATTGATTCCACAATGGAGAAATTCTCTTGTTACATCAGCTCTGAAGAACACTCAGGGGTGGCAAATATTGTGAAAATGTGAAATCAAAGAAGAACAGGATAATGTGCAAACAAGTAATAGTAAGTAGGAATATATTATGTACAATGAATATGAAAAACTAAAAAAGAGGGCAAAGAATATTAATATGAATCAAAATGTCAATGCAGTCATAGTGCAGGGTAGCCTGGCTAACGCCAGACTAAAATCACAAGTGATATTTAGTCTGGGGACCACCAATTCATTTTCTCGTAGGAGAGGTGTGGTTTACGATTGTCCATAACCGTTTATTGGGCGCTACGAATGTCTATCTTGCGTCTGCACGTAGCCATAGCCAATCGTATCATGGTATCAGATAACGTGTGATGTACCTGCTGTAAACTTTTGAGCTAAACTATTTAGAACACGGCCTAAAGCTTGATCGAAAGATGGCATCGCGTCTGCTGCTGTCATGTTGGATCCGCAAATATTTGTTTATTTTTCTTTATCCCTAAACAAGCTACGAGCTTCCTTATATCAAATAGCGCGTCATCGTCTTGCCGTCCCTGCTCGTTCTGTGATTGGTCCCCAAATCCAATGCGAAAATGTCGGCCATGGTCCCCAGGCTGTTGTGAAGTCCGAAAAGATTCAAGCTCACACAGCAGTCTGGCGTTAGTCAGGCTAAGTGCAGGTGATTGATAAAGTGGCTCTGATGCAGAGGTTATTGCACGTGTTTTTGGATAGATGTTATTGCACATGAGTTACTTTACAATGGGGTTGTACAGACTGACAGCAGTGGGGATGAAGGACCTGCGGTAGTGCTCCTTCTTGCTCTGAGGGTGTCTCAGTCTGCCACTGAACGAGCTGCTCCTCTCCTCTACAGTCCCGTGCACACGATTGGTAAAATCCCATAAAAGACTCAAATGACCCTCTTTGCACTGACAGCAAATACAATATAATTTGGTAAAGTCATTCCCTGTCATTTCAGACAAGAGCACTAGCCTTTTGCTCTTTGTGGCTGGGTTTCCAATTCCAGTGATTTTGTGGTAAGACGTGCAGATGCGACTGAGGTCCATTACATTGTCCAGTAAAATGCCACACTTACGTGGCCTGGTTTTAGGGCCCTGGTTAAAAACATAAAACCCGGACGGGCTTTTAGGGTTGGTGCAAAGGAAAACCACCACTTCGTGACGATGAATATTTTACCTTGCTACCGGCAGTCCAGCAGCATTTAGTAACCGCAGGCAGTGTTAAGTGTTCCTGACTAGGGGTGAAGGGGCACTTAACAAATGATAATGCCCACTATACTTCAGTGCTCAGAGCTGCACTGCCTTTTGAAAGCATGTTGGTTTTAGACAGACCACTCCAGGCCTACCACTGACCTGCCCGCTAACCACTGTCCCCAACCTCGAGCACACCTCGACTTCCTATAGGCCAAGAATCTCCTCTCATCACCTAAAACAACTCCAACCCTCGTTAACTGGATACATTTTTGACCTAAGCTGTCAGTATGTAATGGCAGGACTGTCCTTGAAATAAATGACGCTCTGGGACTCTGATTGCATATATCTTTGAGTAATTCATGGGTTTCATGATTTATTCCTACATTTTAAAAATATTTGACCATTCCTGCTATAGTCTCATTTTACCTTGCACTTTGTGACCATGTCTGTGAAAAGCGCTATACAAATAAAGCTCTTCTTCTTCTAAAGATATTCATATTGTATTTAAGCTCGTGGCAGAGTCTTTGTCAGGGCAGTATATTTCACACAGGTGCAACCAGGTTTTTAAATGTCATGTCTCTGGCGACTAAAAAACGCGCGACAGGACATAATTAACAATATTGACAATAAAACATAGATCAATACCATCGCTATGGATCACATAATATGACAATATACCAGGCTGCATACAAATGGGAATATTGCAGCAATGATGAGTTTGCTGACAGTGTGGCAAACGCACATCAGAGAGCTCTTTCAATACAGTATGAAGCCTATTTCTTCATATAAACCAGGATGGCAAGTAGCATCGGGTGTGTGTATCCAAAAAGTCTCGCGTTTTAATAGGAGCTTGTCTTTCTCTCTCCCTCTGGTATGACTTCGATGACCATGGCTTATAGGGTACCTTGGTTACTGTGTCCCGCATTCTTGTAGTACTTTGCCATGGGATAAGTGATGCATATCCTCTACATGCATCTTAAAGTCCTGCTCTGTGTCACAAATCCTTTTTAACCGGTATTGACCAAAATGTATGTTAGAGATCAATCAGTGAGGGTGTAAACTGACTGCTTGGTTTCCTATACATTAAAGTGTGTAATTGTCCCATCTCATCGATTGTTTTCTGCAAGTCCAAGAAATATACGAAGGTTTGTCTGTATTCAAGGCTTAGTTTAGTATTAGGGTTATTAGGGTATTTATGGACATCTTTAAGTTGTTGTTCCGTTCCATCAAAAAAATAAAAAAAATAAAAAATTATAGATGTGTCTTTCCTCACAAAGTCTCATATACATTTGATCTTAATATTGGGTCCTTCCACATGAAATAAACACAAGCATAAAGTTTGAACGCCTCATCTGTCAACGTATGCTGGAATCACTTACTTCGGCTGTACACAAAGTTTTTGGGCAAATTCAGCCACAAGATTACAGTTCAAAGAGCCAGTCGCTGACAAACAATGATTAGGTTTAACATTAGTGTAATTTCTGTTTGGATGTATCTGTTTAGCAGTGTAGAAGTGTAGAGATTCCAAATAAGATTAGTCAGAGAGTCAACTAAAACCTACTGTCACCAAAAGAAGATAGTTCAAATGATTCCCATATTGAAATGTTTAATAAGGTTAGCTCAAATTGGGGACATGCATATTTTTTTATAAGTAGATATTCATTGGGTACTATTAAAAAACACTTGTGAAACTTGTAAAGGAGAATTAAGTTCAGATGTATCCTGTTCCTGGGGTATCAAGAGGTAGGATTTTTTTCTTGCGTCGTGTCCAAAGCGGGGAAAGTGAGTGTGTAAACTGTGTGTGGTCCTTCTTCTTCTGTTTAACACCGGCCAAAGTGTTTTAAAGTGTTACGAGTGCATTAGCGCCACGGGTCACGCCTTTGCTTTGCTAACCTCTGACCCTCGGCCTGTGCCGCAGTGAGCTCATGTTGTGGATCAAGAGCAGGCGGAGGAGTCACTCCAGGGAAGCCGAGCGGAGCAGCCAGGCCGAGCGCGTAGTAATGATGTCCTTATGGATCTTTAATGGTGTTAGTCTTCACACTGGGGCACCCTGAATTATTCAACAGGCCTAGACTGTGATCACTCATAGGAACATCTGTAGAGTTTATCTAAGAAGTGTTGCGCGTCACTTTGCTGAAAACGCAGCCTGTAATTGCACAGTGAGCAATGTTTGAAGACATAACATCCTTTAATGACTACATTGTGTTGCTTGCCCTAAAGCCAAAGTCAGCTAGAGAGCTTATCTACATGTTATTTTTTTTCAATCTCCTTCATCAGCACCTATAAAGTTTTGACTTAAAATTTCATACTCATGTTTTTCAAATAGTTATCATTTTGGTCAGTCTTCCACTTGACAAAACATCTTAATCATCACAACAAGAACTTGATGACATATCACAACATTGTCCTCACATTTAACATCTGCGCTTTTTCACACACTGTGGGTGTGTTCACTGTGACCATGCCATCTAGTGGTACTCTAGATGTTTCCTGCAAAATGCAATCAGACTTCACAACAACCATACCTCAGAATGAGCTTCTTTTTTTTTTTATCATTATAAGAAACTCCCAAATATAACACTTATTTATTCTGATGGGTCAATTGGACTTTATGGCACAAAATGCATAATGTTTGAGCAATGGGCAACTTTCAAACATGTGATGTGTGATGAGTTTCGTTAGTGTGCACACAGGGAAAAGCTTCTTTGACTGTAATATGAATGCTGTGTTCTCTCTTTAGCTTCTGTGTGAATGCATTGAGTTCCTTGTGTACGAAATGCGCGGTATAATTAAAGTTGCCTTGCCTTGCCTTGCATCACTAACTGGTAGCAGTAAATCTGTGCATTTCTGTGTATAACACTAAAATTATTGAAAATGTCACTGATGGCTGATGGCGAGTCCCACAGCTCTCAATGACCCAGTGCTTCTTCTCTCAGTCTGCTGGGCTTTGCCTTCAGCCCTTAAGAGGCCGGCTGCAGTTTTATTGTAGACCCAGGGGTCAGATGGAAAACATACACTCATAAACAGCATCTATTATTCATGTCTTACAGCTTGGTGATCCACTCACTGCACACAGCAGCTACAACAGCTGTCCAGCCACTCAGACTAATCGGGACAGCCCAACAGCGACGTGTTTTGAAGTTCATCCAAGTTAATATATGACTGCCTTAACCAACTAGAGCTATTGTTGTGAACCTACTGAGGTAAACACATCTGTGATGCATCTGTGACCAACACAAGGCCCATGTACGCAGACCCGAATACGGACATTGTGATAAAAGAGATGATAGCCTGCTCTCATTATGCTGTTTGTTTTGATAGCTTTTTCCTAATTACTGATTCAAAACGCCGTCCTCTAATGAGTCATTTGAGTATTATGAAGTTCGGTGTTGATGCCTAACAGGAGCAATTAGTAGTTTTGTGCTCAGCGATGGTGTCATTTGACAGCAGTTATGTGTGAGAGAGTGGCCCTGTGTTAGTGTACTAATCCATTAGAGTCCCCAATGGCCTGTGATTACACATACTGCTAATACACATTGGTGCTTTTCTTTGGAGACTTTGGCTGATGCTATCACTGGAAGCATGTGTGGTTCTGATGTACGTGTAGCTTTTATGTGCAACTGCTGCTGTGGATGAGGGGCACGGCATAGTGGTGCATGTGTTCGGGCCTGGCAGAAATGAGAGATAAGCGTATCTCTCTTTTTCCCAATCTTCATCTTACCTTTACTGTCAGGACCGTGAAAGTGATTCCCACTTACAACTCTTAATTAATTTTATTGTCTGCAATTAGTTGCAGGAGTTTTGAATCACCGGTGGAAGCACAGAGAAACAAGATGAAGTATTGACCCAACAGTTTGGTAACGCAGAGATGGACATGCCTGGCATAATTCAGCGCCCTTCAGCATCATGAGTCTTCATACAAAACAGACAGGAAGTACATTTTATCTAGCTCAAACTGACTTGATTTATTGAGTAAATGCTGTTATATCTGTAAAAGAAGAATCTTACTTTATGTAATTTGACATTTAGTTTTTAACTCTTGTATGTAATTTTGTTTAATCAGCCTTTCGACTGATTATTTTTTTGTTCGATGGTTTCACCCTTCAGTTGTGGGTTAGTGACCTGAGATGAAACAGAGAGTAAACGTTTTAACCAACTGACCAAAAAGAAAGAAGTCCGAGGCATCATTAATATGCCTGGAATCTTTTTTCCGTCTAAAAAGTGCAATTGTAAATATGTGCTCTGGCTAAACATGCCAGATTTCAAAAGTCTCAAAAACACTGTGCATCCACATCCTCCCTGATGATAAAAATATAATTTGCCACACTGAGTGATTCTCCGTGGTGCTGCACATGGGAACACAGTGTGGCTGTTTGCGGCTGCTGCGGAGCCACTGCAGGAGGAGGGGGCCCGGGACGGCCGCATGAAGCAGGACCACCCAGGGTGGCGTCAGCAGCTTGGCAGGGCTTCAGGGCGCCGCCTGGCAGCCTGTGCCCAGTCCTCTGACGCTCTGCCAAAGTGGAGACACTTTCAGCTCAGCCATAGAGGCCACTTCAGCCTCCCACTGCAGAACACAGTCAACTCCTGCTGAGGCAATATGTTTAGGCCTCAGGGCTTAGGGCTTGTTATGTTAACTGTTACAGTGTGTGGCACTGAACAGCACAAATATGACAAAGCTCCAATGGTGGAGTTAAGATTTGTAGATCCATCTCTAGGTAAACCTGCTTCACTGAACTTCCCTGCATTTGTTCAATTCCTCCACAAAGAAAGACACTCCTCTCCCATTTATGTCCGCCAATGGGGCTGGCCATTTCATCCCAGCACTTACTGCTTAAACTCTTTGCAAATCACATTAGTATTTAGCTACTCTCAGCAGTTTATAGTGGTGCTGCCAAAGTATCGTTTATCACCCTGTAATTCACTTTTGCAGATAAATTCACTTTAGCAGGTCTGCTGGGTCTGTCTGCTGCAAAGGATGTCAGCTGAAAACATAGGTTATTTCATTACAAAACACCTTTAGCGATGTTTTGTAAAGTCTCACATTTAGTTCAGCAAAACCATTCAAGACTACAAACAAACAGCATGTTATATAAGCTTTACCACGTTTCTCCCATTCAGTAATACGTTTAACATTTCAAAGGTACAATCCTAATATATGTGTTGTAAAGTAGTAACATGTATTGATGGCTTATAATCGGGGGTAGAGCATCTTTATTTCTTTATTGTTTATTATTTGAATCAGGAAATATATTAAAATGTGGGATGGTAAAGTAGTAAATAGTTCAATGCCAAGCCACTGTATGTATGCAGCTGTATTAAAATATATGCTATACCATTGAATCGACACATGAAGAAAGCTTATACGACAATACAAATGTTGTTGTCCTAGTAATGATGTCTCAGTCAGAAGGAATGATCTTTCTTAAGCGGCACCTTGTGATATAAAGTTTGCCAAACCTATAAACGTACCATAAACATGTGCGGAAAGTACAGAACCTAAACCTAGTCTGGTTGTATTCTGATGTTGTCACGGACATACAACTGTGGTGGGAGTGGGCAATGGACCCTGTTTCCACCTCTATCTTTAAATATTCACATTATTAAGCATTGTAAGTCAGTATTAAACCAGCTCGAGTAGAAGTGTCCGCTCCTCCTGGGCTGGTACTCCTTGAACCCCGTGCTCTTGCATCTTGTTTGAGTTGAGTGGAGCTCAGGCAGGGCAGGTGTTTGGCTGATCTCTAGAGCCTATTTCCTCTGGCCGTTTGTCACTGTCAGGGCCGTATAGCTCAAACCAAGCTCTGCCCTCATGGACGGCTTTCTTAAAGATGAACAGATTGGCGTGGTATTTTCAGACGCACTCAGACCTGGCAGTCCGCACACGACACCCAACCGCTCGCCCCTCTGCACATCTTTCACTGCGGCCTGATCAGTGCGGCTCATCGTCTTTGTTGCTTTCCAGTTGGCGCACGCTGTTCCCAATTGTCAGGCTGCTGGTGTCCCCCATCCGTCAGTGTACTGTAGATGTATCCGCACAATCCCCCCCCTCATCCTCTTTCCCTTTCCTTCCATGATACATTTGCAATTAATTTATTTCGCCTCGGTTTCCTCTGACTCCGTATCCCCTTGATCCAAAGCGAGCCAGTCTGGAAGTGATTTTGATGTTTAAGTTGTAGCATGCGGCTGCCTGTTGGGGACATTTTGCACTTCTTGACTTTTTATTACAAGGGAAATCGTATAATAGGTTGTTGGGGGAATTGTTAAACATAAATAAACAGGGTTCTCAGAAGATTTATCGTTTTACTTATCTGCCGAAGTGAATGCAAAGTGCACTTGTTCAAAACATGTTGCAGTTGTTTGTTAGATGTGTGAAAGCGTGACATTGAGGTTTTGCTGGAGCCTCCGCCCTGACACCTCCCCACTCCCTGAGTACAATCTTCAGACACCTCTGCTCTCATGTCCGCTGACGTGCACTTCGAAGGGACTGAAGTCCTCGTCAACACATTTGCAGAATTTTATGTGAAAGTGACACCTTGCTTTGAGCGACGTAAGCTGCTATGTTTCAGTTTTCATTAAATAAATTACACAACATAAATGTGCATTTTTTTGGGTCATTTTTACAACAGTCATAACTTTACATTCATTAGCTTTTTGAGGTAAACACAATGCGGAAAGTTATGTTTACATTTGCTGTTCAATGCATAGCTTTTTATTATTTGCTAGTGTTGGATTTATTTGGAGCTATTGTGTATCATTGTGCACAGAGGCGGTATGTCATGACGTCAGCCTTAGACGCTCCCTAGCCATTAAAAGAATAATATTTATTAGCGAGATAATTAATATGGAGGTTAAATTTCAAATGATTTTTTGCGCCCTGAGACAGAGAGGCCACAATTGAAATCTCACCACAGAATGCGACAACTCTCTTTTACAGTCAATTATGTGGCCACTGGTCCAACAGTTGGTTATTACACCACCACTTTGGTCAATTTGTTATCTTACCCCCATATTTCAAATGCACATTTATGCACTATCCCACAGTCCCATAGCCCATTGGTCGTCTAGTGGTTTTGGGGGGAGGGGGGATACCTTCACCCAAGTACAAAGTTGGCTAATTGCCCCCCAATACCACAGAACACACAAATATAATGTGTAGAGCCACAGTGTGTTGTTCTGGTGGAAGGGAGGAGGGAAGGATTAATCCTAATTGCGGTGTGTGGGAGCAGGAGAGAGGACAGGATTAGTGGGAGCTTCTCCTTTATCCATAGATGCTGATGGTAATGCTCCAGCCCATCCCCTGCAGCTGCTGGTGCTGTATAGACATACATCACACACACGCACTTACACCATAAGTACAGGTTATGTCCTGGTGATTCACTCCTCCCAGAGTGTGAGTGTGTGCGGCCCTGGCCTTGCGTCAGGCCTGCAGCAACACTGTTTATGTCTACTCGCATGTACGCAGACTGCACCCCAGCTGACGCACTCCCACCTCACCAGGGTTAACTTTCAACAATAGGACTGAAATAACATTTAGCTAAAAAAAATTCATTTGATGTGAAACCTTGCAATTTTTTGAACCGTTTAGCTTTAAACTATATAAACATACAAATTGGGAGAGAGAACACCTAAATGGAAATGTTGTGTGTCCATCCTTGTCTCATGGCAACCTCACACTTAAAACATGACCCAGTAATCACTGGCCTCAACACGTAACGTCCACAGCCACACTGTTTTGAAAAAGGACAAACCAAAATGTCTTTGAAGGTGTTAGACGGCCACACTCTGGAGCTGCTCTACTTTACCAGGTCACAGCTGCAGTATGTGCTTTGTGGACTTATTATATTATTATGTTGTTTTAACTCGGGGACACTATATCTCCCACACATTTTGTACAAATTTGCAATCATTGCCTTCATTCATAAAAGCAGGGCCCGCTTGAGTAAGGTAAACCTTTTAGCTTGGTCAGTCTATTACACAGGCCGCTTTATGAAAAGCCACAGGCCTGCCCTCCTCTCTTAACAAAATCATGTCAAAAAGCAATTAATATCTTAATACCTCCATCAGTGCCGACCGCCTAGCCGCCGAAAGGCCGCTCTCTTGTTTTTCCGCCCGGTGTCGGCTCTGGCTGCCCCGTGGTTTGCTCGGTTTCATTTGCCTGTGCCCCGCGGTCAGCTGTGGTTTTCAAGGGGCACGGGGTAGGACATTGTGGGCAGAAGGTCCTCCACTCCCTCCAGCATTAAGTACCGCTCTCAGGTCTGAGAGCTGCAGTGGCCTCAGCCCTGCCCTCTAATGCAGCGGCCCAAACCTGCGCCTCTCCTGCACTCTGCTGTTCCATCCATTAAAGACCTGCTCTCCAGGCCAGCACTAACATGTTCATTTGTTCTGCACAGATCTCTACAGTTGTGAAATGATTAATGATAGTCAAACCACACAGCTGAATGGTTCAGACGTGTACATTTGTTTGTCTTGGAGCAGCTTTTATGAAGTTCTACCCTTGTATTTACAGGTTTTATCAACCACACAGATTCCTGTCACATCACCCCAGATTAAAGTGCTTTTCATTGTCTTTCAATGAAGCCTTGCTTTGCATTAAGCTCTACCTGGTCCCAGTTAGGTCATTTTCATAGCTTAGCTCTTCAAAGAAAATGAGAAGATGGGTTTTGACTTTAGAGCGGTGGTTCTGCAATATTTGGTTTCTCTACATTTTCATTCATTTCTCTTGGCAGCTGCTGCCTCGGAGTGGTGGAAGGTCTTGGCAGAAGTTGCGATAAAAGCTCATGATTAAAGGGTCTAAAATAAGGACTGTATATAACTCATGTATCCATTAACCACGAGAAGAGAAACAGAAAGATAGAAAAAGTGTTTTTCCTCTCTACTTTTTCTGGCCATAGTCTTTATCATAAATATATAATACATTTCTGCCTATGCATTTTGCCTGTCTTTGTTTAAATTGCCCTTGTATAATAGTGACCGTCTTGTTTGGAAATGCTATATGTGTCTCCTTGTGTGGCTCTGAAGTTTGCGATGTATATGATGAGTATGGCTGGCCCGTGTCCTTTGCATGTCCACACTTTGACTGTCAGGGTCATCCGATCCCTGCCTGCGGGCCACACACTCGGGCCGGCTGGGTGGTGCTGCCGGAGAGCGCAGTGTCGCGGTTTGGCCCCGGTCCACTTCCTGGCCCGAACAGCCTGTATCTGGACTTCTGGACAGTCACGTGGACAATGGCGCGTTACCTTCACACAGCAGCTGTCCAAACACACATAGGCATCAGTCGGAGCTCACATTAATGACTTTATGTTGGAGCGGGTTTCTTGCGGGCTGTAGTGGTCGTCAGAGTAGTGGTGGTCTTGAGAGTGGAAACGTTCTTGTGGTTTGGGTCTTTTAAGGCTGGACTGGGCTGAACCTTCAGGAAGTGGATTCTGAAACGTGTAGCACAAGAAAGATTGCTCGGACTTGGACGATGTGAGTGGCTATAAACTATCGGGTTACAAGTGATTTGGATGTAGTGTGCACATTGTCTTTTTTATAATGACAGGGATTATGATTATAGGATTCGAGCTACGCATCTGCCTCCGGCTCCAAGCTTTATCCACAACTTTGATTTATCTCCACAGCGATCAGACAATAGTTGAACAGCGTGATTAGCGATTGTTAAAGGCTGTTACGAGCCATTCTGCACCGGCTGAGTGAGGCCCATTGTAGAGAAGATTGATTTACTATTTATCCCTCTGACAGCGCAGATAGGGAAGAGTCATAATTCTGTGCACTGGGGAGATTAAATTCCTGTATCGCTGTCAGCTACATTAACTGACTTCCTGGATCTCAATTCAATTAGCGCAGCAGCATTCTCTAGCATTAATAAATCAATAGTGATGGCCTGCTGATAGGCACACAGCATGTCGAAGATGCTGTGTGTGCACATACATACACACACACACACGGAAGTCCTCTGCGCTCTTCATTACTGCTTATTAATGGTTCCCAGCCCTGCAGTAGTCAGTGGAGCCAGCTAGCATGTTAGCTGATGTTTAACTACACTTCGTCTGAACGTAAATTCACAGCATAGTAAACAAACTCATTTGGTTTGGTCCTCTCCAACTGCGGCTGATCAGGAGAGTAAATTGGGTTCTCAAAGTATTTTTACCACTATTTCTTCCTATGTTTTTATGTTGAAGCTCAACGTTATTGTTCAATTATTATTATAAAAAAAATGCTGCATTAAGGCTTATATAGAGGCTGCACCTTTCTGTATCACAGGCAATAGTTGGAATTTACAAAACAAAAAAACAAGCACTTACTGTATCTATGATAGGGATCAACATTCGAAATGAGCCATTTTCTTTTTTTTAATATGATTTCTCATTTATTATTATAGAATAGTTTGTGTACAATTTTAACCAATACAAAAAAGATGTATTTGTACCCTACAATATGAAATAGAAATAAGATGTCTAGAATCTGTTTGAAACTACTGTATATTCACTGTACAGTAAACACACTCACTTTGTCGACACAAAATAGGAGGCGCCCATTACGGCGGCGGGAGAGTACATAAGAGGGGCTGTCCTCTTCACTTACCGCATCAGCACCAGCCCCAGTGAGCTGAAGAATTGACACGAGCCATTGTTTTCCAGCCCCTTAAACCTCCACAGCTGTTTGGAAACCTTTGTGACAGGCAGCGGAGAAGCAGAAACAGATTGTGGTGCCACTGGGAGGCAGGGGAAAGACATGACAGTGCAGTTGAACTTTCAAATGATTTTTATTGATTGAAAACACACAAAAACATATCTTTTTTTTGTGTGAGAATAAAATGATTTATAGGGGTTCTGCTGAAAGTCGCAGAGGTTTAAGGGGCGAACAATCTTAGACAGACCAATACTGTAGGACCACTATTTAAAAGCATTGACTGTGCAATGCTCTTTCAGTGTAACTCTATCATGGATTAAAATAGTTAGTTGTTTGGGCTAAACAATATATCGCAAAATGATTGTTATTGCAATATTCACATGAGAAGAAACCACAAAAAAATGGCAAAATCTCTGGCGTCTTCCATCTGACTGAGGCTTACACATTTTTGCATGAAACACAAACACAGGGAAACTTTAAAAATAAAAGCACATAAGTTTAGTTTTACATTTAGTCCCATTTTACCCTTGTTTATAGGTCCTTGTTTATTATCGCAGTATTCGAGACAGTTATGGAATATCGGAATTTCTTCTCATATTGTGCAGCTTAATGTCATGGTGGCGTGTAAATAAATAGCATCCTCTGTCTCTCTTGGTACAGCTGCGTTTTTTGTTGCCTTTTCTGCAAACTGCATTTGTGGTTTCTGCGGTTCCACATTGTTTTACTGGATGCTTTTGTCTGTCTTTACTGTGTTTTTGTGGGGTTTGGTGGATATTTTTTTACTGCAGGGAGTCCATAATGATCATGAAGAAAGCAGCTTTTTAAAAGTAAACAAACAGCTAGCTTATGAGCTAAATTTCCCCCACACATGCAGCGCAGTGGAGTCATCACAAGACGCGCTACAGGAAACAAAAAAGGGACAAACAAGGAGGTATCTGGGCAAAACTCACAGCTAAGCCACATGCCTTCTATGCCTACTATTGTTCTGGCTAGTGGACGTTCACTGGAGAATAAGACAGATTATACCATGGTCTGGGTGAATACTCGATTCTGATTGGCTGGAAGGTGTCCATTAAAAAGTGATAATGTACACCAGTTAAAAAAACAGTTAAATCACGTTCACTCCACTGCAGCTGTTTCCATAGTAACGGTAAACAATTGAGCTGGAACTAGTTTCAGGTAAAACTGATTAAAAAGGGAAATAACTCCTGCCCAGGACTTAAAAAATAAGTAAACAGGTCCCAATGAACAGTTTCAGTTTGCCGGACTATGGTATAAGCGGGATACGCAACCGTCCTCCGCTTCACGTCGGACGGTTCACGCCTCCGCGTCGTCCAGTTATTTCTGATAATGGACACCTCGTCGTGCATTATCCCTTACTTAACTGCCACGCTCTTCCCAGAAGATGGAGAAAGAGTCTTGTGGAGCAGAGGGAGCTGCGCAGGAGGAAGGAGGAGGTGGAGCTGACCAGTGCAGGACACCATGCTCTGAAACAGGGACAAACCCAGGAAGCGCTGCAACCCTTTCAGAGGATCAGTGGAGCACTAAAGGCAGGTTTCGTCCGGGTGCTCAGTCGCAGCGGCTCAGGACTAACACCTGAACACAACACGCAAATAAAGCACTTCCTTACTTACTTACTACCGTGCGTTTTCACTTTTTTATTTATCTATTTTTTACCCTAAATTATGGAGAAAAAAATCTGCGTAAACATAATTTTCATGCCTATTGTTGTAACTTTAGCCATTATAGCCAACGTTATCTTACTCCGGTGATTTGTTAAACTAACCTTTTTATCTCATTCATCTCTCTCTGTCTTTGTCCATTCTGACTTGTGACTGCTCTTTAGCGGTAGTTACGTTTCTCAGAAGCTCGTTACCCTTGATTACACAAACTCTGCGTCAGTGTGTGTGAATCGCCAGAGGTTAATTGGGCCCGTCAGCCTGATGGGACAGTTGATAAGGCCATTGATTGGATCTGCGGCTACGCTTCTGACGGAGGGAAGGATTTCATTGAGGCCAAAGATATGGGAGCGAAGCAGCATTCATTTCAGCAATCAGCCATTATCCTGCCTTCTACTTTTATTTCCCCATTTGGTCAAACTCTTCCCAGAAGTCTTTCAATATGGATTACACCGCGGCGTACGTCTAGTGGTAATTCAAGGTGAAATAAAACTCTCCTAATCCAGTTGGAAGAGAGGAAGAGGGACGTGTAGGAAAGGCAGACATGAAGCTAGACCGTGATCAGATGTACGTGGCCTTTCCTTTGAAGCCCGTATCACTGCGTTTCCACCTCTGATTTGGAAATAACGGTCCACTGAGAAAGTAGCTGTCTGCTCTTTCTGGACGCAACTCCACCAAAAAGAAAGAAAAAAAATCATAGCCCTTCATTATCTAGAGTCGGGGCAATTTTGGGGAACATAAGACTCGTCTCGAACTGGGGTCTGATCAAACCGCTCACACAGGCAATAAGAGTTAAGGAGAAGCACGCCCGCCACTCACTTCATCTCCCATCAATGGCATATGGTGCAAATTTGATCAAAAAAGAACAAGGAGGCGGGCGGATTTCGGGGGAACCGGGGGTGGGCATGATGTGAAAAATAAGGACGGGCTGTAAAAAAGCAAATCAAACTCCGTGCTGAGGGCTCTGGGAGTGATTAAAGACAAAGAAGAACCAGCTGCCTCATCTCAATCTCCCCAACGCTCTGGCAAAGCTCTGGCAACCCCGCTGGACCAAGGAGAGGCAGAGGAGAGAGGCAAGTGTTCAGAGAAGAGGGAGAAATCAGCGTTCATTTGACAAAAAACTAATTTCATTATTAAGTCCAATCAGTCAAAAACAGATGGATTCAATTTACTTTTTCTTACACAAGAAATTTCCTTATACGATTTTAGCCTCTCTTTAGTTTCTGCTTGTTTTCTATCATCATAAATATTGCGTTGACAGAGAATATGACAAAATATATTAGTTGACACACATCCATTAAAGCAAAATCTAAACATTTTATGTGCTGCAGAAGAGGGAACAAAAGTGAGAGGCACAGGCAGGTGAAGAGGTCAGAGAGAGGGAAAGTGCAGAAAGGCGGCAGCTCTGATTCACCTCCTCCGGGACGTCAAATGGAAGAGTCCCAGTGTGTCCTTAAATATTCATGTGCGCTGTGAGTTTCAGGACCGTCTAAATGCTCACTAGTGGCCCTGCGAGACCGGGGCCCCTTAAATTACAGCCTGTCGTCAAACACTGTTGCCTTTGTTTTATTGGCAGGACAAAGTGTGCGCATAACAAATATAGATTTCATCATTATTTACATACACCCCGTGCTAGTACGCTTCTTTTCTTGCACAAATGAAATGCTGCAATGCTGTTCGGCCGGGCTCAGCTTGACTAAGTGGAACTTAGGAAAAAGGGGAGGGAAGTAGGTCCATAATAAAATGATAACCAAAATTATCACTTTTAATTTGTATTTGTCGTTGTCCAAATCAATCTACTCAATAACATAGTGGAAGGAAGAAATAAAAGTCACAGCCACAGCAGTAATGTACACATCTACTATACTTGCTAAAAGATTTAGTGGTTGAGTCTGTCGACCTCTGAACTGCCCCCAGCCCTAACAACATCAGTAATGGAGATTAGCCACAGCAGCCCATCACCTGTCAACTTATCAAGGCCCTAAAAGCCCCTTTTGTCCTCCACCAGGGACGGATGTCTTTACAATGTTCTGTTGTAAGTGTCCACCCTCATGAATGCTGTTCTTTATTAACCTATTTCCAGGGGTTTCATCCATGGCTTTCTCAATATCTGTTACTATAAGATCTTTCAGTTTTGTCTTATTTTGTTTCCATACCTCTGACAGCTAACCACTCCTCCCCCTGCTCTGCACTCTAAAGCTGTGGACCGGGCGAAGGTGAAGGTCAAGTTCTCAGCTGTAGGGGCTCTCAGCAGAAGGAGCGATGTCCTGCTCCGTCTGTTGGAGCTGTTTTACATTGACCTGGACATTTGCGGAAGCGTCAGGGCCCAGATTGTGAATGGTGCCACCTTTTGAACTTTGCGGTCACAGTGGACAGTATCCCTGTTGTCGGTGTAGAGAAAAGGTCAGGTCGCAGAGCACAGTTAATAGTTGATATGGTTAATCCTTTTGATCATTTATTTTCCAGTACAAAAATACAACAAAAATAGTTAGTTGGGGTCTGACTTCCAAAGAAGCACAGTAGCGGAACAACAAACAAAAAGTGGCAGCTACAATTTTAAATAGTTTGTTTTAATAACATTTGAGGCTGGCTGGAGCGGACCACTCTGTGATTGTCCAGAATTGTCCAGAGGGAAATCTAATCTTTATGGAGCAGTACCAGACTGTCTTACTCTCTAGTACGGTAATACATGTCATAAGAAAGTCAGGCAGCAGGCCAGGCTGAATTAGTAGGTTTTATCCTATATAAAGACTAGATACTTATTCTTTCCTAAATAATCTGCAACCATTTAAAATGCAATACACCACCAGTCAAAAGTATCAGCCATAAGTTGGACATCAGTAACCCAGCCAGGTCCCTCCTTGTACCTATGCTGAACTCATAACATATATCATACTCACTAAACCTCCCCATACTGTGATACATGAACAAGCCCGAAAAGTTTGACAATCCTCCCAGCCTTGTATAAGCCCCATTCATTTTCTTCCCCGCAGCGTCAGTTCATATGGATGTGTTCAATCAGGCGCCTTTTCCTCTAAAACATGCTCTTACACAGCGACTGAGTAAACCTTTGTGTAACCACCAGTGGAGTGGGAAGTTCGTTTGATGGAGAACCCCGCGCTTGATTTGTTTGTGGCTCCGAAAAAAGGGCTTACGACACGCGAGCTGCCCCTGTTCGGCTCTGATAAATGGCTCTGTTGAGAGGGAGGATGGAGAAGAAGTGTGTCTGAGGCCTCGCCAAACTCTGAGGTTTTTCACAGCTTTACTATATTAAAAGACAATCCCCCACAGACCCGAAGACACACACATTGTTACAGCATGCATATTCAAGGGTTTGATTCCAAGCGCACATTTGTGTTGAGTCATGTGCGGGAAGTGCATGAACAAACTGGGTGGCGTTCATTGAAATTGTACAGTAAGACAGCTTTTACTGGAGGCTTTTCTGATTTGGAACAGAGGAAAAGATAGCTTTGCTCTGTACATCATTTTTCATATCATAGATCATGGTTTATTTTCTATTCATCTATCACTGCTCCCCATTTGAAACCACATTTAGGCCTGCTTTCTTTGTATTATCTTCATTCAAAGTCAGTTATTACATAGTTGACCTACTCCAAGGTTTGTTTTAATAGCTTTTTAATCTTAGGGTTATATAGGCTACTATGCGTTTACATGATTTCATTGTTACAGCAGATGCATACAAATAACACGCCTGTATAAAGGGTGCTTGGTCTCTTCTTACGTTACTCACATTACCATCCACTCAGCCAGTTCTCTGTGACATTGCTTTGCAACTTAGCAGGGGCTACTTGGGATTCTTTCAGGTTAAGAGACAAAAAGTGACACTGAATAATACCATTTAAATATTGCTCTTCTCCGGGTGTACATTTTATGACTTGAAGAATACTTTGCGGGACAGGAAGATGACTATAACAAAATGGACCACAGCGTAGTCAAGCTTTCCGAGGCAATGTAGAGGAATAAAGTTTAAATTAAAGTCCTTTATTTTAACATGGACAAAGTAACGCCAATGCATCTTCATCAGGGCATATCATAGCAAGAAAATTCTGGGCGACAGAATGAGGAAAAGATGCTGGGCAGAGAAGTGGCTCAGATGGTAGAGTGGGTCAAAATAGAGACAAAAACGAGAATTGAAAAGCAGCAAAAAAGCACCAAAATGAAACCGATGAAAGTGCAACAAAAAAAGTGACAAAAACGGAACAAAAATGTGACGAGAAAAGTGATGAAAGAGCAACAAAAAAGTGGCAAAAAATTAGATCAAAAAGAACGTGAAAAAAGTTACGACAGCAGTTTAGATCAGTCTTGTATGACTTAGCTTTCAATTGAAGCGCTACACTGGCCTAGAGGCTGTAAGCTCCTGTCTAGAAGCTTTTGGATTTGGGGAAAGCCAAACTGGACAAAATGCACTTGGTTAAATTGTTTGTTTACACCCCGGCTTGTACAGTGCAATACAAGTGTAAGTCATCATTATTACTGTTGATTGTCTCACAGCACAGTTATGCGCTCATTTCCTTCAGTGTGAAGGAGGGCCCATGTCCACCGTGCGTGAAGGCCCTTACTCGCCCGACACGCCCGTCTCTTTGCCTCGTGCAATCCGAATTCCCGGAGCAACTGGCCGCCGACAAGCCGCGCAAAGTGTAGCCCAGCGGTCGAGCAGTTGTCCTGGCGGCTTTCCGCACTCCAGCCACAACACTCATAGTCCTCATGTCAAGTCCTGGGCAGAGAGAGAGAGAGAGTGCCATTGGAACACACACATTCGCTCTGGCTGATGGCAAAACCACAGCAGTGAAGTCTGTGGCGGCCTTCATTTCCTTTAATATCCTGGCTAATGTACAGAGAGAAGCCAGGGCCCCAAAAAGACCCTGGACCCCAGCCAGACGTCCCAACCACCACCACAGCAGCCTTATGTAATGTTTTGATTTGCACAGTAGCCAGTGTTGGGGTGAAAGACGTAAATAGGCCTTAGATGTGGTTTGAGTGAGGATTAAATGAGGGGTCTTGCCGTTGCCACACAAGCACACCTCACTGCCAACGGGGCTATGCTTTAAGAACTCAAAGAAGAGGTGCTTTCTGATTATGCTGCGGAAACATCAGAAATAGGCTTTTGGAGTCTAACCTGAGGATTATGTGAACACGCATTTTACACATTTTATTTTATATTGTTTGATCGGCTACAATCTAATCTGTTTTAATGTTTTAGACATTTTATTGGAGCTATAGTAACTGAATAATTGAAGCTACCGTGCTCTGACTCTAGACGGCAGTAGCTCTGTTGGTAGAGCGTTTGCCCTCGGATCCAAAGGTAGGCGGTTTGATCCCAGCATTCCACGACCTTTAGCCACCTTGCTCCGGGGTGGTGTGTGAATGTGAGTGTGAAGTGCGTAGGTGGAAAAAACGATATAAATGGAGAACCTTTACTGTAAAGAAAGTTATCGTTTTCATTGATTTTCTTCACCTCTTAACCCACGCCAAAACTGAGCAGATTTTCTCCAGTTTGGCTTTACCCGAATCTGAAATGTTGTTTATATGTTTGCTCTGAATATGGAACTGCACTTTGGGGCAGTATTCTGTTTTTAAATGTGCTATACAAATAAACCTTGACCTTGACCTTGAAAGCTCCTTGAAAAAAATGTCAAAATGAGGCGAAAACGTGAGGGGGGAAAATCGATGGAAAATAGTGACAAATAAAAGCCATAAAAGAGCAACAGAAAAGTGACAAAATGCAAGAAAATAGTGACAAAAAGCAATGGAAAAGTGACAGAAAAGCCACAGATGAGCAACCAAGAAGTGACAAAGAAGCGTTGAAAATGCAACAAATAAGCCACAAAAATGCAACAAAAATGTGTAACAAAAACGCAACAAAAAGAAAAAAAAGTGATGACAACGTGGCAAGAATGCGAGGAAAGATTAGTTTAGATGAGTTTTGTAGGTCTTAGCTTTCAAATGAGGCGTTACTCTGGCCTGTAGGCTGTAACCTTGGAGATTTGGGTAAAGCTGAACTGGAGAAAATGCACTTGCTTTAGGCGGGGTAAGAAGGTAAGCATATAACTAATAATACACTGTAGTCCTTTTCACATATGTGCCCTCCTCAGGACGGTGTCTAGAAGTTTGTCTCTACTTTTATGTGCCGCCAAGAGATTCTTATCTCAACTCCAGCACAAGGGGTCTCTGAGGGGCACCATTTACATTTCAATTCCGAGAAAGCTTTCATTGCGCAACAACTTATTGGTAGCATTGCAGTGTTTACGATATTGAGAGAATGTATGAAAGCCTGTTTTCATTAAGATTTGAAATCCATATAACTAATAAGCTTTCTTAGTGTCTTCATCTACGCTGAAGTCCCTTTCAGGCCTGTGCCCTCCTCAGCATGATTATTCCAACCTGTTCATTCATATTTTTTGAAGGTAACAATCATTACACTCTTTTAAGATGAAGCCACAGTATAGCATTGCCACTGTAAATGTACAGATGCAAAGTGGGGGGGGGGGAGGACAGTGGGGGAATATGAAAGGAGCTCAAATGAAGCATGACTGTATGCGAAGGCCCGCACTTCTGGATTCACAGCAGCTGGAGAAACCGCATCTCCTCCCATGCAGCGGAGTCAGGGCCCCGGCCAGACCCAAATAAGCATAATCTTCTCCCCACCACAAAAACAAAAGAAAGGCTGGGAGGGTCAGCGGTGGGGAGAGGACGGTTTAGAGGGTAGCAGTGAAAAGGCGGGTGTCTGCGAGGCGGGGGTTTGGGGCTGTGGAGCTGAGGAAGGAAACCACACGAGCAGTATGAGCCAGAGAACGTATGTGTTTCAGTTAAACCGTTATAGACTTGCTGACCCCGTCTTCCTGCCGTTCAGTGGTTTGTGCACGCTTCATGCTAAATCACACCTCTGGACTTCATAACAACAGTAGACCCACTGCCTGACTTTCTGCTCACAGCTGGGGGTCACTGGTGGCTATTTTCTGTATTTTCTTTGTCCAAACCTGCTCATCGTGAAGCTGGCATGGTGCAGCTTGCCTGTCACCAACTGGCTGAGTAGGCACACCTGGGAGTTTCTCAGCTCACATTGGCGTTGGAGCAGCTGCTTTTGGCACTATGATAAATGGCTAATGAAATAAGAGTGGGAATAGGAGAGGAAAACTCACTCACTGCTGTCTTAAACCTGACAAATTCAGTGTTTTTCCCCTTCGACAACTTCCTGTTGACTTTGGTCGTGCGGCAAAGTTGGTTGTGGCCAGCTGCTGTTCTGACCTTGTCTGGTTTGTCTCATGTGTGCTGTGCCGCTGACTCCTGACTGCACACAAGAAGCTGTGGCTAATGGGGCCTAGCACATGCTTTTGGTATGGTTATCTGTGAGGAACAACTAAAGCAACTGTCCATCAATATGGTCCTGAACTTGATGTTTGTTTGTTCTTTTAGGTGACCCTGGTTTGATAGAGGGTGCAGTGTAAGGCAACTGCAATGTGCTTCACGAGTTGTATTATTATATTTATTATCATACAGTTATTCTGTTGATTTGTTAATAAGGTATTGACATTTGGACGTTATTTTGCCTTATGTTGAAGACGAAATTATTGCAACCATTCATAGTGGTTTTGTGTCCCCTTTCGCTTGTACATCATCAAATTTCCACAGATCTCTTCAGATCTGGAAGAGGATGAGACGAGAAAAGAGCAGGAACATCTGCAAAGAGCCTCCATAATTATATCTGAAGATGTGGGGTAAGACAAAGCGAGTGTGTAGAGAGGAGTAAAATAAAGAGGGGGTTGGACAGAAAGTTTCTGACTGTGAAATGACTGCCAGATTTGGATTTGTGTGTCTTGAAAGGCCTGTGTCTCTGCATATGGGATGTGGGATGAGTGCTCTGGCAAATCAAAGGCACACTGGATAAAGATCTCTGGAAGCTCCTGCTAGTAAACAGGATCATAAAAGCGGCACACAGGGTGGAGCGTCAAAGGCTAACTTGAATGTGTGCCCACCTCCAATAAAAGCGAGCTTCTGCAGGCGTGAGCTCCAGGCTGCACATGGCCAAGCGCTCTGCTGTCAGTGGTTTGGAGCTTCATCATCGGATCACATCGTCCTATTAAGGCCTATCAGTCAACTTCAGTCCTCCTGCTTCTCCAGTGGAATTTCCAATTCCAACTTTTTTTTGCACATCTCTGCCTTTCATGCCAACAATTCCTCAGTTTAACTTTGACCTTCAATTCATTTCTGAAAAAAAAACCTGAAATAGTAATTCCAGATAAACGTTCATTTTCTGTAATTATTAACCACTAGTTGGATTAAAGCAAGTAGCATGGCCGGCTCCATATACAGTCGCATCCATGCTATGTCCTGACTCAGCATAACGCTGAGCTTTATTTCTGAACATTTTAGCTGCCAACAGTTGGTGCATACTGTGCATTTTCCCTCTATTGAGGGTATGTGTTTGTGACATTGTGGCGAGAAGGGTGGAGGTGTTGAGGCCAAACTATTTCATTTGAAAAAAAACTAAGCATTCCAGTGTAGGGGGCCTTCCTGCAGTTTGTTTAAAAAGATACTGTAGGCCTACAGTGGAAGCTTCACGCTGTGTGGTATTTGCGCACTTCACTTCATGCCACAGACTGACACCTTATCTGTAAAAAGGTGAAAACATTGTGAAAGAGATCTGTTGTGTGAATGAGTCTGAAATGCTCATTTGATTTAAACAGTAACAGCTTGCAGTATCAACTTTGCAGGTCATAAAATGTGATATGGCTAAAACACACTCTGTCCCATCATCTAAGTCCAGTCCTGCCATGGTCTGCACTGCCAACAAAAGCCTCTGTGTATAGGCAGACATAGCAGTGCCCTCCAGTGGTGTAGCACTTCCTATGGGTGCTACATAAACCCTTTTGGCTGTAGTCACGGACTGGCTGACAAAGACACACACAGCAGCTCTTAAAAAAGCCTCTTTCCACCACAGTCTGTGGAATGTTTATCAGTGGTGAGCACACTGCCCTGGAAGCATATGGTGTGGTTTCACTGCTTTGGGTGCACAAGAGGTGAACCTCAGTCCTGTGATCATTCAAGACCACTTACAAACGCTCAGTTTTATATTTGAGTTGGTTCCCGTACTTTAGTTGGTTCATGTACTTTTGTACATGTTGAAATGGATAAATGGACTCTTTAACATTTAGGTCAGCATGACGGTTCAGAAGACGTAAGACCTATTATTGTCTGGGATATAATCAAAGGGAACAGGTCTCAAAGCATGATGACTATTTGGCACATTACTTGTCAGACCGCACTGTGATGTTTATAATAAGTTGCATTTGACACTTAGACGCCCATAATGTCCCTACTGTCAGTCAGAAACAGGTTGAGCCACTTGCAACACATTATGTGAATGGACTGGATTTTACTCTTTTGTAATTGTTGATCTGGGTTTACACTTACTATTATCCAACTCATTTTATTTCATTTCACACAAGTATTGTAACAGCATTTACTGACAAACATAAACTACTGTTCTGACCAGTGGCTGAAGTCTCATACAGTATCAACTCCCCATTGCTTTGGCTATAAATATGGATTAGAAAACGTCCTGATTTGAATTTGGTTTCTAACATTTACATTTACATGAAATGTAAAATAGAATCCACACATACATAATATTGTACTGAGAAAGACAACAGAGATAAACTACCACATACTTGTCATGTGGCCATAGGGTCTTGTTCGCTGTTTCTGCCTGTCTTATGGACTTTCTCTGCAACAGTGTTGTTAACTTCTTGTTTGGACAAATTAGGAGCTGTTAGACTTGTCAAGTCACTCTGCTGGTCTGGGCCAAATATGAAACACATGTTCACATTTTACAGGTGTTAATTCGGTGATCATGTTCTGTTATTTAGCGAATTACAACTTTCTTTCCTCCTTATTCTCTCTTTTTTTAAGAATGATTTGATGTAATGCTGCTGAATGGAGAACTGCAATTCATCTGAGAGTGCAGATCTCTACAAGGAATTCCCTCCTCAATGCATTCACAAGCACAATGAGAAATTAAACTTGGGACTCCTGTGGGGTGTTATTTCAACATGTTTAATTGGAGATATCGTAAAGAGGGTGGTCCCAATAATTCAACTTTTTGACCTGCATGTGGACAAGAGCGGTCAGACCAGTTAAACCCTGAAAGGCTTGAATAATTAAAGCCATTATTCCGTATACCACACTGGCCCGCGGACTGCATGCCCAAAAAGGCCTCTTGCATTAGGCTTCACTTGAGGTTAGAGGCTGTGGCCACCGTTCCCACCCACTTCTTTTTAGCGGGCTGATGGATGATGAGCGCAGGAAGTTCGTAAAACAAGTTCCCCTCCCGCCAGAACGCCACCGTCTCGGGCTGGGTACGGCGGAGCGCTGAGTGGATCTAAAGTGCTTCTTAAACCACAACTAAGTATGTTCTGTGGACCTGAAGGCTACTCTGATGTGGCCGAGATGGGCATAATGATCGGCTTGGAGGAGGGGATCCATGTGTGCCTGTGTACGTGCGAATAAAATGATACATCGAAGGGTTTCACCACATGGCACTGTAAACACCCCCAAAAGTGTTGTGTGTGGGTGTGGTTTGGGCACCGCTGCAAAAGTGTATCTAAAAGTGATGTAATTACGGAGGTAAAAGCTAAGATCCATTGGTGCAATATGGTGGTGCCATCAATAGTTAATGCAGAACCAAACATACCACATTTTAGTCAAGATTTTATTTTCTAAAGTGCATGTTTTTCTAATTAGTAGTTTGATGGATTATGATTATTTGCAATTTCACACCAATGAAGTGGCAATTTATGTAGAAAAGTTAGAGAGAAGAAGTTACAGTACAATATAAAGTTGTATAATGTAAGTGACATAGGAAAATATGGAGTTCCATATTTCTGGAATAGAACTGGGACTTACTCATGGCTCTATGCACAGTATGGCTGCACGGTGACATTTATGTAATGTCGGCCTCTTTTTTTTCACATTGAGATTAATATACAACAAAACAATATATTAATGGAGATTATTATATTAATACGTATAAAATACTGGATTAAAATAAATCCATCCGGGGGCTGGGTCGTGGAGGCAGCAGTCTCTGCAGAGATGCCCAGACTTCCCGATCCACGCACACCTCCTCCAGCTGTTCTGAGGGAACCCAGAGGCGACACCAGGCCAGCTCAGAGGCATAGTGGGAGGAGGCCTCGTAGAAGACCCAGTAGAAAAAAGGTCACTTGCTCTGATATTTTGTTGGACCATCTTTAAGTTTCATTACAGCCCGCATTTGCTGTGGCATTGTTTGGAATGTCAAAATGAATTTTCACCAAGATGATGGGAGATTGTGACTACTGCTCCAGCACATCCCAGCGATTCTCAAAGGGGTTAAGATCTGGACTCTGTGGCGGCCGATCCATCTGTGAAAATGATGTCTCCAACCCATTATTGTAGCATGTCATCTGCTTACTATGTTCTGACGAAATGGTTGGTCAAACCTGCAATGCATTTAATAGTAAACTTCCTTACAATTGTTCAGTGCATTGTACAATAGTAGTTAAGGGAGCTGTAAAAGTTTCTCCCTATTTACTTGCAGTCCCTCAGGCACTGATCAATAGAGCTTAATAGTGCCCTATAATCAGCCTCATCAGGTCAGGACTGATGGTGACTGATAGACTTCTGCTGTCTGCACAGCTGCTGTTAATGCTAATGCATACTTATGAACGACTCTTTATTACTCGCTGAGAACATTTGGAAATGGCCTGTTCAATAATAAATGGTCCTTTCCTTAACTCACAGCCTGTGTTGTTCAAGGAAGAAGTGAAAAATGTAAACATCAAGGCGTTATGTCTCTCAGATTTATGACAATTAATCTTGCATGCAAAACATTAGGAGCTGCACATAATAGTGTTTTGTTCCCAGCATCGCACACAGACTGCACAGCGATCTGCCTTTGCAGGGTGGACTGAGCTGTTCCTCAATCTTATTACAGACCAGTTCATCTGGCCATAACACTTTGATTCTGGCCAGTCAATGGTCCTTTTCAGCTGGCACTCTCAAACAGCATGGGCGACAAACATATAAAAGACACTCTTCAGGTCTTAGAAAATATTTGGGAAACCAAAATAGCCTGGCACTTAGAGGAGAGTTTGAGAGAGAATGAGACTTTTTTCAGGCTGGAAGGCTGAAAGGCTGAAATCTCATTGGAAGGAGGATGTGTTTGTTTTTTGATCTGGCCACAACTTAGAAACCCTTGGAATCTATGTCCTCCACAGTGTGAGCTCTGATGCAGCAGTGTTGCAGGAGTGTCAGTGCTGGCTGGAGCAGAGATGCAGTCAGGGCTAGAGTCAGGGATGGATGCTGATGACTCTAAAAATGGTTATGGTTTCTCAGGTCTTGTTTGGGATAGTAGGCCATATTGTGATGTATCCCATTTAGAAAGTGGGGAGACGCCCTGCCGTCTGCCCGTCTCTGTCAAAATATTTGTTGCTGAAGGAATTGGCTCTGACTGTGTGTGTACTTAATGGGATGGTCAGTGGCTCCTGTGGCCCTCCATGTGTGGCACCACACACATTCATCTCACCTGAGGATGAGCCTGTCCGCAGCATCGGACCACCCAGGCAAAGGACACCGTGAGTGGGCCGCTTCATGCTCTCAGACAGCCCAGCGGAACCACAGTGGCGCCCCTCTAACACCCATGAAACCACAATTACCCAGAGAAGTAAGGAGGCGAGGGCGTGCATAAGGATCTCAACTTATCCGCACAAATTAATCAATGTGTAAATGGGTGTCTCCTCATTTTAACAAGATTCACAACATTTAGTTGTATTTGACATCTGAAGAATGAACAACAGAGAGTTTTCGTAGTTCCGCTAGCTCTCCCTTTTCCTATTAGACATATTTATTAAAGCATGTGGCACGTAGATTGACGGAGAATGGGAGTTTGGTCAATATGCTGACATTTATCTTCTGTCGTTGTGGCTCTGATGGTTTGGTTGGGGTTTGTCAGTCCACCGCTTCAGCTTTGTTCCCTCCCCCTTTCGTGGACCATCACCCAACCATGATGGAAATTACCAAGGACAAAATGCTCACACATGTTGGGCAATGGTTAGAGCAATTTATTGGGCACAACCTGGTAAGGGAACTTCTGCATTGGCGCCGTTAATTGTCGTTATCAGCTATTAAACATGAGCATTGTGCCTGTTTGCTGTGTCATTTCTTATGAATCGGGAGGATTGGTGAGGGTATTTAACCAACCCTACACTGGAAAAGCGTGAGTCATGTTCTCTGAAGCTCTTCCAATGGGGCCTCCCACTAGGCCAACCACGCCATGCCATGGAGGCTTTGATTGATGGCTTTGCTGTTGTCGGCACTTGTGCCTATGATCTTTTAATAATGCTGCTTTGCCTGCTCAGTTAGCTGGTTGGGCTGACTGCACAATGTTTAAACATGTTAATCCTACAACAATTTGTAGGATGGTAAAAACACATTAGGAGTTAAACATGATTACAGTGTCATCACTTTAGAACTTGGCTCATTTTTAGTCACTCAGTCATTAATTATGATCGTCATGTACTGTACTGTTTTATAGTGCATTCTATTTAACACATACAGTGCCTCTCGGAAGTACTAATACACCTTGAACTATTGCACATTTTGTCATGATTTTATTTTGAATTTTTTACTGAAAGTTCACATACAAGTAACAGACAACTGTGAAGTGAAAGCAAAATTATACATGATTCTGTTATTTTTCAAAAAATAGAAAAGTGAAAAGTGGGGCGTGCATAAGTATTCATACAGCATTTTCTGAGTGCATTAAATTGCCTTTATAACATTCCTAATGACTGCAGAATGTTCACACCTTGCCCATTAAATAGAGGCCACCTGTGCATAATCTACTCTCAGTATAATTACAGCTGTTCTGTGAGGGCCTCAGAGCTATGGTCAGAGTGTATTGGTCACTAAGCAACATCATGAAGGCCAAGGAGCTCACCAGAGAGGTCAGGGATAAAGCTGTGGAGAAGTTTAAAGCAGTGTTAAGTTATACAAAGATTTCCCAAGACTTGAACATCTCACGGAGCACTGTTCAATCCATCATTCGGAAATGGAAAGAGTATAGCACCACTGCGAACTTACCAAGACACGGCCGTCCACCTAAACTAACAGACCGAACAAGGAGAGCACTGGTCAGAAATGCAACCAAGTGCCCCAAGATAACTCTGGAGGAGCTGTGACGTACTGCTGCTGAGCTGGAGGAATCTGTACATGGGACAACTATAAGTCGTACTCTACACAAATCTGGCCTTCATGGACGTGTGGCAAGAAGAAAGCCATTATTGAAAGGAGGCTAGGGCTGCAACTAACGATTATTTTGTAATCGATTAATCTATCGATTATTTTTACGATTAATCGAGTAATCGCTTGGCTGTGAATTGTGTAGACATTTTTTTTTTATCACAAAAAGCTAAAGTGGCAGCACTTGAGGACGTATTGATGGCGTAAACTTAAAGTAAATGTTTGTTGGAGGCTCTTGGTGCTAATTCTGCTTTCTGATTGGATGAGACACAGACAGATATTCATGAAATTTACAATGTACAATACACTACAGACCCTAACTATGAAAACAAAGTAGGTTTTCATAAAAAATACTACATTTTCATGTCATTTTTGCTCTATTTGAGTTTGTGTGAACCAGAAAACGATTAATCGATCACTAAAATAGTTGTCGACTATTTCAATAATCGATTAGTCGTCGATTAATTGATTAGTTGTTTCAGCCCTAAAGGAGGCCATAAGAAATCCCGTTTGAAGTTTGCTAGAAGTCATATGGAGGACACAGCTACCATGTGGAAGAAGGTGCTTTGGTCAGATGAGACAAAAATTGAATATTTTGGCCCAAAGGCAAAACGTTATGTATGGCACAAACCTAACACTGCTCATCGTCCTGAGTGCACCATCCCCAGTGTCAAATATGTGGGGGGAGCATCATGCTATGGGGCTGCTTTTCTTCAGCGGAGACTGGGAAGATTGTAAGAATAGTTGGGAAGATGGATGGAGCCAATACAGGGACATTTTGGAGGAAAACCTGCTGGAGTCAGCAAGAGAATTGAGGCTGCGGCGGAGATTCACCTTCCAGCAGGACAATGACCCTAAACACAAAGCTAAATCTACAATGGAATTGTTTAAAAAAAACACATATTAATGTGTTAGAATGGCCCAGTCAAAGTCCTGACCTAAATCCTATTGAAAATCTGTGGAAAGACCTGAAAACTGCTGTTCACAAACGCTCTCCTTCTAATTTGACAGAGCTTGAGTTGTTTTGTAAAGAGGAATGGGCTAAAATGTCAGTCTCTAGATGTGCAAACCTTGTAGAGTCAAACCCCAGAAGACTTGCTGCTGTTATTGCAGCAAAAGGGGGTTCCACAAAGTATTAATTCATGCTGTATGAATACTTGTGCACGCCCCACTTTTCGGTTTTCTATTTTTTGAAAAATAGCAGAATCATGTATCATTTTGCTTTCACTTCACAGTTGTCTGTTACTTGTGTGTGAACTTTCAGTAAACCATTCAAAATAAAATCTTCAAAACAAAATGTGCAAAGGTTCAAGGTGTATTAGTACTTTCGAGAGGCACTGTACTGTATGTGTTAAATAGAATGCACTATAAAACAGTACAGTACATGACGATCATAATTAATGATTGAGTGACTAAAAATGAGCCAAGTTCTAAAGTGATGACAGTTGCCAGGGACATACCGTTCCAGGGAGATGATGAAACTATCAGTGTGAGCTTCGTCAGAGAGCTCTTTAAACTCTCCTTCTGCGATTGGCCAGCAGAGGTGTGTGGCCAGCAGTTCACAAACTTCCTCTCCAGAGTCTGATGACAGATCTAAAGGATGGTTCCCTATCCCTCTTGTTACAAATAACTTCCTCTGACATGTTTGGGCACACGGACAATGTTTGGAGTGAAAACAGCTTTCAGGCTTGGATGGGATACAAGCTTTCAACCCCTAGGGTGGGCTACTTCTTCAACTGAAGTTTTATCCTTCAAAAGAGCGATCATGAGAGGACAGGAGAAAGACAGAGAGAAAGCCAGCACTCGTAATGTGAGGATTAGGGAGTGCACAAGACAGTAAAGTGCCCCGAATGAGAGCAGTGTGCAGTGTCTGAGCTTTTCTCTGTGACAAAGGCCTGTTTTATCTCTCTGCCTGTGTATAGGCAGGAGGAGGCGGGGGACACGGCGGAGCAGAGGTGTGTCATTGTTGACACAGACTGGAAGAATGTCTGGACAGTTTTCTTTTGTTGTTGAGTCTGATCCACGGCTGTGGTCTGGGCAGCATGTTCACAAGAGCTTCCAGGTTGTTGCTTTGAGACTGTGCGGTGTGGACGGCCAAAACTAGTGTCTGCTCTGTGTCCTCTAACCTGAGAGTCATTGAGGATAGCACTTTCTACTGCTGTGTATACACTTAGAACCCACTCAACCAGAACTGGACTGTCTGTTGTTAACTTTAGGTCTTTTTGTTCTCATATGGGGCAGTATGCAGTTTTGCATTATATACTGCACACTATCAATGTTCTCCTCAGTCTTAAACTTATGAAAATATGTACATACATTTTCTGTCAAAAACATGAAGCTGTAGTGTATGTTTAAGTATGATTATATGATTACTACTTACATTTCTGCTAGTAGAATAAGTAATTGTATGTAGTAAAAGACAATGAATGTACACAAAATTGCACACATATGCACCCAAATCGTTAGTTATCACTGATCACAGAGATTTCCATACAAAACAAAAACTTCTTCTTTTTTTGTCCAAATGTTCTTAAAATTAGCCTCTAACAGCAAATAGCACATCCTTGCATTAGCCTCCTCCGCTGGGATACGTCAGCATGATCACACATATTGGATGCTGGTGTGTTCCTCTCAATTGCCTAATCAAAGGAGATGTTGAAATCAATGAGGTGCATGGATCCTAACAGGAATTTGAAATAAACACCGGCTGAGCAGATCAATGTGTTTCTGGAGCCTGCATGTGATAGCAGTGTAGGCAGCCTCGACCTAAGGCGGGACAGTGACACTACTATTGCACCACTTTTGGGAAATGATAAAGCGAGGGGAGGGGTGTTAATTAGAGGTCAGAAGGTTCTGCACATGGAGTCGGTCACCACAAGCCACTTGACTAAGCTCACACTTCTTATGAAGCCAAAGTCAATGTGTGCATATTAGGGGAGACAACTGATCCGGTGCATTCACTCACAACTCTCTATGAAGAGTGTGAGCGCAGGCACATTGATTCAGTTCATAGCGATTGATCTCAAACCTAAGGCAATAAATTTAGCGGCAACAGCAGGACCAACAGTTGGAAGAGAAAGATATGATAAGCCATTGAGAAAACCACAATGATGAGGAGCTGGGCTAGTCAGAGAGGGGTTTGTCGACATATGGTCCTTGTCACCTTTGGCATGACTCCAGTTTTGTCATCTTGAACAACAACAAGATGCAGTAAGTACTTTTGCCAACAATACAGTAAGCCTTTCAGTTTAATTAATCCACTGCTTTGATCCAGATTTACACACATGTGGCCATAGATAGTAGGCGTAGGCAAGTTCCTTGCTTCTGCCTATTCCTTTTGGCGATAATATCTGTTCTTTTTGGTTTGTTTTTACCATGTGTGAAATATTGTGAAATTCAGCTGTTCATATAAAAAGATGAATGATCAAACAATCTGTGTTAGTGCATCCATCTCTCTCTCTCTCTCGTGATGTTTTCTTTTTAGACAGTAGGATCTTGTGGCCCATGGAACAGTGAATAGATCCATGAATTTGAAGTTCGCTACACAGTAGTTAAATTGAGAGTTAGTTTAGGGGTAAATGCTCAGTCCAGAACATCTCGACACAGTAGATTTTGGTAAACGAAGTTGATCGAGTCAGTCTTTCATGCACATAATTCTGTACACAACAAATCACATTTGTTTCATTTTGTTTCGTATTTGTTTTTGTGTCCATTGCTTGATTCTATTGTGTAAATCTTTGATGTAAATGAACAGCTACTTTTCTCTGCTTCTTTGAAGCTTTCAAGTTCACTTGTTAATACAAGCCAAAAAGAGAGTTAGTCATCAATTGATCCAATCTTAAGATAATCATAGCTCTTTGTAGATGCCTGGTGTTGGGTTGCTCCATTCCTCCTGAATGAAAGGCACAGTACTGGCGCTCACTTTTATTTCTTTATCAGCTGCCGAGACGGGCGCCTCGTTCCCAGAAAGTGTCAGAGCCCACGGAGCAGCGCGCTTCATCCATCAGCAGCGCCAGCTCCACAAGCTTTTCATTTGTGCTTCAGAGGCCAGAGCCATTAAGTTTTCACATTGGTGTCCCGGTGCCTGTCATTTGGCTCACATCAGCCAAACACACTTTCATTCCTGCCTTTTGGGCTCTCCAGGCCACATTTATCTTGATTTTTCAGTTTCCCTCCTTCTGTCCCTCTCACTCCATCACTTCTCTCACATCTAATGAGGAGCGAACCCGTTTGGAGAATGGTGACGTGATCCTGAGGTCACAGTGGCAAATGAAACACAGTTGAACAAGACACAGCAGAACAAAATGTTTACTTTTGCTCTTTCAAAAATAAAGTTGCCACAAACTGCATTTATTCATAATGTGATCATTGTGTTGTTCCACATCATCAGCCCACAAGATTACCACAACAAAAACATTTTATTTTCCCTGTTCTCATGCATCATGAGTGAATAGCTCCAGTTTCCAGGTCTGTGGAGGGGATGAATTGGCGCAAACATACTTTTAGGTTTTTTATTTTAGGCCAACACAGTGTCCATTCTTTGCAAAAGGATGATGAAAGTGCAATGTGTGTGTCATTCTGTTAAGCACTTTGCCCAATAATACTGGTGGCTAAACTTGTTGGGAAACAAGAGGGGATTAAAGGATCATTATATCATTCTGAATCCATGTCATGATCGAAGCAAAACAGTTACTTAATGTTAGTCAATAATGTAACATTACCATTTTTATTATGAATTTAGTTTGAATTAAAGTTATTTAACACAGTGATAAGATTGTTTCAGAATTGAAAAAAGTAGGCTTCAAGTTCTTCAAAGAATTCAAAGCTCTTTACAATTAAAACGCAAGTGGCCTATCAATCCAAATTAAACTATTCTAATGACAACACTTGCGAGTTAAAAGCTGCCTTTAGTGAGTGATAGACCTCTTGGGCGCTTCATTAGACGGCCCACACACTGTTCTGTGTAGTATTTGTGTAATAGATGTTTGTGATCGTAACCACAGCTCCCACCTCTCCAGACATGAGCAGACACGACCGAGCTCACTGTTATTGTCTCATTTGCATGTTTGTATTGATGTTGTGCCAGGCAGACATTTGAGGCAATCCTCATAAGCCTCCAATAAGGTGGCATTAAAACTGAACATAGCCAGCATTCCTGCGTGTTACGACTGCGGTACACGGCGTCCTCTTCATGCTCGAGCCCCTCCAGTCTGAGATGTTTGTGGAAGGGCCAGAGTGGCAGTATTGATCAGGAGTCCGCAGCCTGACGCATGGTTTATTTACTCTCCTATAGCGTTCACAATTTGAAGGGAGGAGCTGACACATGTTTCTGAAGAGATTCTTTGTTGGCTGTGACCTCCTCTCCTCTCTCACACCTCAGTGCCGCTCGTACCTCAGTCCAGGAAGGAAGCTGTTTTTGCGAAACGCTCCACCAGCTTCCTGTAACACTTTTCAGCTCCCTCCAAAAAACTAGTACAAACAAAACCGATTTCTCGCCATTAATTTATTTTTCCATTGGCCTGTTTAAGTTATCTCACAAAGCACTTAGTATGAGGCTTGTCGGTAAATGTGCATGTCCCGGCTTTTAAAATGTTTATATAATTTTGGACTGGATTACTGAGGGCAGCTCCCATTTCCACTTCACTCTGTGTAAATAAAAGAATTGACCCTATATTAAAACATATTTTTAAAATTATATGATAATTACCCCAATTAGAAGTTGTTTATGGCCCCGTGCTTAGGTTATGGCCACTTGGGGCATGCTGTTGAACAATGTGGATCTTGTTTGGCTGCCGTTTGAAGCGGTTTGGCTGTTTGGAGGGTCCCGTTAACCGAGACTTTTTAAATAGCCGCTTTTTGAAGCTCTGTCATTCACTCCACACTCAGCCCAATCTGCATGGTTCCTGGAAGCCCAGGGGAAACATTATCAATTTTATCCCCAAAACACACTCTTACTTTACATTTTGTTAACTATATTCCTTCCACTAATCCGCGAATCAAGAGACATTAGTTCCCATTTTCTGCTTGAGTTCTGCGGCATGCTCCAGCAACAACCACAAGAAATAATAAATGTCTTAGTGAGGATACATTTGACTCATTAAAGGCCCTGTACCTGTTTTTTTAATTTATTATTTACAAACAATGAAAGGGGGAGCGAGTCAAGTTTAAAGTGTTAGTTGTGGTCCATTCCCAGAGGTGGGTAGTTCTTAATTTTTATCTTTAAAATGGATGTTGTTCGTCTCGTGCTCCTTGTTCTAAAGAATTATTTAGTTTTCTGTCTTTTCATGCCATTATCCACATTATCTGACTTTTTCTAACATTTTCTCCAAGTGCTTTTTTACTTTTTACTTGTACTTGAGTAAAAGTCACTTTACTCTTATTTTAGTAAATATTTTGGCTACTCTGTCTACCTCTGTCCTTTCCTGACTTTCCTAACACATTCCTAACATCCCAATTCTTAACAATGATGATTTTTTAAGTATGTTTCATGAATGTCATGGAGCGAAGGGATGTCAGAATAATAACACAACAACAACAACAACTAGGCTACTAGATCACAAAGGAAAACATATCTACTAATTAGATGCACAAACGACATACAAAACAAAAACCGGTACAAGGCTTTAAACCTTCTATTTAATTCATAGCGCCACTGAATACGTGTTGACTTCCATAAGTAACTTTTCAGAGTCGAGTTGACTTGCCGAGTTCAGAAACTACACTGCAAGCAGTTCCCTGCACATTTCAGACAATGCTTTCACAAACCACTGGTAAAAATGTTTCTCAAGTTAATGGTGCTCTCACACACAGGAGACCAAACAGAACAAACAAAAAGCACTTACGTCCAACTGCGTCCTTCATTACATCGGAAAAGAGAATGTTTTATTAACTCTGAATAAGCCCCACACCTATCGTAAACACCTATATTACTGTAATGCTATCAATAAATGAGAGGAAGCCTTTCAAGTGCCATAAACAACAAACAGCTCTCCATTTGCCTCTGACTAAAATGATTTAATGGACTCATTCAGTCGCTGAAATTAAGTTGTTTCATTCCCAATGTACGTGATCTGAGCCAGTTTGCAATGGTAGAGGGCCAACTCCAGGTAATGTATGTGTTTGGAAGTCCAGGAATCATATTCAATAGAAAAAACAGAAAGAATAGTACATTTGTAACACCCATTACACTTGTGTCATTGTCAGACTTATATTTGACTCTGGTGGCGTTTAGTATGTACATGATGGATGGATAGATAGATAGATAGATAGATAGATAGATAGATAGATAGATAGATAGATAGATAGATAGATAGTACTTGACACCTCAGTCGATTATTTGCCCATCAGTAAGCATATACATATCATTTTACCTCCAGTGCTCTTGAATCCTGGACCCCCAGCCTATTCTTTGAGCTTCTGGATACCACTTAGCGTACACTGATTTGTGAGTGTGTGGTTGTTTTACTTCTTGTATTATAGCAACACTCTACCTCTGCATGATGAATCTTGTGCATCTTATCTGCACCATCCACATATCTATAAATCTGTTGACTGCCACTAATATCATTTTGTGTAGATAAAACATAATGTCACTCCACAGCACATAGAGATAAGGCTTGTTTACTTTTGAATATCAAAAGGCTTGGTGCGTGCTCATAATAAGCCACATGCCTTCATGTGTGGGAGCACTCCCAGGCTTGCTCTCATAGCTTTGGTTAACCATTATCTTATATCAGGCTTGGCATGCTCAGCCACAGCCCAGATCAGGCCTGGAATGAGGGCTGAAGTGAAGTGTGTGTGGCGTGAGCGGCTTACGGCGGCTCCACCGGAGAAGCGTGAGCACCAGCGCCACTGCTCCTGCACTGGGTCCACGCTGGGTATTTTTAACTGTCAGCACTAAATGCCTCATTCAGCGCTGCTGTAACCCCCACCCACCTTGTAACCTCAGCCAGAATACCTTCACTTGTGTACACAGCACCACAGGCTGGCTTGCCAGCTGTTGACACATGCACACACTCTTAAATTTAGGTTGAAAAATGACACACAAAATACATAAAAAGAATAACATATTTGCACAACAAGCTTATTGCACACACACACAAACACATCATGTGATTTGGTCTGGGCTTGTTGTGGCTGTTGGCAGGAATGTCAAGGAACTGTGCCCACACATCGAGCAGCCGCCCAGTGTCGGAGCTGGCACGGCACCCACTCATAGTGAGTGAGCAACCCGAGGGGAATGCAGTCTAATAACATCTTCATTAAACAATACGCTGCAATTAAACACGTACTTTCTCACTTGGTGTCGCTCGCTCACTCATTAGATACTGCCGATAATAGGAGGGAGGGAGTGACGTGACGATAGTTATCAGCCAGCGCCAGCCACACTGACATCAATCACTGGGTCCTGACAGCTTTATAGCCTTTAATATCTTTCTCCCACGCCACACTACAAACTCCATATTCACTCTGTGCCAAAAACTCTTTTGTCTCCAGGCCTAAGTCTGGATATTTGATGCTGTTCATTTTTCTGTAGTCTAAATTGTAAATATGGCCAGTCATTGTTGTAGCACACCTCTGCTGCTCTTCTGTTCTGTCTCTGTAGTGCTAATAAATAAATGGGGGAGATGTGTAGGCAGGGCTGCTGTATTTTTAGGGCTGTGTGCCTGTGGTCGGTGCGGCCGGTCCTATACTAGAGGAGCCATCGGGGGATATTTTTGGCCTCAGACTGAGTCCAGGCCCACACAGAATTGCTGACAGACACGGGCGAGGAGGAACGAAGGATGTTTTCCTATTGGGAGGAAACTCGCATGATTATGGGGCAAACCAAGAGAAAAGGCATTTGGTTGTTTCTGGATGTGAATGTATATCCAACATACATATATACGTTTCATTTTGATAGAATAGTGGTTAAATGGTTATATCCACAGATTATTACTGCATCTTTTTACCTCTTATCATTTCCCTTCCGTGTTTAAGTCCAGATTCATAATTTGAAGCATAGCGCTGACTTATTTATACAACACTGCAGATGCTATTTCAGTTGGGGCACTGATTGGAGCGATTTGCATGCATCGTGTAATGTGGATACAGCTCTCAGGCTATGATTCTCCATATTAATATTTAATTGCCTTCAAAGTGTGTTTTCAAAGTATAGGGTGACGCTCTTGTCTCTGGGCCCGGTCACAACAGAGCTGATTCCGTAGCGGGACGGGGAGCGTAGTAGGTCATCCTATCCCCCCGTCGCGCGCTCGCCCACCTGTAGCGCCTCTCCAGCAACAGTAAATCACGTGACCATTTCCTCACCAAGAAATCCTAATCCTCACGTCCGATCCGTCCGGGCACAGGCAGCTGCCCCGGACCCAGGACGTATTGAAACCCGAGGCGACGACATTAAGAATTAAAAACGCCTGAAAGTGGTCCCTGTGCGCGCCTTGTTTTGTCATCAGTGCTCCATTAGTGTCACTTTATTCCACGCCTCCCCTCCTTCTCCCGCGCCGCGTTCGAGTCAATATCGGGAAAGCCGGGCCCGTTTCTGCCCAAATGGTTACAATATACCTTCTTCACGCCTAAAGAGCTGACAAAGGTTATTAGGCAGACCTGACATTATCACGGCCATGGGACCGAGGGAGTGGAGATAACGGAGAGCTTCAATACAGATGCAATGACAAGCCATGGGAAAAGTGACAGTGTAAGAATACTTGGATAATTCATTTGGGTTTGTGTGATAATACTGATTAAAAAAAAGTACTTTCCCAGCCAAAAGAGAGATGGGATTGTTAATAAACAGACTAAAATCACAAGTGATATTTAGTCTGGGGACAACCAATTCATTTTCTCGTAGGAGAGGTGTGGTCTACGATTGTCCATAGCCGTTTATTGGGGGCTACGAATGTCTCTCATGCGTCTGCACGTAGCCATAGTCAATCGTGTCATTGTATCCAATGACGTATGACGTACCCACTGTAAACTTTTGAGCTAAACTATTTAGAACACGTTCTAAAGCTTGATCGAAAGATGGCATCGCGTCTGCTGCTGTCATGTTGGATCCATAAATACACTTTTTTTTTAAATCCATAAACAAACTACAAGCTTCTGTATGTCGAATAGCGCTTCATCGTCTTGCCGTCCCTCCTCGTTCTGTGATTGGTGCCCAAATCCATCCGGAAATGTCGGCCATGGTCCCCAGGCTGTTGTGCAGTTCGAAAGGATTCGAGCGCACACAGCAGTCTGACGTTAGCCAGGCTAGCAAGACACACTTTAACACTGACTTTGTGCATTATATTATAATGATTGTTTATTTGACACTTTAAAATTTAAATGATAATTTAATGTTAAATTCCTTCGGACCAGCAAGTAACTAGCCTGGTAACTAGTTCGTTTCCTACAAGGGTCTGGATCTTCACAATTGAGCACCGTTATCAGGTGGGAGGGGTGAACTCCTTTGAAACGATTGGATCTGATTTTCGCTAGTGTTTGGTCGTGACGTATGTAATGCGCCCGAGAGAGTGAAGCAGCTAGCATAACTCTTGGGAGCATTCCTTGCGCATTCGAAGGCTTCAGTTATAATTTCTGGATATTTGGGAGCCGAGCCAGAACGGATTGAAGAGCTTCCTTTACGTTCATATCCGCCGCCATTGCCGAACTACAACCAGCAAATGCGGCGCAAATGCTTGACGTCACGTACAACACCCGCCTCCCCCACTCGCTGAATGATAGGTTAAAATTCAACCGATGAAACGCAGCCACTGAGATCAAGCCCAGATGTACATATAGGGAAAAGATAATTGACCGGAGTTTACGGATGGCTAAGGCCAGGCTAGCAAGTAACTATTATAAATGTGTAGAAAAAGAAAGTAGGGAATTACACTAATCCAGTGGTTCCTAACCTGGGACCCCGGGGGGGCAGAGCTTTTCCTGGTTAGAGGGTCAGATCATAAATGATTTTATTTGAGCAAATTATATGGTTAAAAATCATCAAATATGACTGAGAAAGGCCTACAGGCATTAAACACTCAAATTCCAGTTTATTTGTTTGAAATAAGTACTTATTAGTAATTATTTTCATGCTTTGATACTTTTGTGGGGGCCACAGTTTTGAACGGGGGGGGGGGGGGGGGGGCACGGCTCGACTTCTGCACGTGCAGGGGGGGCTTAAAGGGAAAACCACTGCACTAAACCAAAGCTTAGAGCAGAGACCTCAGCCTTTAGTGTCATATTGAATAGTATTTCATGCTAAAATATTCTCGAAATTGAATCTTTGGTTTCTCACTTTGACCATGAACCTCTGAACGTTTTTGAGTCCTCTTGTTTCTCACAATATTATCTTTGTGTTTTTACTGTGATTATTATTATTCAGTTTAGATAAGCAAAATTATATCACAATAATACTATTCTCAATCCATGTCATTGTCCCAAGTCAACAGTCAAAGCCTCTAATGATTCCAGTGCTTGGGCTCTGGTTTTACGACCGGGACACTGACTTCCTGGATGTGGCTCCTCAGCTCGGACTGTGCTGCCGCAGGAAGTCTCGTGGATATAATACCTATGTGGCTCCAGCCAGTGGCCAGTGCGGCCATGTTGATACAGAATCAGAGCTGACGCACAGCTGTTGTTTATGATGTGGCAAGCCCAGGTGGACGTTGCACGGCCACAAGCCAACCCCAGCCAGAATCCGCAGATCTATAGTCCTGACCAAAGCTGGAACTACACAAGTACAAGTCCTTGTGTCATATAAAACTACATAAAACTGTATAATGTGATACGTTTTTATCACACTTTTAGTTTTAAGGGTATTTTTAAAACTTTATATAAATAACCAACATTGCTCTTTATTGTCTGTGTAAATTCTCAGTCGTACAGGAGTTGTCCATCTTCAGTGGTACCTGAGTCATCTTCTGTACTCAGTAGTTGAAGTCTTGAACGTTTTGCCTCTCATCCAAAAGGCTTCGTCAGCGGACTAAAGTCCTGCTCAGCCTGCAGCGTAGATAAAGATTGTCGTCTCACGAGTCAGACTATGATTATTAATTAACAAAGCAACAGTTCATTTAGTTATTGATTTTGTTTCTTTAGATTTGTTTTTACACAGACTGTGGTCAGATACACAAAAAGCATATGATTTTAATAATCCCAATCGAAGTATTTCATCATAGGTTTATCAGTTACAAAAAAATGATGGAGTTGACAAAAATGTGAAGGCATGACTAAAAAGTGCACATATTTTCAGGCTTTTTTGAGCTGGTGAGAAACAAAAATCCTGAGAAAGACACAAAAAATAACATGAACCTGAATTTAGCAAAATTTTCAAATAATGTCAAAACTGTGTACTTGTAAATAGCTTCGGTAGACAGATATACTTTAGATTGCACTTTCTATGTGCTTAAGTGATGATGGTTTTACCACAGTTTTACAGAGGACACGTTTTGTCCCACTTCTCAAGAATCACCAATACACTATCGATGCCGTGGACTAAAAGGGCAGGTAATTGATAAAACCATGTGTTGAGTATGTATGATTCTGTACTTTTCACTTATTTGTACTTATTACAAGGACAAAATCAATACGCCGTTATTTAAAAAAACATAAAACTCAATTAATGTGTAATGGTGAATGCAGTGCTTTGTTATCAGAACATCTCCTGTTTAGGGACAGCTTCAGGCCATATTCCTCCTCACAAACATAAATTATAGGCAATAAGAGGACTCTCTGTTCCCTGGCCTTTGAGTCATCTTCCTACATCAATAAATACGGCAAAATAGCATTAGCAATAACTGCAACTATATGACCGGCTCTAATATGATAGAATTAGTATCAGTGTTTTAAGGTTTGGCCATTTAGGTGAAATCCTAAGCCGGTCGGGGAGTAATTTGGACACAGAGAAAATTGATTTTGACCATCAGCACTTTCTCATTTTCAAACAGCGCCTGTGGCTAAATGGGTTAGCCTGTTAAGCACATTACATAGGTAGCTTCTCCTTTCCTCCCCAATGATTATGTGTCCGCCTTGAGCAATTGATATTTCTTGCAAATACGAAAATTATCATATTCCATGACTGGAAGAAGAAATTAGGGCCTGCTGTTGCGGAGTGGCGTCTCGGAGCAGAGGCAGTACATTTCTCTTTCCCTCCTGGTTTTAAGGGTGGAGTGTGCAGATCAGATGTCAGCTCTATTGGAATCGGGCGCTGTCAGGCGTCATCAATAATTATATGCAGTGATTGAGTGTAAGTGGTGACCGAATTGGGGGGACAGGGCGGGGTGACAGCAGATGTAGAGGACCCTTCTCGTCCTTTTTGATGTGTTTTTTTTGTAAATCTGTTGTATTTTCATATTCAAACAGGGATTTTGCATTTGAATTAGGAATGGCTTCTGTTGTGTGCTGCTGTACCCCCAGTGCACGGGTCTGTGGCGTGACTGCAGCCGGAGCCCCAGCGGTCTAAGCAGAACCACATGGGGGAACCTGATAGTGGCGCTTGGCCAGAGGAGAAGTTATCTGGGCGGTGTGGCAGGCGACTTCACTTGAAAACGAGATGTATGGTCAGTGACCCCAGCACAGATAGGGTATTACACAGCTCCGATACGTTCGCAACGTGTACACAGGGCATGCCTGAAGAGCCCACGCTTCCTCTTCCTCCTCTCATCTCTCCCACAGCCTCTCAGGGGTTTCTGTGGCCACGTTGCCCTCTGGAGTGGCCGTCAGATAAGCAGGATTTACCGTAGGGCCAGCCGGCAACACCAAACACTCTAATGGGTAGAAAGACAAAGCCACAGGCCACAGACATCCAGTAAACAGCAGACCACAGTCCACCAGATGTACGCTCCTGTTCCATTTGCTCGGGCAGGTACACTCAGGGTTGTGACTTGTTCACGTAGTGTGTGGCTTCAGTAACCCGAGGAACTCCGCACACTGGAGAAAGTCTGCTACTGTTGAAAAAGGGCGTCACCTTAGTGCTGTGAAAGACGTCTAATTTAGCACGCTGTTATTAGGAATAATCAGTCTCCCGAACCCTTTCTCTTTCTTTATAATGCGGTGGGCAGCCATGTGCTTCTAGTTAACGTGGCTCTGTGCCCTGAGCAGAGGTTAAGTGAAACTACCTGCGTGTCTGTGTCTGGTGATTATTTGCTTTGTCCACAGCGCTGCCAGATCATAAAACACTTGTATCTACTTTTCTCCGGGCGCTCAAACTCCCAGAGGTTCATTTCGGTGACACCTGGACGTGTGGCGGTACGAGGCCAAGTCTTTAATGTCGCGCCATGACAGCCGACTGAGGCCCTTCACTCGCGCCGGCCCCTACAAAACATGCTCCGCGGTCCAATATTTCAACAGCAAACTATTAGAAACATCAAGCCCAATTCCGACCTCGCACAATATTGATGATCATCAGTCTGGAAGTGATACAGTAAATAATGAAAAATGAGGTTTCTGGGAGCAAATGGGATGAGACATGAAAGCGGACTGCAGTGCTGGCTCTGGTTTCCTGTCTGAGGGGCTGTTAATTAATGTGGCAGACAAAGGCCATAAGTCTTCAGCGGGCCAGTGCCAGTGCCAGACAGGTCAGCCATCACAACCGTTCACATGTTTCTGGTCCAGGCTTACATTGTTTTAGTCAACTGTGAATGTGCTTTAGATAGAGAAAGATCAAGCCACTTCAAGCCTCTATCAGTTTTGAAAGTCATCTGTTGTAAATCTTTCTCAAACCTCCCATCCCGTGGCCAAAGCTCTTCCTTACCTCGGTGATTTGGAGGAGACAAGGCTCCAAGGCCTTTCCTGAGCCCTAACCACGTAAACACTCTGTCATTGGAGTTTATGTACAGTGTAACTGTGTATGTATGGGGCCATCACCAAGTCATAAAAAAAGGAAACCGATATTGTTGTAACCAGGGCTACGCTGTTTTGGGAAAACATCTAATTGTGATTTTTTTTTTTTTTTGGGACAAATATTTAAATTGCGATTTTATTTGATGATTCAGTTTACAACGCACTGTTTGCAAACAAATCCAGCTACATTTGAGAGAAGACTCATATGAAACTAGTATCAGTACTGTTAAACTGGTACAGGACTCACATGCATCTCAGAACATCTTTTCTTAGCCTTTGCAATATGCTTAGTGACCATTTAAATTGCACTTTCAATTTGATTGTGATTAATTGTGTCATTCACACATGGTACAAATTTGGAGGAAAGTTCAATATAAGCGTAGTCTGGGTCTATATTAAGGACAGTTATTACATTTTAAAATGCTGTATCATTTTGTTATTATACAGTATTCTTGTACTAAGATGAGTAATACAAGTAATGTGCAAAAAGCTGGACTACATTCTTCCTCACCATAATAAGCACCTGTCACTGCAAGGACGTTTTCCCATAATTCACTGTTCATCCCTATTTATGGACTCATGCATATTCTATCAGTGTGTTTTTCTTAGGCATGCATATCCTTGTTTAGCTTCTTTCTCATTTTCACTGTCTTTTTTAATTTATACCTCTTCATTTGTTTGTGTCTGAAGTCGTGGGCGCACATCAGACCACATCCCCTACGGAGATGGTTTTAAGTCCTTCACAACGGGAAGCAATCAGATCCCAAACCTCCTCCTTCTCCATCCGGCCCGAGCCTGTGAGCGCTGCTTGGTTTCTTCCATCTTCACCGCTGTTTCTGGGATGGGGTTCCCCTCAGAGAATCCCCACGCCTTGGCTGGAAGTCCTTGGGAAATAACATGCTTGCTGCGGGAACAACAAAAACAGCAGCACAGTATGTATGTGAAATGACCGACTTCAGTGTAGCACAATGAGAAATGACAGGTATGTAAAAAGACAAAACAGGTTTGTATCGGCACTCAATCAACCAGGAATTTTCAAATATCACTTCTACAGTATTTGCTTGTTCTTCTGGCTCTTGTAGTCAAGCTGGTAACAATCTAAAGGCCTATTTAGTTTTGTGTTTTACCACCAGTCTTATATCTGACTACAAGAGGAATCGGCAATATTTAAACATCTTCACTACGATTGAAACAGTAGCTCAATAACTGACAACCTGTAAATATTATCACCCACAGCGAAGAAAGTTATTGAGGATGGTTTGATTTCCTCAAGGGCCAAAACGTGCTACTAAAAGTTATCAATCCCAAGCCTGGATAAATGATTCATGGCAGCAAAGCCGTCGGGAAACAGCTGTAAGACATTGTTGCCAAAATTACTGCCGTGTGTGGTACAAAGTAAAAGACAAAGACACAATTTGTTCAATGAATAATAGCGATTAATTAAATCTGTCTAGTTATTTAACAACTGCTGCACTCACTCGGCCCATCTTTAATCCCTTGCCTTGACTTTGTTTGATCTGAGCAGTGTGTCTGCCCAGGCGCCCCCATGGCTCTCTTTCATCCCCCACCCACCTGGCAGCAGAAGAAAGCTGTCTCTAAATACAGTGGAGAGTGGGCCATGCGCAGCGGGCACCGTGCCATACGAACATTTCCACTTTCTCTCAGCGCCCGTGCGCACTCTGTTTCCTCTCCAGAAGCCATACATCTGCCGCTACTCTCCGCCTCACAACATGACTACATAGCCATCAACAAAACGACGGCAGAGGATTGCTTGGATTGCATGTACAGCGTGACTGCAGGAAGAAGGGGCAGATACAAAATAAGTAAAAATAGGGGCATAGAAAAAACAAAACAAATGCATTAGTGGGTGACCTGCGTGGAAACTCTGTAAGGGCGTGGATCTCATGTCGGTACGCCTAACTGGAAGCCTCGGGGCTCACTAGTAGGGCACACATTGTCACATGCACCGGTGGCTAGACCCAAACCACCATGACCATGGGTGGAAGTGACATCATGCGCTCTGGCTTGGCAGGCAGCTATGATGGCATTATAATAGAGATGGCGTCGCACCAGTGGAACAAGCCAAGAGTCGGTTAACCACAAAGGAAAAGTCATAGGGGCGCTGGGAAGGACCAAAAAGGAAAGTAGGGATTTGTCTTTTTTGTCAGGTGAACCCTACTCGTCTCATGTCTCGGCAAAAAAAAACATAATTCGTCAAATCGCTTCTCACTGAACAATGAGTTTCCTCTTCCAGCTCTGGAGTTATTAAAGCAATGATACTTCCGTAGCATCCTGAGTGTGTGTTTTTAAACAAGACTCAATATTATTGTGATGTCTGAGCTGAATCCAATAGATCCCTCCTCTGTCAGTTTTGCTTCCGCTGCAACACGATCCCAAATTACATTGAACAGCAACAGGAGATGGGCGCAGCTCCCCTCTGCTGTGTCTATGCCTTTAGCGCTGCCGCTCTAACTTCATCACGGAGAGACTTGTGTGGGGCCATGGGAGATTCAGGCCAGTCCACTCCATCACTCACAAGGCAAACTTGGGCTCACACTGTCTGCCCTGCCTCCATCAGAGCGCTGCGTCTGGCTCACAGCATTCCCTCTGAGGCTTTTGCTTTTAATGGACTCTGCTAAACACATTTTCTCTCTATATTACCTTTAGGATTGGCCCATATCTGGTTTCGACATAGGCTGTTTACACGTACTTCCCGCTTGTTCACTGGCGTCTGTTCACGTCATCTGCCCTTTCCCTGCATTTCTATGTCTCTGCGTACTATGTGGGTAGCAGTTATTATTGTCTTTGCATGTAGTATATTTAAAAATCTAAATGAGAGTATTTTCCACATGACTCGTTTCTGGAAGGAAACCCCTCTTTAATTCAGACAAAAATCCAGTTGTGGATATTAATGGGAAGTTCACCTTAATGAAACTGTCACTGTTGGCTTGTTCCCTAAAAAAAAAAACACTCAGTAATTTTAACATTAAACAGTGGGTATTTTTAGCAGCTTTAGTTGCAGTTTTTCTGATTCACCATATTTTCCTTGGATACTAATGTTTTGGATGTCTAAATTGTGCTCTTATGGTTAGACTTTGGATGATCTGAATCACTTACTTTCTTTCTCATCTACTTTCACCTGATTTTTCCCCCACCGAACAACCTAAAAAGAACACTGACAACTTTAAATAATCATACTTTATTTACTATAGAATACATGTGTTGCCTCTTTGTACATTTTACACAGCCCCTTTTTTATATATAGATATATATAAATAAATTAGTCCCTATTCAAAACTATTCAACAGTAAAGTAAAAATAAAAAGATTTATTAGCACACAAAATCAATTGAATGACATGATAAACTGTTTCTTCTGTGGTAACCTCATGAATTTCCCACATCACAAATTTTGTCTCTGACACTGTTCCCAGGGGAAACTGCACTTCACCTTGAAAATAAGTAATTGGAAATTTTCCGCCTCAAAATGAGTTTGTTCTTGAATATAAAAGGGCCTTTAAAGTCTTAAATAGTTCTGAGCATACTCCATATTGACCACAGAAAGGGCTCGTTCATCACGTTGGTCTTAACAGTGGTGGTGTTGTTGACGACAGAGATTTGGCACTGGTTTGATCATCATCAGATTCAGATTGGGAATTAGATCATTGGCGCCTTGAACCCGAGATGAAAGCGCCCACTGCTGCTTTGCACTAAACAGATTGGTAGTTCTCAGTGTCCAAACATTGGGTGAGAATTGATTAACTTTTGACGTTTGCATGGGTTTTGATATGTGTGTCTGTGCGAAGCGATTTGATCTGGCTGCACATTTTTGCGTGCCTGGCTCAGGAGAGATAGGGTAAACTGTTGGGCTACACAGCTGCATGTCCAGAGGCAATAGACTGGCCACCTCTTATCGCAACGCCGTACAGTGCAGAGTATTGTTTGGCCAAGTGAGAATTTGAGTATCTCATTAAGGTCAGTGGGTAAGGATGGGAAAGGGGAGCAGAAACCCATGACATTTCTGGGCTTGGCTCTAGGGAACACACTGGGGTTGAACTTATCTGTGGGTATGGTGGTGAACTGATGCTTCACACTTGATATAGAAGCCAGTTCTTTAATCTGTGGTGAGAACTCAAATCCATTGGTGTTTGTGGCTGTGGGAAACAATTGCACAAATAGAACAAGCATGAGATGTGTTTTTGAAATATAATTTTATAAGATTAAATAGCTGTGTCACATCAGGTAGACGCTATGGGAAATGTCTCCATCTTGTGGCAATCTCTGCTGTCTGCTTGTCACCAGTGGTGGTCGAGGCACTTCATTTCATTACTTGAGTAAAAGTACAGATACTGCTGGTCAAATGTTTCTCCTATAAAAGTAACGGTTTCTCTGTCAAATTTTTACTGAAGGTAAAGTACTAAAGTATTTGTTATATATAATACTTAACAATTAAAAGAAGAATGTTCAAATTAGTTCAAATGAGTGGTATGAATGAGAATGAGCACACAACAATGAAACACAAAAATTGCACCCAAATTCACCACCCATATAAAATGAACAAAACACATTGCCTTTTTACATGGTGCATTAATAGAAATGTCAAAGGAGTAAAATTTGTTTAATTTATTTAACATTACTAAAATAAAATACAGATCCTCTAATTATCTTCTTGAGTACAGCATTTGTGTAAATGTACTTTGTTACGGACCACCCCTGCGTGTCACTTCTCAACACTGATCCTCCTTACCGGATGAGATTCAACTTTTTATTGCTCTTTATTATGTTACGAAACTTTAATTTTTAGATCAGTAATTATGATCATAAAGTTGCAAGATCAGACTAAGTTCTTTTGGATGACAACACTAGAGACATTTGTGTGCCCACAATGTACAGTCTCTCAGTGGTTGCTGCTAGTGGGAAAGCCATAATGGACTTTAATTGGGACTTTAATTGTGTGTGGTGGAGGAAAAGCATTGACTACAATACCGGTGGTATTGGAGTGCAAACATGCATCTTTTGTGTAAGTATATGCCTCTCAAAAGTCCTCTTCCTCCTGTGGCCTACAGTATAATGTTTCCCAGTGCAAACTAAGGTTGCTGTAACCTTATCTAATGCACCACTCAAACATCTTTAGCCTCCAGGAAGATCATAATTGGTAAATCAGTCTCAATGAGGGCGCATATTAAATGGCAATCAGACACACAGACCTCTATCCTTATTCTAGCTCTGTGTTCACTGCAGTCATCTGTGACTCCTTACATCAGTGTGAGTACTTGTAGCTAAATGAGCTTGATGACATATGACCCTGGAAGAAATTTGTAATTTCTGCCTAAAGCTTTTAGACAGTATGTATACCTCTTTTGTGTTGCACAGTAAACCACTATATCTTATCAACACTATATCGCAAGTCATCTCATGCAAACCCAAATGAGATGACAGAGAGAAGAGTGAATTTGTGTCCTAACTGCGTGCTTTGGAAAATGGCAAAACAACACATGGAGGGACCTGAGGAGAAGGGCGGCGAGAGAGGAAACAGGACGTTTAGAGATGAAACAAGATGGCTCCTGCCTGTCTGTCCATGCAGTGGTACCATCTGAAGGAGATGGAAACAAGATGCCACATTGCTTGAATGTGTGCAGGTTTTGGCTCCTGTTCACTACATGCACACAGTAAGCACAGGCAGGAGCTGTGGTTCCAGTCCAGTGACAGCAGCCTCTAGTCAGAGTGGCGACGCTTCAGCACCAGCTCCCAGGATTGGACAGTCCTGTTTGTGTTGGCGTTGTATTAAGAACTTTTCATTTAGTGCGGAAATGACAGGAATAGTAATTAAGGAAATGGAATGATATTATTGGCCATGATGTTTATGTGAATATCCAGATGTGAAACAGCTGCTAGCGCTGTACGAGTTCCAACCCCCCATGTGTTTTTAATAGACCCCTTGTTAAGATGAAGTTAAGCCAGCGCATCTGTGGAAATAATGCATTAATTAACAATTATTATATCCACTTTGATTCTGAAGATATGCTTATGCCACTCAAATAGTTTTACTCTGCATTTATGCAGTGGTACAAAGTAACATTGTAAAAAGTAAAAGTACAAGTAAACAGTCAGTGAATCTGTCTGCAGTAAAGTTATTCTAATCAGAAACATCACAAACATCTCCAAGTCCAAGTACCAAAATTGTAGTCTTTTTGAATAGTTAAAAGGGACATTTGAAAGTGTATACAGTTTATAGTTAAGTACAGTTTTTTGTTACTTTTACTTAACTAAATTTGCTGTATCTTTACTTTGACTTAAATAAGAAAACTGGGTTGGCTCCGCTGCATTTATGAATGTGCCGCTGAAGTGCAATTTATTTGTAGATATAAAGTTTCAGACCAATCTGCCTGAATGGAAAAGTTAATATTGAATGGGCATTCTTGGGTGGCCTTAACATATAGTATGTGAAATCTAATTTGTACTAGCCTAAAGTTTTGCTGTCTTTTAACAGCAGTGACAGCGCCCCGACAGTGAAGCCTGGTGTCAGAGAGCCAGTTGGCTTTCAATGTACATAACCAATTTTACAATATCATAAGAAGTTGCTTTCAGCCCCTGACAAGCTCTGGCAAAGAATTTCATTCTGCCTAATCCAAACAGTGTTCTGTTACAAAATGTACCCAAAAATCAAGCAGCTGGTATTTGAGGAAAATACCTTATATATTAGATCCCTGGCAAATACAAAAGCAGCAAAACTCTTAGTGAAAGTGTGTAGTAGGCCTATGGCTAGAGTTCTGGATTTTCTGCTGTTGAGGGGTAAAAGGTGAAATACAGTGAAATATGTATATATCTTGATTGCTGGATATGATGTGGAGACAAATCAAAACAAATAAATATGCCTTTGTCCATTTTCCTGTTGCATGTTAACTTGCGTGCAAGTGTGTTCACAAACACATGAGACACACTAGAATCCATCATGAACCACTTCCGCCTTCACCGTTCGAAATCGAACGGTTTGGGCCAAATAAAAAAATAATTAACAACGTGACAATGAAAAAACACAAGGTGCTCCTACACATAACACAAACACACGTAACATTTTTAAAAACTAAAAATTGTATGGATTTGCATTGTGTTTGATCCGATCAGCAACAAATGCTCCAAAAGTGCATCTTCTCCCCGAACATTTCAAGCTGGAGCAATCCCAGAGCTAATATCAGTGCTAATATGATTGGCACTGTAATATCAATCTCTGCCCAGGATAATTGCATGTTGCCCCTTTAGCAAAGTTCCAGTAGGCTACGTAATAGTTGTTTCAACCCTTAAGTCACTGTTTTGAGTTTTGCATGCTAATCATAGTAGGCTCCCTTACCACTTAGTAAGTGGTGTTGATGTATCGTTCTGTTGTCGTGTCTTCCCATCTGGTTTCAAGTGAAAATGCATCACTCAATTAACATTGCCTGTGATCAAGACAATGCTTTAATCTAAGACTATAAACTCGTCCTAATTACATCCTCCAAAAGCCCATTTAGTTTAATGCAATCAGAGGGAAATCTATTTTGGCAAGTCCAGTATGTTGACATGACTTCTTGAAGTGTTTACATCTTGTGATCACATCATAGAACGAGACTATAATTCAAACTCAGGTTTGATGACACGAATGAAAATAACATGAAGTGTGGATACATTTATGATTTCTCTTCAACAACCACCACCATTACAATTGACTTAAAGAGGATTTGAACAGAGCCTTGTGTGGTACACAGAGGTCTTTATGCTTAAAATGTCATGCCTCTCATTATATAACCTCCATTTATATTCATAATGGTTGGATATCTGGCTCCTGACCCTTTCTATTAGTCTGCTGGGGGTTTAAAATGATTGAAAATAGTATGGACATTATAACAATCCTATTTTTATGAATAAACATGTTTTAGTTATGAACTTGTTATATCCTACCAAATTAACTATTTTATTTCTTTATTTAAGGATCCCATTAGTCTTTACCTGCGCAAAGACTACTCTTCCTGGGGTCCATTCTCATTATAAAAACAAGTCAAAGTGTAATTTATACAACACACATCAACAATACAGAGTTCTACATTCAATTCAATAATGAAGGTAAGACATTAGAAAACAAGTCAGGTGCATTACAATACGCAAAGCAACATTAAGTGAGGTTATTATTTTAATTATTTATTTTTATTTTTGGCTGATTACATATGTCTTCAGACTTATTTTTAATGAAACATGATTACTTATTCTCTTAATTTCCTGAAGCAGCATATTCCAGTGTGAAATGGCTCTGTATATAAATTTACTTTTTAGTGCATTAGATCTTGGCTGAGGCAAAGAAACATTTGTGTTAGAGGCTTGCGTTGTGCTAAAGCCATGTCTGTTACAGGTGGGCTGCAGTTTGGAGAACAGGCTTAAGGGTTTGTGTAAGGTCCAGATTTTATGCAAAGACAGCACAGAGCTACAGTCCAATCTATCCTTGACTTTCATCCATGACAGTTTTTCATGCATAGCAATAATGTTTGTTCAAAAAGGACAACCTAGAGCAAGCCTAGCAGCCTGATTCTGAGCTGTCTCAGTTTCATGCAGCTAAAATCTGGAACAGTCTTCACGAGGATGTGAGACAGGCCTCAACTCTGACAATGTTGAAATCCAGGCTGAAAACAGCTCTTTTTACCTGTGCATATGAAAACTAAAAGTATTTTATCTGCACTCTTACCATTTACTGTAATTGATTAACTTTATGTTGATGTTTTATTGATTGATTTTTATCTGTTTTCTTGTAATTTTATGCAACTGTGAAGCACTTTGAATTGCCTTGTGCATGAAATGTGCTCTACAAATAAACTTGCCTTGCCTATCTGGAGTCTAGGTGTTTTTTTGCAGCACTGGACCATACAGCGGGACAATAGTCCAAGTGACATAAAACTAAAGACTGTAATACGAGTTTTCTTGTTTCTAATGACATAAAAGGGGAACTGCATCTTATTAGTGAGATATTCCTACTCATTTTAGTCACAATGTTATTTATATGTGTTTATTTATATGACAGAGTTTGATCTAAAGTTACTCCCAACAGTTTAATCTCTGTCACTTGTTCTAATGATTTGCTATTGAGGGAGAGTTTTAACTTTGGGGTTTCTCTCATGTTCTCTCATGTTTTGAACCTAAAATCATACACTTAGTTTTTAATACATTCAGTTTTAGCCTGTTCTCGATCACCCACTCATAAGTAGACATTAGCTCCTGTTGTAGCACATTATTGACCTGGTCGACAGTAGAGGCAGAAACATACATTGTTGTATCGTCTGCATATACAGTCATACAGTCATACAGGTAAAACATACGACATATTATTTACATAAACACTGTAAAGGAGAGGACCTAGGCAACTGCCCTGTGGAATTCCACAGGTTAGGGCTATAGTGTCTGAAAGGGAACCATTGAAGGCAACGCATTGTGTTCTGTCAACCAAATAACCTCCTTAAAAAACTATAATTGATTATTGGCTTAAATTGCCAAGTTGACCAACATCCTCTGTATTTTGTTATATGTAGCTTTAAAAATGCAAATATTTACAGGTGCTCGACTCGTCATATAATTAGAATATCATGAAAAAGTTAATGTATTTCTGTAATTCAACTTAAAATGTGAAACTAATACATATGATATAGACTCATTACATGCACAGTAACATATGTCAAGCCTTTATTTGTTATAATTTTGATGATTATGGCTTACAGACCATTTTATGAGATTTTTAATTTGGGGTTTTTCCAAGCTGGGCCATAATAATAAAAATTATAACAAATAAAGGCTATAATAATAATCATCATGTATTTATAGAGCACCTTTCATACCGGTGGGCTGTTCAAAGTGCTTTCCAATGGTAAAACTTAACATCAAAAAAACAAAAACAAATCACACTTATAACAATTAAAGAAAAAGGACAGTTAAAGCAACAGCAAGCGAGTAAGATGTGTACAGATCAAGCAAAAGAGATTAGTTAAAAGCCAGACGGAGAAATAGTTTTCTTCGTCACATCCGGTTTACACTTCCGTAGAAAAAAGGAAAACAATGGCGTCCAGTAGTGAGGTCGGTAGACTTTTTTTTATATTTTTTCCTCGCGGTTTCACAATTATTGTTTTCTTCAAAACGAATTGATCGTCCCTATCCGTGTTTATAAGCCAAGCTATTGAAAAAGGTTGTTTTCGATTCACCGTATGTGAGATTGAACGGTGTGTGCTAAGCTAATGTGTGTTAGCAAACGCTCGCCATCACTACTGGGTTAAAAATGGTCCGTTAGTTTTATAGTATTTAATAGATTTCCTGTTGAAATGCGTATTGTCTCGTCTTGCAGACTTCTGATCCAGTTTTGGAGGGGAGATCCACCGAAATTCCTGTATCCCAGAAAAGAGAAGAAAGGTTACGAAAGTTTCGGGAGTTGCATTTCAAACGAGTAAGTTATCGTCGATTACTTGTATTGCTTTATCCTAAGAAGTGTGGCTTTGAAATATTTAAGCGTGTTTCCTTTTATAGAACGAAGCACGTAAAATAAATCATCAAGAAGTTGTCGAAGAAGACAAGAGACTCAAGCTGCCTTCCAACTGGGAGGCAAAAAAAGCCAGACTGGAATGGGAGCTTACTGAAGGCCAAAAGAAAAAGGTGATTACATAGTGTCGTTTTTGTTTTGTTTGTTTTCAGTGTTGGAAGAAGTACTGAATGTTGCTACTCCCTTAAATTAAGTAAAACAACTGATTCAGAAGCAACAAATTTGCTTAAGTAAAAGTATTAAAATTTTTAAGCTAAAGTATCCACTACTTTCAGATAGGTTAAAAGTACATCAACTATGAGTTAAATGTGCAGTATTATTATTGTTATTTATTTCCTTATTTTATTTCTGAAGAATTGGGAAATCAAACCCGGAGCCAATAAGGTCTAAAAATAATCTGCAGGCTGGTGTGTTTTTGATCAGAACAATTTGACTGCATACACTTTTAAAATGAATGCATTAAAGCACTACTGAAACTACTTTTACTTTTTGTGAGCTTAAAAATGCAGTGTAGTAGAAAGTACAGAGAGCAGCTCTAAAATGCAGTAGTATTGTACAAAGTATCATAAAATGTGTACTTTTGCATGTTGTTGTACTTTTGACTTGGTTACTTTTCACCACTGTTATTTACATATTCTCTGTCTAGTATCCACTATAAATTGACAGTTGATATTTACCCTGGACCAGCTAATTCATATCACATGGTAACATTCACATTACTTCATATTACTACTGTGATGGGAAAGCACTAACAATGGTTAGTGCTTGTTGGTTTGTCTGAATTTAGAAATAACTCTTAACACTAAGGTTTGTGTCATGAAATCTCACGTATTCACAGTATTCCTGAGCAGACTATCTAGCACTAGCCGTGTAAAAATGGATGTAATCATGTGATACAAATTGACGAATTAGGAGCAAATTACAGCACAATATTGGCACAAAAAGGGGGTCCCGGCTAAATATTCACTGCCTAATTTATTCCAGATCAGATACGGATATTACTGTGTCTATTAAATCTTTATGTGTAGAAGGCTGTTTTACATAAGACAATATATTTCACATACGACATTTTACAGGAATGTGCCGCCAAAGGGGAAGATTATGACAGAGTCAAACTCCTTGAGGTCACAGCTAATGACGCAGAGCGCTGGGAGAGGAAGAAAAAGAAGAAAAATCCAGACACAGGATTCGCAGGTAGTGAGGCTGAAGAAATACTCTTTGTTATACGTTCTCGTCTACCTAGACTAAAGCTTTCAATGGACCTTTTGGTTCAAATTTTGGTTACAGTAAATTGTGTGATTTGTATGTCATGCATTGCTATCATTAGTGGATACATATTTTGTGTTGTGCCGTACCTAAACAGTATGTTCTTTGCTTTGATGTATGTAGGCTACGCTGAGGCACAGTTTCGACAGTATCAGAGGCTTACGAAGCAAATGAGGCCAGACATGGACAACTATGAGAAACAAAGGGAGGAATGGTGAGTTTCTTGTTTCATAATAGGAAATTACTGTCTTAACTTTTTCTTTTTTTGTCGTGATGTATTTTGAAACATTTGTAGTTTTATGGTACTGTTTATAATTGATATTAAAAATATTTATATGAAGTAGCCCATAAATTATACATGAGGGCTCTGTTGTAGCTGTGAAATCTCTTTAATGGACACAATTTCCTTATCACATGAGGCCAAAAAAAACCCAAAAACTATTAAACCAGTATGCGCTTTGTTTGGCCTCGGGGCTGATGTCGACACAGCTGTGCCTCCCAGATTTACAGATTTTAACGTATAGACACAAGTGCTTTTTAAGGTCAAAGAAGTTTGTTTTCAACCTATTCCAGCCACATGCGATACCGTGAAGGATGTACCGACACATTTAGCCTCAGGGCTATGTCACCCTTATTAGAGTTCCCATAATCATAATGATGGGATTGAAGAACAAATATGAGTCTGTTAAAATGCTAATTTGTCATGGTTCTGTATTTCTAATTTCTTTTTTTGTAATCTGCAGCGGTGAAGACTTCCACCCCACATCCAACAGTTTGATCCTTGGCACACATGTTCCCACAAAAGAAGGCATTGACCGCATGGTGGAGGATGTTGAAAAACAGTAAGTAAAAGTGAAAATTATCTAGCCTGCGTAGCCAACTTTTCTTTTTTTTTTCTTCTTCTCAAACACAAGGTGTCCAGGACACTTGTCGGTTCTCACCGTGCTGCTCTAATACATGTCTCTATAACACATAATAAAGTCCTCCATATTTGTTACAGAATTGAGAAAAGATCCAAATACAGTCGACGCAGGGCCCACAATGATGATGCTGACATCGACTACATTAATGAGAGGAATGCCAAGTTCAACCAGAAGGCTGAGCGTTTCTATGGCAAATATACAGCAGAAATCAAACAGAACCTGGAGAGAGGCACAGCTGTTTAGTGCCATTTTAGACATGTGCATTGTATAGATCAGTTTTGTTTTTGCATGAAAAGGTATGTGTTAAGAATGTCAAACATTTTAATGCTTGTGGTATTCTTAAATAAATTACTTTGTGTACCTGTTTAAATATTTTAAGTTTGAGAATGGACCTGGCATTAAAGGTGCATTATTGCAGGGATTCCCAAATATTTTTTGCTGGGACCCCAAAAATTTACACACAAACTCGTAACCCCCATTATGTGTTATTGCCTCTTATACTTTTGGCCAGGAAAACATTTTAAAATCACGTTGTGTATTTAAACAGTTTATTTTGAATAAAATGAATGGATTTTACAACTTTTAGGGTGTTTAACACTCAAATATACTAACGGCATTTTTCATTTTGTTTCATCTTGAAATCATCTGGGGACCCACATCCAAGGCCTTGCGACCCGAGTGGCTCCAACCCCCACTTTGGGAAAGACTGCATTATAAAACTTTTTATGTGGGGGGGGGAAAATGAATATTGCGGCTAGATGAGTGGTTAGCATGGCGCCTTTACATTCTATCACAGGCCTGCCTGTGTGACGCTCTATGATTAATTGTTTTCAGAGTTTATGGTAGGCCTTTGGTGCTGACGGACCGGCTCCATGGATACACATACATTCCATTGATCCTGTAGTGTTGAAGCCACTGATCGAAAGTAAAGGCGCCATGCTAACCACCCATACAGTCACATTTAAATTACAACCTGGGGCATGTTTCACAGTACGTGACAACCCTTTACTATAGTGAAGGAATGCAGAGATTACAGGTGGTATTTAATCTCTGCTTTACCAAATATCACAGTTTTGAGAATGAGCAGTCTGTTCAAATAAACAGTGCAATTTGTATTTGGCACAAGAGTGCCATCTACTGGGCTAATGACTAACACTACTTTGTCTCATTTCCAAACATTTGTTTTAAAGGCCCTATACCTGATTTGTGTAACAACCCATTTCTGCAGAGGGACGAGTTTATAGGTATATTTCACGACTTGCAGGGTCACAAATGTCTGAGTTTACAAGATAGAGGGCAAAATTAATTTCAGGACAAAAAGAAAATGCAATTAAAATGACTTAAACACATGCTCTCCCTACTTTCACTTTCAACTACCGCCTTTGCTATGCCAAACCCTGTAAGATCTTGGAAGCCAAGCAGGGAAGGGCATGGTCGGTACTTGGATGGGAGACTGGTAACACCAGGAAGCCTGGGGTGAATGGTTGGTGGTGGTCGGAGGGGCCGATGGCACAGCTTGGCAGCCTCGCTTCTGTCAGTCTACCCCAGGGCAGCTGTGGCTACAAAAATGGCTTACCATCACAGAGTATGGAGTGAATGAATAATGAAAGTGCAGTGCTTTGAGAAACTTGGTAATACATTGCCTGGCCTGCCAAACGACATGCCTTTTCATGGATATTTTATAGACTTAGTCTGGGAGCAAGCATAATCTCAATTTCCCGGTGGGCGACGCGGCAGAAAGCCTTTCCAAAAACGTCCTTTTTCACAGAAACGCTTCGAATGCTTTTTCTTGCTCCGGTTTTAGGGATTTCATATTTTACAAATGATTTAAAACAGACGAAAGAGCAGAACAGTGTATCGGCCGCCATCTTTAATGTTTTGGAAGTGTGTGGTGGTGACAGGTGACGGCTTCCGTCTCTTGGTGCGTGATTGGACCGATGTGGGTAAAATCGTGAAATGATTGGCTGCAAGCGGCCGCCCAGACGGTTCTTTTGAACAGAAAGGAGGAGTGTCTGGCAGGTCAGGCAAGGTAATACAGGCTTGTAAAGTGCATTACAAGTGTACGGCATTATTATTACAACAGTGTACCCCCCTCCTGTAAAATACTACTGCACTGCTTTCAGAATCTAATTTACTCTAGCATGGCCTAAAATTAATTTCCACTTTAATAAAACAGTTGCTTGGAATCTCAAGTCATTTTGCACAAATTTATTTCACAAACACAAATGGGGAAAAAACTTTATAAATACACAATAGGGAAAAAGCCCCCACCTGAATGAATTCTTCACGTCTATCCACTTGAGGGCAGAATTACTTATTTCTATATCTGAAAGAAAATATGTCCATGAAATGAACGCATTATATACAAAACTATTTACATCTTAAAGTATCCATGAAGAGAATGCATTTATAAAACTATTAACAATGTCCATGTACAAAGCCACAGGATGCATTAGGAAATCAATGACGAGCAGATTTCACCGGAATCCAGTGACCATAGGGCTTCTTGCTTTCCACACTATCCACAAGAGAAGTTACCTTCGCACAGGGCTGCGTAGACACTGTAGGTTTTGCCACTGAATTCTGTTGAAACAAACATGTTTTTTTAGAATATAAGATTAAATTAAACACTTTAATTTAAAAAGATAATACCTACATTGGAACTGAATATAATTCCTTGTTTTGGAGACAATCTTGGGCTTTGAGCATCATTTTCCACTCCAGTATGCCCCTTTAGAAAGAAAAAGAAATTAAAAGTTAGAAATAATAAAATGTAAAATTAGCAAAACTTAAGCCAAGTCACGTTGGATTTGTATCTCCCCCCCCCCCCCCTCAACATATCATGCCATGTCACTACATGACTCAGACGAAATACTAAATTAAATGTTTTTTGTTGTTTCGTCTCCGTTCGAGGTAGAACGATGGAGGTTGGTCCCAACCCTCAGCACACTTTGAACAAACTTATCTTTGGCAAACAGACAGGAGATCTTCATGTCTTTTAAGGACTCTTGATGGAATAGTCACTACAATGTAGTCCACACGCCTTTGCTCCTTCAGTGAGTGGAGGATTCTGCTAATAACAGTCATCCATTTAAACAGCAAGCAAACACATTTGTCAAAAATACTTGATCCTAAGTGTTTAGCACTAGCAGTGTAGTGTGCAGTATTAACTTACAAGCATAAATGAGTAGATGTAGATGAACGCATACGTGTGTGAAATGGTGCTTTAAGATGGATAATTATTTGTGCAATTTTGTGTTATGTGTGTCTGTATTTCAATAGATGAATCAGTGGAAACTACACAATGTGAAGATTAATAAGCAACCTTATATGCAAACATAAATGTCGTCACCCAAGCCAATGACAGCCCTTTAATCCGAGGTGCCGAAGAGTGGAGACCACTTTCATGTTATCTATGAAGACAGGAATAAATACAGAATATGTGCGTTCCCCCAATATTAACACAAGACACATACAACAAGCGCAGTCCTACATCTACCTATATCTATGTAAAGAACTTCAGTTTCAAACTCCTTTAACTCAGTAAAATAAAAACAAAACCTTCTGACCTTCAAACATTACTGCTTAAACAAGGTTTGCATTTCTAATGCTATGCCTTTGACTGTACTCAATGACCCTCATTTTGAAACCCACCTGTGATTTATTTTCTGAATCTCGCCTAACCCTTGTTTCTGGTCCTGCGAAGCCACGTTCCGACACAGCTGACGGCAGCATCAGGATTGGTTTGACACTTTCAGGAAGTTCCAGTTTCTGCACTCCAAGATTCTTCATGGCATTTTGTCTTGCAACTTCCAGAAGTTGCCGCTTTTCTGTTGAACAACACGCATTGGATTACACTCTTTAACTAGTAAGAACAGCTATAATGACAAAATGTGATGCCTACCTTCCAAACTCAGGGCAATGGAGCGCTCCGAAGACCTAGATCTTGGCTTGCCTCTGAAGGATCTGGGAGGGGATCTGGAAAGCTGGCATCTATACCTGTCAACTCTACTATAACTGTATCTGCTCCGGTAGCTTGAAGATCTTGATCGTGATCGGTAGCGTCTTCTGTGATGGTAGCAGTCCACAGAGGGCGAGCGGCTGTGGGAGCGAGAGTGTGCCCGGTAGCGTCGATGAGGAGAGTGTCGGGAGTGCCCTCTTTGGTACCTACGGTGGTGGTTGCTGCAGCGGCAACGGGAAGTGTGTCTATGGCAGCGAGGGTGTGAGCGGGACCGGCTGCTGCGAGAAGTGGACCTGCTGGTGGAGGAAGAAGATGATGAACACCTGTAGCGGCCTTTGTGGGCACCACGTCCTCTAGATCGTCGAGAGGACTGGCGGCTGCTGCTGCTGCTGCTCCTGGAGCTGGATCGAGAGCTAGATACAGCAGGACTCCGCTCATCAAAAATCACATTGATGCCCTCACTCTGACGAGCATAGGCCATCTCAGAGTGGGACTGACTGTCTGAGCCATGGCCTTATTCCCTAAAAAACAAATGAACAATATTATTACTAAAGCAGAAATGTAACTACTCAGGGTATTTTTATTGCTGTAGCTTGAAGTCATACTTCCCCTGATCCTTTGCTTCTCGTTAGCAGACGGGTTGCACAAATCTCAATGGCAGCCCCTAGCGACAGAGCAACGCTTTTACGTAACCCCTACGGCTGACCAGCTGTTACTGGAAATTTCCAGACTTCAGCGTCAAGTAACACGGCTCTACTTGGCTTTAAGATATTCTTTGATGTCAAAAATACCCGATAGTTTAAGTACTCAATAAAACACTACTGTCACAGTTTACACCAAATCAAACCACGCAAGAAAATTGGTTTGGGTGTTTTGCTTTTGGCTTAATGCTAGCTAACGTCCGTTTCAAATTCTTACCTTGGCAAATGATGTCCTTTTTGTCGATCTTTTGAAGATAGAAAACACTATGTTCGTTAAAGAGCCTTTGATAAAAACGCTGTTGGTTTAACAAACGTTTTTAGATCTGATTTTGATGACGCACTCCGAGGAGAAGTCGAAATAGTCTTCAGCGGACGACTTACACAACTGAAATGAGTGGCTAGCTGCATGTGGCGGAGCTTAGTGTGATCTGGAAAATTCCACTGAGTCACGTGATGCACATAACGCTTAAAAAAAAAAAAGGTTCGGTTATGGCTATGGGTTTGGTCGATTATATTAATAAAACTGTTGACAAATAAGATGCATCCAGCCAAGCACTAGCCCCCAATCACACAGTTCATGTAATTTATATTTTAAAAGAGAAAATCCCGCAAAATGTGGGATCTCGCGAGTTGTTGCGAAGTATTTCCCTGCCCGAGTCCGTACCTTGTCACATTCTGTGATTGACCAACTAAGTTTGCAGACTTTGCGCGTTAAACTTGTCTCGAACTGGTTGACTTAGGCAGAGATGGACATACTTTCTATTTTGCCATCCAGTTTTGGATATGTTATTTTGACTTATTTCTACAGCTGGGTAATGCTGGCTTATTTAGCAACAAAGGTTGGTTCTGCTAGGAAGAAGTACGATGTCCAGGTACGTCACACTATCATACTAACGCTAAAATAATGCTAGAAGTACATGCAATTGATCATTCTTTGTTTTCCTTGCAGTATCCCACCATGTATAGTGACAAAGAGAAGGTGTTCAACTGTATTCAAAGGGCACATCAGAACACACTAGAGGTGTATCCCCAGTGGCTTGTCTTCCAAACAATTGCAGCGCTTGTGTACCCTGTATGTATCAATACCTATTTACTCATTATTTACACTGTAGCGAATAGTAGTATTAAAATACAACTTCACAAGTGCTATAGCCTAAACTTACCTTTGTACATCATAAAGTAGGAGGGCCCATACTCGTGGCTCAGTTTCAAGGCTGAACTAAGTGCTTAGTCATTGTGTTATCTGTGTGTTTCATTACCACACTCTTTTACATTTGTATAATTTTTGTTTTGCAATTCAGTCAACTGCCTCAATTCTTGGAGCCATTTGGGTGACCAGTAGGTTTTCTTATGCCTGGGGCTACTACACTGGAGGTATGATGGCTACAATATTAAGTTTTGAAATAAGCCTACCGTATACTGGTCTTCCATTCCTCTATTCACTGTATGTAATCACATATTTGAATGTAAGGTGTTAAAGTTTAAACCTTTGCTGAAGCCGTTTGTCAAAAATACTATTTTCCTATTATTTGTAATTGTGCAATCAGTGTATTATTGTATACAGTATTTCATGTTTGACAATGAATAATTGCGTATTTTACTTTATATTCTTTTTAAAATTCCAGATCCAGCAAAGAGAATGAATGGAGCCTATGGATATATTGGATACCTTGGAGTCATCATTCTTTCAATATATATTGCTTTGCAGTTACTTGAGGTTTTCTAGGTTAGTGCATTACTTGAAGGTTTACTCCTTTTATGAAGTATGATTACTAAATTGTAAAATTATTTTTGTAATGAAGCTTCTGCACAAATTCAACCTGGAAGACCTACCTGCAGCTCTCATTCATTGCTTCTTCACCAATCATCCAATCACAGTCCCATCTCAAGCTGCACCTTCGTGACAGTCACACCGCGCTCACACCTAGAGCGGCGGAAGAGAAGAAAGCGGCGAGCTTCCATTCATTCCCTACGCTGCCTGGCGACCGGAAAGGAGCCTCCGGAAATCCACAGGAGAGCGGCATGACACGGACGGCCGCAGCGGCTCTGTATTTGCATAGCGGTGAAAGTTTTTGCCTTATTCCGCTTGGTGTGAGCAATCACTGCAGCTTCTCATTCCTGCTTCAGCCATTCATTGCCCAGGATCCCCTTCTAACCCCCCGGATTCACACCAACGTAAGCGAATAGAGCGGTGAGCTTCTATTCAGTCAACTGGCTGCCCCAGGTCTCATCCTCTACCACCACCAGTTTCACGACTCCGGGGGAAGACTCTGTCAATCATTCATTATCGATGTTTATTTCATATCGTCAATTCAATCTTCTGCTGGGGTCAGAGGCCCAATCATGATTCATGTTCAATAAAACTCCCCTACTGCCACTCTGTTTCTGTGAGTCTTTTCAGGTTGAATTACATTATGTGCAACTATTGTATTATTTGCAAACATGCCTTTTGATTATATGTTGGCTTTTGTTGACAAAGAACAGCTAACCAAATTTAAATTGTTAAAACCATAATAAAAGTGACCAACACTGACTGGCTGTCCAGTGCCTTTGAGTTTGATTTATAGGTTCTTTGCCACATACACAGTGGAAATTGAGCTTATGGAAAACAAAAGGCTCAACAGCAGCCACGTGGTGTCATCATGTGACTTACATCTGAAATACACTGCCTGCTTTTTAACAGTCTTCAGAAAGAACTGAATATTAATACAGCCATTCCCAAAGTCTGGAGCATCACAGCCCCCTTATAAATGCGAAAACCCGTAGTTATGCATTAACCAAAACAATGTGTCGTTTTCTGTACAATAATGTGTTTTACACATAGATATATACAGAAAATTATTTATTATAGATCTATTTGTTTGTTATTCTATATTATTATTATACAATAACAAATAACAATGACTGTGGGTATATTTTAACAAATACATTTAAATTTCCTTTCAATTTGTATTATTTTTTTCTTCTCCAATGTACTTCTTTAGTAGAAAGGCTTTTAGTAGAACGGAGGGCTTAATTAAGCCACACTTTGGCACAAACAAATAAACTATTGGCAATTTTATTGTGTGGATGGTGCAGTCTTTTGTCCGGTGTTTGCAGCAGCTCCTGAAGGCTGAGCAGGAAGAGACAGTATGTCATGCGCTCATTGACTGTACGTTTTATGCTGAGCAGAGAAAGAGACTGGTGGAGGTCCTGGGTAAAGAGAAGAAGAGTCTATCCATGGGGAGTCTGATCGCGGACCCGTCTAAGACAGTGAAGGCGGAATTATTTAGGTTTTTGAAACAAACAGGACTTATGGAACGGATTTAAGTAAAATGTTTTTTTTTTTTTTTTTTTTTTTTTTTTTTTTTTTTTCCCTCCTCCCCGTATTCCCACTCTTTTAGTATTAAGACTACTCACAAGCCCGGTAGGTGGCGGCGGATGCACCGCGTGGATGCCAGCCGCCATTAAAATCCAAAAGAAGAAGAAGAAGAAGAAGCTCCTGAAGGCATCAGTGGGACGGGTCTGACTGAGTGCACTGCGCATGTACGTGACTGATCTCTTTTCGGAAGGAAAAGTCTGTTTACCAGCGCTCCAGATAAACCTAGACTTGAAAGGTAAGGTGTCTGTTTCTTAACTTAAATAAACACAGTGATTAGTATGGGTAACAGCACGTCTCTTCGTTTGATTGACTGTCTTTTATTAAAGTTACGGATATTTGCGTCATACCTTGTAGGAAGCTTGAAGGAAATGTCTGCTAGTCTGGCAAGCAAATGAACAAAGGGATGACAGAGACAGTATTTTGTCGTAGTTCCTGGATAGAAACACGGCCAAACGGCTTGTTATATTAGGGTACATCTTGTGTCATTGTCTAACAATTAAAGACGATGTTTTTACACCTCTGGTTCTTTCGAGCATAACCACCACAATACATTACGCCTTGAAAGTTGCATGAATCACAGGATTTGCAAACGATTTTGTTCATCCTCACACACGGTATGCTATTTTGCTTCCCACAGAATAATGTCGGGATTCTTGGATGGGATCCGCTGCGGGGACTGTGAATGCAATGTGGACTGGGGGGAAAGACGGAACACCATCGCATCAGTAGCTGCTGGGGTTCTGGTAATATGTCAACTAACAGTGCTCCTGCCTTTTTATTTATTGAATAGTTTGAATGTGAATATTCAAAAACGGATTTCTCCGATTTGCAGTTTTTCACTGGGTGGTGGATTATTATCGATGCAGCAGTGAAGTATCCAGATGAAGGAGAGTTTCACCATGCCTATCACACCTGTGGCGTAATAGCTACTGTGGCCTTTCTCATGTGAGTCCATATAAGACATTGACAGTTATATGAGCTATAATCAGGTCTTGAATTTGCCTCTATGTAATAAATGTATTGTTACACGCGATATAATTTAATGTATTTATTTTGTAGGATCAATGCTGTATCAAATGGTCAAGTGAGGGGTGACAGCTACAGTGATGGGTGCATTGGACAGACAGGTGCCTGTTACATATATATGCATATACTGTAATACTGTGCGTTCCTTTCTGTGTGTTCCTTAACCTAACCTTCTCTGTTTTGGTCCACAGGCGCTCGTGTATGGCTCTTCATCGGCTTTATGTTGGCTTTTGGTTCACTCATTGCCTCTATGTGGATCCTGTTTGGAGGATTTGTAGTGCCTCGTAAGTCCCCTTAACATTGCCATGTATCAGATACATTTTTAACATAGTTTATTCTGTTTTCAAAAAACAAATGCTGATTTTGTCCAGTGTTTATGATGGTGTTAATCAAATATGTTTCCTTTCATGCAGAAAAGCCCGTCGTGTACCCTGGTATTGCCATTTTCTTCCAAAACGCTTTCATTTTCTTTGGGTAAGTAAATGGCTACCTTAAACTGAAATATAGTCCATATAGCTGAGGCTTTATTGTTGAATTATTTTGTAGGGGTTTGGTCTTCAAATTTGGACGCACAGAAGACTTGTGGCAGTAAGAGTTTACCTCTCCCTTTGCGGAGATGTGAAAAACTTTATTTGACTTTATTTACCTAATTCCACATTCTTTAAAGCTGGGGTACTTGATTTTTCCTGTTCAAACAGTGACATTTTTTGTGTTGGCCCAAACTGGCTCTAGCTCTCACAGTCCCTCCTGTGTATTCAAATTGTTCAAAGAATGTAATTACATGCACATTTCACACCCATATACAGCATTGAGTGGTGACAAAGTGAAGCAGGGGCGGCCACCCCCAAGATAAATTCCACTAATTTAGATCAGACTTCTATCATCCATTGCTCAATAAAACTTTAGGTGAAGACAATACAACAAGGTCTGTGCTGTGTTTACAACATACTCTGAGGTGGCAAAAATAAATGTATTGTACAACACCAAAAAAATCAGGTACCCCAGTTTTAAGTATGACTGTATATTTATATTTTCAGTATATATTTCATGTATTGAGATGTAGCCGTTTGTACTCAAACTGTAATAATGTCCCACATTAACAGTTGATACATGAAATATTAGCATCTGTCTTTGGGGTAGGTTACAAAGTAATTAATTAAAGTAACTTTTTCTAATATGAAAAAAACAATGAATAAACTGTATCTATCCTAAAGTAACATATTTCACCAGTTTATCAAGGACAATGCAAAGTTATGACATTGTAAAAAATCTAATGAGTTGTCTACTGTATTTTTTTGTTTGACTGCTATACGCATACTTTTGCTTTTTGCTAAATTAATGTGTCAGCTTGGTTTTATACAATGATTCATAACATTAAAGTATGCAAAAGGGTGATTTATTTATTTATTTATTATTATTTATTATTTTTTACTTAAAGAAAATGCATCAATACATTTTAATTAAATCAGCGCCAATGTTGCCTGGATCAGGAAGACATCACTACACATGTCCATTTTTACTTTCGCACTGCAAGATGAGGGAACTGTAAAGAAAGAGACAAATGTAATTCGCTACAACACACTGCCCTTGACAAATGTTGGCACCCAGGCAAATAAGAGAAAAGAATGCTTTTAAGCCTCAATACACATTATTTATGAATTAAAAACATATAAAAAGAAATTGCATACAACAAAAGAAGAAAAAGTAAAAGCAAATAATTTATAATACAACAAAACTAACCATTATACTGTCACAATTCTTGGCACCCCTTTGAGTTGCCTTTAACCAAGATAACAGCTCTGAGTGTACAGTAAATGCGGATGGGGGTGGAGAAAACGAGCAAAAAACATTCCTCGACACAGAATCTCTCTAGATCAGGGGTCTCCAACCATTTTTACCCTAATTTTGTCCGAACCAAATACTTAAAAGACATAGTCACATGTAACTATGGGTTAGATAATACAGTATTTCAAAGAAAATGACTTGGGTTGTGTCCTTATACTTCACTATATTTGCCCAAATGTTGAGAACGGTAACCCCACACTTTCAACAGGATTCATGTTAGGAGACAGGGATAGACAGGCCATGTGTTTGGGAGAGAGCAGGGGATTTCCTATGGTGACTTTGATGAAGGTGACATGTAACTACACTTTGACGAAGATGAAGACTTTTTGACCCAAATAACTTGCAATTCTTGAGCAGTGATTCTTGGAGATCTCAGGACATGAACCATCCTCCTCACAGGAGGAGAAAAAATGTAATGTTTTCACCCTCCCTTATTATTTACTATCGGTGCCAATATTTTTTGAGGGCACTATAGTATGAATGTTTAAATAAAAAAACCTTACTAATTACTAATTAGGGTGCAGATGTAAATTAGCCTCAGGCTAACTCTGGTACAATGCATCAAATGGCAACATTTATGTTATAATTGTACATGGTCCCTTTTAAATAAATAAACTAAACTAAACTAAAACTTGCCTCCCAGAATGCTTGGTCGTCAAAACATTTTCTGTCCTGGGGTGGTCTCCAGAACTTCCATTTTAGTAAAATCCCTTCAAAGAAATCACATTGCACGGAAAAAATATACAAAATATCAGGTCAGGCAAGTAAAAGAAAAACCTACAGGACATGATTTATTAGCAGTAAAAGAAAATCTTGATACCACATAATGTTGAAATTCAGTCAAATAGTTTGATTCATTTAGAAGACGAAAAAAAAACATTGCAAAATTACCTGTTATTATTCCTGTTGAGAGACTCAGACTCAAGGTGATGAAGAGACTAGTTATGTGGAAAATTGCAAAACGTATTGCCCTAGACACAAAAAAGGTAAGCTGCCCACTTTTGTTTTTGTTATTGAGTAAAACATGTCTGAACATATTTACATCGTATGATCATCGAGGTCCTTTATCAGCAAGAACTGTGTCAACCAACCCAGGAGACCAGGAAGACCATGTGTACTCAGGACGGAGCAGGTGTCACAACATTGAAATACATGAACCATGTGGCTCTAGAGACAGGAAGTCGGTCAGATGTGAGTATAAAATCCATTCACGTCCAAATGGTATTTTCAGTACCTTCAGATACTTGTACCCAAGGGTTGACATAACAGCAGCAACAAATCCCAAAGTCATGGCTTCCCACGGTTGGTGAACAACAGGCATTGCCACTCCAACTGCGACGCCGCCAGCAAGTATACTTGACTGGATTTGAACCTTAAAGGGTACAGTGTTGTTTATGTGCATTATTGATCAAAAAAGACAAAATGTTTGCCAATTTTTTGGGTCATACAAGATTAAATTTCCCTTGAGGGCTTGTCACCACAGTCACAGAAACAGCTGTTGCAGCACTGACAGCCAAAGACAGGTAGGTGCTGCATACTGCTCCAATTTTCCTTCCGTGTGGATAATCGTCGACTAGTACTGAATTAAAACTGGGGAAGAACATCCAGAGAAACAGTACTCCTGGAAAACAATACCTTCTTAAATTAATCCTGATCTTCCCTCTGTAATACCAGGACTCAAGGCCATTGAGTATAAGAGCCCATTGGGCTGCCATAACTGCAACAAGGAAATTTAATCCAACCGCGCTAAAACCATATCTGACAAGAAATGTGCACAAGAATCCAAAACCCAGAAACACCATCACGTTCACATCCTGGAAGTCTAAGAGAAAAACATTGGAACCATTCAGAACAGTTTAATTACATTAGAAAGTGCAAAACAATTTCCTTGAACCAGGCCAATGTGTCATGTCGTTATCTTTACCCAACAGTAACATAACCCCCCTCCCAAACTTTCACTTCATTTCCCTTAACCAAAATGCCTCTTTTTGCTTAACTGTATAGATCTGGCCTATATTAAAGGCTAAGGATACGGAATAGCCCCTTACTTATAAAAACGAAAAGATAATAATACAAAATAGGGTTTAATTTATGTTTCCGCTTAGTGAATAATAAAATTCACTTACCAGAATAAATGTTTTTAAACAAGGTTCCGTCCTGTTCTGTTAATTGACTGTCGACCTCAAAATAAAATGCAAATATGACGATGAACACGATTTGAATTAAAAGTAATAGGGGCCCCAAACGGGAGCGCAAACTTGGCGCGTATTGTGGAGCCATCGCTCAACTCAACTCAAGACCGCTGAGATCAAGATCTTCTGTACACGATGCATGCGAAGTTAGGTCTTGACCAATAGGCAAGCTTAACTGTAAAGATGTGGAGTATGGTCTGGTTTAAACTTTGACCATAATGATCATAATGACCATAATAATAATAATAATAATAATAAAACAACAATAATAATAATAATTATTATTATTATTAACAATAATAAGAATAATAATAATTAATAATTACTCCAATAATTAGGCTACCATACTAGGTTATCATCCTAAAACAAATTAATAAAACATGTAAGGAATCATTGTTTTGTGTGAAACTAAAGGAATTTTGTCTAACAGCATGGGCACTTTCTTTACACAAAACACAAAAATGCAGGGAGCCTGTCCCGCCCCTGTTTACATTGGATAGGCGCATCGGCGGTGCCCGATTTGTCCACAAACAATCTGATTGGGTTAACCGAGAAACACTGTGCTCGGGGCGGTCCTCCACGGCTTTCTCTCGTGGTGTTTTTGGGTAGAGAGGGCTGAACGACTGACCACAGCGCGATGTAAATGGCTCGTTAGGTAATCAGTCAACAGAAAAGGCCTCGGCGGATAGATTGATTGGATATACCAACCGTCTGGCAACCGAACGTACGCGAAATACAGCGCGGTAGGAGCGTATTGAGCCTGCGCTAACAGTAAAAGAGGAGGTTCCCGAATAGACTCCTTTATTTATTTCTTTGTGTTCACTGGGGAAATAATAACAACGGCATACAACAGAACTTCATTTATAATATTTGCCCCTACTCACAAGAAAACTGGATAAGATTACAGTGGGTGCTCGAAGGCCAAAGCCAAGAGGAGGAGGATGAAGCGGCGCAATGCGGACTGCAGCAAACTCCGGCGGCCGATAAAACGGAACCGAATCACCGAGGGCATCTACGGCAGGTAGCGCACATATTTAGGGATAACATAAAGCGAACAATGGCTTCTTGCTAAGACATAAGCACAGAGACTCACACAAATGTGTCATCGACATGATTCAAGTATAAAATCACATGTCCTGTAAAGTAAAAATGTTAATGAACAGCGGCCGCCATCTAGCTTGTGAATACAGCTATGTTAGCTGCTAGGTTCACAGCTGTGTATGCTAACAGTATGTTTTGTTAGCATTATAAGGTGTCGCTAGCCTTAAGGCTAACCGGTTGGTATCCAAAAACAGAGTAAAAAACTCACTTTGCATAGTAAATACAATACACAGACCACCCTTTTCTATTTAAAGGCGTATCAATCAAGTCGCATAGTTTTCGCGGAGTCATGTCAAATGTCATGAGCTAGCGTTAGCACCGTCAAGACTAGCATCAGGTAACTTAACGGTAGCTAGCCCTGTTGCCTTCCCCTCTTTACAGATTCATTTTTGATTAATTTAACTTGGTTTAGGAATCATTCAAGAGTTGTTTAGACTGCATATTATGATAGTTGATTTGTCTATATTAATCCACTTAAAAAGTATATTGTTATTCTACATACTCGCACCTGTAAAGGCCTGACTCCACTTATCTGACACCTTACTTGTGAAAGAGGACTTTACACGCGTGGCATTGAGATGTGAATGGGCCTTTGAATTATTGAGCAGGTGCCTTCATCGCTAAACGAATTGCTTCTGATGCCTGAGATCAGAAACACCCCTTGCAGTTCCTCTTGTCAATGTCCTGACGGGAAAATGTCAGCTGCCAGAGTGGCGTGTGTGTGATTGCCTTTCTGCTCTGTGTCCCTAGGTAGGCAGCATTTCAAACACTGCTTGAATTTAAATGACAAATGACACACTATTGAAAAGTTTGTATCTAAATTGGGGGAACTTTAAAATGTACTATGAATACTTTGTCTTTTCAGCACCTTCCTGTATTTGAAGTTTCTGTTGGTGTGGGCGCTCGTGCTGCTGGCAGACTTTGTATTGGAGTTCAGATTTGAGTACCTCTGGCCTTTCTGGCTCTTCATCCGGAGTGTATATGACTCCTTCAGATACCAGGGCCTGGTGAGTAGTTTCAAACATTTCAACAAAGCTATAAATAAACTAAGTACACTGTAAACAAAAACAAAACTAACAATACAAACAAAAAACTAAAACTTTACCTGACAGAGAAAGAAGACCCTTTTTCACGTGTATAATTAACACTTAATAATCTGATCTCACAGTTTGCTGATTGTGCTCACTTTGATTTATACACATTGTTTTCGTAATTGTCCGTCTTTTAATTAATGTTATAATGTTGCCTAATATGCTCACACTTTATCTTTCTTTCAACAGGCATTTTCAGTATTTTTTGTTTGTGTGGCATTTACTTCGGACATCATTTGCCTCCTCTTTATCCCGGTGCAATGGCTGTTCTTCGCTGCCAGTACTTATGTTTGGGTCCAGTATGTCTGGCATACAGGTGAGGAGCGTCCAAGTGTTTTTGACTTTGTCCCAGCACTCATTCCAGAGTTAAAGTGTAATGTTTAATGGAACTTAGGTGATTTTTGTTTTTTCGAGAAAGCTTTTTACTAAATTGTAACGTTGTTTATAGTAAAAGTGCCTTTAAGGCTAGCACACACCAGAACGCAGCACGCCGTGTCAACACAGACTGGAGCGCGCCGCGTCTCAGCACTTCAAAGGCTTTTCTCAAACCATGCTGCGCTTTAAAAATGTGATTTAACCATTTATCATAAATGAAATAAGACACTGTTGCAAGAGAGAGAGCAAATGTGGCTCTTTTTTGCAGGTTAATAAGTTGGTGACGGATACGAGTTTCTCTGCTCAGACTTTTGCATGAGTCCTGACTATAGTTTATTTTTCCACTGCTCCTTCTGTCCCTCCAAACAAAGTTTACATCAGTCTCCCTGTCTGTCACAGGCGAGACCCATCTTTGCCACTGCAGATGGGTAAAAAGCATGTGTTTTCCTCCGAGACACGGCGTTTGAATTCAGCAGTTCCGAATCGTGGCATGAGGTTCAGCGCGCGCCACCACAACCTCGGTGTAGACAATAATAGAGACGGCTTTTTTGTTGCGTGTCAAAGCGTCTCAGTGTGCTCTGGCCTTTAGTTGTATTTTGTTTCATTCATCAATTTTTTTAAATTTTTATTTATTTATTATTATTTATTTTTATATTGCGAAACCATAATGGAACTACAGTATGCTTGCTTAATAAAAAGAGAACAAATATTCCACTGTGACGGTAGCATCTAGGTATGTTTAAGATCTGGTTAATTCTAAAATCTCAAATACTCTGACATATTTCCAAATAGTTAGCAGCAGTTGCGCATCTTGTTGTTTTGGAATTATTCGTGTAAGTTATGGCTGCTGAGCATTTGTTGATTTAGTGACTTGTCCCTTGTGTTGACAGAAAGCCAGGTGTCAGATTATAACCCCGGTGCCTGTTGTCGGATCTCAAATTTACATTATTTCTAAAGAAGCATAGTCGCACTGTTGAATATGTTCTTGTCTAAAATTAGAGACAGAATCCAAATACACTTTCCATTGCCCACTCCACAGTGCTGTCATTGGCTACAATGATGTGTTTGGTAAAATGATATGTGGCAGTTGACCGCTCCTATTACAGGTACCAAAATAAGGAAGTCTATGAAATGCTATTGATCTTTTTTGTGTAGCAAAACCTCAACAAAGTAACCCATGAACTTGCCCACAAACAGTAAAAATGTATCTGTTTAACACATGTTTTCCCTCTGTTTTTGTTGTTGTTTAAATAGAAAGAGGAGTCTGTCTACCAACAGTGTCTCTATGGATACTGTTTGTGTACATAGAGGCAGCCATAAGATTCAAAGACTTGAAAAACTTCCATGTGGACTTGTGTCGTCCCTTTGCTGCACACTGGTGAGCCAGATGTTTGTCGTATTGACAGCAATTCTTGTATCTTAAAATTAAAAAAACATCATGGGTAATGTAAAACAATGGGAATTCTTAAAGGTATTAGACCATTTGGTTTATTTGCATGTATTGTTGTTTGTCTGAAAGATTAACAAAATGAAAGAGAATTGATTGAGCGCATTTATTGTCTCTCTTTCTATAGCATTGGCTATCCTGTTGTGACACTAGGATTTGGCTTCAAGAGCTACGTAAGTTATAAGATGCGCCTCCGGAAGCAAAAGGAGGTTCAAAAGGAGAATGAATTTTACATGCAGCTTTTACAACAAGCTCTACCTCCAGAGCAACAAATGCATCAGAGACAAGAGCGAGAAGCAGAGGAAGGTAAGCTTAGGGCCGCTTCCTCGTTTATCATTTATGTCACCTATTTTATTTGTACCGTTTGAATTTATTGCGGTTTCATCTTTTCTGTTTCACAGTATCTGTTAAAGGAATATCTGAGGTGGATACAACACCAGTGTCACAGAATGGTACCCCTGCCAATAAAAAAACAGTGGCTTCACTGCCAGAGCTGGAATATAGAGAAAAAGGGAAAGAAGGAAAGGGTGCAGGGGACACTAAAAAGCAGCACAACACCATCCTCCCATCACCTGTGGACTCTAAACTCCAAGAAATGGAGTACATGGAGAACCATATGAACAACAAGAGACTGACCACAGATCTGGGCAGCACTGAAAATCTGCTGCTAAAAGAGGACAATAATTCCTCGTGCTCTTCCTCTTCTTCCTCCTCCTCTAAAAACTTAAAAAATGCCAGCAGCAATGCGGCAAACTCCTCACCCCGTGGTCATAGTGCCACCAATGGCAGTGTACCTTCCTGCACACCATCATCCTCATCAACCACAGGGAAGAATGAGAAGAAGCACAAGGTGACAGTGGGAAAGGCTGCTGCTGGTGGCTCCCATAGGGATCCCACAGATAACTGTATCCCCAACAACCAGCTGAGCAAACCAGAAGCACTTGTTAGGTAAGTACTGTACTTAGGACCCATAGAATATTATTGTCTAAACATCAGATCTCTGTTGCTCATTGTTTTAGTTGTTAAATTATATGTAATCCTGGTAAATCACATAAGCCATGATTAAAAACCACAAAGGAATCTTTACTTAACTTTTTTTACTTGCTGCCTCTGCTATTGTTCACTCGTATCAAGGACATTTAATTTTCCAAATAATGTAATGAAAGCATTTTTAATCATGATTTATTTTCTTCCTTGCTTTTTGTATTTGATTCTGTTTTGTTTTTATAGATTGGAGCAGGATGTCAAGAAGTTAAAGGCAGACTTGCAAGCAAGCCGTCAAGTGGAGCAGGACCTCCGTTGCCAGATTGGCTCGCTGGGCAGTGCAGAGCGCTCTGTGCGCACTGAGCTGAGCCAACTGCGTCAAGAGAATGAGCTGCTTCAGAACAAGTGAGTGAGAATAGTGACACCAAAACAAGCCAATACGTTTCATGTGTTTGGCCTTTCTGTGTGATGTTGTGAGTTCATCCCACTTCTGAAAAGGTTTCCTAGATATAACGGGTCTCCTCCAGTAAGGAGCTCCTCAAGCGTCCTGTCTGACATGTTATGAGAAGCCATTGAAGTAATTCCTGGGTTTCCGCAGGGCATTAAAAGTATTTAAAGACATTAAATACATTTTGCCAAAAGCATTCAATTTCATTCTAACAGGCATTGTATCTAAAATTTATTTAGAAAATAATTACCGTACTTTTTACAATGAAATGGTCAAATGATATTTCAAAACACATTTCATTGTTAAAAGTTGAGTCAGATTTACCCAGATCAGATTAGAGTCAGTCAAATGTTTCACTCAAAAGTTGCCCATTGTGTCCAGGTTAGTTTTAGATATCCTATTTTCCCATCAGTCCTCTGTTAAGTGTAATGTTAGCCTTTAGAAGTAACAATTTTGTTTTGTTTGTGGCATTAAAAATATTGTGTTTGGGCATTAAAATGACATTAAAGCACAAAATTTGACTTTATGCTACCTGTATAAGCCCACTGCTCCTACAGGTCTCCCCAGTGGCATTGAGGATGGGTCAAATGCTGATAATAAAAAATAACTTTGTGTAGGAAGACAGACAGGAGCCAGATCATTGCCATCTCATTGCCCCGCAGCAGCTTAATGCACAATGCACAACATACTGTTCTGCCTCAGAAAAAAACAACAACTTTTAGCATGATTCCAAATCACACTTTTCACTGCAGAACATGTATTAATGTAATCAGAAATGTGTGCAATGATGAAGCTTTGGGGGTTTTCAGAAAGACAAAGGATTCAGAGTTTTGTGACAACACAGAGCAAACACAAATTTTCAAATGCATTAATGGAAAACTCCATGAGATGGAGTATCTTGTTTTCAATGATGGTGGAGAGTGAGTCCAACTGGATTTAAATTTGTGACTTGATATTAAAAACCTTATGCACTTGCTTTTCATGTCTTACTCAATAATCACATCACCAAGGGTTTTCTGGTTAAACTTGAAAGTTCTTGCTCCAGAGTAGGCGCTAAAATGGGCCCTCCTACAGTGGCCCAGCACACAAAGTAGGTATGTGAAACTGGGAGTCTGCATCAAAGTACCGGGCAAAACCTGTCCATAACTATTTCTGTTCTATTCTCTTAAATTTATGGCTTAAAAAGTTTTATATAATTGGGTACAGCACCTTATTCTCACAGGGGTGTTTATTTGTGCTTTCAGGCTTCATAATGCTGTGCAGGCAAAGCAAAAAGACAAACAGGCCGTGGGCCAACTGGAGAAGAGACTCAAAACTGAACAAGAGGCACGGGCCACTGCTGAGAAGCAACTTGCAGAAGAAAAGAAGCGCAAAAAACTTGAAGAGGCGACCGCAGCAAGAGCAGTGGCATTAGCTGCTGCATCCAGGTATCTGCTTTGTCCTGTGTTTTATTCTTTTATTATGACATCGCTTTGCATTTTTTTCAAACACCCCTTATTTTGTTTTTAGAGGCGAGTGTACAGACACACTGCGAAGGCGAGTCACTGAATTAGAAACGGATTGTAAGAAACTCACTATGGATATAAAGGTTAAAGAAGACCAAATCCGAGATCTAGAGTTAAAAGTCCAGGTAAGTTTGTACTTTGTCATCAGAAGATTGGAGATTAATAAAAAGTTTCTCAATAGCAAGTATATTTAAAGAAACTAACCAGACTGACAAAGTAATAGATTGTAACCGATACAATGACATATCTTAAAATCATAATGATTCTTAATTTAACGTCATCATGATTGTGTCAAGTTGTAAAGCTGTTCACTTCATCCTGCAGGAACTTCATAAATACAAAGAAAATGAAAAGGACACAGAGGTGCTGATGTCGGCGCTGTCAGCCATGCAGGACAAAACACAGCACCTAGAAAACAGCCTTAGCGCAGAGACCAGGATCAAACTGGACCTCTTCTCTGCACTCGGGGATGCCAAGAGACAGCTCGAGATTGCACAAGGTCAGCATACTGATACATTTAGTGCGTGTGTGTGTGTGGCATGCGGTTAACTAAAAAACATCTTGTGTTTTAGGCCAAATTCTACAGAAAGACCAGGAGATAAAAGATCTAAAGCAGAAGATCGCCGAAGTCATGGCTGTAATGCCTAGCATCTCCTACGCAGCCGATACCAGCAGCATGACTCCTGTTGCTCCTCACTACTCCTCCAAGTTCATGGACACCAATTCCTCCGGTCTAGACCCCAACGCCTCTGTTTACCAGCCACTGAAGAAGTGAACGCTTTGCCCCAACATTCTCCTCTTACATCCATTCTCATATCTTTTTATTTTCAAGCAGACCCACCACTTTGAATCTGCTCGGCATGTCTGCTGCTGAGAATGTTTCTCTTGGGGTTTTGTTTTTCCCATGCCAGGTCAGAAGGATGTTGTATTGTGTGACTGTATTTGTTGTAGTTAAAACAAAAGACAAAAAAACTCAAATGGACATCAGTTCTCAACTAGGATGCCCCAGGGTTTCTTTTTTTTTTCTTCTTTTTTTTTCTCTTAAATGTCTAGTGAAACCTCACAGAATCGGGTTTGTAACTCCATTACAAAGGCGTTGCTCTGCATTTTCCACTGTCAGTGCAACCACCTGCAACCAGTTACCTGCTTTGGTCCTGGGGAAAAGCTGCTTTATTTTTCTCAACATATTATTTCTCCCCCATACATTAAACCTTAATGTCCTTTTGAGCAAATGTGGGAATGTAGTGCGAAGTTGGCACAACCTTTGTCAGGAAAAGATTCTCAAACATTGAAACTGATGGATTCATCTATTTTATACATGATTGGAAAGTGTAAGGTCCCAGTACTTCAGGCATCTTAAACCCAATAACGGCAGTACTATTTCACAAACACATTTATCAGTTTTCAAGATCACAGTGCCTTTATTTAAGATCTAATGTGAGTATGAGATAACACAACCCTTAGTTGTAAAACATCTGGGTGAGCTGGAATGGTTTGGAATTTTTACCCCGTTGCCTTTTAGTTTGTTTTTTTTTTGTTTTTTTCCTGCACTTAAACAGCTCTGTCATTTCCAGTAGTCACCATTTCAAAACAAACAAGTAGCTAATGCCCTTTTACACATTTTCTTTACACCGTCTCAATTAAACAACAGTTACAGATGCCCTGTCTCAACCATATTACTGATAAAAACACATTTTGGCTGCTGCCTCTTCTGTAATGTTCTTTGAATGCACTGTCAACACAAGCAAAGGGAAACTGTATGGGCTGTGCAACGTAAATCCATCAAATCAATCAAATGCCAATATATTAAGTTTAAATTTATTTATATTTAATATTCCACTTCAGTTTGTGTGCCATTGCCAAGGATTACTTGTGTTAGTCATGTGTTCAAGAATGTACTGCAGATACATTGACTAACATAATATCCTCTCAATATCTCTTAATAGAAGTTTGTGTTAAACAGGTAGATAAAATGGTCGCCTGTTTGTAGTAGAGTCTAGCTGAAAGTCAGGGATTAGAAAATCAAATTTCTTTTTGTGAATGTTACAGTATTTGCAACTGTTGGGCAGTTTTCCGTATGCCTGGTATTATTATTATAGTTAATTCCTGTGGGCAGAAATCCCTTGAGTCTGATGTGGTTTTGCCATAATCTAAAATGGATATTGTGTGTGATTTTCACATTCTGTATATTGAGAGGCTTTATTGCTCTGACCGCTATCATTGGCTCTTCTAAAACCGTAATGAAAGTGCAGTTTAGTCGGTTGTTTCGTCAACTGCATACGTTTTATTTTGTTTCTATGCCCCCGTCACTGTTCTGTTTCTCCCCAGGTTTGACCTTGGCTGCGCTCTCGCTCTGTGAGGTTTACAAAGAATAAACTTTTTTTTTTTCTCGCAAGTGATATTGTCAGTATGGTAATTATTAATTTTACCCCTGAAAAACTCACCTGTCTCACTTTCAGAATTAGTGGGTGTGAATAACTAACATTTCCACTAGGAGGCAGTGTTGAACACCCTATCACAGCCATTCCCAAAGTCCGGAACATCCGGGGCCCTTGTCGAAATTCTCTCGTGGCCCCCCAGTAGAAAATAACGTATCCTATTCATTGGAATTTTCTTATTGTTTTACAGCTAAAATTACATTAAAAAAAGAGAATCATCTAGCAATGACTGGGGTTTAAAACTGGTTTCAAGTAATACATTTGAGCGAATACATGTATTTTTCCTTTTAAAATTTTATATTTTTTCAAATGTACTTGTTTTCTAGACAAGCTTGGCTGGACCCCCCTGTAGTGTCTCCAAGGCCCCCCAGGGGGCCCCGGTCCCCACTTTGGGAACCACCGCCCTATCAAATTGAATACTGGTTACTGAAATAGACAGTTGCTGGGTGTGCTCTGAGAGTTTGTCCCCCACAATTAGAAAATATAACGTGCCTTCAATTTATCTAATGCTGTTGTTCGAGGGTTTACAGTCAAAATTCATTATCTACAGTAATTTGGTAATTACACGATGTAAATATGAAGTCTGTGAAATCTATTCCTGCATCATCCACCTATTTCATAATCGGCTTCAGCCTGAACAATTGCAAAAGATAGAACAACGCATATCAGCCTCATGGCAGCTAAATTTAGTTACTTTTAATAAATCTATAGGACCAGCATTTTGTTGATCAGGTAGCCGCCTAAAACTTGCATAAATGGACAAGTCGACTCCTGTTTCACACAACCAACCAATCTGGCATTATTCTGATCTAAGGTAGGCAGGTTAAAATGGAAAGATTTAGGCAAATATGGCATGTCTGTACACTTGAGACAAAAGGTTGTGGCTGTGAGTAGAACAGGTCTGTCCTAGACACATGGATGTAGTATGTTATATTGTATTCAGTTTGAAGGTAGAGCAGTATTTCCTGCATCGCGCGCTGGCTGGGTGATCGTAGCAGCAGCAGCGTGATTCTTTCGCTGGAGTCACATTATCCGGCTCATTTACATACATAACACCGCCCAGAGGGACGAACATGTTAATCTGCTCTCGATTGAAAACTAACCTAACCGTGTGCGGGAAGGAACCTTGAATAAAGTTTCAGTGGAGAGTGGATTGTTTTACGCACGGATACGTCTTTCGATAGTCTTCATATGCGCATCTCTCGGGCTTTTCGTCCCACTTTTTGGATATGGACGCTTTGAAGTCTGCCGGGAGGGCGATTATACGAAGTCCTAGCGTCGCCAAACAGTCATGGAATGCGGGGAGACATAAAAGTAAGTATTTGTTTATTCTTACACTTGCCCTAGACATGGGAGTAGTTGCTAAATTAGCTTAAAGACGGATGCTAATTCTGCTAAACACGCCTAGCCATGTCAAGCTGCTAAGACTGAGTTATTAGCTTACTTCGAGCGTCTGTGTGTGTAACGTATTATTTCTGAACTGTAATTTTCTTTTCATGTCAAACTTGTTTCAAGCTTGGTCCTGAAACTATGGAGAGTGCCTCTTAATCTAAACGAACTCCTGTTGAGTAGCAAGTCGTGCTTACGCTTTACTACACAATTTCCTCCTTCTCGGGCACGAAAAAAAAAAAGACACGACAAAACTTTTAGCATACTTCTGTTTTGTTCGGCCACGTCACTCCTCGCAGACAAGTGACAGCTATAACAAGCACCAAGTGAGCCATGTCGCTTCTTCTCTTGGGCAGTCAGCCGGCGGAGGAGCAGCCAAAGAAAGGAAAGGCACGAGGTGAAAAAGCATCGAAACGCGAGGAGTCTCTCGGTCCTGCAGGTTGGCAGCCCTAGCAACGCACTGTTGCTAGGCGATACTCATTGTAGTAAAGAACGAATGTGTTTTAGACTCGACCCAAGGGTTTTCTCTCAGGTTTTGCTCCTGTAGATATTTTGTTTAGTTTTGCATCTTGGTGCCACGTGACCTGTCATTTTTTTTTCTTCACATAAAGGGTGATTTGCTCTTATAACGAGGAACGCCTTGTGATCCTGCTGCCTCCCTCGGATTCTCAGTTCATGTGGCTGGGAGCAGAGAGAGTTGTCACACGTGTCAGACTGCACGGGGGTCAGTGCTTTGTTGTGTCTCTGGGGGGGGGGGTGGATACAGTACAGCTGTGATGGTGCATTGACGCTTTCCACTACTGACTTGGCAGTACTCACACAAGTGCTACCATTCAAATCAATAGTTATTATTAGAAACCCTGGACTGACTGTGACTTTTATAATCAGGCCTATAGCATTGCCACCTTTTAACATTTGGAACAACATTTGGAACAACATTTATTAGGATCTTGAACGTTTTGCCTGCCTCTATAGGATTGTTATAGAGGCATGCACACCTTGTTGCTGTGTTTGTGTAACCACATTCCTCTCCGCGTGAAGACAAGTTTGAAAAATTTTACCTATACTGACACTATACCTCATTGTCTTTGTCTGAGGCCTACACAAGTGTTGCTGTTCTTCACCTTTTCCCCTTAACAGCCAAGAGTGCCATGTCTCTTCCTGTTCAGCTCAAACGGTCGAAGATGATGTGATGCAATGCACAACCACATCCCTTCTCTCACATTAAATGACAACATCCAGGATAATTCATCTCACTTGTCTAATGGAAGTGTAGTAGACATTCTGTGCCCATGAGGAGTCCTGTGTCCAGTGCCGTGTGTCCTCAGCACAAAGTCAAGGCAGCCCCTGAGCTGTAATGGAGATTGGGTCCTGTAGGACTTTTACAGAGTTGTAAAGCCCCTTCCGATTTATTGCCAGGCCAGCTTAAGCGGTCTATCTCTAATCTACTTGTGTCACGTGCACATTGGGCTGCACTCTCATGCCATGTCATTGTTTCTCTTAAGAGTTTTTTTAATCCAGCAGAGCAGTTTATGTGAGCGCGCACAGCTGACACAGCTGATGCTGCGTTTACACATGCCCTCTCTCTGTGTTGCTTGCTGTACTCAAGAGACTATCACATTTACTGCTGCATCTTCTCTGAACATCTTTAGTTTCCTCGTTGAAACATTATGCCAGTTTGAAGCCTTTAGGGAATTATGGCCAGGAAGTGTGGTACTGTATATCTTGACGTTCGTTCACCCTCCTAGAAGTAATTGATGTAATCTTCTTTAGCCTTCTGTCTAGACATATGCTGCTCAGAATATTTCATACAGGTTATGTTCTGCCAGGACCATTCTTCTACCGTACAAATGTTAATCGAAACATAATTTAATTTCAGGCAATAATTGAAAAACTGTCTGGGGAATACAGTGAGATTCATGGCCTTTATGATGACAAACTATTTGCCTTTGAAAGGGTCGGTGCTTGACTCTTCCTTTACAAGTTCGTGCTTCAGAGAGGCACTTGTTGTAAATGGCTCTTTATGTGCTTTTGTTTCTTTGTCAATGTCTTAAATTTGAAAGACTCTGTATCATGGGTTTTAGGATATATTTTTTTTAGATCAAACAGAACAAGAAGATGAATATTATGTCAATATGATTTTAAAAGAAATGTTTGATTAATGATGTTTTGCTATAACATTTGTTTTGTTTTTGAACAAAACACACCACTTACACAAAATTGGAATTAATCTGAGTTGAGTTGATAATTCTCTACAATATTTGGCTGCATCCTCGGTGTAAGTATTACTTTGAGTAAAAATGAAAGATTCAAGGGGTATAAGACAAATAAGGTTGGGAGCCACTGTTGTACAGGATAAAGCTGCTTTAGTCTAGCCTCATCCTGTCCTATAGGTACCATTGACAAACCAGTTTCTCTGGGGAACTCTTAAGTCCCTGGGCAAAATCACAATAAATGTTTAAGGCTGCTTGTTTTAAGGGTCAGGCTGAGACCCTTCTGATAGCCCTGAGTGTTCTGGGCAAATATGAAACCAGCCACTTGATCCACAATGAGCCTTCCTGTGGAAGCTCTGGGATCAGTTTCAGCTGAGTGTGTTTCCAGGACATTGTGGCCCCTGCCAGGTCATCATCCTGGTTCTATTTTGATTTATTTTACACAAACTGTCCTATGAGAGAATTTACCGGATACTATTCGGCACATGTCTCTAAGAGAAGGATATATTTAAAGGAATAGGCCACCGTTTTTACATACTGAGATATGTTCTTTCCTTAGCTTAGACGAGTTCATTTGTACCTGTCTGGTCTTCATGTGTGCCTTCCGTAACGTAAACCAGGCCAGGATGAATGAGAGTGTGTTTGAGAGTGCGCATGGGGGACGACGGATGGAAATTAGCCCAAGGCTACAATCCGGTGTGGCTTGTTCATTAATTTGCACTGTCCCTACCAAATAAACCAATAAATAAATAAATAAACACAGCACAGACGGCGTTAGCATTTAGCCTCTCTCTTCTCCTCTATAGCTCCAAAGGAGGTGAAGATAGAAGCTCCCAAACTCTTTCACATTTTCCCTATTTAAATATGGTTACGTGAAGTGTTATACCATAAAGTATAATTACACAAAATTAAACAATGTGGATTTTCTAAGCGGATAAAAAGGGGAACTATATTGTAAGGCGTAATAATACCAGGAATACTTCGGCATCCGCACAGTAAAGTGAAGATATCACTGCGGGGATATGAATTAACTCCTGGTATTATTACGCCTTACAATATAGTTCCCGTTTTTATCCGCTTAGAAAATCCACATTGTTTAATTTTGTGTAATTATACTTTTATGGTGTAACACGTCACATAACCACCTTGGTTTTCATGCATAAAGATTTCCTCCTGCTGCTGCACTGATGTTGGAAACAATAGCGCTGGCTGGGTCAGTCTCAGTACGAGGCCGTGAGGGCCAGCGACATCCCCTTGTGTAGTAACACACTTTCTCTTTGATTAGACTCTTTGTCTGTGGGACAAATCCTCTCCACATCATGTTGGGATTTAGAGAAATGTTTTAACACTTCTCATTATACAGGCTCGGAGGCTCTACTTGGTGGAGGGTCTTTTTTTTGCCTCATCCTGTATTCTCCTTTAGGCAACGTCTTCGTCTGAATGTGCATTTTTAGTGAAGTTTGAAGTCCTTTGTAATTTAATAATGTTGAACTAAGTCTTGTTTCATGACTTCAAATGAGAAGATTGTATGATTCATGTTCCCCACTAGTTTTGCACTGAACTGTCTCTAAAGCTGTTTTCTGTTCACAGTCCCATCACCAGTCTTGTATTCTTTAATTCTCTCTCTGGAGCAGACGCTACATCCCAGATTGACATATTACTCCAAACCAAACATGTATCCATAACCCATAAGACCCACTCATCTCTCGTCTGTTTGCAGGTAAGCTTGGTTTCACATGACAACTGTGGATTCTTGTCCGCTGGAGCCGGCTCAAGGCCACGTAGATTTCTCAAAGCTCTGTTCAAATGTGCACAATGAGGGAAAGTGTTGACGCAGCAGGTGTGACTGTGACAGTGCAGTGGGGGGCTCCTGTTGACCTTAAAGCCTCTCTGTAGACCTGATATAGCACTAATGTTTATTTTCCAACAGCCAAATGAGTGTCCACATTGAGTTCTATTTGTTTTGACACTCCAATGTTGACTATTTGTATACATTTGCATCATTTTTCTTGGTATTTTTCTCACTGCTGAAGCCCACTTTTCTCGTTTCATGTAGAAGTGCAGACAATTTGTTTATCTCTTCCATTGCTGCCGGAAAGACTGTAGACCTGCTTGACCTTCTCATGTTAAAATTGCATTCTTTTTGTCCGGCGTGTTGCCAAAAATGCCCCCAGTGCCGTCTCCTCTCCTTTCAATGTAATGGCGCACTAGTAGAGCCTCCAAAAATCCCTTTTCCTTAAAAATTCTCAGACCGTGCTACTGCGTGCTCTCTCTACTATTCTTGTTCCATCAAAAGGGTCCGGGTGTCTGTTGCTTTAGCTTCATTAAAATTGTATAGTCGCAGATCCTACAGACTCAAATAACTAGCAGGGAAAGAAAGACAGTTTTTTCTCTCAGTGAATTCCCTTCAGCTCAAGCGCCTGCAGTTTGGCGTGACATCAGCATTACACTCAGTACATTCCCTAAATTGGAGTGACGACCAAGTTTTGGAGCAAATTTTCATCTTTGGTACATTTTTGTGAAACATATTAAATCGTGCTTGTTTAGAAAGTGGCCGTTTTCTGGCAGAAAAGTCTTCACAGAGCTTACCGCTGCTGTCAAACACAGGAGCACAGACTTTGATGTCCCCAGCTTATTAAACCGGCTTCTTATTCTGCCTCTCCATTTCAGGTGAGGGGAATTGGCAGTGCCTTTTCTCTCTGCTCGCTCTTTCTGCCAATTCTGTTTTATTTTTTTCGGCGAGCTGTTGAAACATGTCTGCAGCAAGGACGGGGGGGATCGACTACTCAAATACTTATTCTATAGGTCTTCTTAGTTACAATATTACTGAGCATTTACCCTCAAACGACAGAAGATCCAATGTCTTGCCCTGAGTGTTTTTAGTCTTCCCTTGTGGGTAAAAATGGTAACTTTAGAAGAGGACGTGCGGCTGCATGTCTATGTTTTAAAGTGAATCCACGTCTGAGTGAACAGATGTTGGGTGTGACGACGAGGTCTTATTTTTAAACCCTTCAATCTTTTTGGAGCTTGTTTAATTTTCTACTTCAGCATGACGTGCATGTTTTAAGTCGTAAGGTTGGCATCAGGCTGTAACAGTAATCATTAGAGATGCATCATTGTACATAACATTTTATACATATAAACTTTTATTATTCTTTCTGTAGTAATTACAAGCTTACATAAACGTAACAGAACACAATCAATATATTAGAACACATTAGATTATTTTTCTTACAAATGTTCCTGAGTCGTGTAGTCCTGGTGTATTTTCTCTTACAACATAACATTAATTGACACAAAGGCAATTGATTGCTTAACCAATTAATTATGAACGCCTCTAAGTAAAGTGCTTTATTTGTCATTGTACAACGGCACAACTAAATTGTGTTAGTCCTGAGCCGCTGCGACTGAGCGCGTCACCACTGTGGGCCAACCTGACAAGCATGTTTTTGGAGTTGGGGGAAACCGTAGCACTCGGACGTAACCTGGCTGGCTGCCTTCAGTCTCCTCTGATCCTCAGAAATGGTGCAGCGCTTCCTGGGTTTGTCCCTGTTTCAAAGCGTGGTGTCCTGCACTCTTCAGCTCCACCTCCTTCCTCTTCCTCCTGTGCAGCTCCCTCTGCTCCACAAAAGTCTTTCACCATCTCCTCGGAAGAGCTTAGTTTTTATTCTCCAATGAACCCCCATTAGCCAGAACGATAGAAGACATGGCTTGGCTGCGAGTCTTGCCCGGATACCTCCCGTTTGTCCCTTTTACGTTTCCTGTTGCGCCTCTTGTGACCCAGATGTAGGGGGGGTTTCAGAAAAAGTAATGTGTAGGTTTCTAATGTCTTTAGCTCATAAGCTTAGCTGTTTGTTTACTTTTAAGAAGCTGCATTCTTCAGGACCATTGTGGACTCTGCAGTAAAACAACAGTTTAGAAATGAGAAAAATACCTTACACTATTGCTTCTGGAACTTCTTACACCACCTCCTAAAATAATTGACCTTCCAAGTACCCCCTGGCCTATAATCACAAAAATACCAAACGTGAATGCCATCTAAAATTGCAGATGCCCCGGAGTACCACCTGAAGAAGCCCAAGCACCACAGTTTGAGAACCACTGATTGCCTTTGCTCAGGCTTCTGTGCTCTGGTGCCGTCTTCAGAACTGCATAATATTTACTGTCAGTGTCCCTCAGCTGCTTGTATCTCACAGTGTCCAGAGCGGAGCTGGCGAGCCTTTGAAGTCCCTCTGATCAGCACCGAGCTGCTGGCTCCTGTCTGTGGATGGGGGTTGGTTGAGTGAATGCAAATGTGACCAATATAAACGCATGGATTATTTCACTCACAAAGCACCACCACTGGTTTAGTATCTACTACTGTGGCAGCACGGTAGCACAGCGGTTAGTGCTCTCGCTTCACAGCTAGGAGGTCCCGGGTTCGATTCCCATCTGGACGGGGCTTTTCTGTGTGGAGTTTGCATGTTCTCCCCGTGTCTGCGTAGGTTTCCTCCGGGTATTCCGTTTCCCCCTACCACTAAAAACATGTGCAACAGGCCAGGATGAATGATGTGTGTGAATGAATGGTGGTCAGAGGGACCGTTGGCGCAGACGTGTGCAGTCGCAACAGCGCTTCTGTCAGTCTCCCCCAGGTGAAACTGAAGATACTAACGTAGTTTACCACCACTGAATATGGACTGAATGTAAAGCGCTTTGTGACCATGTCTGTGAAAGGCGCTATATAAAGGTCTTCTTCTTCTACTGCTATCTCTTACTGTGTTCTGGTTATCACCCAGCAGCAAATTAGCCTACATCAGTAGACACGTGACTCTTTGACCACATTACAGACCTGTTGGTGTTACTAATGACATGCCTCTTGGTATAAAAACGTTTGAGAATCGCTGCTACTGTTAGACAGGTAGGCTTGTGGAGCTACTGTTATCTCAAGAACACCCCTCATTTGTGTTCCCTTTTTGCACTTTCTTCTGGTGTCTCAGGGCTTATGGGGATCAAGCTCTGCATATGTGGGTGACTAGAGTGAGGATTTCAAGTTGAACTACAGTGCAGCAGCATCAATAATTCATTTGGCATCTTCTGAACTAGACTTCACTGTACAGCCTGATCTGGCAGTAAGACAGCATTCGTATTAAAGCCAACAGAACAGGGATGAATGATATTGTCAATTCAACCACATGTGGAGCAGATACACATTTCATTTCTTTGTTTCAACTGTGCTCATTTCTTGCATTTCCTGGCCCACACTAACGAGCAGGTGAAAGGTCACGGCTGTATTGTCCTCATCATGTTTGTCTTAAGTGGCCGTACCTCATTATGGACTTTCACTGAGCGCTGGGATCACTTGTGTTTCTCCATTAAGGTCATGACGATTTAATGATCCCTCCCTTGAGATCATATTACAGTGAGGCTACTACTTACCAGGCGCTTCTGTAACCGAGGGGGCAGCGAGGGGAGGAGGGAGTGTGTCCCCTGCATTTAGGAGCTCACAGACCTTCACCCTCAACATGGGCGTCACTGTTGGACTCGCCCTTTTACTAAATGCAGGTTGGTTAGAGCTATATTTGGTGCATTAAAAACCACAGGGCTGTGTTTTGTGGCGAGAAACCAGTGTTGGTGGTAAGCCTTTGGTGTCCAATAGGTTCCATACGTCATGTGTGGATTGTAAGTCATGAAATTAATTTGGGACAATATTTTTTGTTTCTTTTCATCTACCTTTTCGTGACCTTTCCTAAAAAGTAGTATGAGTTTCCTCTGAAGAGAAGAACGCATTTAGTGCTTCCTTTTGATTTAGGCTTATAAGGGCTATAGAAATAAATGTTTTGTTGTGAGCTAAGAAGCGGTGTGCTGTGAAGAGCGCAAGGATAGGGGGACAGGGAGGACAGGGTTTTCTGATGGGCCTCTAAAGAAGACGAATGGACGGCAGCGCCACATCTCATTATCACACCGCACAGTGGCCACACCATAAACCTTTTTATGAGCTTTGAAAACAAAACCTGAGCTTTTATATTGCGGGATAAAACGGCTCCAACTTCCACCAAGAAGTTTGTATGTATAAATGATGTCAGTTGAGCTTGTTCTTGTTTGTCTTATAGGAATACTCCTGGTTAAAAATCCCTTTCCACTTCGCCCGGACCTTTGCCTCGTCGGAGCAGTTGTAGTTTATGATAATGAGGGGGACTCTAAACTGATTGACAAAACAATTCACTGTAATAAACGACTAACTCTTTGACTCTTAATTAGGTTATTATTTTTATGGTCAACTTTACGGCCTCCATTGTGAATCAATTATGGCAAACTGTTAGAGACCACAGGTTGTCTTTTGTGTGTCGATTAGTTATCTCTGTGGCATTTCATAATTGAGTTTGTGTGTTTATAGCCAGGCGAAATGACTGTGTCTAATTTGTGTGGGAATGCATTCGAGTGCATTCGTCCGTGGATCTAGAGGTCAGCGGTCTGAATCCCAGCTCCAAATGTTTTGCTTTTTGGTCCTCATGTCGGGGTGCTGACATGAGGTTACAACGCCCCAGTGGCTAGGAACGACTCCAGAAGGCTCGCTGTAATATTGAATCCTATGGAGCCTTTACACGTGTCAAAAACGACTACAAAGCCTGCCTCCGAAGACTTTTATTGTTTCTAAAAATGAAGTTTCCTCCTGTGACACCACTGAAGGGAGTTTAAAGTTTTAGCTCTGGGCTTTGAATGACAGGCCCTGGAGAACTGCGGAGGCGCTCACAAACACATTCATCCTGGCTATTGTACATGTTTTTGTGGTGGGGACATAGTAGCACCTGGAGAAAATGTAGGCAAACCCTGGGTGTAAATGAATACTGAAGGAAATTATAAATCAACTTTGTCTCTAGAGAAGCGCTCAAGACTTACCAGACTAATGCAATTGTTTAGATTATCCGCATTTCTCTGATTTAAAAACTGCTGTATTATTAATATGTATTTTTGAATTTAGAAAATGCATACTTCCCATTATATATTCCCAGTCGTTTCCTGTTTTTGCCCGTCCTGTGGGGTTAGCTCATTATAGCGGCCGCTGTAACCCCAGTGCTGTCACATATGCAGCAGAGTGGTGCTTGGTGAAAGCAGATCTCCGTGACACGTTGCTGACGGGACACTTGCTAACAGGCACCGGGGCTCCATCTGACTGCTGTGTGTTTGTCATCCGCAGAGCTGCCCGAGAACTGGACAGACACCAGGGAGACTCTGCTGGAGGGCATGGCGTTCCAGCTCAAGTACCTGGGGGTCACCATGGTGGAGCAGCCCAAAGGAGAGGAGCTGTCTGCCGCCGCCGTCAAGAGGATAGTGGCCACGGTGAGAGGGCACCAGAACCTGCCGCTCTAGATTCGAGAGTGTGGCTTTTGTAGCTATGAAAATAAGTAGGAAAATAGGACTTGGTAGGTTGGAGCTTAAGGAAATCAGACTCTAGAGTCTAGAGGACAGTGTGGATATGGGGGCACAGACAGGGACACTGATTGGGCGTAATCTGTTGTTGCAAAGTCATTTCCCTCGCGGATCAGTAAAAGTTTGTCTAAGCCAGCGGTGTCCAAACTTTTTTCACTGAGGGCAACATACAGAAAATATACAAACAACTGGGCCACACTCAGTAGAGGTCAAATATATAACTTCACCTCTATTGTATTAAAGTTAGCAAATTCAATAAAATGTGAACTATGCTTTATAATTGAATATGCAGGGCTCAAAATTAACTTTCTTTTCTTTGTAGCGCTTGTGCTCCTATAATTCTAAAGTTTAGGAGCACAGTTAAAAATTTAGGAGCACGACCAAAAAAAACCCCACAGGGGGCCATTTAAAAGTGGGCGGGCCGTAGTTTGGACACCCCTGGTCTAAGCCTAAGCCCTCTCCAGCAGAATCTGACACCTGAACGGCTATATATATATTAGTTTTTACTGGATCTTTTTAATAATAGAAAGTAGACGACCTACAGCTAATTCATTTACTTCTGCATCTTGCATTTAAGCTCAGGCCCCGGTTAAAACAGAACTGTAGCACTTCATTTGACAAATGGTTTATTACTCTGTGGTTTGGTTCTCTTTGCTCTAGGCCAAGGCCAGTGGGAAGAAACTCCAGAAGGTGACGATGACGGTCTCACCGCGTGGAATCATCCTTTACGACAGTGCCTCCAACCAGCTCATTGAAAATATCTCAATTTACAGGTTCCAATTTTCATTATGTTTTTACCACTTCTAAAAACAAGGCCACACTGTGTGACCGAGTTGGACCATCAGCAGCTACACAGCTCATTTTCTCTGAATTTCGTCATTAAAAGTCTTCACTATCAAGGGAAGGTGGAACTTTGCCATTAGTTAAGCAAGAATAAGTTCATTTAGTCACATTATGAGGCAGGTCAAGGAGTTTGAAAATATTGCACGCTACTGATGGGTTTTTCATATTTGAGCCAATGGGCATGAGATTGGAGAAGTTTTAAATGATCAAAACTGAAAAAGTGATTTCTAAATTTACAGCTAGGGTTTTTATTTGGTTGATAAAACTGATTTGCGGGTGTGCAGAGGCTGTTTGATGCCAGCATCTGTTGAGGTCCTCATATTAGAAATAAAACAGCTTGCTGTGTCACATGGGTGCTCTTCGTTTGATTTTCTCTTTTAATGAGTTCCTTATAATTACTCGCAGCTATTTTTATGTCTGTTGGATTTTTGTATCCTTTTCTAGCAGTTTACTGTAGTGCTGAGTCCAGATCAATGTTGTGTTCAGCGCTGAAGCTTGAAAGGGAAACGAGGACAGATGGCAGACACTCATTAGGACCTCCTCCATCGTTACGCTGTCCCTTCCCAACGGTGCAATGCATCGCCTTCGCTTTGGTCCGGGTTAACGGCTCTGATTTAGGACGTGGAGAAGAGGGTATTGGTGGAGCGCACAGACTTAATTGAAAGTCTCCGCCTGCACCTGAGACTATAGCTATCAAGAGCGATGGCTCGCACACATGTAGCGGTCACAACAGGTCTGGTCTGTCTGGAGCCTGCGCCACAACAAAGCATCAGCGCTCACTATAGCTCTGTGGGTGCTTTCAGGTGCTCAGGAGGCGGCCCAGTCGAACAGCTGTAATTTAGAGCTGTCTGTGTGTGTGTGTGTGTGTGTGTGTGTGTGTGTGTGTGCGTGTGTGTGTGTCGAGCTGTTGAAGAGCAGGCACAGTGGGAGCGAGAGGCAGTCACTTATCTGAAGGAATGGTATCAGCCTTTGCAAACGGCACAGATGTCGAGTACACGTGTTCAGCCCAGGCTCACAATATCGTTACACTCGATACCTGAACAGCCAGCTGGCAAGGAGCACCCAGGATTATTTTATTTCCCCAAATCTAACCATGAAGAGAAAACACTGGATTTGCCGGTTAAAATCAGATTGTGTAGCTTTCTGAAGGGCTTAAGGTGGCTGCGCAATAGCGTTGGTTGATGAGAGCAGACTTCATGGATATCTGTCTTTAAATGCCTTTATCTATACTCTCCACAGAATATCCTATTGCACAGCAGATAAGATGCATGACAAAGTGTTTGCGTATATCGTCCAGAGCCAACACAATGAGACGCTGGAGTGCCATGCTTTCCTATGCACCAAGAAAAAAATGGTAAGTCGTGTACTCTTTTGGGGGCCAGGCGGTGTAGATTGGTGCCACTTGATAAATGGATGACATGTCTGAGGCACTAAATAAGTAATGAAACAAACCACAAATCTGCTAGGTGTAGTTTCAGCATTAGTCAGAGTGAAGTAGAAGTATGTAAGAGCTGGGAGGGCGTGGTGGTTGTCATTCCTCCGTGGCATTCCCTCGTCCCTGGAGGTTTGCTGACTAAAGCGGGCCACTCCTTTCACTTCCTTCCCCTCACCGATTTAGCTCTGACCCACAGTCCATATAACCCCCACATCATGCCAATAACTTGTCCGACAGCCTGCGGTTTTGTCTTCCCCATCTCCAAACATCGCTCAAGCATCTTGTCCTGTTTGGTGGCCATTTCCTGTTTTTATCTCAGCGCTGTTGAGGATTTCCTTTGTACTATTCCTTTGGACGTTACCAGATTACCCCAGGGATTCAAGATTAATCTCAAGCAAACCAAGAAATTACAGTTGACTCTTCAGTTTGCAGTCAGCAAATCACTAGCACTATAATCTGTAGACAACAAAATATCTCTGTGGGATCTTATGTATTAAAGATATAATCCTTGAAGTTTAGACATCTACAGACATGTTCAAAAAAGCTGCGATTCTGTTATTATTTTATCTATTCATACAATTAATATCCTTTTAATAAAATATACACTGTGAAAGTTTATATTTTAAAACCAAATAAAGTATAGCAACAACACAACAGGTATTTTCTCAACGTTCAGTTGAGCCCTTCTTGACTCTCATCTGTCTGCTCCCACAGGCCCAGGCGGTGACCCTCACTGTGGCTCAGGCTTTCCGAGTGGCATTTGAATTCTGGCAGGCTGCCAGAGAAGGTACGCATGATCGCCCCCTACCAACACGGCAGTGTTTCGGATGAGTGGAGACGCTCCCCCACTGTATCCCCCACACCTACTGTATACTCCCTTTGCCAGACGCTGTGTTTGGGCTACAAGATTAATCCCAATTAAAAGGAAAGTCGTAATCGTCAAATCAGAAATCTGCACTTTTTAAGGTAATATAACAGTCCTGTGTAAACAACAAAATCCCATGTTTCCAGAGGCTCTCAACAAACGTGCTCCCTTAAATGCACGTGGTTCTTGAAATAGTTTGGCAGTTCATGCTTCAGCCTTGAATAAAATAAATTTAAGTGTAGATTCAAATTGCAATAACTCTCACAAAAGATGCAATTAGATATTTTCCAAAATGAACTCTGAAAGATTCTTTACACCCTTTCCAGGTCATTTGTCTCCTTTTTCCCTCCACCTTGGTCTCGACTGTCATGAGAAGGCTCATGTGAAATCCAAGAAAGGGAAGCCTGTTTTCTAGTCAACATTGTCCTTTCCATCTCTACAAAGAATCTCCCCCCATTGAACTGACCCTATTCCCATGTGCCGCATAAATCAGCGTCCAAAGAGCGCGGCCTCTTTGAGCTTAGCGGCGCCTTGTGATTACAGGCGACTCCGTCATGGTCAGAGACTGCTGTAGGTATCGACAGGGGAGTTGTTGGGAAGGATCAGGGTTTGGCCCGGGGGCAGGGGGTGGCCTCCTCACAGAAAATCTAAACCTTTTACGGTGGCTGCACATTGTTGAGCGTGTGCTCGGGATGCGTGGGTGCTAGGATTTCCCCTCGGTGTTTGCTCATCTCTACTGCACTCCTCTCACGCTTCTCGTGATTTTCTTTTTCTTTCATGTCAAGGTCCCTCACAGCTCTTTGAACACACAAGTCGTTAATAACCTGCGGTTAGAGAAGAGGCTGCTTTGTGAACGGCGTCGCCTCATTTTTGGTAAAGCTTCGCAGAACATGCCTGTAATTTAATGCATGTATGATTCGTGCATGAAAGGGGGGTGGATTCCGTCACATTGGCGCCCCCAGCCTTATCTGCATCATTGGCGCTCAATGGATTAAGCAATCGTTCTTTGTTTGGTTATGGTTTGTTTTGCACCTAGCACTTTTTTTTTTTTTCTCCTGCCACTCCGATCACCCCCCCCCAAACCAAACGCTGGTTAGTTTTATCAAAGGTGGAGGGGATGAGATGTGCTCTGGGGGGATGGTGGTTCTGCAGGAGGGCAGCACAAGCACAGACTCAAGGCGGTGCATAATGAGAAGCTGGAGATGGAGAATATGAAATGCGTGTGTCACTGTGAGATTGAGCCTCCGTCAGTGCCATTGATTATGTCTCATGAAATCCTCATTCATTTAGTCACAGCACAAACATTCCTTCAACATTTTTCTTCCTCCACTTGTCATTTCGACAACGATGATGTTATGAGTGAGTTTCTACTTTAAATCTTATGACGATGAGCGTGAGATATTTAAGGTTGGTGTAAAAGTATGTAGGCGGCTTGTCATGATGATGATAATAATACATGAATACATGGCCTATGAAAAATCTCAATGCCTGATATGGATTTCTATATAAGTGCAAAAATATATAACCTCTGCGTAAGACGAAGATGATTGTGGAGTAATGTAGAAAAGTCTATAAAGTATCGCTCCATCTGCAATGATGATGTAAGTACTTGTTTTGGTTTCAGGACATTGATGTTATTTTTATGCTAGCGTTGTGCCCACTGTGGTTTAGACAAGTAATGACACAAACATGGACTCGTGTTGAAAGCAGGAGGGGATGGAGTTTTTGTCGGACCTCAGAGGGAGAGAAGGCTGCAGTGGCTCTGCTGCTTAAGTCTTTTTCTCGCTGCATCTTTACAAGTTCATTTCCACCTCCCACAGTGGATCTCCACAGCCCACCACACATTCCTGACCCACATTCTCGTGCAAGATGCAGCTTTCATTGCTATTCATAAGAAGGCCACAAATTATTCTCTGTAAACAGCACTGGCAGCTTTGAACTGCTGTATCTTTAAGTTAAGCAGGAGTTTGGCAGCGCGGCAGGCAGCAAAAGGGAAGGCCGCGGGGAGGAACCGGCACCTGGGGAAATGTGTGTAACACTGTCAACACACTGGCACAGAGGCTCACAGGAATGGGGCGTTGTTCCCAGCTTGGACTGTCGTTCTGTGGCAGTCAAAGATAAACTCCTAATCTCTACTTTCAGTTTTGCATTTTTGGGATTGAAACTTTTTTCTTCCACGTGCCCCACAGCACTTAAGCTGTTTACAGAGAAAATAAATGTTTTAGTTACAGATAAAAGTAATTGCATAAACCACACAGCGGTAGGTGATGTAAGAGGCTCCTGTACTGTTTTGTTGAGCTGGTTTGTTACCATTCAATCACAGAGTTCAGGGTCGTTTTAATCACAGAATACTTCACCGGAAAAAGCTCCGACCCTCCAGAATCACTCGCCCAATATACACTTCGGACTTGATTGGGGGCAGGTGCAAGTAGTAGGTGTAAAGTATTTAGACCAGAGACAGGACTTTTACTGCTACGGGTTTTTGCAAAGTGTAGATTATTATTTCAGCTTGAGAACCAAAACAAAAAATGTGAACAAACTACTTTTACTTGTATGCCTAAGAGCAAATGGTGCTTGAAACTATGTATTTTGGACAAGTATGTACGATACAGTTTTACATGACTCATAATTTATTCCCAGCTTTGCACTTTCTGTCAAAGCTGTGAGCTCCGAGTCTTTACTCCCTGGTGTTGAAGTGTGTTGCTCCATTGCTCTGTGGGTTGTATCTGACAGCTGGCTTGAGTAATGGCCCAAACTTAATCCTCCAGTTTGGTGTTTCTAATTTGTTGACACATCAGGAAGCTTGGTTAGTAAAACGCTTATCTACTGTATATGCTGACAGCAACTTGGAAAAATAATCTGTTTCCGTAACTTGTATGTTGTCTGTGCTTGTTACAGAGAAAGAAAAGCGAGTGAAGTCGGGTTCAGATGGAGAAGGAGTCAGTACCTCACAGTCTGAGAGCTCGGCCAGTCTGTCCAGCCTGAAGGGAGGAGGTGAGTCTCTTCCATCCTCGAGGGAGTGTCCAGTCACTGCTCAATACTTGGCCAATATTCATTTGCAAATGACTATGGCCTGCGGCTTATTCCGCCTATTTTGTCAGAGGTGTGGACAAAAACAAATAGACTGTCAGTTTTAGGTTGGGTTTATAGTAATGATCATAATGAGTGGTCATTATGCGCCACTCTTTTATACGGCAATTTGTTTTTCTATAGGTAATTGCTGCACTCCTAATGGTATATGCTTTGCGGTCTGTTCAGTATGTTACATGACCTCATTGTACTCTAGTTACAGGAGCTAAGATGCAAGTCATGTCGTTGTTTACTGATGTGGAAAACCTTAAGGCTGTGTTTACTGTCGCCTGAGACGCATTTAATGATATAAGCTTCTTATTCAGAACAGCAATAATTCTCTATAAAGCTGTTCATTGTTGCATTGTGCTGTTTGTAAAAGCCTGTTTGTGCCTTTTGAAAGGCAGCAGCCAATACCAGAATTTGGAATAAACTAATGGTGTCGGTCAGATCCAAAACCTCAGAAATAAGTGCTTTGGAATAAAATGTTGGCATCTTTAGACACAGCACTCCCAAAATCTGATCTGACGCTGCATTTAAGCCATTGACCCAAGACCTTTTTGTGTTAGATTTCATGACGATGTGATTTTAAGGATGATCCCTACAGACAAGAATAAGCATTTCAGTGCTATCCTAGTGATTATCAGTTTAACTGCCAAAATATTAGCTTTTAAGCCATCATTATAAATCCGTGCCAGGGACTCGACACTTCCTGATGACTAAGAAGCATCCCTTTGAAGGCTCGGATTGCATGGCAGTAAGTGTCTGGGGATCAGTGGCATCCTCGGAGGTGAGTCAGCCATGTCCATGAGACCTGGTATTTTCAGCTCTCTGCTGGCACCAGACTCTGCTGTGGCGGCACATAGACGCTCCCCTCGAAACTGTTGTTACATGAGGGTGCGGTTACTCACCTGGGAGTGTCCATGTGTAGAAACAGCATAAATCCCCTCTGCTGTTGTTTGGTACACCTGCGTGTTGTCTCAGGTCCTCTTGCTGCAACCGAGATAAAAAAAAAAACAACAACAAATGTTCCAAGTGTTGGCACGTTCGTCTGTTGGAAGGAAAACCAAGATTGAATCAGTTAAATTCAAGCAAAATGTATTCCCTGTTGCTTACAATTCTATTACAGAGCTCTGGGTGCTTATCTATTGTCCCTGGCTATCTACATCTAAGCGGGGCTTATATCAGGCGGTCTGCACTGCCCGCGTGTCCCTACACCCAGTATATAAAACACAATATCATTAATATTAATGAGAAATGTTGTATTTTTCCATCTTCACTCCTCTCCACGTATGATGTCGTTTTGTTAGGATGACCTCGAGTGGGTGGCGCCTCCTCATTGATAAGGCCCAGCTCCACTGACCGTTGATAAGACACCGTTTCACTGTGCCTCATCCTCGAGACTTCATACATGCCTGTGATCTGGGTTAACTGTTATAGAACGAGCAAAGTGCAAGAATGAGGTTTTGGCAGCGTGTGGGTCCTAAACCTTCCCTTGATCATTATTCACTGTAAATAAGAGCACAAACATATTAAACATATTATCAAACTTATTATTAAACTTAAAAACTCTCTGACTCTGTGTATCATTCAAGATTATCCTGCATTTTGTCATTGCATCATCACATTTAATTTACTTATTTTACAACGCTTCTTTTGGACATTATGAGTCAGAAAACCAGCAACCACATTTGGATAGATTGGATAGAGGTGGTTTGATGGCACTTATTTAATTTTAAGGTAGCACATACATTCAAAATAGTGCTGGATTTGGTTTCACTCTGTAAACATTTTATTAATGAGTGCCCCTTGACAATACGACTGTTGACTAATTGCTTCTAGTATTGATGAGCGGAGGCCATTATAAACCAATCATATCAGAGTACAGTGGTGTCAGAAGGTCCCCTCAGTACTGCAGATATTGTCCCATCTGTGTGATCAGAACCAGGGCCTGAAGGGTTTATCGTGATAATTACACTGTCCCCAGAGACTTGCTGCTGATGTCCTACAATTAGACGGCAATTTAATCTAATGGCAGGTGCCGGAGTCCACACCATACCGACTGTGTGTATTTTGCCTTGCAGAAGTGGCCACTGGAAAACTCCTGGATTTGGCAGAGGGAGCCAACGTGGCACTGGCCCACTCAGGAACAAAACGCACAGACTCCGATCCCTTTATGGAGCATAATCACGCAGCGGAGAACAACAACACTGTATGGGTAAGGAGACACTGCCGGGCCGGCCGCAGAGTTTCAGCTGCAGAGGCTTGATAAAACAGGAAGACAAATGATGGGCTGTTGTAAAAAGGAAAGGCTGTGAATAATTGACCACTGTGAGGCACCGTTGTATCAAGGCAGTGGGTTCTATAGAGGAACTGGCGCGGCACAATGGCCTATTGAACAGCGGCCTTATTGAACGGGTCCATGGCAACAGAAGGTGTGGACCAATACCCACTGCAAATATTATCCTTTTTATTATAAATGTATAATTAAGAACTAAAAGGATGTTTTGGCTCGAAGGCTTTATTCAAAATGACATTTCAGGTTGAAAGGGGGTGAATAACAGGGAAGAATTTGGTCAGTTGAGCAGTGAGGGAGCTCACACCTGTAACCCTGTCTCAACAGGAACATTACAACACTGAGAACCTTCAGTAGATCAGTAAAACTTTGGCTACTGGATAATCAAACCTGCAGTCACAGCGTGGACATGTCAATTTTTACCGTTTTGTACTGTCCTATTTGTCTGTGTCGTGTGTTTTCTGAAGTCTGCTTACTGTAATTTTGTGTTCATTTTCTGCTTGTTTTACTAACTATTTCAAATGACTGTTTCATTATGTCAAATTATACAACAAAAAATGCAATAGCTGAGGTGTGATGATGATGATGATGATGATAATTAATAAATTGCATTGGTATTGCACTTTACACATGAAAACACATCTCAACGTGCTACAGGTAAAAACACAAAACGTATAAACCGTAAAAACCGCAAGAAACATAATAAGAAAATGCATACGAAATAAGTGGGTCTTCAGTTTTAGAATCAATCAAAAGAATATTGTAAGACTTTTCATAGACTTTCATAGCCTCTGTAAAACTTACCAAAACACTTTTTGTTTGTTGGACAGGAGCTGGAGGATGGGCTGGACGAAGCTTTCTCCAGGTGAGAATAATTGTTGGCTTGCGTTTCCTGAAACAGGACTGTACAGGGCGTTGTGCTGAAATAGCCAGCTGTGGTTTGGGTGCTGTTGAACTATCATAAACACAGGCTCTGCTCGGTGCTGTCCCGTGGTCAGCAGACCGGCTTCGTTTCCAGGGTCTGGCGGGTGACACCCAGGCTGAGTCATGTTGCTTTAGCAGGCTCACTTTACTAGCACGACGATTCAATACGAGCGCTCTCACCCCTGTGGTCAAGGACGCTGCTGTAATATGCCTGCCATTAACTGTAAAAAAAAAAAGGCATTGGACACAACCACAGATTGTTCTGGTTTAGTGCTCTCTGCATTTCTGCATTCAAAATGATCAACAGCAGACACATTATGACTAAGATGCCTGTTGTTGATCAGACCACAGCAGCTCATTTACTGAATCAGATTACACCTGCACTTTGACATTTTGAAAACTAATCCTAAATGATTGATGGTTTAAATCTAATACACTGTTTGTGCCTTATTAACATGAACTCAGAGTTGCAATGCAAATCTTCAAGAGACTAAGAAGTAACTTTGAACAAATTGACTCTGTAGAAAATACATTCTTACATTTTTATGGCAGTGACTACAAACCCCGTGTCAGTTGACACCGCTTGTGGATTATGTGGATGCACTGCTCTCTGCTGGCTGAGATGTATTATAACAATGAAGGCTGACTTTGTAATGTGTAGATTATATTGTTTGTTTGCATTGCAAGGGAATAATGTAAAATTATGAGCAATCCCTGAATAATCCCTGACCTGTTGTATTTCCTTTGCGCCCCCAGCCGAAGTCTGGATAGCTTTGAATCCTACTCAGGTAACATCATCTGAGTGTAGTGAACCCACCTTATATTCTAGACTTCACCACCGCTCATCTGTCTGAGGACTTATTTTGCACAGTTTTCCACTCTCTATGTTTTAATAAGTGTTTGCGTGCAACATTCATCAGCTCGTACACTTTTGGCATCTCATGGCATAGTGTTGTGTGGTTCAAGTCAAATACCAAAAAAAGCCAGCCCATATGACGTTCATAAAGTGATACTTTCTATTGTTGAAAAGTAAACGAATTGTAACCACAGGTTTGTCTTGTGCCCACAGACTCGCTGAGTCTCGCACTAACCCCCAGGTCCTGGACATTGGGGTGAGTCCTCAGGACTTGAACACAGAGGAGTGCCTGTCTCCGGGAAAATGGGAGCAGGACGACCCAGACTTCAGTGCACATAAAGACTTTGGTCTTTTACAGTGAAGTCCAAAAGGGGACAGGACTGGACTGGGAATCAGATGGATTATGGGGGAAAGAGACAGGACTCTTGTGATCTGGATTAAGGTTCTCCACCTTGCCTTACTGCCAAATCACCTCTTGGTGGCGCTCTGCTGTTACACAACCAGTGAGGGAAACATGAAGAGGCTGCTCACAAAATTCGCCAAAGCAATACAACCTCATTATCCCTTTTGTACCAAATCCATGCAGTTGTTTAATGTGTGTTACAGTTAGTGTATCACTTCCTTATTGTGCTTCATGTTCATGTATATAATATGTTAACTGTGTTTGTCTTGTGTGTTTTCATTGGGATTATAAATGTGCACATTGTTACAGGGACTATAACATGCATATAGGAACTAAAGGGTCAAACAGCAGCTGCAGCTTCATTTAGATGGAAATGTTAAAAGTGACTGGTTAAAAGAGACAATAGTCACATTCATAACCATTGTAATAAAAACAAAGTTACTACCTATGTTCCCCATTCAAAGCTGCAGCCTGTTGAGGATGGAAAGCTTTAAAAATGAGTGTTTTGATCAAAGACTGTTTGGGACATGAGTGAATGGCAACAAAATGACAATCTTATTTTTTCTAATGCAAATAATGTCTGCACTCTACATCCATTGGTTTGTAAAGCACATGTTTTATCTAAAGACTAATGTCAAGCATTGATGTCACTGCAATTGTATTTATTTACTTGCAAACTCTGAACTTTCAGCACTGTTTCAGTGTGCCTGGACCGGCCTGGACCCCTGTTCACCGTGTCACTGAACATTACATTTTACAAAGCAAAAGATGAGTTTCTGGTTTTATCAAATGGTTATAAGCCAAATGGACAGAATGTGGTTTACGTTTGAGCACTGTGCCACGGTATTATGGATAAAATGAATTTACATTTTTCAAGACCAGATCACGCGTTGACAGTGTGATATTTTAACATGTGGTTATGTACGAAATAATTTAAATCTAATTTGCATAAACGTATAAAACGCATTTGAGTTGGGTCTTTTTTCCAGTTTACTAGAAAGCACAAAAAGAACTGAATCAGGCATTATGAAAAAGACAAAAATAATCTGACTCTACACTGCCCTCTGCTGGCAGCTGCATCAACAAGTCAAGAGCGGTCCAATTACTTTTTTTGTTTGGCAGATTATATTTTAATGCTAACTTTCTGATTGCATTCTTGTATATAAAGAGTAAATAATTAAAATACACATCTCTTAGTATTTTGACAATGTCTTTGAATCCTCCGTGATTTGAATTGACCCCGCCAAGGCAGGGGTCATCATGGTGCAAGTTAAAAGCTTGGCGTGGATGTACTGATGGGCTAGGCGCCAGACACCTCCATCTTCTGTCAAAGGTGACCAAAAGGTAAGAATAATATGCAACAGGAGAGTTGTACTTTTGCAAATATCTATGATTTTATAGATTATTCCAAAGCAATCTACATAAACTTGGTAGATGTAGTAACTGGGGGTTGTTTACGAGATCAATGCCGCCAACACTTTCTACACGTTTGAATAAAAACATCAGCCTGTGAAAATGGAGGACCTGCTGCTCGATGGCAAAACATGTTTTGTTAAATCGTGTAAGTTCAAAAATATGAATGCTTCACTTTTATGTGGCATGAAATTACTGCTAAGCTAGCCAACTTTCACCAAAGGCCAAAAGACTGAGGAATCTAATCAAACTTTTAGTGTGGCTAATGTTAGCATTTGTTTAAAATGCACTAATCTTTTTTGGAAATAATTATTTCAAACTCGTCAATACTGTTGCAAATTGGTTTAAAAGTGCTGTCTGCTGTACATTAAAGGCCTCAGTCACTTGGATTTGTGATTTAAAAATACACTAAAATTGAACTTGTTGCATAAAGCTTCATAAGCCCGCTCAAGTTTCACTATGTGCACGGATGAACCAGTTTACTTTATACTGTATCTTGGGACACAGGTGTGTCATGTTTGTGTAATACTTACACAAACTCTTACATACCCTACCTACTTTGTCAAAACAAAACTTTGCTGTTGACCCTTTTTTTCCCCCCCACAGAAAACGATGTCAAAAAGAGGCTACGTTAATTTGAGGATACAGATCAATAATGACTGCACTCCTGAGCCGCCCTCCAAGAGGCAGAAGTGCACGTCACCAGATGAGGGCTGCTTCTCTGCGTCTCGAGATGAGGACCAAAGGAAGACATCCGTGCCTTTCGATAAAGATGTCGACAGCCTCTTGTGCCTCCAGGACCGAGGAGACGATGGATACTTCTCCCTTTCCTTTGAGACACAAGACGCTGCCCGACAAGGTCCTGAGGAGCTCAAACTTGGACCTCCTCTGTTTGAGTCCTCTGTATGTGGAGAGGAAGAGTCTATAAATAACAGCAGCGCTTGGGAGTCCACTCTCCCTCTACAAGTGCAGGTATGATCAACCTGGGTCATTCCTGAAATTCTTTTCCATTGATATGTTGTACTTGAGCTTTTGAGATTATTTAGTAACCTAATTAGATGCACTGCGACATGGGTGTTTTTCCACAAATTTCTGCTTTTACAATACACTGTAGACCAAAACAAATTCTATTCCACTAGAAAATAATCAGGGGTAGGGGGTTTAACATGGTGCAGTTTTGTGACTGGTATATTTCCTGTCTTCAGGTCAAATCAGTGGTTGTTCCAGTGGGCCCAGTTCCTCCAGCAGAGGAAGCCAGTAGACCACGTTTAAAGCTGTAAGGATTATCAATAGTTGGAAACAAAGCACTTTTCTAAATACTCCCTTGTGGGTTTTGGGACTTTTCCAACAGTGAAGAAGAGGAAAAGAGAAAATATATCAATGCTGTGACAAGACATATGAATGAGCGGCCCTCCACCCAAGGTACTTTTATTGCACTTCAAATAATTAATGGGGCTGATAGAAGACCATTAAGTATTAAATTAAAGTTTTGTACTTAATGAATCCCAATGGATATTGTTTATCACCTAAAAAACACAGCCATTGTGATTTGCTAAGTACAACTATCTAAATTGTTTGATTGTATAGCTTTACTAATTGGTAACATGTCATTGTGCAAAACCTGCTTTAAATGGCCTTCTCGTCTCACAGATGTGATGGGGGAGCTTTTATCTCTCATGTCCGAGGTAGCCCAAGATTCCCGGGATCCACAATGGCAACATCCCTCAGACCTAACCAGACGGTATATGATAATATGAGCTTTAACTTTCTAAAGCATAGCCATAAAGAAACAGTTTGTTTTCACAGAAATTATGAGAAAAGGTTTAAACCCACTCCAGTGACACTCCAGGAGTATGAAGACAAACTCGACTTCACCTATAAAAGATTTGCTTCTGTGCCTAAGGTGTTCAAAAGGAGCAAATGAATGCATGCATGTATATAGAAATTATTTTGTACTGAAATGCAACTTTCCACAATGTTTGTATTGATGTTTTATCATTGTTGTTTGAAGCACTATCCTATATCTTTTTTTGTGTGTTATACTACTGTACAAATCCTGGATTACCTACCTGGATTAAAGGCAGGTATAAAAACAATTACGTTACTGTGGAAAATCATTTTATTGAAGCATACACAAGTAGAAGCATACACGGTATTCTTCAGAACTGAAGCAGTGTAATCTTGTGCATAATAGGAAAACCATGCTAGCCCTCATTAGTCTGTGACACACCGCTGTACACACAATATAAACACTACACATTTTCACTATTGACTTTCCACTCCATGCTGCTTTGTGAACAAAAAGCTCCTAAGTTTCTTGTTTTTAAGAAAAACAAAGGTCTACAGAACGAAACAATCTTAACACAAGGCTACCGGCAGTGGTTAAAATGATGTTTTGCTTCTATTTGAAATAATCCCAATTTTTAAATTAACTGGCACCTTTCCCATCCTTTTCTCACTGTTATAAGGTCATCAGCTCCTATCGATTACACATTTTTACATAAATGATCAAGTAAAGAATATAACCAAGTTGTTCGGTGTAGCAGATAAATTAAAGAAATGCATTAGTCGATTGCAAAATGAGCATGTCCACACCGATCAGGGCTAGCATTGCAGTGACCCATTGCCACCATATATAGAACCCATTTCCATACCATTTTTAAAGACACATTGTGGAACGTTATGTTTGCAGCTACTTGTCAAAGCAAAGCAGTGACGTCTCTACCAAGACGATCTTTTGATTTCTCACTTCCAGCAAAGTCAAGAATCAGGTTTGCGGAAATGCGAAATCGCTCACACTTTAATCCTTCAGTTTTAGTCTTCAGAACCTTGAATCTTTATGAGGGTTTAGTGGAGAAAGCCTTTCCACGTTTAAGAAGAGCGAAGTCCAGGCAGAGCGATAAAAGGGTGCAATTGCTTTAGTCATTCACAAACCACTCAGGCGTAACATTTAGTGTGTTTCTCTGAACTTGGACATTTCTGCTCAAAGTAGAGTTGGTGTTCAAATCATCAGCACAAATAATAAACCCCTTTCTTTCAATGGTCATTCAATGTTAGTACTTAACAGTTACTTTAGAAAATGGATGTTTGTATATACGCCTACATTGGCATGATACATAAATTAAAACCATAAGCACTAGACCTCGGATTTGTGAACTCAAAACTGCAAAGTATTCTGGGAATAGGGGTACATTCTATGATCGTAAACCAACGGAGATTTTAAAATGTAAAATAATGGAGTTATTGTTCACGTGAAAGCATTTGAACAATACAGTGTGTTAGATGTGTTTATCTGTAGATAATATCTGTAGCATTTTTTCTCTTATAGTTTGTAGCCAAAGTTAGTCTATGGATAATGTCTGTTAGATACCCCCTAAAATGACTTTGATTTATATGTTTACGTTCAATTATAACAATATATTCCAAACTCTATTCAGATCACAATCAGTTCCACCCATTTACAAAAAAAAAGACAAAAAGTATTTACACAATGCATTTTGCATCTTTTAAGCACAAGAAAATGGAGCTAAACTGACCAAATTAACAGAAGACATTAAGGCAATTAAAACTGAAATAAAATAAGCCCTAAACATGAGGATGTGATTCCCAAACAGCCAATAACTGATCCAGCCAAATCAAAAATCAGTATTTTACACATGTTGCAGTGTACAGTACCGTATGGCAGAAGTTGATCCCTTGGACAGTAATGGTGGTACAGTTGCTACACAAATGGTAGTTCTGAGAAAAGTAGAAGCCCTTCGTTCATCTGTTCAAGACGTCATGTTCAGGCTCAAAGGCCGCACGTATGTCCGTGTTCTTGAGCAGGAAGTGGAAACAGCGCTGGAAAGGCATGGTCCTCACACAGGCTACAACTGAACAGTGCATGCTGTGAGGGTACGACTGAGGAACCAAGCTCCATCTAAGGCTGTTATTGCTGATGTGAGGGATCTGCCCCTTTGAAGTTCAGCACTACATAACTGCACTCCGGAGTGTTTTTCACACTTGATTGGACACAGTAAAATCAAACACAGTAATAAAGGGCATGTCCAGGATGTGGAATGTAACATTAGTTGTTCATCAAAGTTCAACAGCAGGATGTGTTTATGTCACATCATGGTCCTTTTACATCCATGAATATAGGATCATTCTAAAATGTTTACAGCCACCAGCATCTCTCACAATAACTTGAGTTTACCATGTCCCACTGAACGACGTTTAACCAATAGAATGTCTAAAAACAAAAACCAGAACACTGGTTCTGGTGGCACCGTTTTAATAACTACAGATAAACACTTAGATGATCAGTTCTGATGTTGAACAAACAAGTGCAATGTAGAGAACACTGATTTAACGTACAGTGAGAATAGGAGGCCCTCTGTGTATCAGCTCTGGTCCATGGGGTCCCAGCTGCTTGTCTCTACAGCCTGTGCTGTAGCTGTGCAGAGCCCCAGAGCTGCAGACAGCAGTGTGCCTGGTCCAGGAGCACAGTCATGCCCCGTGCCCGAGGAGAGGGAGGACAAACGCCTCATCACAACAGCAGATGGCTCCAGTCTTTGTGGCAGTCACACCTCGATGATGTTGACAGATGGCATCCTGTTGTTGTTCTTGGCAAACTGTTGGAAACAAACAGAAGAGCAGGTAAGAGGAGAGGCACAATCACAGGGAACGGCTACAATCATGCAATGAGCAAGAGGATGCTTCAGCGCCTGGATGTTTTTGGAAGCAGAGAGCAGAAGGTTGTTTGGGGCTGATCTGAACGTAGAGAAATGAAATGAGACTCTGGACTTGCTCAAAAGAAGCTGTGACTTGATCTTGAGGGCACTTTAAAATAATATAGTTCTGCAGCATAGGCTGAGATGACTATGGCTGTGCATGGAGTGGAATAATCTGGATAAAAGTGGCCCTGACGATTCACCTGCCCAGCGCCGCGGAGGGAGCATCCAGGGAAAGGGGGTGGGTTATACCTTACTGCGAAGCAGCCCCCCTGTTGGATGTTCAGGAGTACTGCACTCTGAGGAGTTTTTGGCTTTGTCCTTGTTGTTGTTGGGCTCGTTATCTTTGATGATATCATACTGGCGGCAAAAGAGAGCGATCACACCTGCCACAAGCAGAGATAGGGTTAACTACTGAGATTACACCACATGACTGCTCTGTAAGCAGTGTCGGGGATAATTACTTTGAAATTGTATTTGGTTACAGAATACTGAATACTTGACTTAAAATGTATTTTATAACATATTCCGTGACTTTGTCCAGTCAGAGTCCTGTATTCTGAATACAATGATGTGCATGATGTATAAAATCGGTGTATGATTAAAAACATGTTGACTAAGTTCGTTGAAACACCTGTAGTCAACTTAGGAACATAAACGTGCTCCAGTGCAGTGGTTCCTAAAGTGGGGGTCAGGACCCCCGGGGTCACGGGACACTGAAGTGGGGGTCGCAAGATACTTTTGAAACAATATTTTTTTTAACATTTCTGACATTGATTTTTGATTGAAAACAGCATTTAGGCCAAATATCAAAATACAATATTCAAACTAATATCATTAAACCAGATGAATTAATTAAATGCTTTGAACTTTAAAATATTATAAATGCTAATTACATTTTACAGAGGGGGTCCCGAGTTGTTTGTTGAGTGATTTTGGGGGTCGTGGCCTGAAAAGTTTGGGAACCCCCTCAGTGCGCATGTGTTTGCATGAACCGTAACGAAGGGAATTAAAATCTTTATTTGTGTCTTTGAGGAGACACAGATCATATAATATTAAAAGTGGGCCATTACAGAGCTTAACTCCTGATCGTTTTGATATTTTCTTTATTTATGTGCAATATGAACCTGAAATGTCATGAGTACTGCAATGTACTCCTTTGATTTTAGGAAAGTAACTGCATTCAAAATACCCTCACGTGAAAGAGTAATTGTACTGGAATGCAGTTACTCAAAAAGGAGTAATTCCAACACTGTCTGTAAGTATCATTCATAGTAACATATTCAGCCCAGTGTGTGAATCCTCACCTGCCCACATAATCAGAACCACTACTATGATAATAAGCTCTCCCGCTCGCAGCTGCGTGGCCTGACCCACTTCCTCCATGGTCACTTCGTCTGAAACAACAGAATACAACCAGCCAAATCACAAAGAGCTTTAATCAATTAAATATAAGGGTTAGTCTGCCAACAGATGGAAAGTGTAAATATGCCCAGGTCAGAGTGCACGTTTTTTGTGTTTTCTCAATTCTAGCAGATGTAAATCACAAACTGAGAAAAAACACATAGCTCTATCTTCTGGTTTAGTATTACAGGGAGATGTGGAGGAACAAATATGGGAAAGAATTCTACATGGGTTTAGGTAAAGGATTTGTCTTCTGTGTTGAGCATCCCTGTCCATTAGCACACACTGCAGCCGTGCACGGTTCAGGTTGTGGCCGAGGCAGTGGCTTAGATAAAAGACGGGCGTAAATGTGAGCCGACATAGAAAGAGGAAGGCTTGGGCCGGGGCCTATTGATCGCTTGTCCCCCCGAAGCTTGGAACCGCAGCTGTCTGATGAATGCGCTCCTCATTCCGCTTCACTGTGGACTGGCTACATGCAGGGCGAGGCCCGCAGCGGCACATCAATACAGTCAAGTATACACCCACCTCAGCTGTTTTATTCCTGAGTTGTGGTCAGAGAGGGCGAGCTTCAGGAGCGCGCCGCTGCAAAATTTCATTTCACGCTTACTGCCACTATTGATTTTTATAGGTCTTTGGCGAGAATCAGCGGAGATTGTCAAAAAGCCAAACCCCCTGTTAAACTCCGTCCGGAATGATACTATTTTAACCTACAAGTCGACAATTGGAGAAGTACATTTTCAGACCTCTCTTAATTATAAGGCAGAGAGCTTCCAGGTTACTTCGGGCAGTGGGAGAAACCCAGGGGAAATTGGAGGAGCAAAGTATGGCACTTTGAGTAGTTTCTGCAGAAGAGTCAAAGATTAATCAAACACAAAGGTATGTCTTGGATGAAGGAACCTCATAGTAACATGGGAAAAATACTCTAAAAAGTCCATTTTGCATACCCCACCTCCCGGTTTTCAGAGTAAGACTCCAACATATCAACAGGTATGAATACCTCCTGATTCTGTATATGTCATGTTACCTTTGTTCTTAGAGGCCTGAGAGTCCGTCTCCTTGGGCGTCCTGAAGCGCAGGGGTTCGCTGTGAGGGCTCATGCCAGACATGCTAATGGACTGGACATGCACTATGTAGTCGGTCTCCTCCTCCAAGTCCCATAATGCACAGGAGCGAGTGGTTGTGTTGACTTCCTGGATAAACCGGAGCATGCGCACGTCTTTTTTCTGCGGGACAACAATACGAGGCAGTAGTACGTCACCCAAGCACTTGACAAGCTTTTACACAAGTTGAACGTTGAATGGAGAAATGCGACATCCTTTTAATCAATGCTTCTCAAACTGTAAATTGTGTCAAACTGAGGTACTGTGTTGTGCCCATGGTCATCTACAGCAGCAGGGTTGTCAGGTATCAGCTGTCAAATCTCCCCAAAAGGGTCTGGAAAAAACAGCCAAAACCCCTGAAAATACCCGGCAGTGGGGCTTTTCAATGTATTTAATTAGTTTTCAGAGCCACTGTGATCCTTTGATGATGCTGAAACACCCCATTCTCTCTCTCTCAGCTCTGGTTTGGTTTTGTCATTAGAATCTGTATTTTCTTTACACAGTAAGCAACTTTAAATAGCGAGGCAAAAATTCATTTGTTCACTGTTTATAGTTTATTACTGTTTATTGTTGACCCATGGAAATCTTTAAAAGCCATCCAATTCTGCTGGGTCATGGCAAACCTCTCAACCTTTATCTAGTAGTCCAGTCCTTCTTTGGGTAAGTCCTCATTTAGAACTCGGTCTTCGTCAGACATAATTAAGCTCCAGTTTGGACCTGGCTTTAGATTTGCTTTAGACCTGGTTGTGTTTGGAAAGCCAGACAGTATGGACTGACGGATGAGTCGACTAACATGGTACAAGAATTATGCTTAGCTTAGACACCTTTCTGGAATGCTAGGAGTCGTTTTACAAGTGCAACTGCTGGAAGTTCATTCTCTTTCTTGTTTATAATCTTATTAGGCTCACAATTACACAGCTGTCAAAAGGTGTGGGTGTTTTTAAATCTTAAAAGCAGAATGACAAGGTTCAACGTCTCACGGCGATCTACTTAATGGTAATTTATGCGAACGGCATAGTAAAGAAAATCCAACATGACGGCCAACAACCAGCTCTGAGGGGCGAGTGACCCAATTCAATTAGTGTTGTTTGACGAGGCCTTGAGTGTGTTTACCTGCTGTGTGATGGCAAACCCGATCACATTGTCTCCTTCCGGGATGTCCCATGTCACCACAGCAAACCTGGCTCGCACCTCTCTGACAGTCACATTGACAGGAGGCGACAGGCTATCTGCATACAGGACAAGAACGGGACCAGGAGGGTTAGATTTTGTATAAATATTTATTGTATCAATGCAATATTGTAACCAAAAATGTATTACTGGGGGCCTAAACTATAATTAATTGGCCAGATATTTTCATCATAAATAAAGGAAAATCCAACTTCTGAAAGAAACAGTTTGGATTGAGGATTGAGGAGATCATGCGCAAATTCAAAGTCCAAGAACTTAGTCTACTGTGCACGTTTCTACTGGCAAGTAACACATGGCTTCATGCAAAAAAACTCGCTCCTAGCTGCCTGCATAAAATTAACAATTAAGTTTAAAGTCACTATCATGATTAGTGTTTTACTTTTAATTACCGGTCATTTCCGCAGTGACTCAGACAGCCCTCTCTGCCTCTCTGCACAGGCGCCTTTGCCTTTTAATTGAAAGTGCCAAAGCAGCTTCGTTACCGGCGCCCTCATTAACAGTAATTATTATTTTATTAAGCCCCTTTGAGCTCTGATTTTGGAAGAATATCACTAATCAAACTGGATTCATGTGCAAAATAAGACAGACTTGACCCTCAGTAGATAAAAAAATGCACTTCATCTTCTAACACACGTACACTTTAATGGGGGCCAGAGGTTATAGGATGCAGGAGAATAGTGATGCGTTTTCCATATATAATTAGTAGCGTGACTGTGAATGGGGGCGTCTGAGCGGCCGCAGACTTAATTACCGGCGGTGTATTGTGTCAGGGGAATACATAAACACAACAGCGCGCTTTAATCTGTATATGTCTGAGTGAGTGTGAACCCACTGCCGAGGTACTGTGGGTAGAAAGGTGAAAGTGATTTGCTCAGTATGCAGCATGATGCATGACAAGCGTGGGGACGACAAGGAAACTTAGCGAAAGAGATCATTTCATGCATGTTGAAATGTTTTGACACATAGTACAGTCTTGTTCTTGTATTGTATTACTAAAGTCAAGGAAATGTATTTTTGCACTGACAACCAGTCCACATGTGCTTTGTGCTGTCGTTCTATTGGACTGTTGTGGTGAAGAGGGAGCTGAGTCGGAGGGTAAAGCTCTTCGATCTACGTGACTACCCTCACCTTTGATAATGAGATCTGGGTAATGACCAAAAGACCAAGATCATGGATACAAGCGGCGGTAATGAGTTTCCTTCGCAGGGTGGCGGAAAACCAGAAGAAAATGGATGGACAGTGCTTTACATGCTTTCAAGCACAAACACAGACATAGTCCGGACAAGGCAAAATGCTCAACAGCAGAAAAATTTGACAATCAGAATTCAGCATCAGAATTATTAACCTCGCAAGGTCACTCAGATTATGGGTAGATCACTCCCAACATAAAAAAATCTTTAATGCTACGCTGAACACAGGCCGATGAACAATGATGATGTGCAGCCCATATCGAAGATGTTATTCACTTCTCTATTATGGAATCTAAATCTAATCGAGACAATCACAGTCAGTGGGCGATTGAAAAGGTTAACAGTCATTTGGCCTACACAGGAGAAACACAATTCTCATATCTTGATTACGACAGAACCATTTTTACACAATGCCGTCCATAACAAGACTTGATAAATACTAAATACATTACCACCATGCAACCGGTCAGCTCTTTCCTCACAGCAAGAAGGTGCTGGTTCAAATCCCAGACCAAACAATATGATAAATACTATTGCATCCGTGGAATTGGAGGGCCGACTGAATCCATCACAAAGAAAAGTGCAACATGCCCTGCCGCTGCCAGTGTTGATAAAAAAGTTCGCCTGACTTGAGCGTCCTCCGGAGTGGAGAGTGGTCGGACAGTGACAGTGTGTGTGAGCTCAAATGAAACACCAGGCTGATGTCTTCGTACAGTGCAGCTCACAGCCAGCTGCTCGGTGAGGGACAGGGGTGACTTTGAGCCATGATGAATTAGTGTTGGCTGAATATGTGACTGAATGATGATCCGAATGACACCAAATGACTTGGCTTTTTCAGAGGATACAACCTCGAATTATGAGGGGTCAGGAGATGAACAATAAACACTTTTTATGCTTGTGAGAGTGCCCTTTGGGGTTTCAAAGCTAAGAATAGAGTGAATTTGTCAAAAACTTATCATAGAGATTATCATAAAGAGACTCTCTCCGACATACACAATCCCAGCACCTGAGAATCCAATAAAGCCCTAATGAGCGCTAGCGCAGTCTCCAGCAGTTAAAGCTCAGTGACTGAATTCATTCATGCAACACCCTTAAGTGTATTACAATCACTTTTGCAGCATTCATATTGAGGAGCTCTTTCAGATAATGACAAACACGCGGCCGCTGTGTAGAAGGCACGGCAGCAGCAGGTGGCTCCGCATGAAAGACTTCGGATGAGTCAGAGAAATCGAAGTTGCCACTGTCATTATGGCGTGGAAGAGTGAGGCCGCAAAGGGGAATTAGCAGCCATAAATTAGCACTTGATTACGAGCGTGCTAAAGCTAACGACGGCGCTGTGACAATTAATTTCGGGTGTTGAGATAGGCGACCTGCCTCTTTCGAGCTGCACACTATAGCACCCACGGGTCCTCCTTCAGATTTAATGTGCCATGATAGAGCCACCTTGGTTTTGTCCTTTTAATGTTGAAGTACAAATGTCCTCCTTTTTTTTTTTTTGTAGATGACACTGTAATACGCAAAAGTGCCACAGAAGATGATGACACGGCGTGACAGATCTGGCAGTGAAATGCACACGAGGCGCTAATGTGTCTCATTTAGGAGCGGGCGCATCTGGTGACTGGCATTAGCGTCACACTTACAATATGGCTTGCTCATAACCCAGAGTAACAGAGGCATTTTTTTTGTACAAAGACAGGACTCTGTTCACAAATCTTACGGGTTGATATCGGGTTAAATCAAGAGGAATGCAACAGGTTAACTGGTTTTAGCGCAAACTAAACCAATACACTGGTTGACCAAGAAAAGTCGCCACATACAAAAGGTCACATGTCCGTAGGGCTGGGTACCGTTACAGTTTTTTCGATACCGATACTTTAACCATACTTGGTTTTGATACTGATAACTGAGCAATACTTTTTTCTGATATCTATGCAAAAATATTTGTCGTCTAGAACCAGAAAACAGAACAATTATGTTTGGAAGATCTGCACATTTACAATATCTCTAGTGTAAATGTGTGAAAAATTGGGAATAAATTGTAAAAAAAATAAAAATAAAAAAATGGGGGGAATTGAGAGAAATTGTGGCAAAAATAAGGAGAAACAATTGTGTAAAAAACGGGAGAAAATGGAGCAAAAATAGAGGGGGGGGGGGGGTGGATTAAATATTGATAAAATAGGGGGAAGATAGTTTTAAAAATGAGAACCAAATTGGGGTATACATCATGCTAAAAAATGAAAAAAATGTTGTTGTTTTTGGGGGGGGGGGGGGGGGGGGGGGGAATATTTTATTTGAGCTGAAACAACCAAGTCACTTAATCATGTCCCAGGGCCAACACCATGAAAACTTGGATCTAAAGTTAGAAGATTTCTTTTCGATTCCTGCTTTCGATACTTTAATTTTTTAAATAACAGTACCTAAATTGGCCATACCGCCTTTGCTCTGCCCGATCCCGTCAGACCTGGGAAGCCAAGCAGGAAAGGGCCTGGTCGGTACTTGGATGGGAGACCGTTTGGGAGCACCAGGAAGCCTAGTGAATGCAGTGAGTGAGTGAGTGGTTGGTGGTGTTCAGAGGGGCCGATGGCACAGACTGGTTGCCTCGCTTCCGTCAGTTTACCCCAGGGCAGCTGTGGCTACAATAGTAGCTTACCACCACCAAGTATGGAGTAAATGAATAATGCAATGTAAAGCGTCTTTGAGTGTCCAGAAAAGCGCTATATAAAACCCAGCTCTACACGTCACACTCTAATATCGTTGGAGCTTGTTGAGCTTTGATTACATCACGCTTTCGCTGTGGCATTGTTTCAATAAGCTTCTGCAAAGTCAAAAGATCCAGTGTTGCATTCATTTTTCATCAAGATTATGAATTGATGATGGGAGAGTGTAACCACTGCGTTAAGGCTTCTCCAGCACATCCCAAAGATTCTCAATGGAGTTAAGATCTGGCCAATCCATGTGTAATATGAAATACATGCTCCCTGAACCACTCTTTCACAATGTGAGCCTGATGAATCCTGGCATTGTCCTCTTACTATACTCTTTATTTTATTTATTGTTTTATTTGGTCGGGACAGTGCATGTTAATTTTACACACCTGCCTTAAACTCTCTTGTCAGTTTTGTGAAACCATGTCTTTCGCTATTGTCCTTACTTGTTTTTGCTTACTTTTTCCAGTTCAATTCTGTGAAAATAATAGACAGTTGGATGTACAGTAAAATTCCCCCTGTGCAGTCTCTCCATCATCTTCCTTTTCAAGTCTGACATTTCCTGAAAAGTTCCTATATGGGATTTCCTTCATGGTGATAAAGCCTAAGGCCCGTCTATAGCTGACACATCCAAAGAAATAAAAGTACAGAGGTGAGCACTGGGGAGAGAGGGTTCAGTCATGTCGGATTTATCCGGATATGACCCACATGAGGTGTCCACAAAAAGCATTTCTTTTATGCCTTCCAAAAAAACAGAAATGAAAGAAATACATAATGCATAAAACAGATGCAAACAATGATTATGATGAAAAATCCATATTTACTGAAATAAACATGGATTAAGCCAAATGAATCTATAGTGTTGTTAGTGTGTTAAATATAATAATAATAATAATAATAATAATAATAATAATCATAATAAAAATACATATTATTATTATTAATATAATAATAATAATTAAACACAAATTAAAATTATATTGAGGATGGTAATGACAACTGGGAAGTAGCAAGATCTCGGAATATAATACGTATTAATGCTTTTTAATGCATTACACTATGTAGGGCTTTCATTATACATTATACATGAACAAAATGAGGAAATTGTACACAAATTGATATTATACTGAGGATGCTAATGACAACTGGGAAGTAGCGAGATCATGAAGTATAATATGTACTGCATAACGTGCATTTATAACATAAAAATAGTGACTTCCGGTAATGTTACCAAGGTTTGGCATTGGTAACATGCTGACATATATTATATTAAGGGTTTCCTTTTGTTACTTGCTTTGTACTAAACATCGTACATGAAACGAGACCGTGGTTGTCGTTGAGCTCCGTTTCTGTTATCTATATGAACATTTCAAACAATGCTTTGTAATTTGGTCTGTGTTAAAAAAGCTGCTTTGAAGTGTTACTGGTTCTCCTTTGACATTGATGAAAATCAAAATATGATGCTGCTAATTGTATGATTAATAATGTAATTGCAATAGCATAAAGTTATTATTATAGCTGCTATATTATTATAGATATTATTATAGATGCTATATTGTAAATGTTGTATTGATTTTGGGGGTGGGCGCTTATAAGCTCTTGCTTGAGCCCACTCCTTTTGAGCAGAATGTTTACTGCTCAAATAAACTAATAAACTAAACTAGTTCTCTGAGGCATCTTTTTCAATGATCATCTCATACCGCAGGGGCAGCACGGTAAATGCCGTTTGCAATATTAATGAGCAGCTTGATCTACAGATTAGAGGTGAAAGAGGGGTAATTGGTGTTGAGTTGTGGATGAGCTGACCGTGCTTGTTTTAAATGAGTGTTCAAAGCAAGAGGACAAAGCAACAGCACTTCAGGATTCACATTAGGCCTTTCCAAAGTTGTCCTGATGCATCTTTGAGCAAAATCACTCAGTCAGTACCAAAAGATGATTCATTATTGTTATAGAGTGAACAAGGCAAGCCCATAAAGACGCCATTACTGTTACATTTAGTACATCAAATTATTATCTATCCTTGCACAGTGACTTCCAAATTTGCATGCAGCCACTGCAGTCCATTCTGGAGTCCAGCACTGCTCGCCACAATCACAAACACCAGCGGGGCTTTGAAGAGAAATTAGTTATTTACTCACACGACATGAATCACACAGGGCTCCACTGGGGAGGGCGGAGAATCGCAAAACAACTGCAACAACTTTCCCGCAAATTCAATTCAGCTGGACACACACCTCTGCACACACGCTATTGACTAATTAAATGTCAGAAGTTAGAGTATGAAAATCAATGAGAAAGAATGGACGAAAGGGCTAGCAGATCATTCAGAACGCTGAAGAGCAGCTCTGTGTGGTTGATTATTTGACAAAACCAATGCTAATAAAATCTGCTCTGAAATCAAGCGTGGGGCTCCCCCGGCAGCACAACGGAGCGAGAGCAAGGAGAGGCTGATTATGCGAGGAACTCTCAGCTGGAGGCATGAGCTAGAGAACTGAGCGTAGTGTACATTATGGCAAATGGCAAAAGAAAAATATGTTGTTTTTTTAGTTTTAGTTTTTTAATGTCGAGTGAGCGTCATTTTCATTTCATTATTTCACTGCATAACAAACTGACTTTCACATAAGGTTCATGATGGTTAAAAGCACAGATATGTTTCAAAACTCTCCTAGGCTAAAACAAAAACAAGTAGGGCTGGGCAATTATCGAAATTTAACCAAAATCACAATCTCTACTTTGGTCAATCTCAATAATCATCATGGGACTTTATAATCGACATTTTAGAATGCAGAAACAGCACCCTGTTTTGGAGTTTGGACGAGACAATGGAAGATTTCTGTGCGTTAAATAGGAAAGCATTTGCTTTTGTTTGAGCTGAAAATAAAAGGTGTGTCCAAGTTTATTAATCAGCTACACTTATTTATTTTATTATGAAAAAATCAAATCAAAATCGATTATTTTTTTTGCCATATTGTCCAACCTGATGAAAAAGGTTTTCGAATCCAGAACCATTTAACACAAAGTTCTTTCCATTTTTATCTTCAAAATCCAAATTCTGCACCACAAAATGAGCTGTTACTGCCACAGGATTGGCTGTATTTATTTACACAGCCTCAAAGAGAGTGGTGGCAAACAGTTCTCCCTCACTCTTTCAGATCACAGAGTGGAGCTGCTCTAAGGACGCTCTGCTGGAGTAACACCTCTGGATCTGCCACAGAGGATTAGCCACACATGCACACAGGGAGGGAGACAAGTAGAGGGATGAGTGGCATATGATATTTTTTCTCCTTATCCGAATGCAAAGTAAAACCCTCTTGGGTAACAATGCCATATTTTATCAGAACAAAAAAGAGCAACATCAAAGAAATAACTGAAACATTCAATGGAGAAAACATCCTGATTGTATAGATACATATTAATTTGTATGACGTTAGGAGGGACTACATTGAATCTACCATTACCTTTTTTCCTGACTGATTCGGCCCGTAGGTTATTTGAACAATTCAAATGAAAGGTAACTTGAGACTTGATATTCCTTTCCGTAATGATCGGCAGTATTGTAAATACGCTTTTACACTGGGACAGCTTGCCCCATAAAGCAGGAGTGGAGTGAGTTGTCTATGCAGCCTCTTTACAATCACACCTCCAGCATTTATTTATACAGTAGCCGTACACCAGATTGTAAAGTAACAGACACCAATAAAAAGTTCTTCTAAACCAATCAACCCCAAAAAAAGCTCCACAATCCGTGTAATGTTAACAAAAAGGTGAAATAAACACCGCCAACTTAACAAAACTTCGTCATCTGACCTATGAAAATGTCACACCCACAAACTATTTACGGTATGACAATATTGGCAACAACAAGACAAAGTAGCTATTACCAGCGCCTCGTGACATTTCTCGGACACGCAGAGCACTACTCTCATCTCTCACTCTCCTAAAGGTAAAACTGAGCTCTTAAGAGGATTGCATCCATAGGGGGAACGGCGCCGCAGGTCCACTCCTGGGGGGGCCGCTGCTGCCAACTGCTCAGATGTAGAAACGCACCATCTGGGACCTCCGCCCACTCACAGCGCGACATAAAAATAGAAGTGTGCGCTACAGCTGGAGTGGAGAAGCAGGGTGAAGGGGACTTGTTGAAAAAGAGTAAATGTTAGTAAAGCACACATAAGGGATACTTTTCTTACCTTTTGCCTGGTTCCTGTGCTGCAATAATCGTTATTTAGAACCAGGAGACAGGATCATACGTTTTCATGGATATCAGAACCAGCAGTTTCAATCATTTTTGAGTCTGCTTTCTTATTATTCAGTACCACTCTGCTGCCTTTAAACTGTCCTAAGATGGTGAACACATGATGCGCACAAATTGATCCATTACACAACCAGTCAGCGCATGCGACAAGTGAATTTGAACGGTGTATGGTTTGGCTCATGCGGAAATGTACCCCTTCCTTTGCTAACACCATCATGTCTGGAAATGCTATGGTTTTGGCGAGAAGTAGCAACTTAAGAGAAGCCCTGCGATAAGACAGTAAGAGTGGTCTCCAAACGAGAGATCAAGAAGCTCTTAGCGATAAAGCTCTTTACAGTCATGTCTGAAATCACATCAGTTCACGCATATCAGCTCTCGGTAAAGTGCAAAAGGCCATCGCTTTGTCTCTGATCTGCTGCTTTCAATAAGAACTCTGAATGGCTTTTGAAGGGGAGGTAGAGAGAGGGAAAGAGCAGCAGAAGTGTGTCATGAGCGCAAACACTTGAGAGGGTTATGGTCCACACAAAGATTTCAAGAGACTGGAAGATTTCAGTCAGGCAACCGGAGGTGACTGGGCAGGGGAACGCTACAGCAATAAAACGGCATCAAAGTCAGCAGCGTGGCACCAGCTTTGGCATTCTGCATCGACAACACAATTGCGATTGCGGAAGATTTATGTTTTGACATAAAGATATGGCTCACACTGCACATTTTAGACATATCCAGAGGCAACAACACATGAGAGAAGACTGAAATATGAACTATGTAATACAAGAATGATCCCATGCTTTTTGGAACATGTTTGTTGAAATCTATAAAATTGTTATCAGCAAACAGGACATTTGTTATTTGCATAATGATCTAAATAACAGCTTAAGTAATAGCTGTCTTTGTTAAATTGTCACCAAATCTGTAAACTGAGTGGGCAGTAATAGCCAAATGTTCTGCCTTCTTGGGGTTTTATTATGTGTGGAAGGAATCTTGATTTCAAAACATAAATCGCCGCTCTAATCACAATTGCAAGTAGATGTTCCTCTAATAACAACCAGCCAATTGTGTTTGAATAATTGACCAGAGTCGAACTAATGAGCAGATAATGACAGTGGTTCGCTGAAACTGGATGATTCAGATTTCAATAAGAGGCTGCCTCCAGATCACCGGCAGCAGAAGCGTCTGAAGAACAGCATTTAGATGAGACGATTACCCAGAATACACCTGTGCGGGTAACGGTTGACTATAGCGCTGCACACTTTTGGAGTAATATGGAGTAATATTGAACGTGTTTGTGTGGCAATTGCGATTAACGTTGCAATTTAAGTTGTAACATACATTACAGATTTCGATCAAAGTGCACACATTAAACACACGTCCAGGAGTGTTAACATTTGAGATAAGACTGAAATATGAAATACTACACTATTACAAGAATGACAAGCTATTCAGATTTAAACAAGAGTTTGCAATAAGACCTCATGGAGATGCAGTGAATGATCCACCAAGGACACTGTACAACCTAGAAAATGTCAGTCTTTGCCATTAGCTCTCATCCAAATTGTGTTTTTGATTCGATTGCAAATAATTGTGCAGCCCTTTTGTTGACAGAGTAGGACCCTGCTCTCAAAAGCATCATCAGATTTTGTCAGGCACGCGACAAAAATCACCCGCCACCATATTTACATTGATGGCTAATGTAAACAAAAATCAAACTATAATACTATAAAGAAGAAGGATACTAACTGTTCAACTATCCAAACTAACTTATCACATGGAGCAAAGAGATAATACAAGTATTATCCTAAAATCTTATCCTAAAAACTGTGATTAGCTTACAGGTCTAAACAGTGCATTATAAAAAGTAGCATGTATTGTATGTGTCTGAAACTTTCTGTACTTTGTAGTAAAGCTGCATAAAAAAGTAATTCGATTTTAAAGCAGAACTAAGTAACTCATGCCCCTAGAGGCCATAAGCGCCACTGCAGGTGTCGTAGCATTTAGCTATTAGAAAAGACATAGACAAAAGACAAACTTGGCTGTAAATATGGTTTAAGTAGCGCTAGCCCGCAGTTAGCTTTGCCCGTTAGCCTGTTAGCTTCTTCTTCGTGATTCTATTAGTGTGCATTGGGGCCTCCGACCCGTAGGCAGCGAAGTTGCAATTGTGGTTTTCTGGCCAGAGACACCAGGGGGAGATGAAAGACTCCCCAATCATCCCATTAACATTTGTTTTACCCTCAGAGGGACTACAAAAAGGATTTATTAAGGTAAACAAGTTACTTAGTACTGCTTTAAAGTCATATTTAGTGTTCATGCCTTGGATTTGTAACTGACTTTGTCCATAACAAGTCCATTCATCCTTGTTTATGTCCCATTTCGCAGTAGGCAGTGACACTTCTATATGTTGGCATGAACCAATTCTACATTTCTCAATGTAATTTCTTTCTTAAATTACCTCCCCTCCTGGAACCGCCACCTTACCGTGGTGAAGGGGTTTGAGCGCATGAATAATCCTGGAGCTCTGTTGTCGGGGGTTTCGTGCCCCTGGTAGGGTGTCCCATGGCAAACAGTTCCTAGGTGATGGGTCAGACAAAGAGCGGTTCAGAAGCCCCTTATGAGAGACCAACAAGCCCGGTTAGAACCATGAGGCCGTCCTTCTGTGGACCCACCACCTGCAGGAGGAGCCATAGGGGCTGGTGCAATGTGATTTGGACAGCTCCAACAGCTGCCCCCACGACCCGGCAACGGACAAGTGGAAGAAAATGGATGGATGGATGAAATTACCTATTGAACATATTAAGTATACTGTAGTTTGATGGTGGCGACAAAGCTAGGACACGACTTATATAGCGATAGTTATGTAACTATTTAATAAAAGAAATAGAGAATCTGGCTTTAACTTATGATCGATATCACTGCACACAAAGAGTAATTGCTCAGAAGCCTTACAAGGGAAAAGCCCACAAGAATGAAGAAAATTATTATCACCATAGAAGGTTTTCATTTTCCTCAAGTCCATTTAAAATAAGACTGGTTATTGATGTGGAAGAAATGTCTCAAATCTCAACATCACATAGACATGTTGCCTGTTATTGATTGGTAATGGTCTACTGCAGCCATTCCCAAAGCCCTCCCTCAAAGGCCATGGGGCGCCCCACAAAATGAATCCACTCTTTTCACAGGTTTTCCTCCATCATTTACAAATAACAGTGATAAAAGGTTAGATACTGATTATTAAACAAAATCCCATTGTGTTCATCTCAGGCTTACTCATCGGCGCTCTATATGAGATCCTCACTTTGGGAACCCCTGGTCTAACGTTTTCACTGACATTTTATACAATGTTCCAACTTATATTGCTCTGCAGTTATGTGATTCTTTTGGCAATTTCTCTAAGAGGCGAACCCCTTCTCCCGGGTCTATAACTCCTTCCTATAGACGCTCAATGGCTTGGCACTCCGCACAAAATACACTGTACTGCACTCTGAGAATTTATGACCCGACGGAGGTTGCCGGCATCCCAGATTTTGAGTGTGTCTGATGGAAAACAACTGCCTGATTTAATTATTGTGAGCAGTTTTTCTCCCCAAACAAAGCACACCTCCCGTGGCCCGCCCACTACGTGTACCATTCAATACACTATTTGTTGATTGATTTCATCGATTAGCTTCCCGTCCACAGTCGCAGAAGCAGTTAGACACGCACCATCCCGACAGGGTTTACGGGCTCATTGAGATAAACATGTGTGTAAGCCAATTTACATTTTAAATGGAAACATTACTTTGCTTTCTCTGGCTGTTTATGAGTCGCCATGAGGACACACACAGTAAAGATGTCAGCGGAGTGTGCGTTTTATGGCTGCACCCACACGCGCCTCCACCCCGCTTCTCCTCTTGCCTCGTTTTGGAAATCGATTTGTTTTCCTGGAGCAGGTGTCTGGGCGAATCTTTAAATAAACGCAGACAAACCTGAAACAAGTTGGGCTACAAGCAGCACCCACACATACTGGAACAAACGGAACACAATAAAGTTGTAGATTATGGAGAGAAAAAAACAAAAACACTTGAGCCTTCATTCATCTGAAGTTGCTATTTTTGGCCTGACAGGACAGAACAGAACAGAGACATTTGTCAAACTGAATGGAAACCGAACTCAAGCTCACAATGCAAAGCAGTGCAAGTTGTCTGCATATGCGCTACAAATATTACCACTAACCCACAAGAATATAGGCTAGGAGAGATTTCTACAGTGATTTAATCATTTAAGGCAATTAGTGCTGTTGTTGTTGCACAATGAATTGCCAAATGAATGTTATCGCCTCATTAGCCAACATAAAGCCTTAATATACTGACAAATCAGTTTGGTTTCCAGCTGACTGAATCAAAACATAAATCCACAAAACAAAAATGTATTAGTATTCCAAAAATGTTTATTTGGTTTTCTTGTGTCAAAGCTGGGATACCTGACTTTTTGTTGTTGCAAAGTAAATGTGTTTTTACCACCACAGAGTATGTAGTAAACACAGCAAAAAAACGATCTTGTTGCATGGTCTCATTTTTAATGAGCAATAGAAGATAGAAGTAAGATAGATCTAAATTTATTTTTGGGGTGGTCCCCCCGCTTTACTTTTCCACCGCTCAAAGATGTACACGAGCTTGAAACGTGCATATAATTACTTTGCCTGAACAATTCGGACATGCAGGAGGGATTGTGAGAGCTATAAACAAGTTTGGGCCAAATAAAACAAATTCAGTTTGTGCAGGAAAAATCAGGTACCCCAGATTTAAATTGTACACATGTTCTGATACATCAGACCGATGTGTTTTTTTCATACCTGACAGTTTCGACTGCTCACTTTATGCAATCATGTGACAAACTCTGAGGAGATTGCAGAAAATAAATAATAATATTTAGCTAAATGTCCTGTTTTTCCTAATTTTATTCACTTTGTTTTGGCCCAGTTTAGTATGTTTCCTTTGACACCATTTGATGGGAAAAATACTAAAATTTTTTAATTTATATCACCTACAATATTTAAAACAGTTATCACATATTGCATGTTTTTTTCACCCCTAAAACTGTAACATCAGCTATACAGGGGTAATTGTGAACCACTTCACACGCCCTAAAGAGGTGAACAGGACCACAAAAGGCCACACGCATCTTCAAATTTCAGAACCTTCATTCATTTCAAACTGAGAATCAGCAAATCAATGCCAGGGCCGCAACTGTCCATAAAGTCCAGAATGACCAACATCTCTGCCATGTGAAGTGGGGCTTTGGGTTCTTTTGCTGTGTGCTATCTGTGTGCAGGGATCCATCTCCAGTGAGAGCTGGAGGAGTGGGAGGATGCTTGGGAGAAGCAGGAGAAGAGTCTCCGCGGCTTGGGTGGAAGGGAGCATGTACACCCCAGTCCCTCTGTATCTGCTCTGCACATGTCAGATGGGATGTTTTATTCACGCATCCCTCACAGGGCGTCAGAGCTGTTTACGTGTAGCCAAATGTTTCCCCCACGTAGACCACTAATGGGTAGCCTATTAGGCTTTTAAACATACTCTTTAAACGTGTGGTCAAATAACCTGCCACATAACAAGACAGCTCTCTCAAAGCTCGTTCAAATCCATGCCCATATTTTCCTATTCGTTCCAAAATATGGCAACGCGAACAATGCCTTGTCAAAACCTCCACAACAACACATACACACAAAACAAATCACTCCTTTCCTACACACCACCGTGACTATTCATCCAGCGGTGTGTGTGTCCCACATGTAGCTGCCAGTCAGTCCACAGAAATGCCAGCACGGATCCTCCTGCAAAAAAGAAATAAAATTGCGCACACTGCACGGGCTTTGAACTCACCCGCTGTGACAGGGGAGACGCCGAGACAGCTGATGACGAGCAGTCGGAAAATTCTGTCCATGTCGGCGCTACGTGTGGTCCCATTTATTACCCTCTCCGCGGGGCTTGTGGGTGCTCCTCCTGCCCGCCCAACAGTGCTCCCAGATGCCGCTGTGTTGAAGGAGACGCCGCCGTTCCCGTGTCCGCGTCCGCGTCGCCTGCCCCTCTCCTCTCCACCGACTGTCTGCAGCCTACGGAGTGGTGTCTGGAGGGGGGCGTTTTTTTCTGTCAGCGCCGCGCACGGACCAGCGTTTTTTACTCATTCAAGCAAAAATAAATAAATAAAATACAAATAAAAAATAATAATGCACAGCTCCGGGCACAGTCGACATCATTGCTGTAGTTGTTGTTATTACTGTGGGACGCACGAGAGCGAGCTAAACAAACCCCACTGCTGTTTCTTCTTCTATGGTCCCTGTCTTGTTGCAGCGCTGTGAATGCGGAGCGGAACGTGCAGCCTTTTGCTTTATGAGCGCGCGCGACTGCCACACTCTTTTATGCCCCCCCAAAGTCAAGTTTAAGGATGAGCTCCAAAAAAGACGCGAAATTACCCATAAACCGGTGCCCGGATGTGCAATATATGCAAAGGCGCAAGATAACAGGCCAATTTGGAAGTAGGCTCCAGACAAATTATAGCTGCCTACACGTCTATTAAATATGCATGCAGAGACTAGCCCACACAGTCCAGATACAAGCAACTCCTACCTCGCGAATGTTCCACTTCGGCAAACCACGTGGACACATGTTTGACCCCAGCAGCCACAGAGTTTTACGCGTTTAAATAGTGTCAGCCGTACCTTCAGGAGTGGTAAAGTTGCTCCAAAAGGATAGGAAAGAGCTTATGTTGAAAGTCTGGGGTGCGGTGTACTGTCCGCCTGGCCGTGTCCCGAAAGAAGAAGAAGAAGTGTTCGCACAGAGTCTACAGTGCACCTCGATTCATAGCATGCCGCCTCTGCCGCGCCCACACGAGAGTAGGCGCTGTGCAAACTGCTGCTGCCCCCTCCGCGTGTTTGGACTGTAGCGTGATGAAGAGACTGCACGAGCTAGTGTTTAGGGTACAGTTATTGGATTGCAAGTCTATGAGCGTGCACAGGAGACGAATGATAATCGGCCGATCATCAAGGGAAGACTCTCTTTCTGGAGAGGAGAATAAATAGGCCCACGCAAAAATGGGAATCACTTCAAAATATTGACACATTTTTCCCACTTGTCATGTGCTCTTAGTTCAAACCCCCTCTCTCTTGACTCAACCGCAGCAGCTGAATGTCATCCTTTTCAGAAGCTCCTCCTCTTCACCGCAGCAGTGTCAAGGCCCAGGGGAAATTGTTTTCCCTAAAGACAGTCTCTCTTGGATTGTCCTCACCTGCTGGAATGGGCAAAATTCCTTTCTTCACACATCAAAATCACAACTATTTCAATCAGCGTGGAGCCCAGGGGATAGTCTTGGCCCTTCACGGGGGTCGTATTTGGCCCTTAAGGGATGCCGAGATTTGTAAAGGCCAAGGATTCGAACTGTAAATGTAAATGGTTTGGGGACAAGTCAAGAAAAAAGTAAGTTATTTATGTGCATGCTCTAAAGCGTGTGCACGTACAGTAATACGACACTGCAGAGTTCTTCTCACATTGTTATGAATTATGATCATTCCGCTACAGTCTCATGCACAGGAAGTACACTTAGAACAGTGAAGAATAGCTGCAGGTGGCACGTGAATACAGCTTCAGGAGCAGAACCATAACCACATTAGTCATGTCAGTGGCAATGCAATTCATGCTGTTAAAAACTGTTTTCCTGCACTGTTTAGTTTTGAGTTAAAATGGGTGTATTGTGTATACACCACCTCCTGACTTGCTGTAGGATTTGATTGATAAATACCAAAACAGGCGGTGATTTTTCGTACATCCCACATACGCTCGGATTTCACCGTACGCAAGTTTGATAAATGAGGGCCAATATGCGCAAAATTAAGTGTAGCAGCTGCTCAGGGGCGGACTGGGACAATAATTCACCCGGGCATTTTTTGGTTTGGACCAGCCCACCCATAGCACGCAACTCAAACACACAGAGCAGCCCAAAACCAATGCATTTATTATCTGCACGGTTGGCAAAGTACATTTCTGCATGTGGCCGTCCTCGTGAAAGTCTGCCAGGAGATTGCCAAGACATTCATGAAAAGGTCTATGTATCTGTTTTATGTTATTGGAACATTTTGTGAGGGGAAAAAAGTAAAATATAATGATATACGTGATAATATATAGCATGGCCTGATTTATAGAGGGACAATCCTACCAGAAAAAACACTTGGAATATTGCAAACCAAATACGTGAGTACAAAGTAACTGACCCATAACTGTAAATCACTTTGTGGAATCATTGTGATCCTGTACATCTAACATCTGGTGTAGTTTAAACTTACTTTGTACATGACATACCTAAATACATAAGAGTATGTGGCAGCACCATTATGTTTCTAATAAGAAATACTAATTCATAACACTTCCAATTCAAATTTGGACTTTTTTCATCCAACAGCTTTAACCTCTTAACCCCAGCCTGAACCGAGCACATTTTCTCCAGTTTGGCTTTACCCAAAAATGAAAGCTTAAAAAAAAAAAAAAGCATAAAAACAGATTCAAATGAGAAATTACACTGTCACTGTCACATTTGTTCATGAGCAAACGGGGGGGACTTGGAGATCCGTCCCCGTGCCCTGGACCATTGCCGCCTTAATGATCTTTAAAGTCAGCACTCAGCAAACACACAGCGGCCCATGCGGGTAATTTAGCAGTGGCGAATTGGCCCGGCGCTATCTCCCGCACACTTTCCGACATTAGCCACAGACGAAGCGGAAAAGCGGCCATAAATCTGACGTCTTTGTGGACGGTCGCTCCATCTCGGCTCTCCCCCCTTTGAGATGCAGCCCAGCGGAGGGAGACATTGTTTATCTGTGAGAGCATGTTTGGTCGTAGAAACGGATTGGTAGGTTCACTGTAATCATTTCTCAAGGGCCATCAAGTGGAACATTACAGTAAAGTTATAGAGGTTATACTTGGCTTATCCATCGCTGTATAAAGAGGACCTGTATCAGCACTCTTCCTGTCGCCGCTGCCACTGTTTACAACCTCAACTGTAATATTGTTGGGATGCTGCCGGAAATGTGAATGAAATAAGAACAGGATGGCGTGCAAACCTCCTAAATCAACATTTTATTGGCACCAGAACACACAAGAGCAATTAGGCCTACTGCAATGAAGAGGAAATGCAGGGTTGCGCTTTACTTTATAGCGCAGTAACAACATGGTAATGTAGAATGGTAACTTCTGCATCCAACAGTTTGTGGATGCAAAACAACTTTCTCCAACTAAACTCAGACAAAACTGAGATCATTGTCTTTGGCCCGCAGACACAAAGACAAAGTGTTATCAGTCACCTTGAGTCTCTCGCTCTGAAACCAAAAAATCAGGTTAGAAAGCTCAGAGTAATCATGGACTCAGACCTGAACTTAAACAGCCACATTAAAGCAATAACATCTTCAGCTTTTTACCATCTGAAGAACATTGCTAAGATCAGAGGAATAGTGTCAAAACCAGACTTAGAGAGACTCATCCCTGCAGAACATCCAGAACGCTGCTGCTCGAGTCCTGACAAGAACCAGGAAATACGACCACATTAGTCCAGTGCTCTGGTCTCTGCACTGGCTTCCTGTCACTCAGAGAACAGCTCTGCTTGTGTACAGGTCTTTTCATAGTTTAGCACCAAAGTACATCTGTGACATGTTAGAGCCGTATGAACCATCTCGGGCCCTGAGAACTTCAGGGAGGGGTCTCCTGGTGGTTCCCAGAGTCAATAATAAACACGATGAGGCTGTGTTTCAGTTTCATGCAGCTAAAATCTGGAACAGTCTTCGTGAGGATGTGAGACAGGCCTCAACTCTGACAATGTTCAAATCCAGGCTGAAAACAGCTCTTTTTACCCGTGCATATGAAAACTGAAAGTATTTTATCTGCACTCTTGCTTTTTACTGTAATTAATACATTTTTATGTTGATGTTTTATGGATTGATTTGATTTGTTTTCTTTAAATTTTATGCAACTGTGAAGCACTTTGAATTGCCTTGTGTATGAATTGTGCTCTACAAATAAACTTGCCTTGCTTAACTTGGGGTAATTGGCCATATTGCATTTTGCAGAATTGTTTCCACATTATCACCATGGACCCCTCCTGGAACCGCCAACTTAATGTGGTGGAGAGGTTTGAGCCCGAATGATCTTGGAGCTCTGTTGTCGGGGGCTCCGTGTCCCTGGTAGGGTCTCCCATGGCAAACAGGTCCTAGGTGACGGGTCAGACAAAGAGCGGTTCAGAAGCCTCTTATGAGAGACCAACAGGCCCGGTTAGAACCATGAGGCCGTCCTTCTGTGGACCACCACCTGCAGGAGGAGCCATAGGGGCTGTTGCAATGTGATTTGGGCAGCTCCAACAGCTGCTCCCACGACCCGGCAACGGACAAGTGGAAGAAATGGATGGATGGATTATCACCATAGAAAGACATGTTTCTTTACAATCTAACACACTGGCTAAGGACTAGGTTATATTACCATAAAGTAAATGAGGTCTACAATTACCATGTCATTACACTTTCTGTTTTCATCCTAGAACCACACTATTACTGTGTTTTAGTGCTACAAAATTAAACTTTGTTAAGTAAAAAAAAAAGCTTATTTTGATGATGCACCGCGTTGTGGTGCATGCTGTGTTTTTACCTCTTGTCCCACTTTTTCTGTGTAGGTTTTTCTGCCTAATATGCCCTCTGATATTACTAAGTGATTATACGCACTGTTTAATCCAAATTGGAAAACTACATAATGGGAAGGATATACAACTTTCTTCCAGCACACCTGTGGGATCGCCACCTACCTTTCACATCGCAAAACATATTGTTTAATAATCCCAAAACAGCCCTTCCATTTTGAGTCCATTTAGCTCAAGGCAAAGAGAAACGGGAACTTGCCGGAACTGACTCAAAGCCTCCTATGGTGAATTTTGCTTTTATGATGCTTTTCTCAGGCCAAAGGTAAATTCAAATGACTGCAGAAAGCTTACAGTCATTAGGAGCTGACACTTTTTATGGGAGAAAATGTTTTTTTTTTTCCTCTTTCTGTCGACGTGGTCAGCAGATTGTGGCTAGTGGCCGTTAAGTACTTTTGACTACTATACGATGAGTCACTTTGTCTGTCAGTGTGGCTTTGTTTAGCTCGGAGATGTTTACACTGTCTTATGTGACGGCACTTTTTTCTCAGACGACTTTGACTTCAGACGAAAGATAAAGTATAAGACAATGATAGCAAGAGATATTTTTAAGATGTTGCTCTATATATACCGGTAGTCTTTCGTCATCGTTGTTTGAACAAAGGTTCCAGATTTTTCGTAATTTCCGTTCTTTGTGTGGACTTTACATTGTTACCATGTGCACTTTAGCTCCCACGCTCCTTTCCATCCCATCAGGCATCATTACTTGCTGCTGTGAAGTAAAGTGCAACCAAAGACAAGGAAAGCAGCTTGCGATTTAGTAACAGCTGATAAGAAATCCACACGCAAATAGACTTGTACACAATCGGGCTGTGCAGAGCTGATGCAGTAACACAATGAGATTTGCTCAGACTAACAGTAACCGCACTGTACAGCCTTATGATTCCCCTCACATCTTAGACCACAGTTAATCAGCAGCTCCAGACCATAGAGCGCTCGGGCCAAATCCCTCTCTCCTGGACAGATAAAGGGATCGGGTCATGGACACAATTAAACCCACCCCCGCACCACCGCCACCACCATCACCATAACCACTAGGACTGCACAAAATTATAGCAAATCACGAGGACTGGATTTTTTTTTTTTCTTTTTGAAGAGGTACAATACACAGAAACAAAACATCTTGGGATCTACTAATATGTATAAAACATGTTAACCCCCATAATTCAGACCTTTATAAACACATTCTGAAATGCATGCTTCTTCATATTTATCCTCCGCTCAAATTGCACAAATGGGATTCACTGTGCAGCCACCACATCCGTCCATTGCATTTATTAGCTTCAACTTCCGGCACCCCTCTCTTCGGCTGCTTCTTAAAAGGCTTGTAACGTTTCACTCCTGCTGGTCAGAGAAGATGTCTGCTCAGATAATGATGGCTGTGTATCAGAGCGAAGAGTGGCGCCGAGGAGCAAAGTCAGCTCTTCCTCTAACTAACCACCACATACTGTCTAGCTGACCGCTACAGATAACTAAAATAGATTTACCACACTCTTCTGTTTGTATGTATTAAGTGGATAGACTCTTCGGTGGGCAAATCAATTTAATAGGCCGTCCCAGCACCAAGATGGGAGGGGCCACAGGAAGGCCTTTGAGCCAGGACACGTCTTTGGCCATTGTCTTAGGTGTGAAGCAGAAACTCAGCATGTGCTTTGGCCGGGATAAAGCACAGGAGACGGGTCCGGGCATTGATTAAGCGGGCCAGATGGTACTTCACAATTAGTGTATTACTGACTTCAATTTAATTAACTCTAAAACTGCCATTACACCGTGTAACTCATTCACTTCTAAGCCACTTCTCAATGGTGTTTTTCAAACTTTTCACACCAAGTACCACCTCATAAAATATATATTTGACCTTCCAAGCACCGCCAGGTCCAACGGGTTTAAATCATGTCTGAACTCTGTGTAAACCACGTCTGAATCAGAAAATGCATCACTAAAGCGTACGTGGAATTATCTCTAATAAAAAAGGTATACATTTTAAAGAAACAGATGATCCTGAATATCACCTGGTGAAGTCCAAACAGTGTGCCACAGTTTTAATGATTTCCAACCTGAGGTAAAACTTCATAGTGAGTCCCCCAGAGCCTCTGAAAAACAGTTAGTCCAATTGTCAAGGATGATGCTGTCACCGATATATCCATTAACACATATAAACACTGACCCAGGGGTTAGGTCAGTGGGAGTTCCTCACGCCTCCTCGTCCCATTTCACACAGCACTGCCCTGTCAACAAAGCATATCAGTAAAAAACAAAAACAAAGAAGCTAATACTAACTTCTAGGCGATGGGAAAACATATCGACCTGCAACAACAAGTCAATAAAGTTGTTTTGGGCTTGGTTATGTCATGAGTTAGCTGCACAATTCTGTTTCATAATATGATACAAGTGAGAATTAGACGATTTAATGATTTCAACACCAAGAGAGCTGGCACCACAATCTGGCATCGCGTCTTCTATCTCTTACAATCTAACGCCCACGACATAATGTGCTGATGACATGAGCTACTTCTCCCACTGAAATCACATTTGCAAATACTCCGAAGTGTTTATCCCAGGCGCCCTGAGACCTGCTGCCTCTGCATCGCCTGTTGTGTGAGATGAAACACATTGATTGGGAGAAACTCCTCACCCTTGATCTACAGTGGCAGAGAAGCTCCAGCGCTCCAACAAAGCACTCAGCCAAACTAGCCCGATGTTCCAAAAGGGTGACATGATCAACTACTGGACTGATAAATATTCATGAGGGGAGAGGGGAGTGATGCGGGTGGGCCTGGGCCGGACAGGGCTGGGACAGGGGCTATAAAAGTGCAATGACATATCTCTGCAGGAGACTGTGTGAGGGCCACCACTACTTTTTACATATTCATTTAATGTTACCATAAACTGGCACAAGGAAAACAATCAAGCCACGTCATTAAAAAGTAGAGAAAAGATAAATTGGCAAAAAAGTAGATTTCGTATGATACTATTGCCTAAGCAAAACTCTGCAAATTTCATTTTCTAAAAACCAGCCAGGAGTCCAAACACAAACAGTAGCCAGCACAATGGGAGCCAAACAAAGGAGTCCTCCGTGGAAAGAATCTGTGGTTTGTTTGTGGGCGTATTCACAAAAAACACAACAACCCCGATTCAGTATGTGCAACAGAACATCCTAAACTCTCTGCAGAGTGGACCTGTGCGCCTCTGCTCTCTCTGTCTGTGTAAGTGAGCTGCAGACGCCTCCGGGCCATGGCTTTGTTCTGATGCATTCTTACATTTGGACCTGCGCTCCCTCTCGCTGTCTCTGCTCACAGCCCTTTTTCGAGATGTTTCCAAGCTTAAGTCCTTGCCAAAATCACACTTGTAAAACAGTTCTTATTTTCAGTGTGGAAAAGTGACCAATCCATTTGAAAGAAAAAGCACGACCAATGTACTTATTACCCTACTGCGCTTCCCATGACTACAACAGCCGACGCTCACAGGAATATAGTAAAGGTAGTCCCAGTACACAAATAAAAATCCTAATTCAAGTTAAGTCAAGTTTCATTTCACCCAATAACTATAACATGACACAAACTTTAATCTAATTAAAGGTGCACTATTGAGGGAAAACGACTTTTTAAAAAAAGTTTCTTTTCTCTAGGAAGACACCAGACATCACATGGCATCACATAAATTTGCTATTCACCTTATTCAGGAAGTTCCCGTGGGTGCTGCCATGAAATGAGCCCGCCCCTTCATTTATTTTTTATTTATTTATTAGTTTATTCAAACAGGGACAATGCACATTAATTAACATCACTGTAAATGTGCCAGTTTTAGCTCCAAAGCTAATTTTCAACTGTAGTCCCTGGGCAAGATGTAGATTGCCAACAATATATAACAATAACAACAACAATCATTATTAACCTAAAAATGATAAAACAATTCATTAGTATGAGCTCCCACACAACCTATGTTAAAATTCGGCACAAACACTACACCATAGACAATTACACACAACAGAATTACAACGGCAGCAGGCATCAGCACAAAAGCAGCAAAAATAAAATACATTAACATTGATGTGCACAAGTTTGATTCTCAAGTAACCAAGATTTTAACTTATTTTTAAAGGACCTTAATGTATCGACATTGCGTATGTGAGAGGGGACAGTGTTCCAGAACTGGACTGCTCTCACTGAAAAGGCCGACTGACTGAAGGCACTTTTCCTAAGGTGGACTAACAGGTTATTTGAGGTGGCAGATCTAGTTTGTCTCCTGCTCAGATTTATCAAATTAGAAAGTGGTGGAGGAGCCAAACCACGTAAAATTTTAAAAACCAGATTAGCATCATGAAATTTTACAAAGTTTTCCCAATTCAGCAGGTTATATTTGTCCAATATACTGCAGTGGTGATGACGAAAAGGTTTCTTGTCCAAAACTTTCAGAGCCTGCTTATAGACAGAGTCTATTGGTTTCAGCGTCGTCTTACAGCCCTGAGACCAGCTGGTGACACAGTAGGACAGATGTGGCATTATCATAGTATAAAAAAATAATTTTGCAGCATCTGTATTCAAACTCTGTCTGATCTATTAGTTTACCTAGGACTGCAGATGTCAAGAGAAAATCAGTTACTACAAAGACAAAGCCGTTGTCGGGCCGTGCAGAGAAACAGCGCACTGTTGACTTGTTGGTGCAAATGAACATTGGACATTTTACACAGATCAATCTACTGTGTGTCATATTTCAGCGGCAAACATTTCCCCTCATTCTCCGCTCAGAGGCAAAAGTGGGCGGGCCGGAATAAGGTGAACAGGAGCAGGTAAATGTGTAGGTCCACTTCCAAATGTTTATTTTGACAACACACTTGTTTTGAGAGTTGCAAGTTTAGTGATTCTTGTCACATATAAACTGGAACGTTCCGTAGTGAAGCTTTAAGAAATAGCGTCTTTATGACCCATGCGCCTAATTTGAATTGCAACAACTTTATCTAAAATTTAAGATGAGGTTTTCTATTGTATATATTGACAATTTGCCCCAGTAGTGAGTCCCAGCTGCTGAAAAATATTCTTAGTAACCAGCCCGACTTTATGTATGCTGCACTTACAATTCAATAACTCGAGCATTTCCTTGTGCTCTTTTGCTCTTTCCCACGCACTCTTCACCTGCCACTCATTGCCTCTCTCATTAAATGACCGGCTAAACACTCGCGTCTCTGGAGAGGTTTCGTGCAAACAGCCAGACATGTGTTAGTGTTTACATGGGGTGCACTGCAGGCTTATCATGTTGACCTAGAGCGTCAGAGCAAGCACTTACTAGCTCACAAGGCAAAACATCTACACTATATACTGTAGTTTAAAAGAAAGGGAATATGAAATAATAATAATATATAATAAGGAACACCAAATACTTACACACATACTTGAAAATATGGCAAATCATTTCAGTCTATGAAGTTTTGGATGAATCAGAAGTGTTTTGTGCCCATGTATGAGTAATCTCTGTACTGTAACTGTAAGTATGAATTGAGCGCAAAAAGTTACACTTTATGTGGTGTGGAAATATTTCTATACATGTTTTTGTCATACTAGGCTTTAATGATTATATATGAAACTGTGTTGATGTAATCTGTGCTTTAAGGTTCATTTGAATTGGATGGACATTTTTACTGCATCATTGTTGTCTTTACTGTTGAAGCCACTGGGGGGCAGTGTGTTAGAAGGAGGAGTCAGATTGCGCAGAAGAAGTCCCGGCAAGAACATTTCAATTGCACTGATTGGTTCGACAAGGAGACGCCTACTTCCTGTTCCTATAAATTCCTCGCGCACAAAAGGTGCGGCCTCTTCTCTCCATCCTCGCTGGATCACCAAGATGTAGCGCTCCGCATAACTTTTGTTTTAGATTGTAATATTAGGGAATTAAACAATGATTGATTTTAATAGAACGAGTCTCCATCTTCTCTCCATATAGTAAAGAATACGCCAACAGTGGCTTCTTCACAGTTACGAGAGAGGGTCTTTGTGGGCCAGTGCACACTAATAGGAAAAGCAAGGTTTATGGCGTAGAAAGGTGTGCGAGCCTCCTTTAATGGCCTCCAATCCCACTTCAATATTTGCAGAGGGACATTAAAGATGCAGGTGTTCTGGTTGGGTGAAACCTTCTCCTCCTGTTTTAGTTCCAAGTTTGACCCACACCATCCCACTATCAGGTCGAGGCAAGTTTGCCGCATCCTTTGAGTGTCTCATACTCGAATGTAAATTCTCGTTCACTCTATTTGGAGAAGGGGTTTGCGAGAAAAAAATCCCCTTAATGCATGTATAGCTTGAAAAATGACGCTGGTGATTGGTGAAATGTCATGTAAGTCGGGTGCCGTACAGTGATGAATGCACACAGGCGGTCGGCGACAGTGAAAAATGTTGGGATAAAAGATTTCTGCAGAGGTGATGTGCATGGATGATGTCGGACACAGATGAACAAAATGGATGGACACGCGCGGGTGAGAGCCATTAACCTGTGGCGAAGGGTCAGAGAAAGTGAACTCCAAAGTCACTTTCTCTGGAAATTATTTGGCCACAGAGGTTCCAGAACATAATAAAACAATCGAACAAAACAATAGTTAAAAGCAAATAGTCATAAAGAATTAAGAAAGAGAGAGACCATTACTTTTTTTTTTAATCAAAGTGTAAGCTGAATATCTGCTGCACATTTCTATGCAGCTAACAATGTATAGAGTTTGTCAGACAGTAGAAATATGTTACCAAAGGGAGTTCTTGGTTGGAAGAGAATTTGAGAAATTACAAAGCAGTGAGCGGCTTTTCACTCGTGCACAGCTAAAAGTTCAATCCATGCTGTCTAAAGAGGCTTAAAGGGGTGTTCAAGTTTGATTTGAGTTAGCCAGACAAGAGCGGACAAAGAAAGTGCTGAATAATCCAGGTGCAGCCAAATCCTTTAGAGCTTTCCTCAAACTACTGGACTGTCTTAAAGCCTTTGAGTTCTTGGTCTGACGGGTATTTTCGAGATTGCCTTGGCGAAGGTCACATGTCTCTCCTCTAAAGTCTTCAAACAACGATGCTTACTCGACACTTTCCAAAATACGTTCACCTAAAAATACCCGGGACAATGTGTAAAAACGGGACATCGGTGCCTTTTCCAAATTTAGCAGCGCGCCCACCTGCGGAAGAGTGATTGTTCAGCGAACCAGTGGGGCAGCGTGACAGGACAAGAGGGGGTGGGTCCAGAGCAGCAGCTGTTTTTGCGTCCTCTGCTCCTAATGAAGACACTGCATGACCTAGAGCTGAAATAACCTCATCGTCAGTGTTTGGATGTACATCTCGGAGGAATTACAGGGGCAAGTGTAACAATCTGCCACCTCTTTGCAGTGTGGAGATAGTGAATGTAAAGAAAATTGGGAAATCAAGAGGCAATAAATTAACACGTGATTTATATAGTAGTCATGATAACAACAACAAAAAATTCCGTAACAGTTTATGTGATCATTGCAGGGGGAAAAAAGTTATAAGATGTCATCTGTTTTAAAAGGGGTGGACGGGTTGTTTCAAAACTGACTTTTTAGAGCTTTAAAAATGGAGCTGTGTTTGGACCCACTCGCGCATCTTTGAACTATCCCTGAATCTTTCCCAGTGGCTATCCAGGAAATGCTTTCCTCACCGCTTGATCTCTTGCTAAACTTGATCCTCTCATCGCGCGGTAAAACACTCGCCATAGCTTCACTACAGCCACACCTTTTCCTCTCTTTACTAAAACCGCTGCGCATGAAGTGTAGGAGGGGCTCAAGGGGAGACCGTGTGAAAACCAGGAAGTGATACTACTGGATAGTTTGTTTCAAGTGTTTTAGATCAATATTGCATTTTCTAACCATCAAAGTATAGGATAAAGATTTGTTTGAGGTTATGACCAAATACCTGCAAAAAAGCCTCATACCCCCCTTTAACCACTTAACCCCAGCCTATAGGCCAGGGTAACGCCTCACTTGAAAGCTAAGACCTACAAAACACATTTTCAGTGTGACGTAACTGCTCAAGCCACAAAAATGTGACCAACACATGTCAAATAAGCAACAAAAATGGAATGAAAACACAAACAAAAAACGGCAATCATAACAAGGAAGTTTTGCAGGTGTTAGCTTTCAAATGAGGCACTACAATGGCTGTGGGTTCCAGTCGAGAAGCCGAAACAGGAGATAATGCGGGGGTTAAGAGATTCAAATAACCAAGCACAAACAGTGGATTGGCTGCTATAGTTTTGGATTTACAAACAATACCTTCTTGTAACATATTTGTATAAAGACATTTACATAAAAAGTCAGTTTTGAAGACTTTGTGGCAGTTGGACTTATTTAAACAGAGAAAAAAATGACAAAAAGGTATTTATTCCAAACATCAAACCCCCTGAAACAAGTTCCTATTATGACTCAAACAGTCCGGTATAAAAATGACCTCATCTCTCCCCGCTGGTCCCAAGAGGAGCAGGACTAAAATCGAGCTTCCCTGCCAGGCTGGTGCACTGTAGATATATCGTCGCCCTCTGATTGAGTGAATGAGGAACACAATCGTGCAGGGGGAAATTGGCAGCAGTTTGGAAGCAACCTGGAGCGACCTCTGAGAGCAGGCGGCGTAATAGCCCCAAAGTGGACGTGCGGGAAAACAAATAGTCAAATGCATCATGGGGTATTTCAGTTCGGATGTATGTTAGAGTTGTTTTATGCGCACCAGGGGAGCGAGGCGGCCGTACCAACCTCAGTCGGACGCGTCGTGTGGAGCGGTGGTGGTGACTCACTGTATTTAATGAGCCGTCTGTCAAAAACAAAAAGCGCCTTTTCTGTTCCAGGGGTTCTGTTACAGTCCCGCGTGGCACATTCGACAAAGTTTTACAATCCTGCAGCGTCATCAAGGATTTGCTTTGCATGGAAATTAAACATTCAACGGCCGATATATCATGTAGCCTATCAATGTATGACTGGTTTTCTTTATCCGGACACATCTAATTTTGTTTGATTGAAACACATTTTGCGTGAGGATCTTCCCCCAATATTTACCATTGGTGAAGATATTGCCCTTGAGCACTTCTCCAGGGGTGAATGCTCTGAAAAACCTACCTAAATCTGTTATTTACTAATTGTATCCTGACCTCTCGTGTGTGTGTGTTTTTTTTTGACACAATCTCGCAATAATCTTATAAAAGTGTGTTCTTTCTTGGTCACTATTCCATATATCACCTTTTACCTGTGACTACTATGGCCTTAGAGATTCACGTGAAAGAGAAATTTTAATGTAGAACTGTTTATTAGTTGTTCCAAAGTCTGTGATGGAGAAAACATGAAAACATACACAAAATGGATTTGGTCCTGTCTTAAAAGTGTTTTACCGTGGCACATCTGACAAAATGACTGCACCAGGAAAAGTCTATTGTGACAAACCCAATTACTTTTTTCCAGTAGACTTCCCTCGAGAATGAAATAAAACAAAACTCCACATATGTTTTTGAGGAGGATATACTGTAGCTTTAAAACATGGTAAAAACTATTTAAAAAAAGTGGAATTTAGAATATAAAACAATTCACAAAGCAGTGGTCATTTCGGAGAATTAAATCACTGTTCAGGGACTGTGCTGACTTGTACCACCTTATATGCCCCGACTTCTATCTAATCTACCTTCATTCTTCTAAGCGCCACTGAGGGGCACCTTGTCCATTGTTCAACCACCCACAATCTTTTGCCCCTTCTCGGAACGCATTGGTCCAAAATCGCCATTTCATGAGCTCCCTTTATCTAAAATAGTGCAGGGCAAAGACTTAGGAAAGTCCCCAGTGTCCTCTTTGTAATAATAAAACAGTCACTTTATCAAAGGAAGGTGCCCTGCGCTCAGGACGCCCCGTTCTGACCACTCCTAAACCCGACTCAGTGATAAACAGTCAGAAGTGAGTTATATTCACCATTTGGGAGCTCTTTTTCTCCCACGCCAGCGCTGTATTAAGCCCTCATTTAAATTGATTGCTTTCTTTGTGCTTCGATGCCCGTGTGCCATACTAATTCAATACAGAATTTGCAACTCTTTGCCGAGGCAGCACTTTGGAAACGGAAAAGTCATTATTTCACTGTCGTATGGAGAAAGTCTAAACTCTTATTACAAAAGACTTATGTTGATGAGGTTTGATTGAGATTCTGTGTTCGAGTGTCCATAGAAAACCATTATAAGAACAGACGCGGTATGGCTTGCATACTTGTGAGCGCTCTTTGCTGTAACAGAGATATATGTCCACTCAAAGCGGGTAAAGTCACAGAAAAGTGGCCTTGAGAAATGCTACTTACAGCGTACTTTGAATGATATAATTGTACATATTCATCATTTACATAACCCCCAGTTCCCAGCTACTCCAGATTGTGGCTAAATATAGTGGTTCACTCTGTTCTCGCCGCCTCCTGCGCACCCTACACACACGTACAACACATCTGAGTGCACAATGTAAAACACAATCATCACGATTTGATGCAGCATCAACAGCCAAGATGGATGAGATAGTGGCTTGGTCCAAAGTTGATGACTCAGTTATATTTTGTCTAAAATTGACAAAGCACATTTCCGCTCAGGAAGTCTCATTCATTGTTTCTCAGCTGTGAGCCATAACCAAAGAGTGAGCGTCAGGACCATTTTCAAATGATGGGTCAAATGAGTTTCTTTGCTCCAAGTAATACTTTTGACATTACACTGGCTGCACATTATCTTCCATCTTGGAGCTCTTCCAAGGCTATGAACTGTGCTTTTGTAACAAACTTGATTTATATGGGTATTCTAGTAAAGTAAGCCTCGCGACAATGGAGGTGCATTTCCATTTAGAAGAGTTTTATCGAGGCAGATGATAAAGTGTGTGATTTATGAGAACTACATACATGGAGAGAGAAACAAGGAGAAAGCACTGGTCCTATTTCCTGTACGAAATGGAACGGCAAAAGAGGCTAAACGGGAGACGAGAATATTATGTTAATCTGATACAACCTTTCCCATGGGAGAGAGAATTTAAAAAAAGACGATATTTGCTGTCACAGGAATCATGCAGGAAATTCTTGATCAGCACTTTTCAATCAGTTTTCCTACTGAGGCAGCGTGGTACAATAAGGGACTTGATAAGATTAACAGGTAGTACAGGTATGAGTTTTATGCGTGGTACTCGGAGGGTTCTGCTTCTGCACCTGTTCATGTTTTCAAACTGCGACAGAGGCAAGTTAAGTCTGAATTTGTTAAAACCGGCTTTTCCTATCAGTAAAAACTAAAATCATTACGCACAATACACTTTCTCTTTCTGTGTGTCCATAGAAGCAGGTCAAAATGGTCCAAACTGCCCCCTCTTCTCTATGAGCATCTGCCCTTGTCCCGCGGCTGCACTGTGGGCTCATTATCAGGCAGACCAGGGCAGGGCAGCTCCATCTGCTTAGCCCCAGCAGCACACTGTTCTCTCAGCACTACCCTCTCCTCATACTAAAGACCTGTGTGGCTCCTGGAATCAGCCACATGACAGCGGGAGATTAGAGGGAACATGTATGGCCCTATTGTTATGCTGGGCTGCATTTACTGTACATGGCCTCAGTACAAGCACTTCATATTGTTATGTGTGTGGGTGCACTGAAGGCCACCAGATAGGAGAGCGGTAAATAGAAAAGTGTTTTATATAAATTCAGACATGACTTTAGTAGTAGAAGCAAGTGTAACAGGTCATGTTGTATCGTCCTGTACTGCCACTTTAAGTTGGGTGTGATTTTCTTTGTGGGTGTTTCTTTATTTGCAGTGGGCCAATGGCCATGTCTTTTTAAGTTAAGTGGGCAGTATTAGGGGCGGGACTTTAATTATAAAACACCTGTGCACCTTCTGTTCCTTATCTCTCGTGCTCTGTGTCCTTTGGTGGTCAGGTCAGTCTCTTGCAGCAGCGCTCACGGTCACATTTAAAGAAACGGGATTGATTGTTAAACTTTTATTATTGCTCTCTCGCGCTCTGTCTCCCTTGGTGTTCAGGGTCGTTCAGGCTGTTGAAAAACGAGTCGGCTCCTCTGTACAGACAGACTGGGGCACGCTGTGGACCCAGCACCAGACCAGCTGTGCCAGCTGTTAGACTGCAGAGCTCCCCCTTGCCGACCTAAAGCCTGGACCCCCAAACCAACTGGCCCATCATCCCACCAAGCTCTTCCTACTCCCCCAAACCAATAGCTGGACCCCATCTGACTTGCCTGATCCTCCCAATCAATTTTAAACTCTAAATACTTTTTCCCAAATAAACAAACCTGAACTCTGTCATTGTCTTGGTCTCCTTGTACCCATGGTGATCGGACCATAGGGGGCGTTACACAAGTAGTACCTTTTAACTTCTTTGAGACTCTCACGCAATTCATGAATTTAATCTCCTTGCTCCTGCCTCTGTTTCAGCTTAGACTTCATGTCCAACGCAGCTGGTTTTATGTTTATGATATAAATATACCAAATAAATAAAAATCATACCCATCAATATTGCTCACAAATCAAACGCTTTATGTCACAGACTAGACCGTTTGATCAACATTATGGAAAATCTTTTCTCAGCAAGCACAAAGCAATCTTTTAACAATAGTGATATATTGTGAAAGGGGCACAAAGTCAATTATACCAGACAATATAACGTTTAGCAGAGGGTTTATAGCAAGCATGTCCAATTTTTGGTGACCCTTAGGCTTCTTGTTTTATTGGCACACATCACCAGAGATGGTACTTTATACTACAGTCTACAATTCCACACAATTAAACCCTCAAAAAGTAACATTTATTGTGAGACAGAGCTGGTGTTATGGTTCCAAGTCTAAATAAAAGTGTGGGGCACGGTTTAAACCTCTCCTTAATACACCCATTTGAATGTTTGAATGCATTGACCACAGATCTGTGGCCCTCCATGCAGTATACATATCAATATGCGGCCCTCATGAAAAAGGTTTGGACACCTCTGGTTTATAGACACCTAAAGGAATAATACAACAACAGCGCTCCAATCCATACAAGGCTCTGTTGTTACTGTTATGTGAAATACTATGGCTAAGAACTTCAACATAGTCAGTGGTCTACTACTTCATGGTCTTATCCGTACCATTTGTTTGGCTTGATTTATCAGTTGTGGTTTTGGCAAACGTTGAGCAACTGAAATGTGGTCAATACTAGTCTCCACTAATGAATTACAAACATGTTTATTGGTGCATCTCGCAAAAAAGCCAATGGTACTGTACATTTGTTTGAAAGTTAATTAGACCGCCCGGTGAACATGCATATTCTGCTGGCCCTATACAAACAAAACACCATTGTCAGCATCATTAGCAAAAGAAACCAACCACAGCTTCCTTGTACCCTTTAAACATTTCTCCAGAGAGGCCTCTCATTTTAGCTCCACAAGCTGTTTGCATGACAGTAGGCTGAAAAAGTACCTCATCTGAATTATATATAACCGGCGAAGCGACGCATCAGGGCAAGAAAAAAAAAACGGCGTTTAGCAAATCACAAGTGACTGTCGCGAGTGTGAAATGGTGTGAGGAGGCAGGACAATGTTGTTAATGGAAAACAACCACAATGAATCAAGCCTCAAAACAATTTATTATTGTGTCCTCCTCAAACCTAATTTCGAAATGTTTGCTGCTGAGACAGAAAACGTACAGTGCATATAAGGATGCAAGGATCTCAAGGGAGGCAGTGGCTTTGACGAATGGGAAAAATTGAGTTGTTGAAAGGAGAATTAATAAGATTTTTATGCATGCATCGCCAAAAACGTCTCGATCTTCTGGCAGAACATACGTTAATCAAAGACAAAGAAAAGTCCTGACAGTGCAGTCATGGCATTGATTTGGGTATGAAAGACAGAAAATTAAGAATTATCCACACCAATGTTGATCTCGTTTTTGGAAAGTCCAATAAAGGGAGTCTGATCTTAAACCCAGGTCTGTTTAACGTATCAAAACCAAAGGAAGGAGTGCTTCTAATTTAAGGCTTGCCCACTTCACATGCTCTTCTCATCCATCATGTTAATTCATTCTCTGCAGAACTCGCGCTCATTGGAATAACACATTTTTCCAGTCGATTAGGCGTATAGTATATGTTCAGTTCATTTCGATCTTCCACCTAATAAGTTACGCCAAAGGATTTAAAATTGGATAAAAGGCTAAAAATAATTCTGAAACATTCTCTCTTGACACTGTTCCACCCTAAGAATATCTTCAAACTCCAAAGGCTGAACACGTGATTATTCTCCCCATAGGAAATGAATCCAACGTGGGATTAGGAGCGTTCTATTCACTGAAGGGATTACACGGAAGAGGCATGCGTGGAGACTTTACACACTCAAAATGATTGCTGTGATAAAAGATGACAGGCTACAGTGAGAGCCAGAGAGGAGCAGCATGTGGGAAGTGTCTCGGGGGTCGACAAAGGTGGAATGAGGCAATGGAAGATGAAGATGAAGAAATGAGGTCCCGGGAGTGCAAAATGGTTGAATGTGCTTCTTGGACTGTGAGAATTTCAATTGCAAATGATTGTGGCGGGGTCATTTCACAGATGTCTTGATGAGATTTATGTAAAAAAAAAAGAAGAAGCAAGATACCGATAAATGAACATAGGCTTCTTAACGGTAGGGTATAGCACGCACAAGTTTTTACAGCTATACAAATAAAAGCATGTTGGGTCGTCTAAACCTGACATATATTTTAGTGGTTTAATATGAAATATCAATAACATTTTGCTGATCATGTCAAAGGTATAAGATGTAAATGCTATAGATGTTTGCTCATGTCAAGGATTAAGTATGAGCACATTGGAGGGAGGGCGGTTGTTACATACTTTGGAGGTAGACGTGAATAAGTTACATGTGACTTTGGGGAAATTTATGGTTGAAGCTAAAAAGAGCACGACACTGAGTGCTTTTTAGAAGAGGCAAAGGTCTATCTCAAATTCATCTTGTCATTTACCATAACATTGCCTGACCTGCACCTGGCATTAGAAATACATGGAGTTTTACTTTGTAGCCCCACCGGGACCGCACATGCTTTTAACTTTGTGAGAGTGTCAGGTGCCCGCGGAGTGCCCCTCTGAGTGATGTGCATGATGGGCCAGGGCCAGGGCCCAGATGGTCTCCTGATGGGGGCTCCTTATTGATGTCCTAAACACCTCCTGGAACCGATCAATGCAGAGGAGAAATGGCCTCACCTGTGAAGAGGAGGTGGTTAGGACGTTTTCTGAATAAAATATGATTGGCCTAATGCTCTGAGTGAAAGAAGTAATTATGTAAAATTATAATTCAGCTCATGGGCTCATTGCTTTAACCCTGTGCTCAACTGTGGCTGAATGCAACGTTCCAGTAGCTTCTAACTGGCAGAGATGAATGGCGCATTAGTAATTAGCCAAGGACACAGTCTATGGTTTCTGTCCATGTAAAAGTCATGCCCGGGAAAAAAAAAGTGCTTGAATACAGGAGACCCTTAGATCTCATACAAATGTACATGATCAAGATGGATGGCATTTTAAGCTTCTGCTCGGGCATATCTCCATACATTTCTTTTGGACGACTACAGAGCAATACAAGATCAACTTTAAAGCTTCTGAGATAAGGAAATGTGTAAACTTAGGAAATCAATTTCCATTTCCTCCAGACATGGGAGCAAGTGCTACAGTTGTGTGTTTGAGGCTCTGATGGAGCATTGATTATATGTTTGCTTAACTAATTGCCTGTTCTTTATACAGTGGCAAAATAAATTGCATTCCCTGACTTGAAAACATGCCTCGCTGAAACAAAACAACATTGATCTGCGTAAATGAACTGAAGTGCATTACAATAAATTATTAATCGGACACACTGGTGGGTTATTGACTGCAAGTTTGGGACTTCTCCATAAAGAAGGAGTGTGGACAACATTTTATAATGTACATGGGTGTGAAAAGCCTTAAATAAGATTGAGTTGAGAGGATAAGCTAGAATTAGAAATATACATTTGAACTGTTTCTTTAATTTCCCGCTCTGGACAGACTTAGTAATTTGGAAGTCTTAATCACTTTGTGCTAGTTTTGTTCCACTCATTTCTCTCTCTCTCTCAGTCTGCTCTCTCCAAATTCTGCACTCTCAAAGCGCATGTAGGACACAGCAGGAAAATCATCATCTCTCATTTGCTTTGTTTCCAAATAAATTATAGCAGTAAATGTATAAAAGCAAACTGGACTCTACTGGGCTGGAGCAGGAGCCGAGGCCACTGCTTACACAGAAGTAGTTGACACATGAATAAAGCTATTAAATGATGACTGGGGAATTTAAAAACCTTTCATTGGTTACATGTGCATACCATGATCAGCTGACGGTTGGGGATGCATCAAGCCTAGTTTACGCGTGTGGAAGCTCTTGTGAGAAGACAAAGTGCCATCAAGTGGGTACAATCTCAGAACATCTGATCCGAAGGTAAACAACTTTCTAGGTGAGCTAAACCTATAATAATAAAAGACACTCTGCCACTGCTGCCCCTATACCTATTATATTAGGCGAATAAAATATGTGATATGAACATTTCTGTTCTTCCGGTGCCAATATTGTTTCTGTAATTGTTGTGCAATGTACGTATACAACAATGTGCCTGTTGAACCCGGAAGCACTGACTCTTAACTACTTCTGACACGGCCATACGTTACCCACTTAAACCCTTCACCTACAGTCATCTCCCTAATGCTTGTTATCCCGATCGGCTCTCATTTATGTTTTTTCCCTCCACACGAGCCGCACTGTCAGCACTCTGCATGTCTCCTCTGTGTCCTATTTGTTTATGTGTGACAGCGCCATGTTTACCACTAGCTCAGGATGGATGACAGTCATTAGCTGGGCGGGGGCTAAATCATCTGCCGTTACTCGACAGCTTTAGCCCATTGCAGGAGAACTCAGCAACCGGCTCGGTAATCGTGGCAATTCCTCAGCAACTGACCAATCGAGTTCTTTTCATTGCGGCTTCAAAGGGGATATTTTTGATCCCTTGATGGTGTGAAATCCCCCCAGTGCCCTCCTTTGAATATAGTGGGGTGCATTCAAAAACGGTGGTAAAAATAGCCCCCGACTTAAGCACTGATTATGTGGCTGCTCTGGGGCCGTCAAGCACAATAATTCCATTAACTGTTCATTGACGCAGGGGCCACAGTGTGCACCCTCAGCTCCTATTCACCATGAAGGAGGGAGTGTGAGTATGCACAATTCACCCCTTTCTTTGTGCGCACAGGGCAAGTGGAATCATATTTGCATACAAGTGAGGCGGAAGGATTGTACCTGTATTTCCTCAGTCTCAGCATTATGGACACAGTATATAGAAATGTGTATCGTGTTAATGATCTATCTATGTCTCTATATATCTATGTCTCTATCTATCTATGTATCTATGTCTCTATATATCTATGTCTCTATGTATCTATGTCTCTATCTATCTGTCTCTATCTATCTATCTATCTATCTATCTATCTATCTATCTATCTATCTATCTATGTATCTATCTACCTATGTATGTATGTATGTATGTATCTATCTATCTATCTATCTATCTATCTATCTATCTATCTATGTATCTATCTACCTATGTATGTATGTATGTATCTATCTATCTATCTATACTATTTTGTTTGTATTTTTTTGTATGCTGATATTCTCAATCATGATGTACATTCATTTTTCATTAGTTGACATTGGTTCTACCTGCTAAGCAATTTGCATTCTGATCCGGACAGTCAAGCTTATCTAAATAGGCACAAACTCATTTATATGCAGTGTATAGCCTGATTTTATCCCTAACTCCATGTTGTTAATGTGTGTACGGCAGGGCCAGAGATTATGATTTTGCCCCAGGAGCTCAGTGTTGTTGATTGTAACTTGCAAATGCGTATTAAATATATAAAGTTAAAATGCAATATCAGCTGCCTGTAAGCTATTTCGGTCTTTGTCTGTTTTCCAATTAATTTCCATTGTTCTCACTGGCACAGTCTATAGTACAGCCTCATGTCGGCCTCAGAGCGTTATGAGCCGGCGTCCCTACAGTGAGCAGGTCAGGGCTCCTGTGCGGTGTCACTACAGAAGGCTCATTAGACTAGTGCTTCTCTCCAGCTCCATCCCGCTATCTCCACTTTCTCACTTTTCTGACCATTTACTTTTCACAGGAAAAGACCAAGAGCTGTTTAGAATGATTCTGTTTAAAACAAAGCCAGAAAACCCCTGCTAATATATACAGATGTGATTGTGTATTAGTAACAGAAAAACAACCAACCAAATACTGTATTACTTCTTAAAAACGCGTTATGGCAACATCAGTGCTCATAGACTGAGCAAAGTGGTATCATCATTACGCCATAGTTTATGAGTCAACCTATGCTTTTATGAGCAGATGGACAGATTTTTATAATGTCAAAAACAATCACATACAATGCAATGAATGGACTGTCAATACAATAGGATCAATGCAAAGAAAGTATCGCTTATGTAGAGGTGAAATACTCACTCTGAGGACAAAAAAAAGGCTTGTATATTAACACTACAAAAACTAAATATCAAGTATGGGTTAAAATGACTTGAACTGAGAATTTTTCTCAGATCTTTTCTAATGATCGAACCAAGAATACTTTGATGACATTTCAGACTTGTCCTTAGGTAATCTTGCTTGAAATAAGAAAATAAAACTGCCAATGGGACAAGCCCAATTTTCTTACCCCATTGGCAAAGAAATTAACATGAAATATATTGGAACGAGTCAGAAACAAGTGAAATAATCTGTGTCAAATGCCCAACTAAATCTTGACAAGTCAGAACTACTTAAATTCAAATGATTATACTAAATTTGAGACATTTAAACTAATCTATATACACATTTTTTGGAGTGAAATAGTTACAAAAAGTTAAGAAATGGCAAAACATGTTCTCAATGATGTAGGGCTGTGAATCATGTTTTGTCTGGTTTATTTCCAATGCAGTACAAGAGAATCGAATCCATTTATATGCATTTCATCATACACAATAGTACAGTACAGGGGATCCAACCACCACCTTTCTGGATAGTTGGTAACACTATAAACTACTGCTGTGCACCCTTTTTTTATTGTTCATTTCAACCAAAGACTGAACATGCATTGTAAGACAAATCGAATTGGTTATGGTTAAAATCAGATCTTTTTTGCATTCTGAATTCATTATCCAGCATAATTGTGCATCGGTTTGTCATCTAAAAACAGTGTACACCGCCATGTATAAGTAAACCATCTTTTTCAGTGCTATATTGGGTGCTGTTTACATTACTGTTGCTGGGAAAAGAAACACTTCTTATTGCCCTATTTCTAAGTGCTGTGTAACATGCACAAAAAGCTGTTCATTTAATTTGATTTACTGGCCTATATTGATCTGTCTCACAGTCGAAACACAAATCTTTTTCCTCACCCATTTACTGTATTGATACATCACACACTATTTCTGCAACATACAAACTCCACAAAATATATATTTTTTATGTGACCAAGTGGTTTCCTGTTTATTGCAAAGATTGATCCCGCATGCCACGATGTAGGGCGACGCGTTAAATCAACAAAGCTCTGTATTGAGGCCAATTGCATGAGCTTTCCCTCCACAACTTTATTGGTTGTTATATATAGACTGCACATAGTATTATTGATGTGTTGTGCGCTTGCGGGCGCTCAGTCCATGATCAGGAAGCGCTGTGTTAAGATAAAGTCCTTGGATATCGATGTGTATTTGATTAAATGGCGGTGATTGACAAGTGTCCCCGGCCTTAACGGTGACGGTTAGGGTCGAGCTGCATCACCGCTCAAGCAACAAGCAATATAATCTCCAACCGGCCAGTATACAAGCAGGTGCTTTATATTATGGACAATATAGGCACCCTGTTGTAAAAGTCAGTTTGACCTACAAAAGCAACTCAAGTTCAGGTCATATGCAAAGTGCTGCTCTTGATCAAAATCTTGGGAAAAAATAGTAGAGCAAAAAAAGTAAACAGAGAGCAGCGACAATGCAAAATTGTCAATGCTTCTGCAAAGTTTAAAGCTAAGAACAACAAGGGATGGTAAATTAGATAAGTGATGAAATGAAAAATTCGTATCACTCCTTTTTATCTGCATAAAATTAGGAAGGGGAAAAAAGATCTTGCACGTTTTGAAAACTGGTATCTTACTTTTAGACTTGGCCAAAACATCTATAGTTAAGCAGCATTTTGCCTTTTTAAAATCCAACAGATTTTCAAGCTCATATTGGGATCCCACCGGAAGCTCCTTGCCAATAAACTGTCAAGGAAAAACAAAAGTTGTGTTCAAGAAGTGGCATGACCCCAAACTGTGAACAGATGGAAGGAGGAACAGCCCAAAACAGCTCAGAGGAGCAAGGCGCAGCCAAAATAAGATTATTTATTTAGTCTGGATTATGTTGTTGGGGCGATGAATTAATTGCCAATGCATGTGTTCTAAAAGTAGCATATGCACTTAAGGTATAATGTTTTTGAGCTAGTTCAGGTCTATAAAAGAGAGAGAATAAAATAATAGATCAAAATCCTCTGGAGTCTCAGTTATCTTAGCAGTGTAGTACACAATTTGATTTAGTAATACTATGAGCTTCTTGCATGTACAGTGTAAATGCTAATCTTTGTTAATCAGTCTCTTCAACTGCATGTAATTGTCCAATAGCATTACAAACAGTTGGAAACATAATGCATAATAAATACCATTGAAACGGCTTTCTTCTCCGAACTTAAACCTATAGACCATTACTGCTAATAATGAAAACAAAAGTCAATACAGTATACAGTACACACACCGTTTTACACTTTTCAATCAATATCTGAACGTCCAATAGCATTTGCCTTCCCCGGGTCAATCCCTGCATTCTCCAACATGAAAGTGAACTGAAATAGCCACAAAGAGGATTTCGCCCTCCGCTCAGCAGCAGAACAAGTGCTTATCCTGCCTCTTTCCTCTAACCTCAAAGACTGGGGGAAATTGACTTGGAGTCCAGAGGTGGCGTGAAGAGAGCTATGCATCGATTCGGGCCAAGAGGAGGCTGTTGTTTAGTTGTTGGTAATGTGTCGGAGTGCACAGGCAGACAAGAGCTCCAGAGGTGGCCCCGGGGCTGCTGAGTAACGTAATGAAAGCTGTGTGCTTTCGGATGGCACTGGCCTCATCCATCACTGCAGGGGACATCAGTGAGAGACAGGTGTGGAAAGAGAAAACAGCAATATAGCAGGTATCATGGATGAAAAAAAAAAAATGCTCAGATTCAGATTCAGAAAACTTTATTGATTCCTCAAGGGCAATTAATTTGCTGCAACCTCCGACAGATATTATTAGCTTATCGATGTAATGCTATATACAATCCAGTAAACAACACGTGGCAAATAACAGATGTTGCTTTTGGATTTCACACCTCGCAGATGCATCACCAGTAATAATTTTACAACATTGGAACCCTCTAATGAGATACTGATCAACGCTAACCCTAAACAGGGACAATTGGCTAAATGCTAGGACCTGGGTCAAAATGTGAAGATATGATGAACTGTGGCTGCCCATTGCCCCTAAAAGATTACCCCAGGAGTGTTAGGTCCGCGGTAATCCCAGGTGTCACGTTGTCTCGGCTGTGCTGCTTTCCATGTATAAAAATCACTATTTGGAATGACAACACAAATCCAAGGCAATCCGAGCTGCTTTTTCAGTGAGAAAGGGAGAAAATAGTTTTGCATAATTGGAGGAAAACTAGTCAAATGCATTGGAAATTCCAACCACAGGTTTTGGGCCTTTTTTTAAAAGACACTTTTTTTTTCTTCCAAAAGACACTTTGCTGCTGACACCTAGCAACAACTAGTAAGTAAGTAAGTAAGTAAGTAAGTGCTTTATTTGTCATTGTATAATTGTACAACAAAATTGCGTTCAGGTGTTGGCTTAGTCCTGAGCCGCTGCGACTGAGTACGCCGCCATGGGCCAACCTGACAAGCATGTTTTAAACTGTTGCACCCGGAGGAAACCTGGCTGGCTCGTCTAAGACGCCTCCTAGGTTTGTTCCTGTTTCAGAGCATGGTGTCCTGCACTGGTCAGCTCCTCAACCTCCTCCTTCCTCTTCACAACTATCTTTCACCAGCTTCTGGATTCCTCCTCGTTTGTCCCTTTTTTGTTTGTGTAGCGCCTCCACTGTGCCGCAGGTATGGGGGACTCTTTGTGCCTTTTCAGTGTTTCAGAAGAAGAAATTTGTAGGTCCCTAATGTCTTTAGCTCGTAAGCTAGCTATTTGTTTACTTTAAAAAATCAGGGTCTTCATGGCTAGTACGGACTTTGCATTAAAAAAAATCCGATGAAACTCGCAATAACACTGCAAAGATGTACAAAAGTATTCAGTAAAACAATGTGGAACACAGAAACTACAAATGCAGTTTGCAGAAAAAGGCAAAAATTCCACTGTACCAAGAGAGAGGGAAGTTGCTACTTGTTTATGCGTCACCATACCCCTTTGGTACTGAGGGATGGGAGCAAATGTAAAAGACAAATTTTCCCACAAGGACAAACTTACTCAAATCCTCACAGTTGCCATAACGGAGTGCTATTTGTGTCAGTGATCCGTTCTGAATAATCATGGTATGTGCTATTATTCCATGCATCTGAGTCATAATCATTGTATGCAAATGTTAGTTGCGTGTTATTATGTCTGGTATGAAAAAGTTGCACCGCTTACAGACATCAAAGACCAGACACCAATAAGAGGGGAAGGCAGACTTGGATAAAGGTACAGTATGTATAGATCGCTGGAGCGGGTTGCACTAATGAACCTTACCTATGACCTCTCTGGAGTGCGGCAGTGTACCACCAGAGCCAATTAAAGCCAGCCGGAACAGAGAGACAGAGGAATACAGCGAAGACGGCGAGCTGCTGCGTACAGACAGGTTTGATGGACGTCTATAGGAGCGTCTTTCCACACAGTACGCAAATGTAAACAACAACAAAAGGTTTCATCAAAGTCATCATCGAAACTTTTAGTTGTTATTCAATTTGGGGTGGATGACTGATGGGTCTTCACAACCACAGAGACAAACAATATAGGGCCAGTCAGTCAGGTAAGAAAACAATATAGTTTAGCCTTATTTTTCCACAGATCACGATCCCTTATAATGTGTTATCAATCCACTGTCCTGAGCTGTGGGAGCCAAATACAGTCAAATACATAATAGGAGTGAACACAGAATACAACAGCCAGCCTTTATGGACTGTAGGTGCAACGTGCTTTCATGTCCTACTCATGAGTAAGCAGTGGCAAGTTAAGCAAAAATATGTAAGTAGGTCAGTACTCGAAGGCTGCTGATTCTGGAAACTCAGTATTTTCTCTCTACACATTGAAATTGTGGTCATCTGTATAAAAATAGCACAGTAGCTGTTGAATGTGAGCTACTGTACATGTAAGACTACCCCTACCCAGCAATACAGTAAAAACACATTAAATGTCTTGATGTATTTCTTCTGTGAAATAACTTTTTAAAATACCCTTTCCAATCCCCCTGCCCCATGATGGTTACTTTTAACATGTCTTCTTGCCTGGAGTTCTCTCTGCTGTTGGCTGTATGGACTGACACTCTCTCCACCACCTCCTCACAGCTCCCCTGGGACTCCATCACGCCCACCGTCTCCCATGGATACCTCCACTCTCCTCTCATCACCGTGGAGACCCAACAAGCACTGCGCTCCCAGCAGGCACCCGTCCGTAGCAGTGCAGCATCGAGTGGTGTTATCAGTGCCGCTAATAGATTCATTTAGTGCGTTCACATTCCCCGGGTGACTCATGAGTTCTTATGTTGTTTGTCGGCAGAATGGCGCAAAAATATTTTCTAGTTTGATTGAAAAACAACATTTGAGCTTTCAATTAGTTGTCTTTGTTATTCATCATGTGTGGTTTCTCCGTTTGCTCCTCACCTACGCCCACGCTTCATTTGTTCTGAGTGTAATTTAAATAATTGCTCCTACAATGTGTCGTAACAGTATTGCATTCCATTTTTTTAATTGTAGAGAGAAGCATTCAAAACTATGGTAAAACAATGTACTGTATATAGATCCTTTTTGATCTTGAATGCACAAACAATAGCACTAATCTTTTCTATTTCGACTGTGCACACATTCCTGCTGCTAAAGCCAGTTCTGTCCTTTTATTTCCTCTAATCCCGTCTCTAATCTTAGCTCATACTTGACCTTCAGTGAGAATATGCCGGTAGTCATAATGTTTTATATGCTGTGCACATCCCAACAAACTGCCCCCTCCAGGGACACATTACCTGTGAGCTTAAGACCCCATCCTTGGAGCTCTATTAACCTGTTTAACCTAACCTTTGGTACGAGTGAGAGACCATTAATGAAGAGGGACCTTCATATCTGAGGACTGCAGGTCGCCTCCGCTATGCGACCATTGCTAATGCGTATTTTCTGTACACGGGACAATTCACCTGTTTTGTATCAAACTGAGTTTTCTATTGGCACAGTAAGCAGTGACTGACTCACAGCCATTAAGTACCGTATAACTTATAACACCTTGATTTTAATCAGAGCTAGACCTGCAACTTTTTTACAATATCAATACTATGTAAATGACCAATACTTTTTTCCAGTGCCTATGCTGCATTAATCGTCATCTAAAACAAACATACAACAGAATTATTCATTGTGTGTGGGAACCACACCAGTGAATAAGTGGGTGGTTCCCAACAGGTGAACTTTAAAAGTGGGTCATGAGCCAGTCCAAAAAATGTTGACAGTTTATGATTGAGCTTTATTGTTCAGTGCCAAAATAACAAAACTATGCAAAGAATGTATTTAAATGTAAAGATCCAACTGCAAATTTTTTTTGAAATTGAAACTTGTTTTTACTTAACTGCAATGTTTACTCACCTCAGCTAAAGTAATTCTGACAAGGAGCTGAGTGTTTACTGTACACACCAAAGCTCAAATTATTCCCATAGGTATGTTCAGAGTTTTTTTATTTTTCCTTTAAGAGGTAACTCTTTCAGCTGCTTCTGAATTTTCACTCTTGACTCACTATGATTGATCAGATCAGTGTCACTCACTCGAAGCATTGCAAGATGGCCCTGTAGTAGGACTGCAGGAAAAGTGTACGTGTTTGGGCACATGAGCTGCATTACAGTTTTTCTCCATTGGTTTGGCTCATTTCTTGAAACAGAAATTACATTCTCAAAACAACATGGACAAGTCTCCAAATCACTTGGCAATTGTTCACAACAGAATTTAATTTCTCATTCATTTAATCTCATCTCGCAAATGGTTAAGTACATGTAGCCGACAATTAGCTCAATTTCCAAGTGAATAGATCTTGTTGATCTAAACTGATTGTTGATTCTCAGTCTAATGGTTTTTCGCTCCAAAACGTGTCAGCGTCATTTCATTGTATAAGTCATCACATGCACAATAGTCTGTTCAATTGTCAAAATTAGTCAAGAACACAATTCCATGAATACCATATATGAATCCCTTGGAACATTTGATACATTTATTACAGTAATTAAAGCTGAGGTACCTGATTTTTTGGTCTTGTAGACATTTACATTTATTTTTGCCTCCTCAGAGTATGTTGCAAACACAGCAAAACACAGACCTCGCTGTATTGTCTTCACCTAAAGTTTTATTGAGCAATGGATGATAGAAGTCTAATCTAAATTAGTGGAATTTATCTTGGGGGTGGCCGCCCCTGCTTCACTTTGTCACCACTCAATGCTGTATATGTGTGTGAAATGTTCATGTAATTACATTCTTTGAACAATGTGAATACACAGGAGGGACTGTGAGAGCTAGAGCCAGTTTGGGCCAAAAAAAAAAATGTCACTGTTTGAACAGGAAAAATCAGGTACCCCAGCTTTAACAGTCAGGTGAAACTAGAACTTGACTAAGGAAGCACTGTAGGCTGCATATCATTTTCATTGTTTTTGTTTGTGTGTTATGTTACACTATGTTATGCTGAATACATTTTCTTTTTACTCTGATGTATGGAAGTTACTTTATTTGTGTGAATGTTAATGGTTACAGTTTCCTTGGCAGTATGAGTGCAATGTGTGATGTCAAACCTTGGAGGCGACTCTTACCCTCAAATCCTATTTCTTTGTTGTTGTTGTTGTTGTTTTCAGTTTTATACACAATTGTATTCTGTTAGCTAGACAAAAAAAAGGTTACAGTAACCATTGTCAATGAAGGATTGGGCTAAGACTGAAAGGTGGACATGAGGGACATTTCAATGGTCCTCTGCCATAGTGAGAAAACATCTAAACATTTAGACTTGCAGTGCTTACACAATGCCAAAGGGACAAAGCATTTTGGGGGCACTGACTGTTTAAATAAGAAGGAAATGTAGTTTTGACACATGAGTGAACTGTTTTGGGAGAGATATGATCTTTTGCTGAGTGAGCTATAGTGTTGTGCTGAACTTAAGACTGCTTTGCCAAATGATCTTAGAGTTTTGAGAATGTAATTTCTGTTTCAAGAAATGCCAATGGAGAAAAACTGTAAACAGAGAAGCTCTGAATTACGATACGACAATCTCTCCATATCGGCAGATTTTCACAGAGATTAGATCACATTTGAGCTTTGGTAAATTTCCCAGCACAATACAGTAATTTATATCCTAAGACAGTGCTTTGGAGTAAAACAAATAAATACCATGGGGCAATATGATCTCTCCATCATTATTAGATTGTGTTTTTTAACATGATCCTTTGTTTTCCTCATGAGTTGAACTATAAACATAAAATCAGACAGTACATTACACAGCAGCTCACGTTGTCCCTCTCTCTCTGAACTGCTGTGCCACCTACTCCCTGAGGCTTTAGTCATTTACATGCACCTTATGTCTGCACCAATGTGTTCTGCCCTCCATCTGACTCCATCAAAATGTGTTTCATGAGCACTTTGATACAATCGCCCACAATCCTTAGAGCTATGTGATGCCAGTGTGTTCAGGTCCCACAGTGGTGAGCACACAGGGGCCCGGCAGAGGCTTTGATAGCGGGGGTGCTGGACTAAAAGCATTACATCAGCCTGGTTATTGGCCTGAAAGTCATTGAAAAGATGGCAGGCCTGTATGATGGCATGGTCCATCTCAGTGATTTAGGGTTAGGGTGTCTATGTGTGCACACGGCGAATGACAGAGAATTACCAAGATGACACACAGGCAAATGGAAGCAGAGCGGGGTGTTTCTCTCCCCCCTCCGTTCAGCATAGATTCACTGCCTGCTCCACATGGTCAGCCAAACTAAAGCTGACACAAAGTATTACAGCTGGTCCCGCTCACCTAAGAGCTACTCTGCTGGAACGGCACAGAGCTATTTTGGCTCTGGTATAATCACTATTGTCCTAAAAGTGAGAATGAACACCTTCATTTATTACTGGTTCTTTGGCGTAGGGCTGTGTAATGAATCCAAATTGGGTCAATCTTAACTATCGTCATTAGAGTACAATGGAAGATGTGTTAAATACATTAGCACTGCAGTTTGTTTTTCTGTTTGAGCTGAGGTTTATTTAAAAGGACTCTCTTATCAATGTTCATTAATAATAAAAGTTAAAGCTATATGTATTTGTTTGTATTATGAGAAAAAAAAAATCCAATTGAAAGTTTAGATTGATCAATATGATGAAAGAAAAATATCACCCAGTCACCAATTCTCTACTTTGTCACTAAGCATTCTGCTTTTTACCACTTAAGATATGCAGTTTTCAATGAAATACAACTATGGTTTGTGAGTTTGGTTAATGCCTCTGTAAAAGGCTTTGGTGAGCTTACGGCAAAATGCAGAACAAAACAACAAAGGTCGCTGGGCACTGCTGGACACACAATGCTGGATCTCCCTCTTAATGCAATAATTCTATTTCAGAAAGGTTCAGCCTTGGCTTGAAATCTTTGGCCACACTGTTTATACAATGTACTCAGGTTTATTACTTTTGGCACAGTGCCGATGCGTTCAAAGAGAAATGCAACAAAAGCATTTTACATATTGTTTATGACAATTGTTTGGGTGATGATTTATTATTCAGCTCTTGGCCATTGTATTCACAATGCAACTAATGTGCGGAGGAGATTTACTGTTGAGAAGGTGAAAGTTTAATTATATCAATACTTGCTGCTTAGAATAGCCTATTTACCATTTAAGCCTGGACACCGCCTCAAGCTGAAAATATTCAGGATTGGCATGGGTTAAAAATATGGCAATAGGAGTTCTGTAGTAGTGACAGAAGTGCTGCAAGTTGCTTCCACTTACTTACTTTATTGACCAACAGCATAGATAACTACAATGTTAGTTGCCTTGCCATTATGAGTTCTTCTCTCCAAACTGGGTCAGGTCCTTTCTGACTAGTTGATACTGTCTCTGTTGTGTTATATCATCTATTACAGGGCTCACAAATTAAATTTCACCAAGGTCCGAATTGAAAAAAAAAAAATTGTCAAGCAAAGGTCCGGAACATACAGGGTTAATTAAACCTTACATGGGGATTTTTAAGCCTTTATTAAATCTATTACTGTGATTAGAAAATAATGCAATTAATTGAATCCTGTTATTGTTTTTTTCTCTAAAGATAAGTATTGGCTCCTAAATAGCAGAATGCATAGGCTACTGTAGCCTCTATTATACACAATGTGCACGTAATATCTGACAGTGATGTGTTTCTGCTCTTTGCTCAGTTCAACACACTGAGCCCTGCTTAGTCTCGCTGCTGATCGAGAAACAGCCACGCTATTTGCGCATTACGACCGCGCGTGCATATTTCATTAGGGAGTCCTCCGCTCTTTTTGTTTTTTTGCTAGCCGTTTTTCAGTCATTCCGAAACCGTTTCTAAAAATTTAACAAGAGTCATGGAGCTAAGATGTAGGACTTTCTCTTTCTGTTCATCTGTGCTGTAGTGTACCGTAGTCAGAGAGGGAGAGGGAGGGAGAGAGAGAGAGAGAGAGAGAGAGAGAGAGAGAGAGAGAGAGAGAGAGAGAGAGAGGGAGAGAGAGAGAGAGAGAGAGAGAGAGAGAGAGAGAGAGAGAGAGAGAGAGAGAGAGAGAGAGAGAGAGAGAGAGAGAGAGAGAGCGCACACGCAGCCGCTCGTCTGAGGCGATTCACGGTCGGGTCCAAAGTTCGGATCCAAGGTTCGGGTCCGGTCAGGCTGGCGCATGGGTCCGGATCCGGCCCGAAGTCCGGCGTTTAGTGACCTCTGATCTATTAAATTAAAGCCCCTTAGGCATCGCACAGAGTCAGCTGGATCTTTAAAGGCTGCAGACACTGTCGTTGTTGTTTATGTGTGCACACACAGCATTAATTTAATGACTGCTGGTCTAAAGATACTTGTTTTTAATTCATCTGACCTATTTAGAGTTAAATAGGTGACATTTTGTTCAACTGCAGCCATCCACATGCACAATACATCACATTCAGAATCCATCTCAGACAAATCTGTTAATGACTAACAACGTAAATCTTCAATTGAATTTCCTTCTTTTTTTTTTTTTGCCCAAACTTATTTATGAAACTCACACGTTTTTTAAATTCATCATAGATGGCTTACTGTTGATTTTCAGCCGTGGCAACGTCATGTTGATTGGAGATCCACAGCGCCCCCTGTTGGCCCCTAACAAAAATACAAACACATTTACAAGCCAATCATTAAATAGTTGAGTCAGAAATGTACACAGACTCGTGACATATTGAAAAAGAAGTTGCATTCAGTGACTTTGAACAACTGAGCGGAGGCTGGCATCTTGCTGTATAAAGGTCAGTCTCTCCCTGAGGTGGCTCAAACAGCACATAATAATAGCTGGAATATACAGACGCAGTAAAACGGATGATGCTAATGTAGGAATGGGCTTGGTCAAAGTCACAGTGACATTGGTGCAGTTGTGTGGACCGGGGCAGACATAGAGGCAGGAGATAGCTCTGTACAGCTGAATATTACATTAATCAGAAGTGGACCTTCACTGTCAGGGATGAAAAAGATCAGGCGCTGGAGTGAGGTCACACTGATGTCTGATATTAAAGGGGAAATAGTTCTCTGAATATGTTGACAAGTTTAAGTTTCAAGATGGAAGTTTCAGATTTACTGTATGAGAATGCAAGTTCAAGGTAACTGCAAATGCAAATGCAGATTCAGATTCAGAGAGCATCTGCCAACAAAGTTTATGGACAACATTGTAGTCCATAAACTTTAAATTATTCAGTTCATATCCCTTTGAAGACCTCAAAACTCTCTGTTCAACCAGCTGAGGTCATGAGGTGGATGCCAACCTCTAAAAAAGGAGCTCATCCATCGCTATAAATCACCTGATTATTTCAGCTCTCAAACTGCCTTCATTACAAAACATCTCATCAACGTCCTTATTTGAACTACTTCACCACTTTCAGCTGGCAACAATCGCGTCTCGCTTGAACTAAATAATAATACTGCATTGTTCTTTTCCAGAGCGTTTCCAGACATTCAGTTGATTCACATTTTTACTAAGTATTTATTCACTCTGCACACTCAGTCACGGTAAGATACAAGCGGCCAGTGTTGGGCAAGTTACTTTAAAATGATAATAGAGTTTATATTAGTAGTTATGTAATATGTTTGTAGTACACATTACTGTTTCAATAATGTAGCTGAGTTACACTACTTTGAGTTACTTTTGGCATAATATAAACTGAAAATAATAATTATGCCAGTGAGCAAAAGTGCAGTCAAAGATTTCCTTTTCCTTCGCTACCCCCATTCTCTCGTGTTTAGTTTTGACGAAGACTGGCTGTGCTATCGGCCTCTCCACCCACCCACCCACTCACTCACTCACTCACTCACTCACTCACTCACTCACTCACTCACTCACTCACTCACTCACTCACTCACTCACTCACTCACTCACTCACTCACTCACTCACTCACTCACTCACTCACTCACTCACTCACTCACTCACTCACTCATACACTACTTTCACACAGGGCCAGGTCATGGGTAAAGTGTATTTTTTACCATCGCCCCACCCCCCAATAAATTCAAGGCACTGAAATTAGGGCTCTCCTTTAACTGAGTTATCAAACGTGAAATACCAACAATATGTCGTCCGAAGGTATTTGGAAAAGTAATGCATAAAAAAAAATACCACTTTTCATATAACATAATACTGAGAAGGTTTTTGAGCAAAAGCTTTAATTTGTCTTCAATATAGTCACTTGACTCAAAATCATTCCAAAGGAAGGTGGCCCGAAGCCCTCCAGCACTTCCTTCTCATCTTTTTATGCACAGGATAAACTGCCTGCAAAAATTCAATTACTCCTCATCCTGCTTTGGGACGAGGGGACATGGGAGGTGTCAGTGTCTTCCTGCGCCCCGGGACATCTCTGCTATCTCCTTATCCAAGAGTGAGCAGTTTTATAGTCGTGGATTTACAGAGAAATGGGAGGTAATAACATCGCAATTCATCTGCCAGAATGAGAGGGCCTCCATAATAATCTGCAGCCCGCACCTTGAAGAATGGGATCATCTCTCTTTATGATGTGCGATAGACGATGCTCACAATAAGGCAGTGATTGTTTTTTTTCCGGGGGGGACTGAATGATTTTTTTTGGGGAGAATTAAAAGTGCAGGATTTAACTGACGTCCCCTTGGAGGGACCTAGTGGAAGTTTTGGTTCTTATATGGGCTCTAGTATAAAAATGAGTGAATGTTTGCCCTGTGAAGGAGTAAAAGCAGAATTTATTACCACTAAGCCTGCAATCAAAAAAACCTTTACCTACTGTATATTATAACTGATACTAGTCCTCTCTTTCCTACGGCTTCTTGTTTTATATTCCTTGCTGATTTGTAATTCCCAGTTGCCTCGGGCCTCCGCTGTTGCAGGGACAGGGTTGGCCTCTATCTCGCCTGCTGCATTAACTCATATGAATGATGCAGGACTCACGTGCGGACCACTCTCTCCTACAACCTTTAAAGATGAATCCTTTCCACTAGTGTTCAAATTTCAAATGAGTAAATAATGGAGAGAATAGGGTCCACACATTTTCCATTTAAATCCTGTGGCTTATAGCCCTTTCGACTGGCAACAAGTGCTAGTTTTAGTTTCATGCTGATAGGCCCAGTAACAACAGAGATAGTAACCATATAACTAGGTCAAAACGTCCTCAACCTATTCCACTCAAACAACAATTGTTTACATGATTCTTACTACAACCACAGGTTTGGAGACTTAGCTCTTATGTTGGATCCCAGAAGATTAGGAGATGCTTTTTCTTCAAAGACAAAACTGTCAGACAGCCTCAGTCACGGCGTTCTTATGTAACGGCCTTCCTCCTTCTCAACTTGACAACCAAATGTTCCACATCAGCTGCTGCTCTGCATAATTCATAAGAAGAGTGGAAATGAGATGGTGGAATACAGGAAGGCTTAGTTAAGGATTAGTCCTTTGGGCGATGTAACAATTTGTGTGTCTGTTTCGAGAATGTGTTTTGTTACAGATGAGATTGTGATGTGCATAAAACGTACACACGGGAAATGCTTGGATTGTTTTATGGACCTACAGCACAGTGAGTTTTTTCTTCTTCTCAAGAGTCACCGCTAGAGGGCGACGTACACTACAAGCAATCTTCTATAAAGTAACTGTAAATTTGCTAATTTGCTTCTTATTTGGACAGGATATTTTTCAAGATTCAGAGAACAACGCTTTTTCAGTCCTGAGGGAAAATGTAAACACATTTTGTATACATTTCTGATTTAGTAGTGTCTTTCAATGATCACAGTGTACCTAATTCTAAACAGGCTAGTCCTTAGCATTTAAGATCATTTTAATAACTCATCAACTATGCATTTTACAATGAATTCCAACTTCTAAAAGGGAGGACGCAGTAAATGCTGTGAACTGATCAGAAAGTGCATCAATTACAGGGGACATTATTTTTATTTATTTATGTGACCTTTATTTAACCTGGGAAGTCTGAGATTAAGATACTACTGCAGTCAACATATTTTAAGTGGTGGGGAAACCGGAGCACCAGAGGGAAACCTACGCCGGCACGGGGCAACATGCAAACTCCACACAGTTCGGACTGGGGATCAAAGGCAGAAGCTCAGGGTGTGATGTGTGAGGTAATAGATTATCTGTTCTTTGGCATAAAGGTAAGAATAACACCTCTCTTTAGATGCCAATTCATTAAAAAACAAAACAAAATAATGACCTGTAAATGTTTTGGTGTTTCACATTTTTAAGAAATACATTTTTGAATATAATTTTTGTAATGTATAGATCTACAGTATATACCATATGTGCTGATTGCCATCATAAACCCAATATACAAAAAGTGTTCTGTTTCCAGCCTCAGAAATGCCCAGTCTGCACTTCCTGCCTGTTTGTTTTGCTGCTCTCCCCGTGCTCCCTGTATGTAACCTTTGAGTGGTCCCTCCCAGAGACACGTACATTTTCTTTAGCCACAAAGGCCCTGTCCCCTGCTCTCCTGTGATGTCCCGTTGCTCCCGCTGACAGTGTGGCAGAGCAGTGCGGGTCCCCCTCGGAGCGCCATGTCCCGCAGGCTGTCTCATCAAAGGCCAGGTCCCAGGTCGGGGGTCCAAGGGAACCCTGGTTCACCCTTCCGCCGCTCTTAGCATCACAATACCAGCCTACGTTCCCACTCCTTAACCCTGACTTTCCCCATGATATGCGAATATGAATGATCTCTCCTCCCTAACAACCTCCTGTGTCCCTCCCAGCGCTGGGCTGACGGAGCGCACGGGAAAGTGACATTTAGGGCGCACTCAGGCTGTTAGGAGTTAAAGATTATTAAAGAGAAGCTTTTGTTTGTTCGTTTTTTTAGGATTCAGTTCCTTTTAAGACGACGTCAGCCCCAACTGTTAATAAACTACTGTCTTAGCATCTGGATCAACCATTTCCTTGACTATTAACGTACGCTACACTAAAGTGGCCAAAATAAGGTCAGGAATAAACTAATGCGTTTGCCGAATAAAGGGGAAAGGGCCCTAAGGGGAATGACTCAAGTAAAAGACTAAGAAAGTATTAATTGGCCCCGAAAGTTGTACAATTTTGATCAAATAATATAGCACTGGCTTACTTGGCAAACTGACTGTTGTACAAAATGTTTCTATCAAAGTAAACAGTGTCAACATTTGCAATATGTCCAAATGCATTAATCCGCACTCACAATGACACACTTTCCCCAATGCATTCACTCAAGATGCTATTTCGGATTAGCGCAAAAAATGTATGGTCCCAACTTTTCCCGGGCAGCTTACGCACATTACTGTCTCATAGAGATTTGGAGCATCACAAATCCCCTTATCTCAGCGCAGGGGTGATTATCTGAGCGGGGCGCCACATTATGCAACACTGTAATAGACTTGCCATTCAAAGTTAATGGGATTATTTTCTCAGTCTGCCGCTGTGACATTCATAAATAGGATTCGGCTGGAGAAATATGGGAAGTTCTCTCTCACACTTTTGTTGTGATTTTGTTACTTTTGGCCCCAGAGTTACTCTTAAGGGGGGCCCATACAAAAAAAGAAGAAGCTTTTAACCATGCTATTATGAACATGCCAGTTCATACTGTACGTTCCAGTAATCTGGCCTGTTAAATTTGTCTCTGTACCTGCTGATATCACAAAGTCCAGACAGCTTTGCCAGACTCCTTTTTAATCATATCAATACTCAAATTGCCTCCACTCCTGATCATGTCTTGGTATAGGATCTTTTGTCACCTCTATTTAACCAACGTTTTTGGATTTCGTGTGCACAGAAATGATGGCTGACATACGTGATTTAAAGTTGGAACAAAAAGCAAGAATAGAAACTGAGATTAGCCTCGGGCCATAAAAGGCATGTGCCACACTACGCGCCATAAATAAACCAAGACACAAGCAAACCAAACTTCTCCATAGACTTTAACATAACAACATGCACGGTATTCTCATGGCTTTTGCCGCGGTAACAGAAGGCGATTGTTCTCGAAAAGGTCCGGGCCTGGTCGAGTCAAATGGAGGAGGAGACGCAGAGGCCAAAAGGGTGCAGTCCTACATGGGTTTCCTCATTCTAAAAAAAGCCCAATAAAGCTGTGAAAGGGCTGAAAGCGAATGGCCGCGATGGGGTCAGGAAATCTAATCAGCTTGGAGATGCTAATTTTATGGAAGAGAGTGGTTTTATGACACTTTTTTTAAGAAAACAAAACAGGGGCTGTAGCCTCTTGGCTGGGGGTCCTCGAGATGAGTTGCCTCCCAGAACATTGCCCTCCCTCTCCCCTTTATGGAGCAGCATTGAATCCAGGCTCTAATGGGATGGCACCTCCTTTACGCCTGCCCATAGCCGCATTGGGGAAACGAGGCCGTGTCTGTTTGTTGATCTGGGCGCCCGCAACTACCGTTTATCACTGTCAAATCACACACAAGGCGCTTTCTCCAAAATGGAAGGGGGGGTGTGTGTGTGTGGTGTGGTGTCCAATCTGTCCCGCTATACCCCACCTACCCCCCATCATCTCTCCCTGGGCCCATACGTCTCCATCTCTGCCCCTGGCCCGCCGACGGCTATGATTGTATCCGGGCTCACTCCAACCGCCAAGATCTGCGTCCGCGGGGTTAACTCGCGCTCCTAACTAGACAATGAGGAGGGGACCAATGGTTAACCAGACAACGGCCCACACGCTCCCCTGTATGTGCTATTGTGGGCGCAGCGTTAATCTTTCAAAGTGGGGGTCCGGACGCACAGCCCCCCACACACCCCGTCTCCCTTCCCTGCCCACTGTCCCCCCAAAATGTACTGCCCCACCGGAGTCACTCGAGTGATACTTTTATAGGGTCTTTTGTCTTTAAGGCCATTTGAAACCCACGCAGCGCACCCACACGACCAGAATAGATGCTGAACAGACATTTGGAGAGCAAACTTACATGGGATTGATACTATCCACTGTGGTTTGTTTAATATGAGCTCTGTGAAGTCAAGTAGTTCCCCACACTCTGGTAAGGGTATTGCTGGCGGCACTTGTGGTTTGATGTACTGGTAATTACTGCATAAACGGTACAGTTACTACAGGTCAAATATCACAGCAATGAAAGTAAAAGTTGTTGTCATGGTATTACTCAAAATAAGACAATACTTTCCATAACTTTTTTCTAGTTATGGAAAGATTTTGTCTGTCTTTAGTATATTGTAAACTCCGACATTTGTGGGGCAAAAACTGTAGATCTAATGATAAAGCATTTGTATCGATTTCATCAGCTTGCAGGATAGTTTTCTAGCATTTTTGTGTAAGTGACCCTACAAGTTGTGAAATATGCCTATAAACATGTCCATGCAGATGCTACAAATATGTGAGGAAGATTGGGGATGAGTGTGTACCTCAACCAGCATTTTCATTTTGTGCTTTCCTCTTTCATTGTTTGAAATGAACAAATCAGGTATAGGGCCTTTAAGTATTCAAAGCAGAAAGTAAAAGTCAGTTTAAAGAAGTGTTATGAATAACAACATTTGAGAAACTTGGGTTGTAGTAGCTATAATAGTTAAATAAAAAGAATTACAAACAAGTCTACATTATACTCATTTAAAGTGCAGTGTAGTGTAGAAAAACTATAGTAATGTATTTAACAGCAACAAAAGTGCAGGGTGCCCCCCATGTTTGGATGGGTTTCCTCAATACTTTCTTCCCTCAACGTAAACACGTAGGGTAATGCTCCAGCTAGGTGCTCATGACCAAACCAAAGGCAAGATCTTGCACTGCAGTCGCCAGCGTGTCCTGACAGGTTGCCCCAGCGGCATTGAAGGATTGATCGATTGCACAAACACAAATTTAATTTGACAGTATTTCCACCTAGAGACACATTTTCCTGCTATTGAGTTTCTTTTTGGCAGAGCTTGAAGATCAGAGGCTTGCAACAGGTGCATACGATTCCCTGCAGTGGTCTATTCTTTTAAACACACTGAACCTTCATTTCCTCCCCTCACAGCTCCATATACAGCCGAGAGAAGTGCGCCACTGCCCTGTCCCTTTGACCACGGCATCTCCCCATCAGCATTTATGGGCCCTCGTAAAGATGTATTGATATTTAATGCAGGCCACAGCAGGGCAGGACAGTTAGGCTAAAACTTAGAGGCCCCGGTCCTCCGGGAGACAGGAAAAGTGAGACAAAGAATGATCATATCAATAACAAAGGTGCCATAAAGCAGCCGCTGCGGTGATGCCAGTAAAGGGGGCACAGGCATATGTCAAACACACATGTTGTTCTAAATACGGATGGAGGTAAGCACGCCTTCACACGTCTACACATGCTGACTTTACTTTTACTTCCTGTAATGTAATGGCGCTTCATTCAGAGTGACAACAGAATCAGTGCATAGAAATAAATGTCTGAATTGTATGCATTTTCTTCAATTATGTAAAACTAGTGTGGAAGGGGCTGGTGCAATGTGATTTGGGCAGCTCCGGCGGCTGCCCCCACGACCCGGCAACGGACAAGTGGAAGAAAATGGATGGATGGATGGATGGATAGTGTGGAAGTATCATTTACACTACACAATTTAAATGGTTGGATCAAACTGTAAAGTCCGCAAATGTACAGCTAATAAAATGTTCCTCGCAAACAACAAAATATCCAGTCTCCAGTGGGATCCGAATATATATAAAACCTCTTAACCCTGTAAGGCAAGGCAAGGCAAGGCAAGTTTATTTGTAGAGCACAATTCATACACGAGGCAATTCAAAGTGCTTCACAGTTGTAGAAAAAATTACAAGAAAACTGTAGTTATGAAGTGCATGAGAAAAAGTGCGTTTTACAGTAGTCTTGCTCACACACGCTGTGAATTCAAAACATAAGTTGCCATTATAAATGCAATGGCAACACTTGAAAATAAGGTGAACTATTGTTATGTGGGCACTGCAGTCGTAACGTAAAATGGTCTTTAGTATAAAAGAAAAAAAAAGCTAATCATTTACCACCTTTAAAAAAAACATAATGAGCAAGAGAAGATTTACCAACATCACAAACAGAAGTAGCCACACACTTTTTCTTCCGAGCACCTAGATGACAAGTCCCATTAACACAAATCAAAGATGCTGAATGTCCACTTCCCACTTTCTCTGTGAAATGTTTCCAATAAAGTCCCGGGGTTGAAGGTCGTGGCCTGTTTTCAGATCTGCAGGGGCTGTGTGCAGCAGGTCAACTCTATGGGACACAGTTACAGCTCACACTTGTATTCGTAACGTGCTGTGGCCATAATGTGTTGGCGGGCAGATCTCCTAATCAGTATTCACATCCACTTATGGCGAATTAAAGTTTAATGTGGGCCCTAATCACCAGCTGAGCCTTCGGGGCTTGGCAGAGACGGAGGCCAGTGTAAACAAGAGGGAAGAAATATATTTAATTTTGGAAAACAGCTCGGGGGCATTTTAAAGGTTGCATTTTCCCACAAAGTCAGCAGGAATTGAGTTTGACTTGCTGCTTATGCCCCTAATGCAGTCCCTCGACGTGACACTACTAGTGGATTGCTGAAGAATGTATTGGGTGCGACTAATTATTTTACATAGTTGCACCGGTGCAACCAGTCAGATCCTCATATAGGAAGTCAAGTGTAATTGTTATAATATCCTTATTCCATTCTATAATCAAATAATGTGTACTCATATGTAAAATGTATGGTTACCTGGCAAGCATTATATTAAACAGTCCAACTTGAAGTGCATATTTAAAGTACATACATAAAATGCCTTAGTGTGGTCCAACTAACAATGCAATCCTACATTTCCATTTGTCTACAGAGTATGACATACCTTTGTACGTCAATTTGATTCATGCACAGGCAGAAAGTAGTAGTTCAGTAAACCTGAGAGTGACTAAGCAGCAGGTTTATAACTCTCCAGTAGTTGTTGCTTTACTTTTCTTTATAATCTTGTTTTTAGGATGCTTATGGGGCATTTAGGCTACAGATACAGTAAAATATACCCTGGTCCAACCCCCTACTAAAAACAAAATAAAAACAAAAGCCCCTCCAACCAACCCCAAAATATTAGTCTGGAGCCCAGTTTATGGTACCTGCTATCATTTTCCTTTATAATGTAGGGAAAAAAAGTAAAATAAATCCTTGAATGATTAGTATGGGTTTTAAAGGAAGAACATCCCGATGGCATGTGCCTATTGAGTTAAATTGCACTTATTCCTTCTGCTACACCAAACCGAAAAGCCAAGAGGGCAATTGCGTGTCACTAACAAGGTCTGCCACCGTTAAAGAGCCCCACTGAAAAAACGGACATGCCTCGATTCAATGGGTCTGCGACGGCCTATACAAGCCAATCAGGAGTGGCTATTGATCAGATCGTCAATCAAAGGCCAATGAGGATCGCCTGTGGCCACCAACACTTGGGCTATTGTGCCCTATGACCTAGAGGTCGGAGCTAAGTATGTGTTGACTCAAAGAACAGACTCATGTACTTTCTCCATACAGTGCTGCCCCCTTCCAGCGAGACACATGGCAGGCCTATCCACAGATGGGACAGTTGAGTTGAGTGAGGGGGGGGGGGGGGGGGGGTGCTCTGTGTTGCCGTGGTGAAGGAGCACAAGCGGAGGTAACAGACTGAAACAATGGCCACTGATGAAAAGGGCCGGAGTCGTGCTTAAGCTTTGGAGAGGCAGATTATTAGGCGCGCAGGTCCTGTTCTACCGAAACCAAGAGGACACAGGGGGACAGCGAGGTGGAGGAGGAGGGGGGGTTCGGGACGGACGGCAGAAGTCTCCAGATTGGACACAAAGACACCTCCACGCACCAGAGGAGCCAACTGTTTAAAAGTGTGACCGGCACAATGGGCTGACACGCATGCCTCTGTGAGTGGGGTGTGGAGTGTTAAGCATCTGTACAGGGCTGCAGGCATCTCACTTAACACATTTAACAGCATTTAAGGGCTGAAGGCGGTTATAATTAGATTTGAGATGATTGTTTTAGCTATTTCAATCAATGCAGTGAGAAAGAGCGGTAAGAATGTATTAGGCTGTTTGAAAGCAGTTATCGGCTAATAGCTGAATGAGGAAAACATCATCATTTTAAGCATTATGTGATGTCAGGATAAAAAACATAATGAAATTTGTATTTTGCAAAGCTACACTGAGCCTTAAATTATGGTTGAACAAAGCCATGTAGTGACAAAAATACATTTACCCAATAGAAACAAGAAATATTATAACTGTGATAGCCGTTTAAAGTGTATTTTATCATTAACAAGAACCTTATTCCATTTGACTTATGCAATAGCAAATTAATTATAAATGTGAAATGCTCTGCAGGGCTTCTTGATGCCATACCACATTGAGAATGTCCAACCTCGTTTGATCAGGAAAGCTAAGCAGAGCTGGGTCTGGTAATGTGTGAGTGATTGTTGGTAGTCGGAGGGGTCAATGGCACAGATTGACAGCCTTGCTTGTGTCTACCCCAGGGCAGATTTGGCTACATACAGTTGTGCTCAAACGTTTACATACCCTGGCAGAATTTTTTATTTGATCGACTATTTTTCAAAGAATATGAAAGATAACACAAAATGCCACATGAAGCCATTTATGGTGAAACAACTGAGTTTGCTATTTTTAAACCATAATGAAAAAACAAACTGGTGCACTTTTTTGTTGTCAATGATGGCCTACGATGAAAAGTGCACCATACCTACTATGAAATATGGAGGTGGTTCGCTGATGCCACTGGCTTCAGCAGAATAAGATGAAGGTTCTGGAGTGGCCATCTCAGTCTCCTGACCTCAATATCATTGAACCACTGTGGAGTGCAGTTCATGCAAGACAGCCCAGGAACTTATAAGAACTGGATGCTTTTTGCCAAGAAGAATGGACTGCTTTACCATCAGAGAAAATAAAGAACCTCATCCACAACTACCACAAAAGACTCCAAGCTGTCATTGATGTCAAAGGGGGCAATACACAGTATTAAAAACTGATGTAAACTTTTGATCAGGGTCATTTTAGTACTTTATTTTTTATTATGATTTAAAAATAGCAAACTCAGTTGTTTCACCATAAATGGCTTTACACAACCACTAACTATGATGTGTTACCTTTCATATTCATATAGGGCAGAGCAAAATGATTTACCTCAAAACGTACAAAAATTGTTTACTCAAAGGGAAGGAGGGTATGTGTTGAGAAGAAAACTGAATTTCATACTACCAATAGTAAACAGTTTAAAAAGTTAAAAAGTTTTTGTGTTTCCGTAAAAGGGGTAAAATTGTGGAACAGCTTAAATGAGCAGCTTAAGGAATGTCCAAATATAAAACAATTCAGGAAAAGATTTAAATAAATTATTTTTGAACGTTATAAGAATGAAGGAAAGTGAGTTGGTTTAGCCGAGAATTTTGTTAACATATTGTATAAAAACGATATATGTGCTTGTGTTTTGTAAGAAAACGAATATAACTAAGGAAGTAAACTATTTTTGAAAGAGCGGGTGGGCATTGATAAGTGATAAACTTCAGCCCACTCCTTTTCAAGCCGCGGTGAATTTTTTTTGTTGACTATCAGTGTTCCTTTGATTATTGTTTTATGTTGTACATACTGTACACTTTTTTATTGTGTGCTTGAAATAAAAAACTAAATAAATACATATTCTTTTAAAAATAGTCAAACATTCTGCCAGGGGAATGTATCACAACTGTACATCGATTATCAGCACTGATTATGTTGAGTGAATGAATAATGTATGAAATTGTAAAGCAACTTTGAGTGCTTTATGAGGCTAACCCTTTATGATTATTTTAATTTTCTGGAAAAGCCCAGTAGTTTGGTGGTAAATGGGAAAGTAGAATTTCCAATGAACCACATGTTGTTGTTGCGAATAGCCTACTAATATTTGCAAAAAGAAACACAATTGCTCTGGTAAAGCTTTTGTGTTGAGTTATTGACATTATGACATCAGGCTATAATGAGCATCACCTGTTTAAGGGTCACAGTTCGGTTCCAGTTGACAGTATTCTCTCTGCGGCCATAACCACGTAGCTATCACCTTCAGGCAGACATCTGCAGTTGGACCCTCGCCTCCTGACCACGGGCTGCTGGGCGACCAGTCCCGCTTTGTTCCCCCATACCCCCACACCTCCAGGGCTAATCGTGGGGTAATTTATGAACTTCTAACAGCATGGAGCAAGCCCGTGTATGGGACAGCCTGCTGACCAAGATACATTCACATCCATTGGGCTGGGCCTAAGCTCCCATTATTCAAGACACAATCAGCAGCCCTGCTTGGACTCCCAAAGGTGAAGGGGAAAGTTATTGGACTCTTTAGTGGCTCATAAACGTCCAAGGGGATTTTCATAGCGTCTTTGTGTCTTTTAGTGTTGGGGGAGATAATGCGATTGTTTGGGGGTTGTGTAAATGTATAAATCACAGAGCAGTGCTGAGAGCAGACAATAGGCAGCACTCCTTGTACTCAGGAACACTTGTCGTTTTGTCCAAACACTTTTATACTGCCCCTGTACAACACACGAAAAGAACTAGAGAAAACATGGTCATAGCTAAAGAAAAGTAACGGTATTTCTCACTTTGTCTCAGTTTATGCAGCAGAGAGAAGATGACCCCAGCTCTGTGGACACCTGATCAGTTGTTTACAAGTTGTGGTCAGTAATGCTAATAAGATTTTTGCTTTACTATTGTACATAAGATACCTCTTATTTCCTGTCTATTTTGCACACCCTGAGTGATCTTATTGAATGCCGAATGTAACAAGTGAATTTCTCCGTTGTGAGATCAATAAAGGATTAGCTTATCTTATCTAGTCTTATAAGCTCATCATGTCATGTCATTGCTCAAGTCACTATAAGCATGTAAAGCATGTCACACAATATATTTTCACTAAATAAATAATAAATCATCAGAGGAAGTGATACTCAATTTCTATAATTGGGCAAAAGCACAGATAGAAGCAACAACGTGACTTAAATAAAAGTATCAGATGAAAAAAACCACCTAAGTAAAAATATTAAAGTAAAAAAGAGAAGTATTTTACACAGCGATTAAACGTTACCTGTGCTTTATAAGAAAGTTTGTGCTTTTGCTATCAAACCAAATTGAAGAAACTGAATTGCTGGGCTTCAGGTGACATCACAGCGTTCTAAAGGCCCATAATATTATAATAATATATTATTAGAGGTAAACTTATTTTGTTTTTGAGGACATTTTTGGTCTTGTACAGAGAAATCATGGACCCCGTGACTGATATTAATGATCATTTTGTGATTCATACATTTTCGTTTAAGATACGACGTGAAAGAGTAATGCAGTTAATAGGAAAAACTGGCTCCTGCCCCCCACTGGGTCCTGTGACATCATCACATTCTAGAACCTGCAACCCAGCAATAGGCCACTGGTGTTTTCCGTGTTCATATTTTTCTTTATGTCTTCTCCTAAACAGAGTAATGCGCATTTACATTTGGAAGAGTCTGAATAATCCTTGTGTTTCAGAACAGCTTCATATTAGGAAATTCCTATAGCTGGCACCAAAGGAGGAGCATCACTTTGAACTACACACTTTTTCAGTGTTGAATATTCCATTTTTAAACCCACTTCATAGTGTCTCTTAGTGACTGTTATCTATTTTTATCTAGATACATTGAACTATTGTGGTCAACAGCGCATTGATGGCCCTCCATTGTGTCCATTCTTATATCCAGATGCTCAGGCTAAAGCTGTCTGTGTGCCTGTGTGCACAAGATCTCAGCCTCGTTAACAATGGCCCAAAGAGTCTCTGAAGAAGCCACATACTACACAGCCCGGGTTTGTCCTTCAGCTTACCATTTTTTATTGAGCCATGATGGCCCCTAATCTCGGCTGATCCCCTATCTCTACAAGCATATGCCTATGTCAAAGCCCTCATTTTCTGGTCACCTGCACGCTTTGACTGGAGTGCACCCCGTATGGCCGGTCCAAATCCACCCAAAGTCTGCCACTCCCGCTGCCTCAATGGGATGAAGGGGCCTGAGCGGTGACCAGAGAGAAGAAAGTCAAACACGATAAGACAGGGTTAAAAATTGCAGGATTATGTAGCAACATGGAGGGTGGCTATGCTTTCATTTGTGAAAAATTCAAAGCTTGGAGGATCCCTGTGTCTCTCTGTGTGGCCTGCGTTCTATGTAAACACATGAATGAGAATAAGATGGGGCAGAAGAATAGGGGTTTGTTGGCTCATGCATACACAGTGAACTGGAGAGAGGGACCCAGTACTGAAACATATACGTAAGCTCAATATTGATTAGTTTATACAATCTCACAACTTCAATAATGCACATACAAAACAAAACCTTTTTCAAAACACATTATAACTTATGGCGTATTACTAATAAAATGGATAAAACATGTTAGGCATCATTCAAACCAAAGCTAGACCACAGTTCCTATATTGCGTTAATAATGACTTGACCCAATTAGAGGTACAGTCCAGCGGCCATCTTGGCTCCGAGCCCACTTACGGCTATGTCCATATGCTCCAGATAACTGGCTCCTGAGATGCTCCAAGGGTAGGAGCACCCTGCAGAGCACCAGGAAGGTGTCCCTAGGGGTCTGTGGTTCACACTTTAAACTTCAGATTTTCCAGTGTGTTTAGACATAAAAGACATAAAAGATCCAAAATGGCGGATTGTAATAACAACTATGTAAACATAAAACATGTAAACATTTTTGAGATAGTTGATATTGTGGTATCTGAAACTGCAATAACAATACACAGATTTGTATAATGTAAGATGCACACCGTTTGGAAAGCTTCTGCCATTACATCAAGAGCTTACACTGAACACAGACGACAATCCTTATCAAGCTGGCACTTCAAGCTGTGTATTCCGAGAGGCTCAAACTTACTGGAAACTTTGCTTGGCGCAGCATGCAGGAAATTCTTGCGCTGAATTTAAGAAAACCAATACACCTTAAGTCTAGCATACTTTTTTTTTTTTTTTTTACAAATGTGAAAGAGTGGAGTAGTGCCTATGTGTAAATGCCTCCTCCCATCTCAGCAGTGATAGTATAGTGTGATTTCACAGACTGTTTGGGGCCCAGTCAGGTTGATCTCAGGACTATTGTCTGGTGCTATCAACTGAATTGGACCTAGTCTGCCATTAACACAACTCTTTACTGGTTCACTTGCCTCATGGAGAGTTTAATACTGTGCTTCCATATGTAAATCGGGCCTCGCAGGCATCATAGATCTGAAATGAGACAATAAAAAAGGCGAAAAGTCACTCTTACTTTCTTATGCAACTGGATAGTAATTAGCACTTTGATCAACAGATTTTGACTTTTGTTTGTTTAATTTTTGGTGGACATACATTTCGGTCAAGATAGTCATAGAAAACTTCAAAGAAACATCTTCGGTCTATGTTTTAATGTGGTGGGCGAGGGTTTCAAATAGATAGAAAATGTACTGGAAAAGAGCTGGAATAGCGCTGCTATGGCTACCAAATGTGCCAGTCCGCTTATAGTATAGTTTTTACCAATTTGCAACTGTAATACTTTGCTGTGCCATTACCACAGTCTTGTTAATTTGTGATTAACGTGTGTGAACATGGTGTGCTTTGGTTAATGTTTAGGGGTTTCATGAGGGTGTAAAATGTTGGAAGGTAAGGGAAAGTCTGCAGGAAGGAGGGGTGTGAAGGGTGAAATGTGTCCCTTCTGCAATTGGCTCTCACTCTAAGTGTCTCATTATGCAACGTATTGTTCCTTTGTTGGGGCCGCCGTATATATACACCCCAAAGGCCCACAGGCTGACAGAAAAGGCTCACTCACTCTAGAAGGACCTGCTTGCTTCTGCTCTCAGTCAGAATCTTTTTGCCATTTTTGCGGCACTTTTCCCTGGTTTATTCAACATGGATTCTGACGCTGGCTCCAGTTGCAGTCGCTCCTCGTCCCCAGATCTTGTAGTTGATGACTCTGCAGGAAGTTTCTTCTCCAACAAGATGTTCCACCCGTACCTGCAGGAGCACAGAGAGGCCGGTAAGCATCTTGGCACTGAGGGTAAGATGAAGGAAAGGTCTGACCTTGGTAAGGATGACGTGCAGGAGCTGAGACTGAAGGTGAACAGTCGTGAGAGGAAGAGGATGCACGATCTGAACCAGGCCATGGATGGACTCAGGGAGGTCATGCCCTATGCCCAAGGCCCATCAGTGCGGAAGCTCTCCAAGATCTCCACTTTGCTTCTAGCTCGCAACTACATCCTCATGCTGTCCAGTTCATTGGAGGAGATGAAGAAGTTAGTGGGGGACGTTTATGGGGGCAGTGCAGCGGTGCAGGCTCGTACCCCAGCTCATCCAGCCCATCCAGCTCATCCAGCCATAGCCCCCACAGCTACAGCCCACCTCCCGCTACATCCTCTGGCCCAGTCTCTGCACTCTCTGGTGGGCAGCTCGCCCTCGCTTCTCCAGCACCACTCGTCCTCTCCAGCCTCAGCAGCCGTCCCGGCTCCACATTCACCCCCACACTCCAGCAGTTTCCTCAGCTTTCACCCATCACTGCTGAAGGATCCCCTCCACGTCAACCACCACTCCTTCAGGCACTTCCCAGGCATGCCCTGCCCCTGCTCACTGTGCCAGCCACTGCCCACCGCTACTTCAACGCTACACAGCCTGGCACTGAACAAGTGAATTTTTACCCCATTTCAGAGGACTGCCATGAACTTAACACTGGCTGGTGCCAGAACTTGTATATAGTGTACATTGTTAAATGGAGAAAACTTTTGCAATAATTTTTGTAAGTTGTTTCATTGTTCCTATACAGATTGTGTTAATGCTCTTAAGATTTCATGCATTACAAAAACTGCAGTTTATCAGTGACACTTCCAAAAATGAAACTGGTTTGCCGATTTGTGAATGTCTATATTTTTTTTAAATTAAAGTTATGACTCATACAATCATTTTGTTTGACATTTGGCATCATTTTAGGCACCTATTTAGAAACAGAACTATTGTTATAAGATGGTTATGAGACATTTTAGGCCAGATCAAGGGCACAGGGGATATAAGAAGACAACAAAAATAGACATTCATATGTCAGTATCTTCTTAGGGGCCTTGGCCTCTTTACTTTCGCTGAACAGTAGGCCAGAAGTGTGACAATATGCCAGGCAGGAGCGAGGTCTGTTTGGGACCAGGGGACCATCCATCTTCACCTCTACAGGGGGCACCAGATGAAAGGACGACACGGCGCCAGGACGGCGCGTCACTTTTGTCTGACGTGGGCAAAAGACACAAGCCTGTCCTCTGCTCCAGGCGAACCATTTGTCACTGTCTAATCAGAGTTTTCATTACTGAAAGCACCGCAGCTTATAGTAAAAACAAACAAAACACATTTATAAACTTTAAGTCTATCTCATAGGGCCATCAAAAATACCAGAGGCCACATTTAGCCAAATAATAAAGTATACAAAATTACTGAATGGCAGGAGCATAATTCAGTAAGAAAATCAACAATGGCTGTCCCTCACTTAGCAACAAATCAGGCGTGTGAAATACATGCTTATCCTCCCACAGCTGACAGATGAGCTGCAGAGCAGGCAGAAATGAAGAGATGTAAGTCATTTTCACCCACGTCTCTCTCACTATTCCTTGGCCCCTTCTGAGAGCTTTGAATGGGACACAACAATGGCCATGCGTGGGACACAAAGGCTGACGGAGCCAAGGACCGTGCCTGGGACACAGACCCCTCCATTCAATCTACATTTCATCATGGTAACAAGCACTATTGGGCCAAAAGCCCTGACACCCTTGCTCGCCACAAAAGCGGTTAGCTCTAATATATGAGGCTATTGACAGTGTAAAGAGCCCCTGTCAGTAGTAGGGATTGTCAGCTGTGGGATGTCCCAGCGGGGGAGGCAGCTGCCAGCCAAACAGAGTAGCAGACCTTCTGTGGTGGGACTGCGGCTGTGGCGTCACCTGGTCTCTGGTCCCTTGACACTGAGACCCTGCTCCTCCCCTTTGTGCGGGCACAGGTGGGAATGGGAAGCAGAACACATTGTGCAGATTAGAGAGGGAAAGCCTTCCTTTGCTCCAGATAGATAATTAGAGACATTGACTTGTGCAAAGCTGGTGTTTCCTGATCAGCAGCAGATGGTGTTAACCCACGACATGGCATTAGCGGCCTGTTGTGTGAATGAGTCTCTAATGTGTGTGGCATGTTATGGATATGCTTCTTAAGTCATGCAATAGGGGTAGGTCCTCTGCTCTGCCAGCAGCATTAGCTCACCTAGCCCATTAGACCATTAGTATCTAGACCATTTTTAGATTCAGTAAATGGAAATAGTGGATTAATGGCAAATAAAAAGCAGGTTATTTTCTTGCAGTTTTCACATGACCAAATAATTGAATATGGCTAAATTACTACACATTGATTTCATTTACACCTACAATAACAAGTAACTGAAGAACAAAGTGACACTTTAGAATATGATCCAAACACAATGATTGAACTGGGGACAGATGGAGAAGTTAACTGCGTCTGATCACAATGGCTAGATGCTGGTCCAAGTTGGCTCAACACAACATGCATTGACAGAGTTAATTAGGTGTCTGAAAGACCCAATTGAGTGGATTGAAAATGAGAATAGAGGCATTGAACAACAAGTGCATACTGTGCAGCATTTGAATAAAATGGATCTTCCATTACAAGGATGCACTTCCAGAGCTTCTTTCTTTCTTTTATGCAAATTAACTAGAGCTAAACTCCATTAACAGCATGCTGAGGGAAGGCTCTTTCTGATTCCCCTAAAAAAAAAATCACAATTTCCAGATACATGTGTCTCTGTTTTATTCAAAGTATTATTGAGTCCTGCATGTCCAAGTCTTAGTCTCATCATAGTAACATCTTGTCTTGTATTCCCACTTGTACCAACTATACCTCCTATTCTTTCCTTTATTGTAAAATATCATCGTCCTGTTATCCCTGCTCCCAGTCTTTCTGCCACTTTCTCTTCAAATATGGCTTAAAAATGCTCTTAGCTTCTGTTTTACCTACGTTTACTCTTATGTCTACAGTTGTTCTACTCGTTGCTGCTTTTGCGGTCCTGTCAGCTTCCTCATTCCCCTTAATACCTATGTGTGCAGGTACCCACATAAATCCTTCCTCTTTTAAAGCAGTAATGACTGATCCACCACAGCTTCAGGAAGAATCCATGGAGGAAATGCTGGCAACCCCACTGCCAGACTAATTTGTGTCTATCTTATATTCTTTTGCATACTCAAACCTTTTATTATGTTTCCAACTTGGTTTCAGAGTATTCAGTGTTGGGTGATCTAACTCCAGTTTTTTCAAAGTAGTATCAGCTGCAGATCCATATACAATACAACCATAACCTAAAGTAGATCTAATCATGCCAGTAGGCCTATACATGGATATAGTGCTAGTCTATCCGCACCCCATTCCTTTCCAACTATGCATTTTTTATTTAATTTTTTACAATTTTCTGAATATGAATCTCCCAAGGTAACGAGCTATGGTCAGTAGGGTGATCACCTCAAATAGTAGTGAAAGTGGAACAAACCATGTGACTGCGGTGGAACATGGACAGACATGACAGACATTTGGCCTTAATTCACACATACAGATAGAAATAGGTCACACAATATTCTAATCCGTAAAATCAGGTCACAATATTGTAGTGTAGTGTTTTGTTGTTTTTGTTTTTACTTTTACCCTTCTTAACCCTTATGTCATCCTGTGTACATTTTTTGTACATTTTGCAATATTTCTTTTTTTCATTTGATTTGTAATGGCAGTATACACCAAAAGCATACTGACACTGTGGCTGCTTAAACTAAAGGTTTCCAGACACGTGTTCCATTTATATAGGTGGAACACATCTTCTTTTTTGCATAAATCACATGAACTACTTGCAACCTTTCCAAAAGTACCAAACAGATAATACTTTTCTGGATTGTAACCCTTAAAATCCAAGTTTCAATACATAAAGCTGAAATGTTGCACAAAAACACAACAGTAGGATTATATTAATAAAATGTAGAGAGCTGGTGCTTTGTCTATTTCCAGAGCCTTAATGTGTCAAAGATGAGAATTAAAATAGATTTGACTACATTTATATTTTTTCTGTTTCATTTTGAACAAAATTTGTGAAATTTGACATTTTTACTGTATTTCATCAAATTCAACTTTTTTCCGACAGTTGGCAATGGGTGCGTTGTTGCCATATTATACAGTTTGTAAACTGTGTGTTCATTTGATTACCAGAGGGCGGTGGGTGGAGCCTAAACTCAAGTTTTTTGTGTGTAAAAATAGTATAGCAGCTGAAAGTGACCTCAACACCCAAGAAAACTTGGACAAAGACCTGCAGTCTCGATTTATTCATATATATATATATATATATATATATATATATATTCCTGTATTGCAGTTCCCATTATATCTAAAGGGAAAATACCATAATTTCATTCATCTGCCGACAATAGGAACAAGGTCCAAACTGTAAAAATACAGTAAAAATGTCAAGTCTGACTCTTGTTCTTCAAAATGAAATGCTCTGAACACCACCAAAGCCCCAGCACTCTAATAATAATGTTTTTAGGTTTTTGGTTGGGCATTTTTAAAAGTTTACAGAATGAAACCGGCATTTAAAGGGTTAAAATCCATAAAATTATTGAATGTTTGGCATTTTTGGAAACGCATCAAGTAGTTCAAGAGATCTGTTCAAAAAGAAGTAGTTAAAATATGAATGTATGGTGATTTTATGGCTGTTTTTAGGCGTGTATGTCTTTGTACACTATAGTGGCGAAAGGGTGCAAAGTTGTAAATCTCTCACTATACCGAAAAACTACAAATGCAGTAACATCAATTTTGGTCCTCAACTTTGACACATCCAAGGCTCTAAAATCCTCCAAAGCCCCACTACTATTTATTATTCATAAAATATTTATATTAAGTTTTGATGTTTTTAGTTAGACATTTTGTAAAGTTTACACAATAAGAATGTTTATTAGTTTTGGAAAGACATCTAGTTGTTCAAGAGATTTATGCAAAAATAAGTAGAAAAAAATATGACTGTATGGTGATTTTATGGCTGTTTATAGGCGTGTACATCTTTGTACACCAGGGTGGCGATTGAAAGAAAATTTAAGGATGACACAAGGGTTAAATCACTAGTTAACTTGGTTTATAACGACCGGATATGGTTTTAATACGTTGACATAATTCATAAACGTATTGTAGGTTATTCGGACGACTATATTGTGGCTATACCGCCTTTGCTCTGCCCAATCCCATCAGACCTTGGAAGCTAAGCAGGGGCCTGGTCGGTACTTGGATGGGAGACCGTTTAGTAACACCAAGAAGCCTAGCGAATGTAGTGAGTGTGTGAGTGGTTGGTGGTGGTCGGAGGGGCCGATGGCGCAGATTGGTTGCCTCGCTTCCGTCAGTCTACCTCAAGGCAGCTGTGGCTACAATAGTAGCTTACCACCAAGTATGGAGTGAATGAATAATGCAATGTAAAGCGTCTTTGAGTGTCCAGAAAAGCGCTATATAAAAAACAATGCATTGCATTATATGGTTGTTGTTTATACTGCTACAGCAGTGGCTCCCAAAGTGGGGTCCGGGGCCCCCTGGGGGGCCTTGGAGACACTATAGGGGGCCCCAAAAAGCTTGTCTAAAACAAGTACATCGAAAAAATATATATTTTAAAAGGAAAAATACATTTATTCGCTAAAATGTATTACTTGAAACCAGTTTTAAACTCCACTCATTGCTAGATGTTGCGTTTTATGTAATTTTAGCTGTAAAACAATAAGAAAATTCCAATGAATAGGATACGTTATTTTCTATTGGCGGCGCCGAGAGAATTTCGGATCGACAAGGGGGCCGCGATGTTCCGGACTTTAGGAATGGCTGTGCTACAGTATAAACAACAATCATTGTGTTGAAAACTTACCACCAAATTGGAACCCTTTTGGAATGGCGTTGATGGGTCACTGTTTTGGTCTAAATGTAAACCTAAATAGATGACATCTTTATCATTAATTTAATTATGCTACTGTGTTCTATATCCTAAATAAAATAAATAAGTAATTGATTTTCTGCGTGTCTGGGCTTTGGTCTGGGCATGCGCAAAGCGCCTGGATTCAGCGTACTACTGATGATGTCATCATCTGAAGATGGCTGAAGGGTGAGCGTGAATACGCAACAATACTTTTAGTTTATGCTTATATAAAACAATATGTGTTTATTTTGCTTAGCACATGTATTTGTTCTCATTTTTGGGCAATATAGGGTTAGATTGAGTTGATTTAGTCTAACGTTTAACTTTATTAGCTCCCGAATCAGTTCAGGAAGTGCGTCTGTTTACCAAAACACACCAGGGCTAGCGTTAGCATAGCACAGTGTTTAGCTTTGTTTCAGTTGCTCATGTACGCCACTGTTATTACATTGAAAAACTAGTGTTATGTTCTTTGTGGATTATTTGTCTCTGTAATTTGTGCCGCGTGTCATTGTTTTAAAACATATTTTATCGATATAATCTGGCTACCTAGCTTTGACTTCAGTTAGCGTAGCTGTATCTGACTCTTCTTGTCGAGATAAAATGGATAGGCTATCCTTTTTAGCTAAGCAGTAAGGCATCTAAGTAATATTCTATCTATTCGTTTTGCCTGTCCGTGATAAAGAAGCATGCTCATGTTTATTTGTCAACAGAGAAAGCTGGTGGGGAGGCTGGCTTCAGCAGAGCTACCAGGCTGTCAAAGACAAGGTAAAACATATGAAATGTCAATACTTTTAAGGATATTAACACGTTGAAAAGACGAATTGGTAGAAGCAATATATTGTTCATATAGTGCGCTAAATGTTGCATTACATATTGCATACAGTTAATATACATTTCTTTTGCAGTCGTCTGAAGCCTTAGAGTTTATAAAACGAGACCTGACGGAGTTCAGCACTGTGGTGCAGCATGACACGGCGTGTTCAATCGTGGCAACAGCCACAGCTGTCAGAAGCAAACTTGCTGTAAGTTCTTAATAACTTACACAACCTCACAAGTATAACATTCAAGGGTGGAAATAAAGCCAATATCTGGTTCTCTGTGTCTTTTCTAGGTGGAAGGTTCCTCTGACACCACAGAAAAAGTGAAGAAAAGCCTTTCGAGTTTTCTTGGTGTAATAACTGACACACTTGCACCACCCCCTGATAAAACCATTGATTGTGATGTAATCACTTTAGTCGCTACACCAACAGGAACTACAGAGGTGTATGACAGTTCAAAGGTAGGCTCTCGCCATTTATTTACATTTAATATAGAAAAAAAGCACTGGTTTAATCTGAGGATAAAGACACATTTTAACCATATATTTTTAAGTCCGAAAGGTTTCTCTGCTCCAATTTTTATAGAATTGTTTACTAACAAAATCTTTTATTTCCTTTTTGTTTTTACCCATAGGCTCGTCTCTACAGTCTGCAGGCTGACCCTGCTACATACTGCAATGAACCTGATGGTAAGGCAGTTATTTTGCCTATTGGAATGTAGGCAAAATAACTGCCACAGTGTGTATATTTGATGCACCCCAAAGTTTGTCTACAAAACATATTTCTTAAAATTGACTACTTTAAATGAACTAAAACGTGAATTTATCTTATTGGTGGGCCACTGTGGGGTCTTGATAAGGGTAACTGATAAGGGGACCGAAATGCTTCTGCAATGGCTGGGATAGAGAAACAGCGGTAGACAGTTAGTTACGTTTGCCTTAAACACCTTATTCTTTAGACTATTTTTACTCTATATCAATTTATGACCTGACTTGCATATCCAGCAGTACGTGAACCATCAGTGACTGACACTGTATTTGATAAACTCAATGTACTCAGTGTAATGTATTAGTTACTTAACTATGGATCATGTGTTCGCACTTGTGTCCTTAAAACCTTCATGGTGTCTTCAGTGTTTAGACTTGGACTTTCTAATCTTCTACACTCTTTTTACTATGACATATGCAATTTAAAAATGTATTATCTTTCAGGCCCCCCAGAGCAGTTTGACAATTGGTTGTGTACTTTTAATTTGGAGGAGAAGAAAGGAGAAATTTCTGAACTTTTGGTCAACAGTCCATCTATACGAGCTCTTTACACTAAAATGGTACTACACTCTATTACATTTTACTCTTCTTTTATGCAAGGTAGATTCTATAATATTGTAAAGAATTGTGTCTGTTTGCTTGTACAGGTTCCTGCAGCTGTATCTCATTCAGAGTTTTGGCAGAGATATTTCTACAAAGTCTTCCAGTTGGACCAGGTAAATTTCAAGGGGGATTCTTCTCATTGTACACAGACCATGAACGCCATCTGCTGGCTGTGTTCATTCTCAACATTGGTAGTGCCAGCAGATAAAACTGCAGACCTCTTTCTACACATGACTGGCACTGAAATAGTTATAGAGTCATATATTGTTGTCTTGTAGGAGGAGGCACGGAGAGTGGCTTTGAAACAAAGGGCAGAACAAAGCACGCATACAGAGACTCTGGGCTGGGAAGAAGAGGAAGAGGGTAAACCTCTGTGACATGTCTCTATATTTGCCTAAATCTAATAATGTAACCCTGGAATTATTTTTGTTTTATCTTTGTCCAGATAATTTCCTCTGTGCCACGCCATCTTCTTCTAATCCTGCCTCTACACCAACACTGGGCCTGAGCTCACCCACAGAAACGACTCTGTTACACCCAGTTCAGTCTCCCAGTGAAGAACTCCTCTCCCTGAGCAGTGATAGTGTCAGTTTACCAACACAAATAGATGTACAGCCAGAGCGAGGTGTCACTGAGATGGATAAGAAAATGACAGAGGTTTCTTTGGAAGATATTACAAATACACTAGACCTGCCAAGTCCAGAAAAAGCAGTAACTGTACCAGAAGCTAATACTGAAGCAGTGACTGCACCCTCTGTGAAACCAGACGCTACAAAAGAAGACGGACCGCAGGATCTAAGGGTGTTTGAGCTGAATTCTGACAGTGGAAAGTCCACACCATCTAATAATGGCAAAAAAGGTAAAGTCTTCTATAAATGCATTATTGCAGGGTCCATCCGGAAACATTCTAATTTTATTTGTTTGTTAAATTTGTCCAGGATCAAGCACAGACGTGAGTGAAGATTGGGAAAAAGATTTTGACCTGGACATGACAGAGGAGGAGGTCCAGATGGCTCTTTCTAAAATTGAAGCATCAGGAGATGTATGTTTTCCATCATTGTTTAATCAAGGGTGAAATATATTGAAAATAAATAATATTATTATTTTTCTTAGCAACTGGATGAAGACTGGGAAAACTGGGATTGAGCTTTGCGACTCACCAGTGGAGCTTGTTCTCGAGAGGCGATCCATGCTTAATGTGTTCCTTGTCTCTTAACGTCATGGCTGTTGGCATCTTTTGGAAAGCTAGTACATGTCTGGTTTCCAACTGAAAACAAGGATCAGGGCACAGAGAATTTAACGGCTGACTCAGAAGTTAATTCATATTCTTGACTACATGTCAATCTAAGATCATATGACTGTATCTAGGCAGTGCTTATCGTCATTATGACTTCTATCTTCAAAGCAGGCAGAGACGGTGCCAGAAGGTCCCCTGCAACAGAAAAGAAGTGTTTATTCTTTATTTTTGGCTTTAAATTTAAGTGAAAAGTTTAATGTATTTTCAGTTACAACTTAACTGTAGGCTAGCAATAGCCATAACTTGTGATGCTGCTAGTCATTCAAAGACAGAATATAATTACAACAGATTTTTGATTGATAGTGAAAACAAACTACCGTTAATTCTTTGTTGTATTTGCAAATGAAATTTTAGGAGATAAAATGTGGACACGTAGTAAAGGTTTTTTCCTCATCCAATTCTAAGTCAAGTTTCATAAGAAAAATAACTTTAATCTGCTTTATTTGAATAAAATTCAAATTTATGTGGGTAGAGGGAATCATTTTTAAAGACAAAATGTTGGGTTAGGTTTAAAGCAAATGTTGGTATATGACACAGGAATATGCTCATAAAATCTGTCAAAATGATAAAATTACTTGTAAAGTTTAGGGAAATTTAGCCCATGTTTGGAACTACCATTATAGTTCAGCGGGCAGTGTGCCAAGCAGACCAAGAAGCAGTGCTTCGATCTTTTTTCTTTTTCACCATGTGTAATGTAGCCCAATGAAACACAAAAGAGATGTAATATTTATAAAAATGTGTTAATTGCTTTGAATTGCATTTCTTTGCAATAGATTATGCAAATCTATGCGTTGCCATTCTTTGGCCGTTTCAACTTGTTGCAATGTTTTGCATGTTTATGATTCTCATCTGTGTAGCTTCAGGTTCACACATTTTCTAGGCTTCTCAATTCTAATGTATGTATAACTATATTTTTTAAAATGATCATTGTCATTAAAGGACCCATGGCAAATTAATTTCTGTTATGTGAGACAATAATTGGTAAAGAAATGCTCGATATAAACTAGATGATCCTACAATCTAATTCAGTGGTTCCCAAACTGTGGTCTGGGCACCCCAGAGGTAGCAGACCCAGTCACAGTAGCTATGTGAAGCAAGTTTAATCCGTTATTTTACACTGTAAAACAATAAGGGAATGTGACTAAAAAGGCCTTAATGCATGAATTGAGGTCATTTCCAATATTTGACTTAAATGTTTTTGATCACAATTTTTTATAATTTGGTTGTCCCAGACAAATCTAAACGTGTTAAGTACATGCTTCAGTTAATTAATTTAATTAAATCATATTTTTTTTATGTTTGCTGCATTAATTCAGACAGTTTTTTATCACAGGCATATTATTAATTATTATTATTATTTATTATTATATGTTTATGTGCGTCGGACAAGGCGGTACAGCCTCAGATTACAAACATTTAGGGAAGCCACCACCAGAAGGCAGTGTTGCTTCATTTAAGTCAATTTGAGTGAAAATGCCACTCCTTTTCTCCGCGCCGCAGCATCAGACTGACACTGGCCACATGTGCAGCCAAACCTTTGTTCCCCATCGTTTTCCAAAAAAACTACCACTTTCTGTCACCAAATATGACATTTTCTCTCGTAAATGACCACTGTTTCATTTTCATAAGGTAATATATTTACTCGGGGGGAGTGTATTATTTGATAATGTAGGTCACGGTGTAGGGACACTTGAGTGTGTTGACGGATCACCCTCTGCAACACGGGACGCTTTTTAGGTAATATTCAATGGTTATTTGTGGAAGGTATTTGATTATAATCACTGACTCACATTAAAAATATCCATTTAGGTTAACATATCGATCTTCAGACAACACGATAATTTGGTGTAATATTGTATTTCCCTATGTTATGTAGCAATTAGACAACTAGAAAGGATATTTTTACTGTTTGAATCAAAGAGAAAATTTGTGTTGTAGACTTTTGAAACAGTAGCCTACTCTGCCAAACAACTTTATTATTATTATTTTTTACCTGTGCGTTAATGGATTGCGCATATGCTGCCCTAACCAGACCCCAAATAACACACGCTGTATACATTACATTCTTTCTCAACACTGTTCCCACTTAGATTCCTTAGTCAGCAGAAAGACTGTGAAGGAATTTCCTGTTGAAAGCCCACATCTTCTTAGGCTTCTGGCAACATGTGTGTGTGTGTGTGTGTGCGTGTGTGTGTGTGCGTGTAACATGTTCTCCTCTTTAATATGTCAATGCTATGTACAGATGATGTGGACGGTGGTGGAGACAGAGTGACAGGGGAGAGAAATACGTCCCTCCTGAGGATTCCTTCCAGCAGCCCCCCCTTCCTGTAATCCATCCTTGACCAGTTACTTCCTGCTTCTCACTCTTCCACACAAAACCTTGTCAAAAACAGGTTCGTGTATTCACGTATGAGTATTGTACAGAACAAGCCGAGGGTGTCACGATGAGGTCATTTGTCTCCAGGCAGGGGTATTATTCAGCGCACCCTAAAGGGAGAAACCCGGTAACCCCAGCGCATTCAATAAGCACAAAAGATCCTCTTCTGAGGGTGGAGGCAGACTCCTATGGAATGTGTTGCCAGGCCTTTCTATAATGACTGTGTAATGCAGCCGAGGGGGAAAATACTAGATTTAGCTAAAATTGGCTACAAGCAATCATAGATATTAAAACCCAATGCAGTGAGAGCAACTGACCCAATAAAAAGAAGACAGTGAATGCACGTTGACAATTCATTGGAATTCGTATTAAAACATAAAAGGCAGCACAGAAATATTAAAACGGGGTGACCATAAAATACCGATAAAAAATATTGTCCAATATGAGGATACAAGCCAGTCCGGCCACGGTGCGTCAATGTCCTGGGCTCGGGGGGGGGGGGGGGGCCGCAAGGCTCTGGATCCCGATCTCTCCTGCCCACAAAACACAGACAGCGCAAAGCATACACGTGCCCGCGAGCACACAGCCCAAGGCAGTTGGACACCACATATCTACGATACACGGCACTTAGTTCGGAGGCAGAGTTTCCTCTGCCCCGGCGTGTATTAGGCCTCGTGGTGTTCGCTCCGGTAGCCCCTATTCGGGCTTCTTTTCGGGTGTGCGTCCGCCCTCTCACTCGGCAGGGCCAATCTTCTCGTTGTCTTCCCTGGTTTTCCTTTTGATGGTCCGGTCTAATGCTCCGCAGGTGTGTTTGATTGCCGGTGGCGATTGATTGGACAAAAGTGACACTGCTGGGGTTGTTAGGGGCAACAAGCTAAAAGGGGCGATGTCTAAAATATGTAATTAAAAATTCCACAGCAAAAGAATTGCACTCAATATACAATTAAAATGCACATCACGAACCCAGGTAAAAATAAAATCCCCTACTTGTGCTCCATCACAACTGCGCTTCCAGTTCACACCCATGGCTCATTTTTATGTCGATCCATCCTGCCATGTGTGTGGTATGTATATTTCGTAGAAGACGTGTGCTGGGAATAGTGTGATGTTCCCCAGTGGTGAGAAAACACAAAATCTCATCACTCAAGGGTAACAAGTAAGTAAGTAAGTAAGTGCTTTATTGTCCTTGTACAAGCGTACAACGAAATAGTGTTCAGGTGTTAGTCCTGAGCTGCTGCGGCTGAGTCCCTGTTTCAGAGCGTGGTGTCCTGCACTGGTCAGCTCCACCTGCTCCTTTCTCTTCCTCCTGCGCAGCTCCCTCCACTCCACAACAGTCTTTCACCATCTCCTCGTTTGTCCCTTACTTGTTTCCTGTAGATCCTCTTGTGACGCCTCCACTGTGCTGCAGCTGTGAGGGCTCTTGGTGCCTCTTCAGTGTCTCAGAAGAAGACATTTGTAGGTCTCAAATGAGTTTAGCTGAAAAGCTAGCATTTGTTTACCTTTTAAAAGCTGCTTTCTTCAGGACCATTTTGGACTCTCAAAGTAAACAAATCCACCAAACCTCCACAAAAACTCGGTAAAGACGTATTAAAGTAAAAGAAAAATAATGTAGAACACAGAAACCACAAATGCAGGTCGCAGAAAAAGATGAAAAATTAAGTTGTACCAGGAGAGATGGAGGTTTCTTCCTGTTTTCACATCGCCATGACAACAAGCCTATCAATGAGATGAGTTTGTCAACAAATTATAGTACACTTCTACCATAATGGTTCACCAAATTGGTTGCCACTTGTATGTCGATTCATATCATCACTTAAAATAAAACCAAATAATGGTAGTGGTACTAGTGATGCCCTTACTGCTGCGTGATATTGTAACCACCTGAATACTGCAGCTACTACTAGAGCTATTTCATGCTATAATGTTTCTACTGCTTGTTCTGTAGTCACACCTAATACTTGCACTGCTACTACTGTTACTATTCTGAAGTTGCTACTACTGCCATGACAGATGGTACTGCAGCTTCCACTATTACCTTGACAACTTGATGCAACCACAGATTTTTCTCTTTGGAGTATCGGGGCTACCACATAGTGCAGCTTAAATCATCGACTGGACAGGGTTGATTGAGTTGACATCACTCTACAAGGGTGACAAAGAAGGTTCTGTAGATACAAGAGAAAATGAAATCAAGTCCAGTCGATGCTATCGAAAGGACTCGCATTTACATTTACACAAGCATACATTTTCTGCCAAAACATGTACTTCAACATGAATCGAGTTAAATCTCTGTACTTTTACTACTAATAAGCTTTGTTTTGTTCCGTCATTTCTCCTGCTAATGGAAGAAGAAAAAACCTCAAATAGAACTCTTGAGATGCCTCTGGATTTTTCCATGACAATCCATCGTCTTTCCCAATGTGGAGCGGTGGGAACGGGCCACTTTGTTTGTATGAGGCCGTGTCTGGAGGAATGCGGGGTTTCAGTCAGGGAGGGGACACGGAGGAGTGTGTGTGTGTGTGTGTGTGTGTGTGTGTGTGTGTGTGTGTGTGTGTGTGTGTGTGTGTGTGTTTGGGGGGGTGGGGGGTATGATAACTCCCAGTCCATTCAAATTTATGGCCAAGACACAGGGGCTCCGCTCTATGCATGTCAGGGGACCAGTGTAGCACCGCCCAGCCAGGCCAGAGCCTGCCAAAGCAAATGTTTAGAAGAACAGACCCCAGCTTTACTCCACATCCCTCTCTGTCTCCTCGCTCCTTTGTCTGCATCATATGGGAGCACTGCCATTAGAGCAGAGCGTTCAGATCTGTGTGTTTTATGTGCTACATTATACAACAAAGTACTGGGCTTTAAAGCAATTTGCTGAGGTTAGGGAACTTGGTTGGTGTAGCTAGTACACATTCATGGCACACATTCTGTTACTTCTAAAGGAAAAGAAGAAGTAGGTTTCATCTTGAAGTATCGTTATTTCAGATAAAAGTGTCTTGATCATTCAAGTTACCACAAGCAAGTGAAGAGGGAAGGAGAGTCATATGGATGTAATTTGTTGAGCTGAAGACATTCCTCTCAACCAAAAGACAATAAACTGGAACGGCAAATAAACAAATAAATTGTGGTGTGAATATGGTGCATACTAAGCACTTTCTTACATAGAAGTTCTGTGTAGTTATGTGAACTCTGCTTTGAAATAACTATACTTTGCCCTGTGCACTACCTCACTGTAAATACTGTACATATGTATATCTGAGAGTGACATTTCTTTATCGTATTTTGCTTATCCAGATTTTAATCCATGTGTATCTCTATTTTATTCTTGGGGTGTGGTTTAGTTTACGGGTCCTGGTTTTGGAGTTTTTAGTGCTTAGATATGTATTTGTTTTAAATTGCAAAGCTATGTTATGTTCCGTACACTTGTTCTCATGACATACATCAAGGATACAAGTGTGGATAGAGTTGACACAAAAGAGGAAGACAGTGTGACTTGGCTATTTCATCATTATTTTGTGACATTGATTATTCTTATTCAAACTTGGCACAAGACAAATGCAAATATGAGGTGTGGCCAAAGAGTGGGGTGGATTGTTCAGTCCTATGACATGATAAAAGTGTAGATGCATCAAAATGGCGATTAATAGTAAATGACTAAATAGATGAAAAGAACTTGTAATAGTTATGTGTTTACGCCCCCAAATGAACCTCAACACAACTGAATATTCAGCCTCCAACTTTCAGCTGTGTCCACTTTTTGCTGCTTTTCCAATCAATTTCTTTGCCACTTCTGAATGTCCCATTCTCTTCCGCCCCACCCTCCTCCCCTCCTATTCAATGCTGTCCGTCCATTCAGCCATTCACTCATTTGTTCTGTGTCTTCTGCATGCGCCGCCCCGGAACCTATTCATCGCTCCGTTTTCTCTGGTAACTGTAGGTGATGTAGCTGGTGTTGGAGCAGAGAGATGAGAGTCTGTCTGTTCATTTAAATCAGACTGTCCAAACTTCACACTGGTCCTCATTATTGTAGCGATAGAAGTGGACACTAGCGGCACCTTGCATACAGTAACGTGCTTTGTAGATTGCTAATAAGCTCGGCTGAATGCTCCTTTGAGATTTGGATAGAGGCCCCATTGAAAAGAATAGAGCATGTAGATATAAATAGAACTTGTTTAAATGATGGTCAGAAGCAGAACATTTTTTATTGTCGTGTCAGTGAAAGGCTTCACAAATTAGATTTTTTGGTGCAACTTGAAACATAGATTGACAGTAATAAACCCGACAGGGTGACGCCATGCTGGTTTTGCTGTATCAATCACTAATCACTGTGCGAGTGGTAGGTTTCACATGACATGGCATCAATATGGCGAGCTCTAGCAGCAGCCGCTAATCACAAGTCTGAAAAAGACTGATACAATGTACAATAAAAACAGCAGGTGCAAGGTATGGATATGACCAGGTAGTGCAAATACACCAGTGCAAGTATAAAAAAAAAAAAAGGATTAGAAGCAGGATATAGCCTGGTCTTACCATACCCTCATACTCATTTCGTACAGATTGTCTGGAACTTCACAATTGAGCTCCGTTTTCAGGTGGGAGGGACGAACTTGAAACGATTGGATCTGTTTTCAAACTACAACCAGCAAATCCAGTGCAAATGCATAACGTCACCTACAACACCCGCCTCCCCTGCTCGCTGAATGGTAGGTTGGAATTCAACCGATGAAACGCAGCCACTGAGATCAGACCCAGACGTACATGTAGGGAAAAGATAACTGACCGGAGTTTACGGATGGCAAAGGCCGGGCTAACCAGGAGGTATTGGTCCAAATGAACTGTAACCCTCTGCTTGAGGGAGGTGGAACAGTCTTTCCCCCTGACTCTTCTCCCTGTACACAAACTGCTGCACCTCCAGTCACCAGTCCGTTAAACTGATCACATGATCATCACCGTGTGGTACCCCGGCACTACAGACTGGGACAAGCATCGACTGCAGCGCATTGTAGGTGCTGCTAAGAAGGGAATTGGCTGTAAGCTCCCATGTCTCCAGGACCTATTCACCTCCAGGACCTGGAGGCGTGTGGGTCGGATCACAGCTGACCCTCCTCACCCTGGACACAGACTATTCACCCCTCTCCCCTCAGGCAGGAGGATATGGTCTATCCAGACTCCTTCTCAGCAGAGCTCACAATCTGCTGCCGTCTGTGCCTGTCCCTAGTAGTGAGGGTCCAAGTGTCCAAGATATTCAGACCTGGGAGAAAGGTGTGGAGCCCCGAGCTGAAGTCCACTAACAGGTTCCTAGCAAAGGTTCATGAGAAGTCCAGATGGTGCAGTTTCTCAATGAAGATAAACTGCAGTGTGTCCGGGGCAATGATGTTTGAAGTGGGACAGGACCACGTGGTCTAAAGACTTCACTACAGACGTCAGCATCATTGGCCTTCTCTTGGGAGAAGTTTATTACAAATAATATAGTTTCAATTTTGTTTAAACACGAGTTTACAGAAGCTACAGAATTGTGATGCTACTGTAGGGTGGCACGGTGGCGAAATGGGTAGCACTCGTGCTTCACAGCAATAACTTATTATGTAATGCAATAATATGTGTGGTAACACTTTGTGATGACTGCACACTATAAAACCATTTGATGATACTTTGCAAAATTATTTTATAATTTGCAAAGCATCATCATTTGTTAATCATTTATAAGCAGCTAAATAGTGATGACACTTTTGTTCAGTCAATGAATAAGTTTAGACTCCATTATACTCTACTCATTCTCTATGTTCAAACCATTTTCCTAAACAGGACCATTTCTGACTTGTCCTCAACCTAAACCAGACTCACGGGTGGTGCACATTGTCATTATCTGTTTAGATACTTATTAATGTTAACAATGGTAAGCAAACTGTGTAAATGTCTTAACTGATGAATGAAGTATTTAACAAAGCATTACGAACCGCTTGATTTTAACACAAAATTAGTTCAGAGAGTTTGCTACAAAATGTGGCACATGAAGTTAAGTTTTATTACACAATGATGATACCATTTTATTACATTATGAACAGTTATTACATAATGCTAATAATTTACTGACAATAGTAAATTGACACAGTGATTTTATTTGGGTTGTTTCACACTGCTTAATTTACCCTTTCATTTCTTCATGTATTGATTTAGTAACTACCTGAACACACACACAAAAATCCATTACATCAATAGTGATCAGGGCATTACATTGATAGTATTGCTCCTATCTTTGCATACTTATGTGTCTCATTTTGGTTTATCTTTTGTGAAGGGACTTAACACACCACAGTCTCATTACATGAAGACTCCAAAAGTAGTGCAAGTGTGTGCAAGTGTACAAGTTTGAGAGTCAGAGAGCTGTTTGTGTAAGACATCACAGTGAACAAGACATTTATGATCCGGGGATAATCCTAATCCTTACTGGCAATTGTGTCCAGTATCAAGCAAGCTCCAACTTAGTCCTCTGTCCCGAGCTTAGCCTGGCGTCAAAAGGTGAGGAGTCTGTCTGCCCTGTGGCTTATGCAGAGGCTGACTGGCCCAAACCTGCTGATCCTCATGCTGCAGCCCCTTGTCCTGAGAACTCCAAACCTCCACCGTCCCGCTAGAGAGATCCGATTGACACTGCCACACTGCCATCTGCCCTGCGCAAGATTACACAGTGCATTGGGCCAAGAAATCCTCCAGCGTCACAGATTAAATATGATATCTAGGGCAGGAATAGTAGTAAATTGCTAGATTGGACTACGGCAGGCTTCTGTGCCAGGTGTGTGTTGAGAATAGAAATGTTTTCATGGGGTTATGGAAGTGTTCTGATGTTGAGGCTGTACCTTTCTGTATTGTTGGCATTGAATGGAGTTTACCTCAGACCTATCATTGTCCAATGTGCAAGAACAGCGTATGAATGAAAGCAATGCAATGGTTCTGCACACTATAAGCATCTTATAATTCCTCCTTTTGCTCTACTTATCTGTTTTATTTCTGTCTTCACTATGCACATATAAGTGAAGCAGTGCCATGTGCCCAAGGTAAATTTCCCCATTGAGGGGCAATATGGTAGCCTATACCTTACCTAACCACTCTGCAGTTAATTAAATAGAGTCCAAATTGTGTCACTATTAAATTTTAGTTTTAGTTTTTACTTACACGCAGTAGTGTGGTGCGCATCTATGTTCCCCTTATACCGCTGTTGTCCTTTTCTATAGGCGGGGGACAATGGTACGTGCCCTCCCACAACAGCAGCACTACCAGATTCAGACGAGCGCCGCTGTTCCCTATGAACTCACTGACACCTCCAATCCCACATCCAGTTCCCAACTCAACCTTACACCAGCCAATGTTTCCCGGGACTCTGATCCTGGCGCCAATCCTAATCCATAACCCCTAAACTGTGATGATACGGAACGTCTATGCATCTGGGGAGCATAGGTGCTTTTTTCCGTCCAACTGCAGCGCAGGTCCTTGTTTAGATTTGAATGAAAATGTTCCCCTGTTGCTTGTGTTATTTACAAAGCTTGTTGGTGGTTGATTTACTCCAAGCGACAAAAACAGCAAAAAGTAGGAGAGACAAAAAAGAGCGCAAATGAGAGGAAAAACAGAGCGGGTGCAGACAAGCAGTTAGTCTGAGAACGGTTACTATGGAAACTGAGCCGTTCCTGCCTCGCCGATGGTCCATTTCGGAGTCACACATTGTTTGTCTAACAGTGGGGACAAATTAGCAGCACATAGCCTCGTGTGATCGCACATAAAAACTGCTTCTCCACTGATTCGTGAGCCATAATTGCCTAATCAGGAAAGTCTCTTGTGATTACATTGAATTGTTTTCCGTGTTCAGGGACAAATCTTTGACAGTGATGTGACAAGGTTTTGATGAGAGTCACTGGTGGCATAATCTCAGAAATGCCTTTAGCTATCTGAGCCTGTTAAAAATGTTATAGGAACTTTATAAAAACTTGAAAGTTCCATCCCCATACAAATTGAATGAATATATATATTTTTTTATCATTAACGTATTATAAGATGATGTTTAGTGGCCATCGGATGTGTATCTCCAACCCCACAAAAATTCAAAACTTGACTGAATTTGAGCATTTAGCTCAGAAGACACTTTTAGACGGTAATTTGTATCTAAAGTAAAATCTCAGAAGGTCTGTACATTCATTAATTATTTGTTACTAGGCTCGGACCTCACCTAAATGTGGTCGATGGGTTGACAAGCTGAAAACATCTGGATCGTTCATAATTTCCGATGTTTGGTGTCTAATGCTAACGGCTATAGGAAAAAAATATATTGAGCAGGCTAACAGACTCTGAAAAGTATCCCGGACTAGCCTACTTGCAAACTGACGCCGCTAATACATTTTTATGACTGATAGTGCTCAGTACATGTTGCTAACCAGATTAACAAAAAATAATAATAAAAGATACAAAGAACAACATAAAGCGAAGGAAAGCTAATTAGCCTACACCGACCAAATCCGACAATATCCGACAATGGCCCACTGAGCGAAATATTCTTACAGCCCTTTATGGGGCAGAGGGGGCTAAGAATGACCAAGGCATCACCGAGGAGCCAGCAAGGGATTGAGGAACATACACGACCCTGAAAAGAAAAACAAAACAAAGGCTGTTTAACCTATTATCTGGATTAGATTTAGGTTAGGGTTAGCAATTATTCATACACAATTCCCCGGGCGCAGCACTGCCGCTGCCCACTGCTCCCTATGGGTCGTCCATTGGTGTCGAGGGATGGGTTAAGTGCAGAGGACACATTTTTTTGTACAGTTCATGTATAATGACTAATAAAGCAACAACCAAGCAAGCAAGCAACAAATCTCAAAGCATATTGACAGGAACGTTTACAGCCTATATGCCAGCGTGATACCTCATTTGAAAGCCAAGCCCTTCTATTTTTCCAAAACTATGTGTAAGATACCGTATTTTCCGGACTATAAGTCGCTCCGGAAGACGCACCAGCCAAAAATTGCGTAATAAAGAAGAAAAAACATAGATAAGTCGCTCCGGAGTATAAGACGCACTAGTCAAACATTGCCTAATGAAAAAAAACAACTGGCTGAATAGGCGTACGCGGTATGCTAACGTAACACATGGGTAGCTACATGAAGCATAAACAATGAACTAAATAGGTGTCTGGTATGTTAACGTCACATAAACAGATCAGATAGCTATAGCATAAATAACATACCAAACTCTCCATCTCACTCCAAATCACTAAATCCATTGAAATCTTCGTTCTCTGTGTCACTTCTGAACAATTGCCTTGACACGGAGGACACCTGGACACGGAGGCGTAACTGCACCGTTGACAAGCCGCTCCCAACAGCACGTTGTTTAAGCACCCATTTGTAAACTCGTTCCTCTAGCTGTGGCTCTAGCTTTTAGCCCGTGATCAGCTTTTTTTTGTTTACATCATTGTAGTAACCTCCGCGTCTCACTCACTCCAAACTTTCTTTCTGCTGCACGATTAGCCTGCAGTGCTCTCTAGTGGCATGTGAAATTATATATTTTGATTAAAAAAAGGGGGGAAAAAACACATATTAGTCGCTCCGGGCAGTTTCCAGCCAAACTATGAAAAAACGTGCGACTTATAGTCCGGAAAATACGGTATGTGTGAGTGAAACACAAGTTATATGACACGTTCTGGACATGCACAGTCAATTACAGTTTGGACAGATTTATCGAGTATGATAAAAAAAAAAAAATCTCTGCTCTACATACAGTATCACTTGTTTAAATCATACACTTATGAACACTGTCTCCTTTCTTTGCAGCGAGCCCAGACCTCCTCAAAATGCTGAAACGTGGAAAATTCATTTGAACTGAGACCAGCGTGTGCCCGTGTCCGCAGACAGCTGGAGGAAGAGGTGATGGTGAGTTTCTCTGTAAAGTTGCTCCAATGACAAAACCCATTACGCTCACCCACTTCTACCCTCTGCGCTACTGCCATTTTCGCGGTTCCATTTTTTATTCAATTTTTATTTAGTTTGTCGCCTGGAGAGGTGGTGTGAATCGCTCGACTGCCCTGGAATGGACTTTCTGAAACAGCTGCACCTCTTCACTCAGTGCCCTCCAGCTCTGCACATGGCTCCATAGTGCAAGAGTATGAGTAAGCGCTTTTTCATTCACTTCTTTTAGAAAACGATCTGTTGCACTACTCCCCTTGAAAACAGTTTACTCGTGCCTGTATTTCGATGCAGTGTCGCTCCTCATGTTTGGAGTCTGCGGTACACCATTCTAGCCCCTCCTGTTCCCCCGCTCCCCTCCCATGAGCCTTTGCTTCATCAGCCCTGGATGCCAAGCTGTTTTCACTGAGTGCCCATTTGTGGATTACTCACCAAGAAATCATGTGGCACAATTGAATTACCAGCCGTTACAGAGGCTTCACTTACGGCTGAGGCATCTAGAGAATGCTTCTTTTTGAGCATCCATGACTCCAGAGCACAAAGAGACCCTTCTAAGATGCCCTTGTTGGCCCAGAGGCGAAACAAGGTCAGTTAGAGATGTTCTTCCCAGAGACAAAACTCGGGCCTTAAATGTTATGACGGATTATTCAATTTTTATTATGATATTTTAATCCACACAGTGATAGGTCTCAGGTGTGGTTTATAAGGCAGTTTTATCTTTTATAGTGCAGTGGGCGTAGCTATTTCCGACTGGTCTTCATCCACAGCAGATGTTCAGTTAAATGTAATGTATCTAATGTCTTTCAAATGCACTTTAACATGTGCACCTCGTGTGTATGCTATATTGTTGAGTTCAGACAACATTTAGACATTTGATGGAAATCATAATTAAAAAAAAGGGGTGTTAGATCAAGAGGGTATCCTATCAGAGTCAAACTCAGAGCAAGAAGCTCCTAGGCATGCCCAAACTTCCATTTTACATTATGATGTCACAACGGGCCACTTATAAAACAGTAATATTACATTGGTATCAATTAAAGTCATAGACACACTGAGATGTCAACATCATGAAGAGCTTATCTCTGACAGCCTGAAAGCCTTCTAGCTGGTAAGGCAGAGGAATGTCACTACATTCCTCCTATTGCATAGTCTCTTGTTGATTAAATTGTGTTTATATGGTTACAACAGTTGGTTTGCTGCTACATAAAAGAGCATCAACAGATTGATTTGCATTCTCCGAGGCAGCAGATCACATCTCCTGAGTAGCCTCTGACAGTGTGACACTTAAGCCGTCGTTCGGCCGCGCACGCCACGATCTACGTGCACGTATCGACACTACCCAGCAGACCTTTCTGTTTCCACCACACACACCCGCATTTGTTGTGGGCGGCGCTGCACAGAGGAGCACGCTGTACAGATCGTCATTAAAAGTTTTTAGAGCCGCGATGAGAACAAATGTGGACAAAGGCTGCCTTCTGGTGGGAGTTCTTGAATCATTCAGAGGAGCCAGGCTGTATTAAAACAGAAGAGAAACCACTAAATACAACTATGAAGGTAAGCTACATGCAAATGTTATGCTAACACCAGCTAAAACTGCACTAACAGCGGCTAAATGCTATTATCAGAAAAATCCCCTTTTAGCACACCGGTATGATGTTGTGAAATATGAAATCCATATGACATGCGTGTCAATAGTGAGGGCTGTCCACTCTCTCGTTGCCAATCAGAGGTCAGCAGTCTGTTCACGTCACATCAGACACGGGGTAGCGCGCTTTGGCCACAGCCAGAGGTCAGTCCCAAAACCTATACCTGTTCAGACCGGTTTGGCACTGGCCTTTGCTATGGAAAAGCTCGACAAAGCGGGTGAAAGAGCCATTTGGCTGACACGCGCCTGTGTCAGCCAATTTGCACGTGCATGTGGAAAAGAGCCTATACAGTGACAGCTACAATAAGCCTGACACGATTCTAGACGTACTAGACGTCAGTTAGAGATGAAGGAAGAAACTGCAGTCTCTGTTTTGCTTTTATATTTAAATAGGCCTGTAGACATCTGCAAGGTGGGAGTCCAGTGTTTACCTCCTGTGTGGAGCAGTCGTCCATAGTGGCCAGCTGCGCCATATGGCTCAATGCTCTGAGCCAGGAAGTCAAGGAACACCAAATTAATTTGACGCACTGAAGGATTAAATGGGCCAGCCTCTATCACAGTAAAGCTGGTGAAAAATGTGTCGCGTTCCTCCAGTTTCCCATGCACACACAAGCCGCTGCACAGCACAAACCTCCATCAGATAGTCCGCTTTGGCGGGATGGAATGAAATATGGTGCCAGCTATCTCCTGCCAGCTTTTTCTGCACCATGTACATAAGTATACTGCAAAAATGAAATATGGGCTTGGAATTGATTCAGACCCTGTTCAGAATCACGTAAAATAACAAACAGCAATTAGCTAATGAGGTCAGACTTTTTGTAATATCCGGTCAATTGGCATATCGGCACTTAAAGTAAAAGATTGAAAAGATGGCCATGTGAGTTTTGCACCTTTAATACTTTTCACAAGGTACAAGCGCTAGCATCTTTTTGGCAAGGTTAACTTAGAATAAGGCTGTGGCTAGAGTGCTGAGGCATTTGTCTGGCATCCATCTGTCTTTTTAAGACCTACAATATGTTATCAATAGGTTTTTGGATGCTATTGCTGACCCAACATTGACATGACATTGACTGATGGTGTTGAACATATGAGTGTAATCTTCAGAGATACTGGATCTTGTCAGGCATTTGTCTACGTTATGGAGGAGTCCGATTTTACAGCGCAATCAGGTCCAATCAGCCGTGCACCGTCTCATCTGGGGGTTAAGGGGGTGTGCACACGGTGTACAGTGCAGCTGTTCTGTCTTTTAAAAACATAACATGACTCATATGTGAATCTCTTTTTTACCGCCGAGACATTGATTTGCAGCCCTCAGCGTGTATCCAAGCCAGGTGAAAGTTGCAGATGGTTCCCCTCTTCCCAACCAGACAGAATTGGCCCGAAATGTAATAACAAATTCAGCAACAGTTGGCCCAGAGCTGTGCGCCCTCCGGCCTATCAACGTAATGCAGCTTGACGGACAGCGCCGGGTGTTTGCGATGGATCATGTAATTGCTTTGAGCTCGGAGGCACACTAGATACAAATTCCCCTTTCTGTGTAGACCACGGAGGAGCCATTACTCAGACCTGATAAAGCCACCTCCTGCACTCTTGAGGCCCGTCCCACTCACTCATCTCAGCTGCGCACACTGGCCAAGTCTTGGACAGGGTGTGGTGGCCTTCAGAGACCAACTCCAAACAAAGCGATGGTTTGGCTTGAGTTTCACAAACAGCCATAAAAGTGGCCCTCTGCAATAAAGCTGTTAGATTCTTTGGATAGCGGAATTCATAATATTGTAAAGGGAGTCTTTCCTAATCCCCTTCATAGAAAACAATTTTTTATAGTTTTCCAAAGGTCGTTCAAAGAACACAACAATATACTGAGTAATGAACGCCCTAAACTCTAACAATGCTTGAAGTGACAATATTAACGTTATTATATGCAGGGACACAGCAGGGATACAAGTCTCTATTTTATATTGTATCTACTGCCTATATTTTGGAATGTTCCTGGAAACTCCTTATGTGTACTAAACCAATAATATCTAACAGCTTAAAATTTGGTAAGAGGGGATTATAAATTGTCAAAAAAATAAAACTGTATTCAAAAGGCTGTGAGGAGTAATGTATAGATGTGATGATTTTGATTTACTGACTTATGTTCCTTACAAAAGGTGGAATGTTCATCAACATGACAGTAAAATGGTTAATGAAATAATACTGTTTGCTTGGCCCTTTTCAATACGTGACCAACCCAATTAGTAAAAATAATAATCCCTTACACTATTGCGCTTTTCAAGCCTGTATTACTGTAAAGTTTCTTTAAAGAGCTACACTGCAGTCATTATTCATTCACGCCGACAACCACCAACCACTTACTCACACACACACATTACATTCATTCTGCCCTATTCGACTTGTTCTAGCTATGAAGAACGAGTGCTAACCACTGTGCCATCATGCAGTGGTCAGCGCTCAGAGTTGAAGTTCAAGACTATAACTTCTGTAAATGAGGTGCACAACTCCTTTTGCCTGCCCAACAGACTTTCAGTGGTGCCCATATCATTTTCATTGCATCTGGACGTGTGTTAATGACCCTCCTCAAAGATTACACCTGTATTTTTTTCTATGGTGCAAACAGGTTGAAGACCTAAGCATTTTGTATTTTGTTTTTTGACTTTATTGTCCTGTAGAAAGAACTTGACTCATCCTTCAATCAGTGCTTCAGGGCAACCTCAGGAGACCCCCAGATCTTGTGCCAGGATCTTGGCCAATAGTACCTTACAGGGGGTGGGCTTAGTTTACTGTTCCTTTTCAAACCCACACACGACCGTCTTGCTGTGAGACAAGAGTTCTACCCTCTGACAGACAAGTTAAAGACTGGATCTCAAAAAGGCTTTGTAACATGCCAAAGTTTACCACTGTGGAAATATGAAGCAGTGCTCCACCAATTCCAATCTTCATGGTTTGTTGAGTGCTGACCTGCCTGTAATCACACTCGTCTCTGAATTAAACAAATCAGCTCTCATGTTGGTTCCAGGAACTATCAAGTGATGACATCATGAGGAGAAAGCACAGGTTCAGCGCGCAACCAGAAACATGTGCGAGTGGAGGCAGCTGGTCAATGTCACAGCGGCCTAAACCCCTGATGTAACTGTGAACTAGGATGCTCCTCCTGGTAAGTACTGTACAGTCAAATCTGTAACGTTCTCAATGCAATGCAATTAAGTGAAATGAACGCTCTGAGATCTCAGAATTCTAACCGTGATAGATTCTACCAAGAGGGAAATTACTCTACTGTTATTGTAGTAAGAGTTGTCATTGTTGTTGTTTTTTACAACTTTGGTTTTGTACGCTTCATTGTCAATTCTGCCACATGTTAAGCACATACAGAGAATTGCAATTGTGTTACTCGCAAAGGAACAGTATAGTGAGCGAAGTGGAGTGTTCAGCTTCCTTCAGTCAGTTGGACCTGGCACGGACTGCTCGTTGATAGCAGGACTGATTGAGTTGCCCTGTCCAGATCTACACATAAGGAGCATCTGACCGAAAGGTAGAATAGATATTTACTGAATTTTGTAATTATGTTACTCTAAAAAAGCCAAAGTACAATACAGCATACATTTAAACGATCATGCTGTTTCGCCCATACTCCTGATGATGAACTGTGAACTGAAATGCTTTTGGTAAGTAAAGATACGTGGAGAACATTTTCACTACAACGAGGACAGTGCTTTTCATTCCAGGGTGAGATAATGAACACATATTCTTACACCATCCGTTTTTAAGGGTGAGTGGAGATGATAAAGAGACATGATGATCAGGGAGGTCTGGATGTGAGAGAAAGGCGATACACTTCTTGGTTTTGTCGTCAAGGTGGTCACAGATGGGAGTACACCAGGTGTGGATGTGAAAACAGCAGAATGGGGGATTCATATAATGCAGAACACATGCAAGTAAAGTGGAGAGATGTGGCCAGATGGGAGCATTGTCTTTACAAGCACATCATTTCCATCATTTCTGGTGTGGACAAAAATGCGACGTATTTTCATTCCCTGTCCGTTCCTGTGGCCTCGAGTGGCTCTGGCCCAAAAAAACAACTTTACTGGACATAAACATTTCCATATGTGAGCATGTTAAGGAGCAGAACGCTGTAAAGCCTCCAACAAAACATCTGTGACGCTTCATAATCCAACTTTTCATTATGTGCGTACGCGGCCCCGTCCACATAGGGATGGATAGTTTGTAAGTGAGGAGATACAGAGCCGGGGAAGGGGTGCAGAAAAAGGGGGGAGACGCGTGTTGGAATGAAAAGTGTCCCGTCGACAAAAAGTGAAATATCTGAGGCTTGGAGCGGACCCAGATTTCGGGGCGGGGAGGTTTATTGTGATATTCCTCTAAGCACTGCACAAACTCCCACTTCACTCAGCAGTGTTGAGTGGTCAAGGATATGAAGTGAATACACAACTATAAGAGCAAGTTCGGAGGGAAAGGATTGGTTTTACAGGCTTGGGGTTTTGTACTTGTGTAAAGTTAGGTTCAGCACATAGAGTGTTCCACAGAGGCCACAAACTTCGTCTGCCAGAAATTTTGTGAGATGGCCTGAAGAATATCAAAAAGCATTCATACTCCAGAAAGTTTCCTTAAAACAATCAGAAGTTTCCCTGTGATTTAGGACTCTTCCCATTGTGTTGGTTTTAGTTATCTATTATCACAATAGTAGTTTATTTATTTTTTATTTTTTTCTAGGTCAGTTAGAATTTAAAAAATAATTTATATTTGCTAAATGCCAAAAGAATGAGAGATATAAATTTCTACACGGTTTTATGTTACTTACAAAACAAAAGGTTTACATACATTTCATTAATATTTGGTAGCATTGTCTTTAAATTGTATAACTTGGGTCAAATGTTTTGGATATCCTTCCACAAGCTTCTCACAATAGTTGGGAGGAATTTTGGTCCATTCCTCCGAACAGAACTGGTGTAACTGAGCCAAATTTGAATGCCACCTTGTCCATACATTTTCAACTGGATTGAGATCAGGACTTTGTGATGGCCACTTCAAAGACTTGTTATCTTTATGCCACTTTGTAACCAGTACTGGCAGTTTGCTTTGGGAATTGTCCATTTGGACGACCCATCTGCGCCAAGCTTTAACTTCCTGGCTGATGTCTTGAGATGTTGCTCCAATATTTCCACATAGTGTTCTTTCTTCATGATGTCATCTATTTTGTGAAGTGCACCAGTCCCTCCCTTAGCAAAACAACCCCACAGCATGATGCTGCCACCCCCGTATTTCAAAGTTGGGATGGTGTTCTCAGGCTCGCAAGATTCCCACTTTTTCCTCCAAACGTGATGATGGTCATTATGGCCAAAAAAAACAACCTTTTTCCCCCGTCAGACCACACAGGATATGTCTCAAAAAAGTAAATTCTTTATCCTTTTTTTAATTTGCAAACTCCATACTGGCTTTTTGATGTCTCTTTTGGAATAAGGGCCTCTTCCTCGCAAGGTTCCCTCTCAGTCCATGTTGGAACAGTTCTTGTTTCACTCTGGATAATGACAAACTCTTACCAGTTTCAGCATCTTCACCAGGTCTTTTGCATTTGTTCTCGTGTTGATATTCAAATTTCAGACCACAGCACGTTCATCTCTGGGACACAGAACCTGCCTTCTTTCTGATCTGTATGATGTGTAAATGTCTCTTTTTATTAAGTGTATGTAAACATTTAGTGCACATACTGTACATCATGGCTAATTGAGGCTTTAAAAACATCATATCTCAACATTTGTGGAAAAAAAAAAACACACACATTTTGGATGTAGTAGTACGACTGACACATGTGAACAGTGAAAACAAAGTTTCACATTTAGCATGCTTGCAAATATCAATGGCGCTGTTTGTGTTTGTGTTTGTCATGATAAGTCAATCTAAATGCTAATACCTTAATCACTATCACTTATTGTGTAACTTTTACTGCAGTTTTTACAATATTATTGAAGATTATCTTCAATTGAGCAGAAATTCAGAGTGCTCTTTCCGTTACTTCAAGGACTACAAATCCATCATCATAGCCCTATTAGTCAAATTACCCTCTTTAATCACAAAACAAATCCTTGCCTTAGTCTATAAGATTGTATTTAGGATTCCCCCCAGCCATTCAAACGCTGCTCGACATAATGAGTCAACTCGAAGTATGTTCAAGGTCGAACAGTTCCGTAGATTCATTTGAACACATTAAGGAAAAGAAGTTTCTTTTAAGAGTCTGTGGGTGGACTGCAAATGTGGCTTTTATGAATACATTAGTGAAGAGGCACACATCTAGAATGGTGGGTGTAAAGTGACTGTTTTAGAAATGCTTTATACAAACATACAAAAACAGGGTAGTGCAGCCACAACAACAAAGGAGCAGCATTGGCACAGTGGTTTGTGTGAACAACTCTGATGGTTGTTGGTTCAATATCAGCTCCATTGTGATTATCATGAGGTCAATGCTGTATTTGAGCAACCTTTATCCAGTTCTTGAATGCAACTGGTCAGGAACAGTGGTGCCTGAATAGGGGTGGTGTGGTGGCTGTGTTGTTGGCGTCTATACGTCCTGATATGGTGTGTGCAGTGGCAATGGGTGACTGCAGTGCAGCGCCCGTGGACCCGTCAAGGCATAATCTTGCTCTGGGAGTACCTGACTGGAGAATTTGCCTATGCTGTGCATGTTATGAGTTGTCGATCCTGTGACAGAAATGGAACTTTTGAGTTAAATGATTGGATCATTCCTTAACAGTGTTGTGTAGCTACCCTTGTATTTGACATTTATTTCTTTATTTAAGGATCCCCTTTAGTCTTTACCAAAACAAAGACTACTCTTCCTGGGGTCCATTCTCATTATAAAAGCATCACAAGGTTAAAGCATTATTTATACTGGTCAAGGTATCATGCTAAACATGATCAGCCATTATGAAAAGCTTAATTTTTCAAGACTGCTGCACAGCTAAACTTGCTAAATTTCCAGTATAAAGATATTAGCATCAACATGCTGATATCTTTATAAAGCAGCGACACAGAAAATAGTTGTTTGTTGCTTTGTTGTTGTTACTTTTACGAGGTAAACAAGCTCACCAAGACCTCCGTTGGTGTAATGTTGAACAGCAGCTTCTCCTTTACTGCCAGGCACAAGCGCCTGCTCGTCGACGCAGAGCTCTCACTGGGAGCAGGTGAGGGCTATGATCCAAAGTGACGAGTGACTGTGTTAAAAAAGTAAGTAGAACTGGATTACATGGAAACACAAAATCTATTGAGTCACGTTACTCGTTACTTTACAAAAACGAGTCAAAGTACTGTAACTAGGTAACTCGCTAACCCCAACACTGCTATTTAATGATATTCTTCGTGTGAATCATTAATTTCTGTCTTTTGTCTTTTGTACCACTGTCCTAATTCAAACTTATATTTTTTAAGGTTATTTCTGAACATGAATTGTGTACTACCAGGGAACAACTCAACAGAAGCTTGTCTTTAATGTATACTAACATTCATTACGTGTTTAATTAGATAAACCCGCCCTTGGCATACATTTAATAAACACATACAGTTTATCCACATGTGAGGACGGATAATGTGCATCATGTGTGCAGGAGTTTGGAATGTTACGCTTGCACAGGGTGGAGAGTTCACACGCCCCTCACTCTCATCACTCTTCGAATTTCTTTTCCCTAAAATGTACTTTCCTGCATGAAATCTCACCACTTTGGGAGAAAGCATGGATCCATTCCAGTTTGTGAAATACGGCGAAAACGATTATATCCATGTGTGCATCTGCAACAAAGGGGCGTGCCATGTCCAAATAATCCCCCCTCGGTCCAGCCAAGCCCAACACCTAACATCTGACTGCACGCTCCATCTGGGACACGTAACATGGATTCACTTCAACAGATGACCCTCTCCCCTTCCACCCAAATCCTCCATCAGTGTTGTATGCGAAACTCAATTAGAGTGTGAGGAGGAGGGGCTGAATGGAAGAAAAAAAAGTTAGAAGAAAGGTCATGTTACACTGGGTCATCCATCATTTTTACACTTGAGCAACAGAGTTTTTTTCAGATAAGTGGCAAAGGTGTTGAGCTCTAGAGTAAAAGTATTTGGATGGTAGTACAACTCTTCTCACTTTCTCTATGTTCACTAAATAATTGAATAGGAAGAGTTTTGATTGTGGACAATAAAGATGGAATGGAAGCTAATAGACACAAAACAATAGTTGGGAAAATAGTTGCACTAAATAGATTTAAGGCTTTTTTTTCACTGATTCAACCTTCACGCTACCTTTTGCGACATTGTTAAATTGTATGGAGTCCTCTAAACCAAAGTGGGAGTCCTCTAAACCAAAGTGGGAGAAAGAGAGGGCAAAAATGAGATTGTGTTGCTGCTGCAGGATAAAGTATTCAGATGAAAGAGGAGCGCACGGCCTTGTGGTGCCCCTGCCATTTATTTCATGTCACCTGTGAGTGTGTGTTCAGTCTATTAAGTGACCCCACAGTCAGGCCTTTAGGGAGTGAACCGGGTGGAGGCGAGATGTCAGCCGGACTGATGATGGCACATAGCTCCATGTGTGTGTGCGCATGTGAGCGTATATGAAAGAAGACCCCGCCTCTTTTCAGCAAGTAACCTAAAACCAGCCCGGAATATGGTGCGAAGAGAAAAGAATACAGAGAGCGAAGGAGACATTTTGGGGCCCAAGTGCCCGAGGTATCATTACCTTTCCATTTGGCCTGATGAAACCCATTTGGCCGGATTGGTTTCACACTCGCAATGGGACCTTGGGGGTGAAAGGGAGTCTCTGATCAAGATGAGCGAGCTGCAGAGGGCACCGAGACAGCAGACGAGTGATGGAAGAGGAGCAAGAGGATGAAGCCCCACCCACTTCACCGCAACAAAAGAGCAGACTGACGAAGGCGGAGCTTGTGGCCAGGCATGGGACAAGTGTATGTGTGTATCTCCACTCCGGCGCCAGCTTGCCAGTTGCCAATTTGAATGTGAATGAAGGATGGTGATGAGAGTGGGCAAATTGGTTGGATATTAAATCGGGAAGCAAATGCACTCGATAATGGGTTTTCAGGGGGGATGTGAGTGTGTGTTTGTTTGTGTGTTTATGCTCTCACCTGTGAGCGCTGCCATCTTGGCTCCTAATTATCCGCAGCATAAATCAGCAATATGTGTCTCCATGATAGCCCGCGTGTGGCGAGGAAAGGACTGGTGATCGGGTGAGGGCGCCAGCGCTATTTCATTAACCTTTCAAGTACTTGGAATTTATCTTAGTTAGCAGGACTGTGAATATTAATTTATTATGTTGGAAAAATGACTATGTAATTAAAAGTCTGGGCACCAAGCTTTATGATGGAGCAAGATATTTTGTGCAAGTTAATAGTGTTGCTTTTATGGAAGGCTTGTTTCCACCATCTTTGTAGTTTTAGAACCATGTTAAGTTAATTTCAAGCTGTAAAGTGAACCTATTTTTCCATCCCCAATTGTGAATAATGTGCTTTTGCTTTAGTCAAAAAAATCTGCTATGTAAACACGATGAAGGCCTGTTGTATAATTCTACCTTTGGTTTGGCACCAGACAGCAAAACTGCATGTGGCCCTCAATCAATGACCCAAAGAGTGGGTAGAAAATACTTACTAAGGGTATAGACCATGAGCAGTGACCTATGGAGCACCTTCGTTGCACTCTACAGGCTCTAGTGGACGGCACCGAGCAGGGAGCATTATAATTGGACCCACACTGTTATTTACCTCCAGAAGTCTGTACACACTTTTACTCATACCAATTAGTCCTCATACCACAGTGTCTGCCACAAATACAGACTGTTTTCTTTTTTTTTTCCATTCTCAGACACCACGTCACACTGGTTACCCATAGCAACAGAGTCCCCCCGGATGCCGACGAAGCTGGAGATGGCGTCTAATGACAGAACGGTTGTGTGGCAAAAAAACAGCACTCTTATCTCCTGTGTCATGATACAAGTAAAAAAGCTTGCTAATGCGCCATGCATCCACCTTCTTTGTTGCTCAAGATCCAACATTCCTTCCTAGAGAAAATTGTATTCTCTCAACAAATGTATCAAATGTATTACTGCGTATCTCTGATGGGCCATACCAACATTTTCCACATTTCTCTTTTGTTGCTTCAAAGATCAATAAATTCCTCTTTGTGATTCTTCAGACACACACATTATCTCATTAAGACATCGTTGTTGTAAATGGCATCTCCTCCCTCAGTTCTCGCTCTCAAACGCTCCACTGGGAACGGCGCGCTGTAATTCTGGAGCAGATGAAGTGGAGATAGCCATATCAGCAGCAGCAGGCCGGAGCGGGACATAGCTCGAGTGACAAGACAGACAGAGTAAGAGTGAGGGTAAGATGAACAAGAGCAGACAGCGGCTGAGTCCATGGCAGACAGCGATTGATGGCTGCGGAACTCCTGGTAGAGCAAAGCGAAGGACAATCAGATAAAAGAGGCAGTCTTTGTTATTGGACCAAAGTTGTAACAGCTCATTTCACTCAGGCCTCTCTTAATCGAACATTGTGCAACTGCTCCTCAAGGGCTTTGTGGATTCATAGCCCACATCACAACCACAGCATTGTCCAAAAAAAAGTAAGGATTATGACCATGAAAGAGCACCGAACATCATATGACGGTTACAAATGTAGAAGTCAAAACATCTGCAAATGAACCACCAGATGATTTATTCAAGAGCATGTACCGTAAAAGACGGCTTCATAAAGACGGCTGTTTAGTTTTCTCTCAACTACATCATGCTCATGAGCTCAGTCATAATCTGGCTATTTAACTCTCAGAACATATCGTTCTATCATTCCAACTGCAATTTAATAAAGCAAATCTGAGACGATGCACTATTAAGAGAAGAACAATCTTCGTTTTTCTTTCACATCGTGCCCTGTCTTGTCTTGTCTTATATCTATTTGTTCAGTTTCAGAGCAATGTTCTACTTTTCCCTTTTTTGAACTTCAATTGGTGGTGATGTGCCCAAACCCCTCCAGAACATGATTAACTGGAGTCCCAACAGGCGGCAGCCTGTCCCCTTGCTCTGCTCCTTTGGCCTTGTTATTCATAAAAGGGGGTCCACACCCCAGTAACAGGTTTGATTGGAAAGCATCTAGCCCCTGGCAACCAATCCCCAGCAGCATTGCACACCCCAACACACACACACAGTTACCACGGCAACTGTGGTACATGGGGACGTGTTGATGGGGGATGAGGCCTCCACCAGAGAGCAATGGAGGAGCTCATACTACTATGTCATAATTCTATATGTCTCTCTATAAATGAGCTATAAAGGTCATGATCAACTGTGAAAATGCTTAATGATACAGTATATGTTCAACTTGATATTGACAGTCTGGTTTAAAAAAGACAAAAAACATTAAACAGCACAGACAGAGCTGCAGAGGCAGCTGCGCTGTCTGCGCTGTTCCACTTGGAGCTTGATGCAACATAAACCTTCCAAAAAGGAGGATTTTTTGAGATTACTGCCTTTGAACTAGTGCTCTGCTACTGGAATAGCATTAACTCGTGTGTGTTGTGCGTAGGCGGTCTATGTACATATGTGCATGTGTGAAAATGTAGTGCAGTGTGCAAGGGAGTTCTTTCCCATCATCCTTTGTTGTCTGACCTAATAGCTTAGTGCCAAATCGTCTGTTTAATCTTGCCGCCATTTTGTTGTTTGGTGTGTGTGTGTGTCTCTCTCTCTCTCTCTTCTCTCTCTCTCTCTCTCATGGCTGTCATCACTGCAAGCTTAACTTTGTAGAATGGTTACCATAGCAACACTGACAGAAGTTGATCAGTGTCCATGACGACCGATGATGCAGAGATACGTCTCTTTGGTGTTTTTTGGGGATGTGGGAGAGCGGACACACCTTCACAGTGGTCACATGATCCAAATGATACCACGCTCAGTATAAATACCCTGCAGTCTTTTTCTGCCGACCAATCCGTGCGGTGCGCTCAAATCCCATCTCTCTCGAGTGAGGCCAGAATTCTCAAATCAATTTTTCTGCCATTTTCTCTCCACCTTGAAAGAGATTATTCCCCCTCTCTCCCTTTTCCCCCCATGCACTGCGGTCCAATTGTAATTTAAAATAGCGTTTGGTGTAAATAACGCTATTGTTGGTGCCGTAATCAAACATTCATGAGGGAGAGGGATCTAGGGAGAAACGCGGAGACAGAAACTAGGTCACGGTTGCACTGGCAAGTCTGAGACGGCTGAGTGTGCGCCTAAACCCCCTCCTCCCCCCTCTCTCCCTCTCTCCATCCTCTCATTTGTATTCCTCCACTTCCTCACTGCCTTCATCTTCTGCCCTCTCATCCCTTCAAAGGCCCTCTACTCTTCTTCCTCGTCTCTTCCCGTTCGAAAAACTACGAATTGAAACTCGTGAGAAAGCTCTAAATACATTTGCATCGCGGAGTAAAGAAAAAAGACTCGGGTCAGGTAGCTCAAAGTAACAGCCCTCTCTGACCGTCATCTGTCAAGGAGAAGGTCAGCGCTTGTCAGTGCTTTTACAGCCAACTGTGGCGCGCCGAGCAACACATTAGCCGCGGCCGACCTTGCGAGTGTGTCCATAGCGTCAGGGAGGACAAGATGAACGTGCAAGCGTGAAGGGACACTAAAACCATAATTAAACTTTACTACATCCCAGGGACCTATTCCCCTTGTTTTTGCAACAATTACTTTCATTGATAAGATCGACAATGTGCAGGGAAGTGACGAATAGCCACAGGTCACAATCCGAAAGTCGCTCAATCAAACAGATGAATGTCTGGGAGGTTGGTTCGATAATGTGACTAACCTTGAAACTGGAACGTTATGTGGCTATTAGGATATGATAAATGTATTCCAGACATTTGAAAAAAATCATATAGGCCAAATAAACTTCAATGGGCAATTACGTTCAGTTTGTTTGAAATAATACCTGAAAGATGATAAATTGCACTTTGTACCCTTGCTTAATCTATTATTTTACTGAATCTTGAGCAGATTATTTTAATTATTTAATGCTGTCCTCAGTATCGGACTTTTGAATACCAGAAACATTCAGATACAGTATGTCATATGACCATGGTTCAGGCAGTTTGCGTGTTTCAGTTTCCTACCCTCTTTTTAATGCCTAGTCTCTCTATGTTTGATATGATCAAGAAGCTAAATCCCTATAACTGTCCCATCCTCCATTTCCCCCTCTCCCCTTTCGCTCTCTCACCCCCTTCAGCCCCCTCCCCCCCACGCTGCTTTACAGGCTCCAAATCCACTGGCCACTCCAAACCCAACAGAGCACTGGCATTGAACCTTCTCCAGCTAATCCATTTGTATATTTTCAATTACATATCGGCCGCCGGACAGTAAGCTCTCGGGCCTATGCCTGGAAAATGCTGTCCCCTCATGACCTAAATATCAAGCTAAAGAGGAGCTAAGGAGGAGGGGCTAGTGTACACTGTGATGGGGGTAAAACAAAAACAAAAAAACCCCAGCAAATATGTAGGTCACATATTTCCCAGTTGCGCAGAATTGGATTGCGGTGACGAGAAGTAATCAGGTCGAAAGGATTCCAGGACCAACTATTCTCTCGACGTGACTCAGGCTTTGAGTGACTTGGATGGACTGCAGTGTTTTGTGTTGAGACTAAACTCCATAAGGTTTTACATGTTTCAGATGTCCAGACAGTGAAATCCCCTCAGCCACTGTGAAACCACACACGTTAATGTCCCTGAATGCTATTATTTTGTCTCCAACTCCTTCTCTTTGGTAAAACAGAGAGGATTGTAAGACCTCATCCAAGCTTTAGTCCTATCTCTCAATACAAAGCTGCGGCGGCTTCTGTACTCTGATCTATGTACGATTCACGTATGCACCAAAAGCTATAATTGAACTGGATCCTTGGCCTATATCTCACAAAACATCACGCAACAATCGAAGCAGAGACTTTCTAATCATTTTAAATGGACTAGATTAGTTGAGTAGAGGACGCTTCGCTTCTCTCTTCAGAAGCTCTTGTAGTAAGACACACACAATGGAAAACACGCAGGCTGGAGGTCTACTTAAACTCTGGCCACTGCACTACTTATTTACGGTTTCACTCATTAGTCATTGTTCTGAGCGGGAGTCGTTTGGCCTTACTGGCATTACTGATCTGAGGAGTCCATTGTATTGAAGAGACAAATTGTGTCTGAGGTCATATGGTTCAACATGGATTTGTGCAGTTTGACAAGACCATCTCTTCTCTCTGAAGATAGAAGCAAAACGTCCTCAACATTACTTTAAAATCTATACTCTGATGAATAATTCCTGGACGATTGAGAGTCTACACAAACAAACATGCAACAATATATGCATCTGAGTTCTTTCAAACTACCACAAGAGAATCCAGCATAACCTCTTAAGCTGAGGTCATTGAGTTCATCCGCTCAGCCACAAGTTTGCAAATCCCTTACCACTACTATTTCCCCCGTTTCTGTTTCCATCCCTTTTTTCCCCCTCGGATTCTCTGGAAAATAGTCCTTTTTAGACCTGAAGCTGAGCCGGTCCTTTTACAATCTGCGTCCTATCTTTATCTGTTTTTTCTTTAGTTGACTCTTGTTCTTCCTCTGTGCTTGTCGCCGTCTGACGGAGAGTGGGTCTGACAGCCTCATCAATACAGAGACGCACCTCTGAATCCAGCCCAGGGCTTTTCTTTCCCCCGACGTCTTTCTCCCATCTTCTTCACTGTCTGATTATTGCCAAGTCTCCTATGTCCTCCAGTCGACCTTCAGTTTCTTTTTGTAGCCGTGACAGTCCATCTGATCAGATCCACATCACACAGCACCAAGATGGTTCTATAGACTCTCGAAACATTGGATTTCCATTGGTTTTCCCCCTACTATCTTCTGGCTTGATCTGTAGACACCGGACATTGTTCCCATATTGATTAAGCTTAAACCAAGAAGAAAATTCATTAAGCTAATATGTGGACTTGGACACTGATGCCTCAACAGTGGAGTCCTTATTGCACTGGCCAATCCAGGCACAGCTGTTATTTCAGTAAAACGTTTTCTACTCCACAAGGAATTCTTTCTCTTCACTGACCCCTTATGGTTTACAAACTATACCATGGTATAGGTTTTGGTTGATCCTGGCTATGGTCAAACTTTTTTGCATAAGAATAAGAACCAGCCAATAAAAATGTGTCACACAATGTAACAATGTTATTCCCAAATGTTGGGATGTGTTAAATACATTTTCTCACTGCCACAAGGATATGGACGCTTACAGAGCACATCTGTCAATTACATGCTCTAAATCTATATGGTCCTGGCTTACCCATGTGTCACTACTGTACACTTTTGGCTAGACTTGGAGATGTGTGTTCAATTGCGGCTGTGTTGAGCAATAATCCATTGCAGCCTGTGAAGGGCAGTGCTGTTTGTCCAAAAATAGCATGATACACAAGGGGGACTAAGGCCTGGCAAAGCTTTCCAAACCACAAAGATTATTAACAGCAGTTCCGAACTGTACCAGGGGACAACTGTGAACAACTGGGATGCACATAACTCGCACACGCTCTCGCAAATTCAACTGAAAAGTACAAACTCATGGTTGGAAATTGAAATCTGTACAATCGGCCAATGGAAGTATGGCTATTTTATGTAACACCATGACTTCCAAACCAGCACAGCACCATGGTACCACATCTAGCCCTGTTTTTTGGGGCCTTTCAATTCACAGTATTCACCTCTCCTGTTGCTTCATTTTTTATGCCTCCATAGTCTGTTGTAGTCATGCTGCTATTAATTGTAAAAGGAATCTACTGTATGTACTGCATTCTAATCCATAGCGTTTGAAGTTAGCTACGTGAAAAAGGCTGATGCACGAACAACACTATCTTACAATGTTATAGTCCAGAAGTTAAAAAAACAACAACAAGCAATCTGTGTGCCATCAGGACCCAATTAAAGGCCTGCTCTGTGCATTAAGCCTTGCTGATGGGTGTTCATTTGTAACCATTACAGTAACTGTTATTCCGCTGCTAACAACTTAATGCAGTAACTTCAGAGAGGGTAAGAAATGGCGGGCCGAGCAATTTATGACAGTGAGATGGCAGTGTGCTGGGAAAGAGCCCTGAAATATGGACCAATTGACAGGTCTCAGCACCAGCACCATTATTCTTTATCAGCTCAACTTCCATCCTCCATCTCCCATCAGCTCTGAAGGCTTCTTTAATAAATGCCAGCTCGTATCACGCACCGTCGCGTTCAGGAAACAAGAAATAGTGGGATGACTTTGACTTTCTACCTTTCTGTATTTCCTCAAGAGAAGTATCAAATAGTGGACATTCAAAAATGCACTTTTATATGAGGCGACTGGTTAGCCACATGCTTCTAGGTGTAAAACAACATGATATAGTTCCCAACAGCGTAAAGGTTTTCCTCTACCAAGAATGATACATTTTATGTGAAACATGCTTTGATGGAAAGATAACTAAAGTGAAATTGGCTATGCTGAAACTACAGCATTATGTACATAAAAAAAAAAAAATACATTACACATATAGTACAGCCCTCAGTAATAATTCCACAAAGACACGGGTGACCCACTACATGTTCTTTGTGTAAAATGCATCTAGGCAACCTGATTCTCCCTGATCTTCCGCTCCTTTGTAAACTGCATTGTGCTCGACCTTGAATGTCCCTGTGAGCTTGAAAGCATTATGTTCTTCCCATGCTAATGATTTATAAAAGTGATGAATGGAGGGGAAAGAAGTGATAATCCTTTGACTGTGTTTATTGAAATCGTCTCTACAGTACAGTACACAGGTCTAGTAGTGTGTTTACATTGGGGTCACACTCAAATGCACCTCTGGCGTGTGTTTCCATTGCCGGTATGTATATAGACAAGTGTGTGCATGTTGTCATACTAAAAGGCCCACTGCCAACTACTATCTCCTTTCTCTTGTACGTGTCTCTCGTGCAGTCAACCCCCCCCCCAAAAAAACAAAAAAAACAAGCTCAAGTTCAGCTAACATGCATCAGCAGCTCTGTTTATTGTACGCTCCACTGACCTGGTGAAAGTTTGGCATGTTTGGCACTATTTCAAAGTGCTTATATATGAATGACTCAAGCCTCAGTAACACCCTTCTTCTTCAGGTGTTGACCCAGTGAAAGCCACGCCATCTATTGTAACGTTTTTTGAGATTTTCCTGCATAATAGTAATAGTGAGAGTCGATGTGCTGCATACTGTGTCTGTCTATTGTCAAGAGAGGTTCCTTGAGTTTAAAAAGGGTTTCTTTCACCAACAGCCAGTTTCATTTCGACGTACTGTATAAGCATGAGATTTTCAAACTTAATTTCAAACCATTTTGCAGTGATTTCATTCATGCGATGTAAGCCTCATTGCAAAGAAGCTTCTCTACGCATGAAAGTTACTCTGGGTTTGAGCGTCAGGAAAACAAAAAAACTCCACTTAACCCAAAGGTGAATCCTGACATCTAATTATGCGTCTATGTGAACCGTGGAGCAGCCAATCAGGAAAGTGCGAACGAGCCAATCAGAGCGGTCGCTAAAATAGGTCACACAGGTGGATCTCATATCACAACACTCAGTACATTCGTGCTCTAGGCTAGCTGTAAAATTGCACACTTTCTTGTGGATTTTACACCATAGTGGTATTTGAAGATCGGATAATCACAAGCATTTATTTTCTATGTTGTCAATCATTAACCAAGTACTGTATGAAAATGATTCTTCAGCAGCAATAGTGGTACCCTCAATGACAGGTAATTTGGTAGGATTCACAAGGTGACCTGCGGGCAAACTGTTTTTGCAATAGTAGCCTGGGAAAAGATATCCAGCACCACCCCTTTTTATGAACCTAGACATTATTACCATCCTAAAAAGGCAGAGTATTGTATGGCACAGGCAGGATCACTATCTGAAGCGCTTCTCAGTAACCTTTGTGTGATATTTACTCCTACAAATCAGGCGCAAAACTGTGTACCATGTGTGAAAAGGGTTGCGTTGTTACTCCCATTTTCTTTTGTGTGTGCACTGGATGCTGAAATACTTTGACGTTTCCATTACATCTTAACTCACTTATGTTGAGCTTGTTCTTTGTTCTATAGTGACGTCCTTTTACGTGGTTAAGTATTTTGTATGACCTGGCGACCCAACGAAGTAATTTAATTGAACTATAATCACATAGCCCTTGCACAAAATCCCTTCTGTCCTATTAAACACAATAAGAACAGAGCAGGGGAGTTTTTGGAGAACTCTTAACCCCGTCTGAAGGGAACAGGTGGAGAGCGCACTCCCCTCTCAGGTGGTCTGCGGGTCAGTCCGTGGACGCCTGCTTCTAATTATGCCTATTCCGGAGACAAGTGTATCCACCTCAACCTTCAGTGGTCCACCCAGCAAGGTGCGGGCTTAACTGAGCGCGTAATAGGGACACATAGACAGAGCATCGTGACCTCGTGGCCCCACCCCCTCCGGCAACGCAGCCAATTAGACGAACACGAGGTAATGACAGCTCTGTTATCTCCGCGATGTGAGTCAGAGATAGGGCACTTCATTCATTTGTGCGAGGGGTTTAGTGTCTATTATATTAGATGGGAGAGAAGCCAGGGACTCGCCACCTGCTCAGGAAATGTTTGGAGGCGAGAGTGTGTGTGATGAGGACATTAACACTCCTAATAGACCACCAAAGCATGCAGCACTTTCACAAACTCTAATGTGCAGTGTGTGAGGCAGCTCCAAATCCCATTTGTCATGGTTCATAGACATTCCACTGCAAATGTCTATTCCAATAAAACAGAACTACCTCCCAGGCTCCCACATACTGTGTTACTTTACTCTACAGTAGTGGCGTCACAACAGTGGTCAGGGGATCATATGGAAACTTGAAAAATGGCAGTTGAGCATTTCTTTTTGCTCATTTGTCTTTAAAATTGCTGTATTAATTAGAAGGAAAAATGGAAATGTTCTCATTTTTATAATATAATTTATAATTTATAATAGTAATTTGGGTACTTCAGCGTTTATATTTTATGTTTTAACATTTGAGAGGTCTGATAGACTGGTCAGGATTTTAGCCTGAATTAGCACCCTCTGCAGGCAGCAGTTGAAGTTGCATGTTATAAAACAGTGAAAAAAAGTGTTCACTTTCAGTTAATGGCATGCTAGCAAATGTATTATGGACATGTTTGTATTTCATATATGACAACAAAATCCAGGAAATACTTGGGTTGGAGCCCTTTAGCAGTAAGAATAAATATACTTAGTGAATAGGATTACACTTTATACTCTTGATTGTACCTGCCAAATTTAGTACAATGTAATGTGCTATGCAACAATGTGTATAACCTGTACCTAAGGGTTACATACACAATAGAATAATATGTATTTGTATTATGAAGGTACATAATGTACTAAGACCTAAGACCCTACCTAAGGGTCTTAGGTCTTATTTCATTATGTACATCCAAAGCACTAATACATTGTTTATGTACTACATAAGTTATTACAGATTGTTACAAAGCAGATTACATTGTACTAAATTATGTTAGGTGCAATGTATCAAGGTAGTGTAAAATAAAGTGTAACAAAGATTACTGAAAACTATGCTTATATTAAATTTTACTCTAGGTATGTGGAGGGAACAGCTCTAAATTAAAATTTCACTAAAGAAATTAAAGCATTCTGAGTTGTCTTAACGTGTGTCATGCATTTAGGTTTATTGCTAACTGGTTTTGATCATAGGATCTAGCAACTGGCTGTTTTGGCTTTCCAGTTGAATAATTGGCAGTCGGTGAGCTGAAAAAAAAAAAATGGAATAACAAAACTTTCACGTCATGTAAAATATAGTTTTAACTGTGAATAATTAAACATAACTGCAATTGTATAATCAGTATTTGATTAATATGTTTTGGCTAATTCATATCTAAAGGAGCAGTTATGAAATATATGGGGGAAAAATTAATAGAAATAAATAATCTAAACAACTGGATCAAAGTTTCGTCAAAACTGGTCTTGGTCTTGTAGGTTGTTCCTGGTCTTTATTGTTTGTCCACTCTGTCACACACTGAATGTAAAATATACAGTAATGCTTTTTGCGTGAGATTCAAGGGGAACATGCACTAGTTCAGAACCCGCACAGAGAGCTGGCCTTGGCAGCTAAAGAGCTAAGCAGGGAGCTTAACAGAACCAACAGCAGGGGAGAGAAAACAAACACAGAGCCACTGGTAAATCACCTCCATCCGCAGCAGCTCACAGGGATTGGACGGATTGGATGGACCCAGAGGCCCAGTGAGAGAGAGCAGACAGGGGACAGCGAGCAAAGCATGTAATTGCCATAAAGGACAGATTGTAGAAGTTGGTACAGTAACCTTCAAACCACTGTTCAAAGTAAGAGAAACAGTAAGAAAGTTCACTGAATACCTCTTATAATTCGAAAATCTTTTCATATTGGCTTTGAATACATCTCGTCCATGTTCCCGTTGCCTACTGACATTTTCTGATAATTGAATAAAAATAGGTCTATTGTGCTTTGCCTGTTAATGTTAGAAACCGGCTAAACCCTCCTGTTAAACAATAAGATAACACAGCCCATTCGTAGTACTTTCACGTTTGATTTTTAACAGACAATAAATAAATCAATACAGTAATTTGCCACGATTCACAACTGTCATGAAAATCCCAAACCATCCTTTTACAAACAAGTTAATGAATGTTGGAATGTACACTATAGCTTAAGTCGAAGAGGACCTTCAAACCCCAAAATTTAGAAGAAGGCGGGATGGAGTGGGCACTGGGCAAACATACAGTGCCTTACGAAAGTACTAATATACCTTGAACTTTTTCACATTTTGTCATGTTTCCAACCCTAAATGTAAAGATTTTAATTTGAATTTTTACTGAAAGTTCACACACAAGTAACAGACAACTGTGAAGTAAAAGAAAAATGATACATGATTATTGACTATGACATGGCTATTCATACAGCATGACTTAATACTTTGTGGAACTCCCTTTTGCTGCAATAACAGCAGCAAGTCTTCTGGGGTATGACTACAAGGTTTGCACATCTAGAGACTGACATTTTAGCCGATTCCTCTTTACAAAACAACTCAAGCTCTGTCAAATTAGAAGGAGAGCAGTTTTCAGGTCTTTCCACACGTTTTCAATAGGATTGACTGGGCCATTCTAACACATTAATATGTTTGTTTTTAAACCATTCCTTTGTAGATTTAGCTTTGTGTTTAGGGTCATTGTCCTGCTGGAAGGTGAATCTCCGCCCCAGCCTCAATTCTCTTGCTGACTCCAGCAGGTATTCCTCTCTGTATTTGGCTCCATCCATCTTCCCAACTATTCTTACAATCTTCCCAGTCCCCGCTGAGGAAAAGCAGCCCCATAGCATGATGCTCCCCCCACCATATTTGACACTGGGGATGGTGCACTCAGGACGATGAGCAGTGTTAGGTTTGTGCCATACATAACGTTTTGCATTTGGGCCAAAAAGTTAAATTTTTGTCTCATCTGACCAAAGCACCTTCTTCCACATGGTAGCTGTGTCCTCCATATGACTTCTAGCAAACTTCAAACAGGATTTCTTATGGCCTCCTTTCAATAATGGCTTTCTTCTTGCCACTCATCCATGAAGGCCAGATTTGTGTAGAGTAAGACTTATAGTTGTCCCATGTACAGATTCCCCCAGCTCAGCGGCAGTACGTCACAGCTCCTCCAGAGTTATCTTGGGGCACTTGGTTGCATTTCTGACCAGTGCTCTCCTTGTTCGGTCTGTTAGTTTAGGCGGACGCCCGTGTCTTGGTAAGTTCGCAGTGGTGCTATACTCTTTCCATTTCCAAATAATGGATTGAACAGTGCTCCGTGAGATGTTCAAATCTTGGGAAATCTTTGTATAACTTAACGCTGCTTTAAACATCTCCACAACTTTATCCCTGACCTCTCTGGTGTGCTCCTTGGCCTTCATGATGTTGCTTAGTGACCAATACACTCTGACCATAGCTCTGAGGCCCTCACAGAACAGCTGTAATTATACTGAGAGTATATTACACACAGGTGGCCTCTATTTAATGGTTAGGGCAAGGTGTGAACATTCTGCAGTCATTAGGAATGTTATAAAGGCAATTTAATGCACTCAGAAAAATGCTGTATGAATACTTATGCACGCCCCACTTTTCACTTTTCTATTTTTTGTAAAATAACAGAATCATGTATCATTTTGCTTTCACTTCACAGTTGTCTGTTACTTGTGTGTGAACTTTCAGTAAAAAATTCAAAATAAAATCTTTACATTTAGGCTTGTAAACATGACAAAATGTGCAAAAGTTCTACGTGTATTAGTACTTTCGCGAGGCACTGTATCTCCAGCTGTACAAAAAAAAAATCTAACATTGTCCCTCCCCTTCACGCTCCCGCAGTCCCATCATCCCTTGCGGCAGGAAGCGGGGCGTTTGACCTCTGACCTGTCTGGAATGTTTTGCTCATCCGTCCCGGCGGCAGCGGACCCCCCCAACCCCGGATGGTCGCCGCTGTCACTGAGCTGATAGAGACGAACCTTTGTGCGCCAGCGCGATGACCTCCAATACTGACCACACACACCCTCGCAGACGCAGAGGGAGCAGAGGTACAAGGGAACACCAAAGTTTCATTCTCACTGTTCTGCTCTGTTGACGAATTGACAAGTAAATCAAAGAGGCGATGGGCTACGTGAGCCGGGCACGATTGGGTTTTCAGCTGTGATTTGAACAATGCGAGCTGATAATGTTCCACACCCAAGGCCTTTTTTCCTTTAGTCACTGCAATGTAGATTTATCATACAGTCCTGTTATCGAATATGGAATTTTGCGAACACATTTCCGAAAAGTTGGGGGACAGATTAAAACTCAATAGAAAAGTTTCTTACACCATAAACTTGCTTACTTATTGGAGTATTTGATAGAATGTGTAAGCTGTCAGTCGTTCAGGAATTTTTCATCATAGTAAAGGTTATCAAATCCCATCGACCGGGCTGGGTTGATTGAGTTGAAGCGGTAATGCGATTGAAGAACGAGCTGAAAGGAAAGCTTTTTATTTTCTTATCCATAAAGGTGCGATGAGCCAATATAGTTATTTGTGCCAGAATAAATGTATAAGGTCATCCCACCTAACAAATAAATGTGCCTACCAGAAAGCTTGTGGCCAGTATATTTGTGGGAAGCTGCCTTAAACTAACTGAACTGTCACCCAGCAAACTGAAGTCAAATAAAATTCAGTCCAAGGAGAACTACGTACATTGCAATCTCACTTTTCTCATGCAGAGAAATAACTACTCCTAGTGGTACATACAATCTCAGCATGTTGTTCCCACTCAGCTTCAAGCAAAACTCAGAGGCTGATCATAAATGGGTGTCAACCTGTTTCC